>JAGVSL010000003.1:11200000-12400000 GCA_022494535.1 Himalopsyche phryganea
TCAGCAAATCTTGTATATGCAAAAATGTACAAGCTCATTTCATGTCACCTTAATCATTCTCTATTTTATAGGTTGTACAGTATTTTTAGCATATTATTCATCTCTAACATGGGTACACCTGAGATATAGATCACTAAATAACATTCCTCCGCAGGGCTATATTTTACATTTTAATCTGGAATTAAATGCAGAATTAATTATAAGCTACATCTTTTCTAAGTCATATATTTTATTAAATTTTGCATAGTTGTATTCTGTCTAGTCACATGTTACATGTTACGAAAACATTTTCTTTGACAACTAACTACTTACTAATCAATGCGTTGAAAGAACTGTACCTATATCATGTGATTACTTTCAAATTAAAAATGGTTACTTTATTTCGGAAAAAGGATATCGAAAAAATCATAGTTTGAGTAATTTGTTATCAAATTTAACTTCTGGGAAGCTATATGTCGAAATTCTCTTAAAATAAATAAAACTTTTCCACATTAAATCATTGCTAAGATTCATACATATTCAACGTTGATTTACTCAAAACTAGTTTATTCCCAGTTAACGTTTTTTTAGAATGACTACGATATCACATATTATATTATTCTACAACTGTCAATTGACTGAGATTAAATCTAATACTACACCAATAAATGAAGAGATTCCGTATTTTTTCACACAGCTACATATCGTTTGAGATATTTGTGATTAAAAGTAACCCAGAAATATATTGACAATCTTTTTTTAGTATTGGGTTTGATTTATACTTGACTATAGGAACTGGAATAAATACGAGTGCAATTTTTTGTTTTAGCAACCAATGCTTAAATAGATTCAAATCTTTACAAATTTGTATAATATTTGTAGTAAAGTGATCACTTTATTTTCCACTGCACTACTACAGTATTTTGCGAAATCCTGTCGCTCTCAATAATAATTGAGAGAGTATCATTAATGCACGCCTACGAAGCCGGTGTCAGGCTCAGTAGGCAGTTGGCTTCTCTCTGCTCGACCGAGCGATAAATTTACCTGTCACTGAACTTTTTCTTAATTGGTAAATTTACACGGCTACTTCCTAATACTGCGACACAAATGATAAAATCCTCTCTCTCGGCTGCC
This sequence comes from Himalopsyche phryganea, assembly GCA_022494535.1. Classification (NCBI taxonomy): domain Eukaryota; kingdom Metazoa; phylum Arthropoda; class Insecta; order Trichoptera; family Rhyacophilidae; genus Himalopsyche; species Himalopsyche phryganea. The sequence goes on from JAGVSL010000003.1 coordinate 11,201,114, forward strand.
GGAGATTTGCCATTTTGTGAAAGGATATTGGATTGATCAAACGTTAATACTTGTTCAACGTTCACTACAACATTAAGCGCGGTAGAAGTCGTGGAAAGAAGTTTATTGGACATCTAGAAACGAATCCGGCTTGAAACAGGAACCAAGATTATATGTTAAATAGTTAAAACAAAATGAAAATTTATTTATACTATAATTTCAATAATAATCACCCTTTGTATTTATGCAGTCATTGCCAATGATCTCAATAAAAATTATAAATGTTTATCACGGTCTCAATTATACGATCGTGATAATGAGCCTGGATCCCAGCGCTGTCGTAGAAGACATTTTAACTTTGCAGTTACTATACGAAGTATTTGAATTCATAAATTATTTTAATTTCACTCACGTTTTATAATTGAGAAAAAAGTAAGAATATTTTTTTAATATCCACTCGGTCGGTGATGTATCTGCCCTCTTTTCCATACCTATGATTATTCTATGAATGTAGAATATTTTGTTTTTATTTTCCTTATATCAATTATATGATCAACCCATGACTCAATGCAATCATTTCTTAGTATCCTGGTTATTGGCATTTTTTTTTTCAGAATCGAAAGCAGACTGTCCAGAATAATTTAAAACATTTCCGTCAATCATGCAGATTTTGTTTTGTAATAAAACAATAAAAATAATTTAAATAAATTTAAGAGAAATAGTTTTAGTATATAACGTTAGGTAAACTAATTGTGATTTTCTTTTTGGTAATCATGTCTGCTCCGGATGCTTATCTCAACAGAAATTGTTCTACAAAAAAAAACTTGTTACTGGGTCTCTCAACCCCTATTTTTTGGAGAGAGTAAAGATAGGACGATTAGATACGAACAAGAATAATATTTAGATAATAGATTGGATTGGACATCAGAAACATCGATGCTTTCGAAATAAATCGTGAACTACGCAACCAAAGCCAACATCTTTGACCACTCTTCTACATCCCCAGTTTTTCTACCCTATCTAGAACCATGTTCACTATCAAACTTATTATTATATGACGAAGCCATTTTTTAATAATTGATACCATCAGGCAAGCAATCAAATGTTTATTTATCATGTGGACATATATAATTATGGTTCAATACACTCGTAATTAAATATAATTTCCCAAGACCTGTGCGGTGCTGCCGATTGCCAAACGTAAATGCAAATTAATACAGAGATCAATTTAATATCGCAAAGAAAGTCGCCCCTGGACGGAGCAGCGGTATGGTGGATTTTTTACACTTTCGGCGAGAACGCGCCACGTAATAACGCTAGTGATTTATATCGGTGCGTTTCGTCCTTATTTGCATATAGATGGTCTGATTATCAGCTGACCACTAAGCCTCGGAGCACTCCGAAGGAAGTACCTGGTTGATCTCTTATTTTGTAATAAGAAATATTATGCAAATATCCGCATATTTCTTAGAAGTATTCATAATTTAGCGGTTGATGCGTGAGCTAACTTATGAAATTATAAAAAAGTGGCACTGTTATCTATGCATCTTTTCTTGTATTGCAATTATTCTCCCCCCGCATCCGTTCCTTGCTGACCTAAGCATGCGAAACGCTTCTGAACTGCTTTTTAGTCGAGTTGTCATTGCCATTAGATTTTTATCTTACTCAGTTGTTCCTAGAGCTATAATTTCAGAATGAAAACTTTACAACCTTCGTTTTTTAATCGATAAATGGAGTTGTATCTAAGTGAATGGATATCTGTGATTCTTTCATCCTTAACCAGCCACTATATCTTTACTTGAAAACGACACGTAAAAAAACAGAAATAATGGCAAAATACTATTAATTTTGCATACCTTTTATTGCTTTCATTAACTTCGTCAAACAGAAACGTTGAGCGACTGTCTTACTTGTTGTTAGTTTACAGCAATACCTGCATTATAAATGGATTCTGGAGGGCGTTGGACTGATTTATTACGGAAGCTTGTTGTTGGTCGTTTACTGACGAAAAAAATCACAATCTGAATCTGTTAATGAATACACGACGTTACAATTATATAACGAAATATATATTGCATCGATTAATTCACCACAAGTAAGGATAGCTGGTATATAAATCTCTTCTTAGTATAGTATTATATGTACATGTTATAATATATTACATATATTTTTCTAAAAGAATTTATTAACATTTTTAGCTCAAATAAAAACAGTGATGATGCATTCGATTGGAATATGTATATTATTTTTTTAATAACACCACGATTATTCATCTTTGTAAAATCAGTTTCAAAAATTGAATGCGTAAACCACGAAAGTCTCAAAGTTATACAAATAACACAGAAAGAAAACTGTACCTCTTACCATTCAATTTATGGCTACATTTTTTTTGAAATTTTAGTCCTTCCTGATTAAATAATCGAATACGATTGTGAATTGCATGTGTCCGTATTGAAACAATTTCCCCAAAACAGAAACGATATTTCGCCGTGGAATGTTTTTTAATATTTTTATTTAAAATAAAAAACATGTAATAATTTATTTTTAGATGTACTATTATTGACAAAATACGCGGACGCACCATGAACACGCATTCCAATTTATTATATACAAAGATATATTTTGTTATTTATTTTGAAAGAATTATTGATTTAATTATTATGCAACAAATACTGACATAACGTTTATATGTGACGCTACTGAAACATATGAAATTAACATGACGTCAAAAATTCTTCCTTGCTTGACCATAGAAAATCGTATTAGAGCGCGCTGACGCCTGTCTGCTGATGAGGTAAGCTCTCTGGAGAGAGGTGATTTCACACTTTTCAGTCGCCTTATCTTCAATTCTGTCAAACAAATTGCTTACCAGAACTTTGTATTATACTATTATACTGTAAATTCCATATGAGTGATCTCTTTATTAATTCTTAGAAAAATCATTATAATTCGTTAACACAAATCCATGTTGTAGGTACGCCGACATAATCAATCTAGAAAGTCTAGAATATATAGCTCGTAACTCCACTTGGCTACTTCACAAGCAAGCGTATAAGGAAATTATTTATTTTTAATGTCCTACAAGACCCTTCAATCCGTATTAACTTTTTCATTGCCAAGCCGCCAAAAGCGACTGACCCTCTCATGGTCAAAATTTCTTAAGACTTTATCTAATTAATTAGACAGTGATACTGAAATAGAAATTTACAGTGATAATATGAAAATAGAATACAATGTGTTCCAAATATTCATTTATATCTCGAATATCAGATGAGGTGTAAATATAAGACGTGGGTGTATGAGATACAACTCTTGATACCGTATATGTAAGCGATTGGCAGCGAATAAGATTTTTCAGTCAGTACTCAAACGGATAAGAGATTAGTGTCTAAACTAAGCTGTCCGATATTCAGAAATTAAACCATAAACGGTCAGTGTATTTTTTCAGTATTTTTGTAATGTTGTGAAATGTTTTGAGTTACAACTGAAAATGTATTTATTTAAATACTGATTGTTTTGTATAGATTACTAGCCACACACATTATACTGTTTTCATAACTTACTTCACTGACAAAAAAGTTAAATAAGATACTAACCAAATGAATACTTTCAAACAAAACCATAATACTTACTCTAAAGAAATTGACTGCACCGATGATGTAGTCTTGGTAATTTGTTTTTTTTTTGTTTTACCATGTCCGCTTTATCAACGTATCTCAACAAAAGTTTTTTTTAAGAGAGCTATTCTATTTCTAGTATGAATAGAATAGCTCTGAATGTTAAGCCCTGTTTTTGGATAGACATCACACACATCCATGCCTACGAACAGAAATCCATAAATCAATTTATGAAACTGTCCGTACCAGGACTTGAACTCGAGACATCCGTAATCGTAGCCAACTACTTTGGCCACTGCGCCACGGACCTGAAAATGTATTGAATTAACTCTTCTGTTACAGTAAACAAAGAATTGTTACCAAAAAAAATGTGAAATGCAATTTAGGTTAATTTTAACCGATAAATCAATTATACGGCTCTTAATTCTATTGAGATTATTACTTTTATTACTTGAGTGCTTTTAGTGATTAAAAACATTAGAAAACTGTTGACAATTCAATGATAATGAGGATTATGATTTTTATAATACAACTGGTTTTAGTATTAGCAGATTAGGCTTATAGTGATTAAAGTGACATAGTGTCAAAACATTGCGAGTAATCTGAATAATTTAAATAACGACGGTAAAAAGATTCTAATTATACTAGTTTCCCGATATTGCTCCCAACGGGAATGTATTGGACCGCTCTAAAAGAATCCGTGTAAAAAGAAATCGCAATCCATTTACAGATCTCACGATTCAATTAGGGATAGCTGCAGCAACTTTCAATCAAATGCAGAAAGTATGGGACTCACGGTTCCTGACAGTGCTACTTTAAGGTTGCGAGTTATGGCATATTACGAAAACACAGGGTAACCGTATGAACTTCGAGAACAGATGCTTGCTGTTGTTTGACTTCGTCAGGAACTCGGAGGTAAGAAAGTGGACTAACCAGCCCCTTATTACGTCCAAAATAAAAAAGGGACGATTTATTTGGTTTGAACATACGCTGGGGATTCCCCAGGGGAGTCTGAATCATACCTGTCTATTTTACCATCCGGATAAATTCACCCTGGAAGGCCGTACTTGGTGGAGTTATATGACGCTGGGATGAACTGATGCAAGAAGACTGGCAGGGGCTGTGCATGCTCCGCGGAGGGAACAGATATCGTCAAAATAAAGAAAATCAAACGTTAATAAAAAATTACATTTAAGAAAAGCCACACCAAAACGTAATACTTACGCTCATGATAATTGAATGCAATTCCGCAGTACAGTAAACAGTATGTGCTTTAAAAAAATCGTTAAATTTCATCAATGTCGAAAATTAAATAATTAACAATGATTGTCTAGATATCAATTTAAAAACCCACTCAAAATTGACGACTCGTAACGAGTAGGTATGGACCGAATGTATGTTTTGTTTAATGTTCTCGATCTTTTGAAATCGTGTCAAAGCGTTTTTCGAGAGCTCTTTTGATAAACATTCAATATAGCTTAATGTTTTAATTATGGAGTTGCGATTTTTTTCATCATTGTAAGTCTCCGCAGAAATATGGTCGCTTGATTACATACATTTCATGCTGGACAGATCCTACGCATTTTAGATAAAGTGTATCAACTAATAATAATTCATTCAAAACAGTGACGTCAGTGAGTCAATTATTTTAATTACTACTAGTAAAATAAACATTTATCTAAAAATATTATCATAATAAAGTGAGCTCGCGATGCAATCATTTATTTATTTCAAACTTACTGCGTATACTGTTTTTTAAATAATTCGTAATGATGGGTTACGTAGGTATGGAAAAATAACACTGAATTAATAGTTTTTCGTGAATCATTGTACAACTATCAATTTCTTTTAATACAAAACGTGTTTCAAAATGAAATATTTTTATCACAATACGCAAATGATAGCAGTAAGCGTTGTTAACAATCGCTAGGGTTAAAAGCTGCAATGCGTGATAGCTTAATAAGTAATCAACTGATATAAAAATAATTGAACACATATAAACACCTATATGTGCAAAATGTTGATTATAAATTGCTTTATAAAGAAATTTTGAAAATCAATGGAGTCCAGCTAAAAAGCTTATAAATTTTTCTTCATTACTAACTCCCCTTTATTGTATCCTTTGCGTGTGGTGAGTTCATAGGATAATCATAAAATTAGCAATCAAAATAGTGAAATTTCCGCTATAATACTATGTCATCTTAAATTCACCTTAACAAAACCTACCATTCTAAAATAAATAGGTATATCTGTATAATTTAATGTTAATTGGCTCTTGGTCGCCTGCAATTGTTAAGTCCTATGAGTTTGTAATTGTTATTGCGATTGTTTTCCCAATTAAGGTTAAAAGTCATTATTATCAAATAAGTATTAAAAATGATTCAAATAACAATGTAGTTCCTAGACTAAGTGATAATACATTTTTTTAATTTAACTTATATAGATAAACTATTGACTGTCTGTTAGTTCGAGTTCATTCGTGTGCTCAAATGCCTGAAGATACTGAAAAGCGAATCCTGGGTCGTTCGTGATGTGAAATCCATAGAAATGTACAAAATTTGAAAAATTCAAATATTGAAAATTTCTTTCTGAAATACTTTAATCACAATATGCTGGAAGTATTGTTTCCTGGCTATGTAATCAACCAGACGTCTTTTTCAATCTAGAGTGTACGTAAAACCCTAATTTACGCCACTGAAAAAATATATACAAAAATGTCTGCGACTCAATCGCTCCACGGGCAATTTATATAACGGCATAAAAATGCCTGATTATTATTCAGAAATACATTTATGGCTACTTACATGCAAATTGTGCCCGCCAGCCACTGCGAGGCACTACGATAAAAAAATCAAGCAAATTTAATGGAGTTTCATTAAAAATCTATGTCATCATTATCGCCACCGATCCGGCCGATACAGTAAACAAATCGATATAATCTGGGCTTCAAGGGTAAATGAAATATAGCATATTACGTATATATTCATGATTCTAGGTGTCTCTTCCTTTGATCATTACACATATTTAAATGTTATGTCAAATTAAAACCAGCCTTGATGTTTTAATTTTTAAGAAAAATGTTCAAATGTTGGTTTATTAAAGTATTCATATTAGGCATTTCTATTAAAATAAAAATGAGTAAAAATTATGTACAATAGTTTATGATAATTATTAAGTTTAACTGTCTAAAGCAGTGGTTTCCAAGCTCATTATGCCCATGGACCCCTTCTTAAAGAAAAAAACCTGGCCATTTACCCCCTTAGTAAAATATCGCTACGTAACTCCATAATAAAAGAAATATCAACTTAAATTTGATGTTTTGAATGGTAAATGGTGATGTTAAAATAAATCACAAATAAAACATTTTGATATTTAAAGTATGATGAGGTTCATAACTGCACTAAATCCATGTTCTACTAAATAGAAAGAAGGGAAAGCAACCTCTGCACAGTGACCCATAATGCAGGATATAAAATTGGTATCTGTTTTCGTAACCAAAATTTGTGGTATCTTGTTCAGATATTGATTTTGTTCTCCTCATTTGTGGATTATTCAAAAAATTGCTCCCGCATTAGTATGGATACATCTTAGTTTGTGGGTATGCTTGCAAAAGGGTCCAACACCCAACAAATCGCTACCAATTTATTTATTTCAACTTTCATAATAATGAAAATTTCTCGCAGATATTTTTTATATTAAACCTCTCGCGGACCCCCTAACATTGTCCACGCACCCCTAAATTATTTTGAATTTGCCACAGACCCCCTTAGTGGTCACACGGACCCCTGGGGGTCCGTAGGAACCACTTTGGAAATCACTAGTCTAAACCTTAGGTTCAAGTTGACCATTCATCTGTGCGCTGACTCTAGATGTGAGTAAGACATAATACTAGATACCAGATCATACGGTAGAGATGGCAGTGAATAATTTCCATGCAAGGAATAGACGCATGGAAGATTAGGTTTGAAAAATGCCGGTCAAATCGGACGATTAGATTCTATCTTTAGGCTCACCGCAGACGGTCGTATTATCAAAAGAGCCGATCTGGCAAACCTGCGCATAGAAAAATTTACATTGGGTGAACTACGCCGACAACGAAATTACCATATCAGCCCGAATATACTTGTCACTTTGATGTTTATTTCACATTTTTTTCATATCCCTTTAATAATTGAAGAATTTAATATAATGAATAACCTTGCGATATGGTTAGTTGGAAGATGCTTTTTAAAGAGGCGAAATGCGTCATTTTAGTGATAAACAAAGTGGAGTAACTAAGTTATCAATTTTAATTTTACATGTGTAGTATTTATTTTGTTTTAAAAGTTTATATTAGTTCTGTGTTATAGCTTAAAAACTTAGCTTAAGTACTCTCTTATCTCTATCTGAAAAAGAGGCTGGAATAATTTTCCTAAAACCAGCCTCCGTCTGTTGAACTACAACCTTGATAGATTACATGCGAGTTTCTTCAGTAAATCATTCCTCTTTCACGAATCACCCAATAGTTTACCAACTCGGACGCTGCGAACGCCCCATAGTCAATTTGAAGCACCAGTTAATCACTTTGACTGATAGAGAACCTAGCTTTTTTTTGTTCATCCCAAACCACGCGGGAGCTTTTTCTTAAAATACTTATCACAAGTATCGCGTCTAGATACTGTTTTAACAATTTAACTAGTTTTAACTAGATTTTTTTCATCTAAAAATTCTGATTATGTTATTATGGGAAAAAATAAAACAGTAACATCTATCGTGTAAAATCAATTCAAATTGAGTAAATTATAGTTGTCTTCATAACCACAAAATAAAACGTGAACATTTCATATTGAGATATCAAGAAAACTAAACACTCGATACCCTCTGATCGTTTGGCAATGTTCTTACAGTTAGATTACATAAGGTAACTAAAATTATTTCTTCGATTGTTAGTTGGTAATTCGTCTGTTAAAATGAGACATTACAAATTATTATTAGAAGTATAAATCGAGAGTATACTTTCACAACGCATTAGATAAATTGTTGATGAAGACAATTTAACTCTCTACATACTGGTACAACGCAAAAAGTCATATAAAGACTTTAAAGAAAACAGTATTCAGACATATTCTTATTTTATTCTGACAGAAAGTATGATATGACTATCTCTGATCGATAACAAATCTTGTATGCCCAAAAGATTATTATTTATAATGAATAAACAATTGTACTTGTAAGAAAGAGTTCTTTGAAAAAAAAATATAATGCTTGAAATACGATTATCTCAGAACTAGTTTTAATGACTTAATGCCTTCTGTCAGTATTACTTCGATATGCTATATAATATGAAGCAAACATGGTTAACTAAATAAAAACAGTGAAAAAAATAAAATACTCAAAAACAAAATAATATTATTTTATAAATAATATATTTCTCATACTTATGCAAATCCTCGGCATCTACAAAGAAATTTAATCCAATTTTCTCAAAGATCGTAACCATGCGTAGCTTTTTTTTCTAGCACCGAATAAAAATTTAAATAATAAACAAAATTTTATGCTTGACTCTTCAATTTTTTTCGAGTGGCGTCAGAAGTGAGTTTTTTTTTATTATTTCGATTCAAGATCAAGCATTATAAGCATTAAATCAAAATGATTTGCTACGAATGAGATGATTTCACAGGTTTAACAACCAATATATTATGAGAATACTTTTTACATATAATATTCTATTTCAAGGATTTTTTAAGTCGGCTATATTGTCTCAACAATACCTAAACACATCCCTCCGTCTTTAAATTGACACTTTCGTCGTGCTTAATAGATTCGTATGAATGTGACTTTTTTTGCTACTTCCTTCCTTTCCCAAGCTATGTGTCATGATGATGATGATGATAGAATGATGATCAGAATCTAAATTCGAAAACTATATAATAAAGCGAGCTTAATACAAGAAAAAAAATATTGATTGAATATTCATTAACTTGATATAATTCCATTAAAATAAGGAGAAGGTAGTTCCACAATTATTGTCAAAAAGTTTACAAAATTTGACAGCTTTGAATATTTTTAAGTTTAAGATACATCAAGCCACAATAATTATTAAAAATAAATTTCTACAAAGTTACTACCGAATTCACCGAAAATAAATATGTCAAAAAGCTATTGATAATATTTCGTCGTTGTTATGGAACAAAACACTAAATCGCAAAAATGACATATTGAGTTAGTTATACTAAAATGTTCCTTATTTCAAATTCTATCGTATGAAATAAAAAAAATATTTTTATAAATTACACTTTTACATAAAATCGGTTTTGTACAAACGAACAAAGTGAAAAGAGTATGGGATTTCAAACATTTGATTAACTTCAAAGTACAATTGCTCAAAACTAGTATTTTTCAGTTAGTGTCTTCATCCAGAACAACGACGATTTCATCAGTCTTGTTAAAATAAACGTGTTTCTTTTTTACATGAAAAATAATAATTATTGATTGGCATAAACTTATTAAAAATCCGTTTTAAAAGGCTAACAAAATACAATATTATTTATTCCCTATGACGAATTCAATATATTACCATTTTTAACTTTATTATATTGCCCTTACGCTAATCATTTCTAAAATATTCTAATGTCGATTACCTATACTTTAAAAAACACAATTTAAAATGAAACCATATAATAAAAAATAGTATTGTGAGATAAATTTTTTTAATTATTATTAAATAATATATTTTGTGCAAAATTTAATAATTTCACTAAATCAAAAAAGTTTCTGATATTAAAACATTACACAAATTTTAATATAGCCAGTATTAATATTCAAAATACTTTATTAATATTTCTTAGAAAAAAATATGATATCATAGTTATATTTGTAAAAATATTGAAACGTTAAGACTTAATAATAAATTCTTACCAAATTTTAGATTTGACATGAACTTTATTCATCCTTGGATAACTAACTCACCTGAAACAAAAAAAAATACAATAATATTAGCGATTAAAAATAATAAAACATATACATATGAAATATTCAATTTCCAATAATTATAAATCAAATTTATTACACTGCAATAATTCGTATTTTAACGTTTAATAATAAAGTATTCTTTGACACCTAATAGCTCCGAATAATAAACTTAAATTTACAGACAGCATCTATAAATCATACTGGCAAAAAGTTATGATTATTATCTATTTATAATGTTCATCTAAATATTAACAATGCAATTTATAAAACAATAATATTTCAGAATGGCATTTAGTATGATGAATATCTCTCATTGTTTGGTATTAAAGAAACTCTATACCTAATCAATCGATATGTAGTTTTGACGCCAAGGAAAGAAACATGGCATCATATGGCCTTAGGGGGAATGATTTTTATAGTCTAACACCTGTACCACATTGCCTTTATCCTTTGACTCATGATTGTGTACGTATTAAACATTTATATTTATAATATTCGTGTTATCAATAAATAACAAAGAACCATTATTTGGGACTAATTGTTTGCTATGTTACATGGAGAGAAATATTATGTAAATGACTATTATGAATTATATTCAATTTGGTATCAGTTGTCTTAAAAAAAAACGTATTTTAAGTTCCGTAAACTTAATTACTGATAATACTGTGGTGCGTATGGTCTTTCGACTGATAATTTTTTCAATGTAGAACTGAATGTAAGTCCGTCGTGTTTGATTTCAAAGTGAGTAAAGATACAACGATAGGGTTGGAATAGTAAAACAGTTCTCTCTGCGACTTTTTTATGTTCGAATAAAGTGGATTGGCCGAGGTGCAAACATCAAACGGAGAGACTCAAAAATTGGTTGAAAAATATATCTACGGAAGTCTACATTTACTTGAACTCGCCAAACAATACGACATGCGACACTGAACTTTTATTAATGGGCTACTCTACTGGCTCCCAATGCATCATGCATATGGCTTCACAATGGAAGAATTTCCAACATAAGTTTTTCTGAAGAACTGCATGTTACTTAGTTGCTCAACCTGTCTTTTACGAAGATAGGACAAGTGACAAGCTAATCGCTCTTATTGTGGTAGTGAATTTCAGACTTCACGTTAATCCATACTCAAACAGCCATACATCTATTGAAAAATCAATTTATGAAACTGTCTGTATCGGGAATAGCGCATCACGGTACCGACCTGTGAAAAATAATACATTTAAAATATCAAGTAACATCAACATTTTTTTTTAAATCGAATCATTAAACAACATTTCGATGCGCTAAAAAGTATAATTTATACGGTATTTAAACATCAAACTCCTTAACTGTAAATATATGATTGAGCAGATAATTTAAGACGAATAATTCCGGCTTACCATTCTGTGCCAGGATGACGATAATATTATGGTAAAAGGAAACTAAGTTTTAGTTGTATACGGTAAAATAATGGTAATTGGTGGATGTCAAGAAATTTTGAAAACATTATTTGATTCTCATATCTTTCATATGAAGATATATTTCAGAATGAGTAAAGCGCACGTTAGGCATTGACAACTTTCTTCTTGGCGTACTTATTTGAAAGCAATTTTAAACGTGAAAACATTTTAATTAGCAGAGTTTTTAACAGACCAGTTTCAATATAAATAAGTCGTATCAATGCCTACACATCTATCGAGCATAGGGATAGCAATACCGGACGAATAAATCGAAACCGGTATTTCATATTAAAAACCCATATTGCAAATGTCAATACCGGGTATTACAAAAATTTATGAAAGTGAGAAAACACAATAACGGCCAATAATTGAGCGCAGTCAATAAAAGGCGATACTTGAGAAACAACTACCTAAATTACATATGCTTAACTATTATGCATGCCTTCAAATAAAACATTGACTTGTAACGCTAAATACACGTAGGACAGGAAGTGGCCGTCTGGCGGCTCATAAACGCGACTCCCTATAAACTTTTAAATTTAATCAAATCGTAAATTATATTGCTAAATGTTCAATACCAAAATGCCGGAATTTCGCATTTTCAAATCCAGTATTTCGGTATTAAAAAAAAGGCCTGCATGTATTGAGTCAGTAACTATTAAAATTTTTGGTTAGTAAATGTATTAATGGTCAGCATTATACATGTGGTCAATTAATAAAATAACTTGTATTTATTTGAAAATTATTTACTGACCATTTATCGAATAAATTACAGACCAATTTCAGGAACTAGTTTTTTTTACCATGTCTTCTTCCAACGTGGAGCATTTGGCCACCTAATAGAGATATCTCAACAGGTGTTTTTTCTATGAGAACTGCTTGTTACTCAGTTACTCGACCTTTTTTTTTTCGAAGAGAGTATGGATAGAAGGATAGGACAAGATTAGTGGTTAGTTAATCGCTCTCGTAACGCCCCGTTTTTGAGAATCACATGGGTGAGAGGGAGTCGGAGTTAGTTACTGACCAAATGATAAGTTGCCTTATAAAAATACCCGAAATACCGGACATAGGTTTCGGTAATATTCTGAATTGCAATCCCTAAGCACGCTGTCAAGTGTTAAGCACCTACATAGAAATTGGTTTTTTAACGTGCTACAATAGCTCCAAGCGAAAAAGATAAGCCCACAATAAATAATTCAGAGTTGCTTCGCTCCAAAGTTCATTACCAAAAATTAACTGGAGCAGATTTCCGCCTAAGGGAAACACCGAACCGGATATATTGATTTCGCCCATTATCACCCAATAATGAAGTGCTAAGAAACCTTTTTTGACTTTTAGGTACTCAGTTGATAATTTGCGAATTTAAATATGAATCTTAGAGTATATTAATGCAATATAACAGTTACCTATAAGTTTTGTAGATTGAAAAATATTTTTATGTCAATTATCAGTGATTTACACACTTTTTAACAAAAAGCATTTTTGTCATTAATTCAACTGAAACACAAACAATTTAAAAAATGTAAATTTTAATTTCTGGAATCATTTTTGCAATTGCACGTTTAAGAAACAATCCAAATGTTTTCGCGTACCTCGGAAAATGAAATAAACTATACTCACCTATGAGAAATGCAACTTTATTATTTAAAAAAGAGGTCAAATTTGCATTAGTGAGTAAAAATAGGATTTGTTTAAAATCATCATTAGGAAGGTTGAAACACAGCTTATTTTTCTTTACTATAAAAAATTATATATCTTGTTTTATCGTTAGTTGTATTTTATTTATTACGTCAGTTTACTGCGGGACTCATTCTACGCTATCCGACACCCCGCAGCTCGCTGGTTGAAGACTACTGTATTAATGTCAGTCACGTTTCTCTTCAGTGTTTTAATAATAATAAAAAAAATATGGCTATCGGTGAAGGAAGCTACTTGGAAACCTATAATTATAAGTATTAAGTCAGTTTATGCAAATTATATACAGCTCGTGCATTGAACATATTGGGGCTAAATTTTTAATACACATTCGTTTGGTTATAAAGTTTCCTAAGCAATTACTAACTGATATTTTTCGGTATATCATTTTGACCTCTTAAAAATTAAATATTTCAATTATTTTTATACAAAATAGGGCTATGGATTTATTGAATTTTAGAAGGAGTCGTAAGAAATCAGCTGACTCCAATTTCCTTTTTATATGAGACTGTTAAAGTCAGAACGATGTAAGTCACATTTTTAGAAATAGCGAGTTTAATCATTAATACTGAAATAATCGTTAAATTATTAGATTCACTGTGTTAAGGTTTTGATAATAATTTGGATACGAATTAGAGAAGCTGTGTGGATTTTCTCCAAAGAAGTAGTGTATATCACATTCGAATTAAAGGTAAATACACTATTGTTTTTTTCTATCCATTATTTAAAGTTAATTGAAATCACTGTGTGGGAATTGAAATCACCGCCACAAAATCCATTTCGTTCATATGATGTTATCTATTCATGGCTATCTACGTTATGTCTTACTTCAAGCTTGTTTTGTAAAGTTTGATATGTGAAGAGTTTAAATAAATAATGTCCTATGTACCAAAATGTTATCTTCAGGAAAACGTTTTTAAAAAAGTACGCACATTTCTTCGTCCATACGATATTTGCATCCTACTCCCATAGTTATTTTTATTGAGGCTTGATACTTTATTTACAGCATTGATGTTGGCTTTTAGAATAACATTACATACTGGACTCAGTTTTTCTTTTGTTGGCGTTTCGTCCTTTATTTTATTTAACGATTCATGTATAGATATGAAATGTGACTTAAAAAAACTCATTATAGATCAACGCTGGATAAATAGATATGTGATTCAATGATCTGTACTGATTTAAAATTAGTATCCTTCGCCGTGGTTGGTGAATGGATGCAGAGCTAAAAAAAATATGTGTTTAATCATTTAATTAAGAAAAGGACACGTGGCTTAGAAAATAATGATATCTGTAGAATAATAGGTCAATAACTTTCATTAGTAAGCTTCAAAATATAGCTGTTGCCCTGTTCCTTCTACTTTATACAATATACCTACAGCTTTCGTAGAAAGTGATATAAATCACGTCCAAACGGTCAAACCGGCCTTGAAAAAGCTCAGTCAGCCGTCATAGTACAAAAAGCGCTCCGATCGAGCTTCCACGAACTACCGCCTTAGGCGCTTAATAGCGTAATTGCTGAAGTTTACTTAACCCTTGCTCTCAATTGTAAACTGCTAAGTGCGAAAGTTATTGCTCAGTTTCTTCAGAAAGGTTCTATTTCTATCTACTACATTCAAATAATAGCTAGCTTTGTCAATAAAGCAAAGATGATGTTAAAATCACACAGGTCAATAAGTAGAGTTAATACTGTATTTGGTAGATTTATGCAAGATTGAATGTCAGCAACGTCTTAGTTCATTGAGGTGTTTTTTTATTTAAACCCGTGTCTGCTCCCAATGTGGAGCACATGGGCTTGATTTAAGCATTCTACTAGACGTGATTGTTGCTCAGTTGCTTAACATCTCTTTTTTTCATATAGAGTATAAGTAAAAGGACAGGACTAGTAGCAGTTAACTAATCACTCTCACTACGCCCTGTGTTTAGGATTGGTTGAGTGAAAAGGATTTTTAGACATGACAAACATCGATGACTTTGAATAGAAATCCATAAATTAAGTTTAAACATTAACTGACGGCTCTGTCTTTACGACGTTGAACACTTTACCACGGACCTGACAAAGTACAAAACTCCATAAATCGATTTAAAAATCAATTTACGAAACTGTTCTTGCGGGGACTTGAACCCGTGAGTTACGTAACCGAAACCAACGGCCTTGACCACTGCACTGCGGAATCAATAATTATTACTCACACTAACGTTTTTAGCATGGGTTGTTTATCCGAGTAATATCTTTATTAATAGTAAATCATAATTAAATGTACAAAATATATTATAATCAAATATGAATAATAATGCTTAAAAGCATGCATGATGCTTAAAATTAAACTATGCAAATGTTAATTGCATGTTGTACTTAATAATTATTCTTGTCAAACAAAATATATATCTTAGTTTATTGTTATTTGTTTGACAAGAACTATGGCACAAAAAATCAGCGCTTAAATATTTTGTACAATTTAACTTATCTGTCCAAAAAAAAAAAAAAATTAAACAATAGTCCAGCAAGCAAATCGTCAAATACGATTTCGAATGGTATATGAGGATGGGGGGGGGGGTAAATTAAATGTCCCGGTTTGGATAGCAATAAATCTGGCAGCCCTAGGCTTACATAAAAAGGGACTATTGGATCGTATTCATTAATTGTAAAAAGATTTTTAAAAAATCTTGAAAATTTTAAATCTTATAGAAGCTTTTCAAAGTAACTTTCCGTTGAGAAATCGAGTATCGTGATCTTCCCTGCAGTTAAACAATTTCCCTTACAGACCACTAGATATCGCTACCGTTCACTTCTCAACGTGAATGAAAACGCAATCTTGATTGCCTTGTAGCCGCTATTAGACATTTAATGCAATTTGCGACGTATGAACATATCGGATACTTATTTATTTGCTCGTGTATCCAGACAAATTTATGTAGCCAACCAAGAGTGTTCTTGGAAAAATTAACGATGCCCGTATTGATCAATCTACTATAATAGTCACAGACTCATACCAATAAATACAAATATTTAAATGTATCGTATCGCATAGTTCATGTGCAATATTAATAACACAACATCGACGGTGTTTTGGTCAATTCATTTAACAATCAAAATTGAAATTGTTCAGGAGAGAGTAAAAACTGTTTTTATCGAAAACATTGTAAAATGAGTTGCGTTATGAATCTTTGAAATGCACTCCTGTAAATTCTCATTTTTGCAAATACGGGATTATGCGAAGGTAGTGTCGATATAAGAGTCGCGTCAAGTGGCTGGGTCAGAATTTTTCAACCTAAAACCAATGTAAAATGATGTTTCCCTTTCAAAAAGTGGTCAATTTATTTTTCTAATATACATCATTTGGCCGAGACCTACTCTGTCGTCTTTAAAATGAGATCCAATCGTAAATTCATTGTCGTATTTTTTGAGGGCCAAAACACAGTCGATATCAAGTTATCAAAGCATCGAATGCTTTTTAAAAAAAGAATGTTTAACGTAACAAAAATCAATATAACTAATTCTTCTTAATAAGATTTATTGAATTACTCACAATTGCTTAAGTATTGTATTTTATCAATTAATTTTTTTATAGTTAGATACACATATCGGTGTGCTTAGTTGTAAAAGAATTGTTCGATAGATATTTCGGCTTCATTCAATCATCAGAACTATATTTTTATCGTATTATAATGGAGTTCTACCAATAAATTGCCAATTTAATCAATCATTTTATTAAAAATGTTATATGTTAATTAAATACATTTGATAGTATTAATTTATTTATCTGACGTTTTTCTTAAACATAAAGAAATGTGGCCCAAGAGCAGTTTCGGCCCATATAAAACTATTTTATTCGATAACAATATATACCAGGGGTAGCGAATCTTTTAATGTCGGTAGGCCGCATTCATTTTATCTTAAAACAAATAATAATTTTGTTGGCCTCTGTGGTCTAGTGGTAAGTGTTTGCCCTAACGATCAGGTGGGTCCTGGTTCTATTCCCAGCAAGAACAATATGAAATTTAGATTTTTTCAATGTAAATTTGTGATCTTGGATATGAATGACTTCTAAAATTTCTCATTGAGTTTATCTGGTATGATTTTTTAATTTTCAAAATATTTGGCGCATTGGTTGTCAGCTGTAGTGCCAGATATTAAAAAAAGTCGCATTTAAGAAATATTCATAGAAATGTATATCCATTATTTTATAAATTAAGGAAAACCAATGAAATTTATTTACAAATTTTCAAATTTAGTTTCAGTCAAAAAGCCACACTTGGGCACCTAAGAGGTCGGATGTTCGTCACTGTTGTGATATAGAGAGTGGCAAAAAAAGTGAATTAAATACAACACAGCAAGGCACATTCAACATTTTACAATTTATATTTAATCCATTTACACTCCCAATGTGCAGCATATGAAATTCTAATGGTGCATTTATAGAATGTGTTTAATTAGAACTGAGAAAAAGTCATTTTTTTAGGATATTTTTTTATTTTGAGACGGTAAAAATAAAAAGAACTATAAGTTGGTGAATCACTCTGCATAAGCTCTGGCTTTAGGATCGGAAGTTCAAGCACAAGGTCGTTAACCACTCGACTTAAGAACCAAGTCGAATATTATTTACTACCAATTCATTTCGAATGATTATCAGTTGATGGTTTGAATGAAAATAACATCTGATAAGCAAAAATTTTACACATAAGATGAATTTATTACATGAAATAAAATATTGTGTAGATCCTAAGGAATTCTAAATTAAAAGTAAAATTTATACAATTCCCGTGCTCAGATATTTTGTCAACAACGATTTAATAATCCTAAATCTTTGTTAGAATTTTGAATACATGTTTTTTTTTAATACTTTGTATCAAAGAAGTAAAAATTGTTTTTGACAACTCAATTTTACACCTTTTTAATGACACAGCCGTAAAAAATTTAGCACTTAACTAAGTCATTACCAACGAGAATTATTCTGATTAAAACATTTTATTTCAAAGATGTAACATAACCGGGAATATTTGACTACAAATTATTTCAATTAACATAAAATATGACTCAAAAATCATACCTCCACTGTTTTTTAAGACCATTAAATATCTTTTTTTAGATTTAAGTATTGAGAAATATAAAAGATCAATACCATTCAAAATTCTTTTATTTTTCGAAAAAAATATGAATGGCAATAAATTTGATCCCGTATTATGATAAACAAATTTTACATAGGTAAGCAATTTGTGACGGAAATCGAAAATTTGAATTGTTATCTTAAGTGTCTGTAATTTATATTGTTTACTGTCAATCCATGATGGAAGACCTTTATACAATTGTATTAAATAGCGATAAAAAACGTATAAAGTTTAAGACTGGTTTAACTAAAAATATATTAGTGTTGAAAAATTATATGAGAAATAAATTTCATGAAACAATTATTAGGAAGACAAAATAAAACAGCACAGTACTTAAAACATACTACGAAATTTTCACTAGATGATTTAAACAATCCCCGTGTTAATTTTATTGACAACTATTGATTAACCAGCATGCGTTGCAATGCCACTCAAAGAAAGATAGTGTTTGTTTTTTTATTCTGATTGTTGAAGTGCTTACAGAATATTTCTTGTTTTCCAAGATGTCGCTGTTAGTACGTAATTGATTATTTTTTTAGGTTTTTTAATAAACCTTCACGGGTGTAAGCACAACAACTCACCAACGTTTCGTCAAAATCGGATGAATGTTAAAGGAACGCACACGGGACAAACAAACATTCGTTATTATATATATATAGATTGTGCCATATATTTTTATTTATTTCGTTTTATGAGTGCCGGTACTGTAAGCGAGTGGTCGTTTGTTTCATTTCGTTTTAAGGTTCAAATCACTTAAAAGCCACTTTAATATTTAATACATTTTTCAAACGATTAATGGATATATTATTATACCAAAAAGGGCGAATATCTATGATGCGTACATTCCTACACAGCCACTTGTTACCTCTTTCTTAATCTACTAGTACATTCCTAGTCACGTCCTTGTATCACTACTCGAAAAAAAAGAGAGCTAGATCAACTGCAAGACACCTAGTTTTTCAGCAAAGTTGATCTCCGGCAAGATGTTCAATTACTGCTCATTATCGGAAGGTGATCGAAGAGTAAAACAATTCAGTTTCTCTCACAAAGTAGTTATAGTTCGTGTAGTGAAGATACGTAATATTGTGTAGAAAATGTATTTTTATTATTTACGATGATCCAAGTAATGGCCTAAAAATCGGAATATATACATTTAATATATTGCTATCGACTAAATAAATTTTAATGCAGCTAATATGATATATGTAACTTCATCACATTATTTAAAACATTGATATGTTGATTTTGTTATTTCACTCTGTATTCAGGTATATTTAGAGCCTTAAGAATTGCAGCGGAAACATAAATAAATAATGCAAATTGTTCGCATGTTAGATCATAGAACTAACGAGGTAACGAAAGCACTTAAGTCGAGCTTTCGTTATTGAAGCTTTTGCGTTACTGAGGAATAACGCACGAACATGTGTTACTAAGGCATCAAGTAGATGATAATGCTGTGCAAGCTTTCGTGGAATATGTAAAAGCGTCCATAAATTGCATGATTATAATTATCTATTGCAAAGGAGACTGTTTCTCAAAGTGTTTACTTTGAAATTATTATATCATCTGTAAAATTTACAAACGTATTAGTATTATTAAGTAGCAACACAGTTGAAACTGCTCCTCGTAACATTTTGTCATTAATCTTTGCTTATGACTCTATTTATCATTGTTGTAAGTCACAGATACCGAACCGGTGCATTGAACTATTAGTATATGTATCAGAATTAATTTTATAATGCTGTTATGTTTAAAATAAGTTATACTACTTTAAATTAGCAGTATTTTATATAATATCTAGCATTAAGACTTATCAACAGAAGCTATATTTGTTTTATGAAAAACTGCTTAGCATTCAACATTGTTTTAGAAAGAAGGTACATAATAGAAGAATGTGATTCGGAAAGGACAAGTTCTTGGTCAATCAATATATCTACGCACTGTTTTAGGATAGGGTAGGATTTGGATGAAAAGGAATGTAAGCATCCACAAATCCAATAAATCGATTGAAAAATCAACATATGAACCTGACCTTTTGTGGATTCAAGCCTTAAACCCAGCAACAAAACAGCCGCTCGGCTACAGGACTGAGATAAAATATTTATTTTTATTAATCTATAAAAATACACATTATTCACTTTATAACAATGGAGTTCAAACAAGAAAATAGCAATTAAATCAAATAAATTAAAACGCGCAAAGCTGCCATGCTTAATGCAAATAGATTAAATATTTTTTGAGTTTTAAATAGTTTTATTTTCATTTATGAAAAAAGAGTGTTTTATGCATATAATCTGTAGGATCTAATAGTACTCATTTAAAATAGAGATAGTTATAAATATTACCAGTATTCTGTTTGTATGTATGCATAGTTTCTGATCGTTTTTTTTTAGTTATTGATAAATTAGTACCTACATTAAACTTTTAGAGTTATTAATACTACTAATAAACACGTTGCTTTTTTTAATTATGTGCTTATTTTCTTCAATAATAATTGATATTTGAGAAAAATACCAGTCATTATTTTATTAACATACCTGTTATTTCCAAAATTAAGTGCCATATTATGACTTTAACCGTACGTTGTAAATTTAAGTAAGGAAATGCAAACGGTACTATATTATCATCCCAATGATCCGCTGTCTAGTTGCTGTAACATTTTTGTTTTACGATGCTCGTTTTTCCTTGGGCCGTCGTATTTGAGCAGTGAACTAAAAGAAAGTATATCATTTCTTTCATTTTAAAGTGCGCATGTCTGTCTTCGCATACGTCAGGAATATATACGACGCGGCTTGTTAGCGATTCGAAATTGCTCGAGATCTTTGAGCTCTCCCGCCCAGCTACAGATGTCGCCCTCGGCACTAACGGAGGCTTTCTTGAAGAGCTAGCAGACTCTTACAGCCCTGTCACAAAGGTAAGAACTACCATTATTATAAAAGATGAAGATTTTTTCACGAAAATATTTATGCATTCCCTATTCAACATTTTAAAGATATTTTGATACTATTTTGTAACTAATTTTAAATAATAAGATCTGAAACAAGTACAGCTTAATCTACGTAAGAAAATAATAGATAAACACACACTTGAGTTAATATTTTAGCATTCAAATATTAGGTAATATATTATTTTACATAAGCATCATAAATTTCGAAAGTTACATGTATTCTTTAATATTTTTTGTAGTAATTTTTAATGTTTAGTAATCGCCCAGAATGAAAAAAAATTCTTGCATCCCCCTGGATACCTCGAGCGTACCCATAACGGCGACAGCATTGCCACGTTGGATTTCTATGCTTATTCGCTGTCTAAGGTATTCACTTGAGCGGCACTCACCCGTCCTGTCCGTCATCCTTCGACCAATTTCCGCCACCTTCCTCAAAGCCGAGGATCCCCAGGGACCGAACGTCTCAAAACCCAATGGACAGAAATTGAAATTTGGCGAGAGACAGTCGTATTTAATTTATTAAGGTAAAATATTATATATATTTAAAAAATAAAACACAATTCATTTGTACTACTTCCATCAGTTGATAATGCTCGTGATGAGCTAAACCGATGATCCTGATCATTATACACATGTAGAAGTAGTACAAATGAATTGTATTTTATTTTTTAAAACATAATGTCTTTCCACCAAGAATTGACAGTTAACACCTAAAAGTGTATTTTTATAGCTGTTTTTTTCTCTGAATAAAGTATTACAAATCAGACTCTATTTTGCACAGTATTTTAAGTTATTTCTTGTCTAATTGAGTGACTCGGTCATAAATATTTTAAAAATTATCGAATCATTTATCCCATATATTTCATATTACTGACTAAAACACTGAATTTGTTACACTACTTATCGAACTTTGTAATATTGCTTCTGTATATATCCAAACAAGTTTAGTAACATTAGAATAAAAATAATTTGTAATTACATAATTACTCATGTAAAATTAGAATTCGCAATGCTATTGATATTATAAGATTTTTATTGATTCAATCAATGATTGCATTAACCCGATAATGCTTAAAAAAACACTGACCAAATCAGGAGCTATATTTTTATATAATAATATTAAAAATGAATTTCTACAAAGTTACCATCGAAAATATTTAATGCCATGTGTGATTTAACGCTTCACCGCAATCATGCGGCCTGAATACGCCATTGGAAAATATCTATTTATATTTAAAGGTATGTATGTATACATATCCATTTCCTACCGAATTTTGAATACCGAAACAGGTTAAGAATTAGGGGTTTTGTAAACATTTCGTTAAAGCTTTACTCTATATTAAAATGAAAAAGTTCTGTAAAATAACTTAAGTATTATAAAAGAAAGTGTGTTTTTGCACTATAAAATAAAGAACATTATCAAATAAATAAATAAAACAAATAATTGTGTGATATCTTGAAAAGTGTTGTAAGTCAATAAGTATACAGTTATACGATTTACACTTTCGCGCTATGGATACATACATACGAACTTTACACGTAAGTACATAGTTTACTGGAACGTGTAATTGCCAGGTTATATAACTAACCAAGCGAGAGCTTTGGCCGCACCAAGAGCCTCATGGATGCCTCAATAAATCTCCACACCAGAAACTTTAACGAGCGCTCCTAAATTTGTAAACTCATGAAGAAATTATTTATTTATTATGATACGCTGCGAGTTAACTGCAGTTACTGGTATTATTGAGACGAACATCGCAGTCGTCAAGAATCAAATCTAGCTTTATTGTTTTTTTTTTATTGAGTTTCCACCTAGGTGTTACTCAGTGGTATGGTCGTAAACTTCGCAGAGCGTATACAGTAGCGAACTTCTTGTGCGATATCGTATAGTAACCTTATATAATATTTCTGTGGCGTTATGGCAACAGATGATATGTCCGTTTTTTGTCATATTGGGTTTATTCTCACAATAAAATAGTTGTCAGCACGTGGTGGCAAAATTCGGGATGCTTGTCATTATTATACACGAAGAAGTTGTATTAAGTAAGTGTATTATCATAGGATAACAAAGTATTTAGTTATTCAAAATTGTACAATTGGATTTTGTAAAACTGAATCTTTTGATACTTTATACAATTATAATGGAGTTCTACCAAGTAAAATCCAATTCAATCAATAATTGTATTAACCATTTAATAAGAATTTTTGATAACTTACCAAGGTTCATATTTGTTATCCTGTAAGCTAACGTAAAACCGACATATCCGCTTCCGCCATAACGCCACAAATTTGCACCGAATATTTATCAACTATAACTGATTCCTATATTTTTCTTGTCATACCGTGGATAAGAATTTTAAATTAGCTACAATAAAATTAAAATTTACTATATTATTTACAGAAAAAGGATTTTATTTGATATTTGATAAGGTAGAATATTTTGATTTAAACAGAGAATATACACTATTTCTACAAATATAACAAAGAAGACCATTTGCTATATTTGTAGAAATAGCGTATATCCTGTGCTTAAATCAAAATATTCTACCATATCAGATAACAAATAAAATTCCTTTTTTATAAATAATATTGCAAGCAAGCTGTACATTTTAATTGATGACACGTATTTCAAATCGTTTAGAAGCATCATTGGAAATAAATACCGTATTATTTACGTCTATAACTTAGACTTTAATTCTTTGATTAATATTCATTACGTGATGAATTAAGAAAGACAAACCGGGAAGATATTAACAATATCAATACTAATCACTTGTCGGTGAGGATTAATCTCACATGGAATACATTTAATACATGGGAGTTACCAGTCTTGCTTTAATAGTAATAAAATCTTTAATAGTAATTAATTCTATCAAGGGTATTATTTTTCTTATATTATTCATTCTTAAACCCTTATTATTTACACGATGGAGAATTTATATGCTATTATTTTTGATCAATTCAAGATGATTTACAAATTCATCTTAATAAAGTAACCGTAGAATCCATCAGAAAAAATATAATGCTTTTAAGCTGTTAACTCACCATAGTTTATGATGTACTAGGCACAAGTATCATCATATTGTTTCATTTTTTTTTAACATACGCCTATCAGATGGACTTCTAATACTAGTCAGACATATCATTAACTTACCTTTCATCAGAAAAAATATTTTTAATTATAACGCTGATGAGACCATACTATTGTCTATCTCGTATTGCCTTTGATTCTTGGTAACAATAGTATGGTCCGCGTTTGAAACCCTACCCCGATGATAAGAATTGTTCAGTACTGTAATAGAAAAGAATGTATTTTATGATAGCAACCCAACTTAAATTTTTGTATATTGACAGTCAAATATCATTTGAAATTAGTATCTTAATTTTTTTGTAATTTAAAATGACATATAAAAGAAGTTGTGAAGCTATGTAAACAGATATTTCCACTGTATGTTTGGTTTCGCGAACATTCTTAAGACATTATTTAAATTTTATAAAAGCATTTTTAACTGTCGATTCTTGCTATTATAATTTAAAAAAAAACACACACAATTTGTTTTTGTACAACTTCAACAGTTTTATAATGATTGTAGCGGTTTATTTATCTCGAGTATTATCAACTGGTGTTTCAGTTGCAAAGTTTTCTGATAATTATAACAATGAAGAATGTAGAAGTAATATACAACAACTTGTGTTTTATTTTAAAAATATTATAAATTCATAAATCAGGCGTTCCCAACCAATGGGGAATTCCACTGGAGTGAATTTCTATCGCTTATTAAAGATTTTCATTACTGCATCTATGCATATTTGCATTGTAACTTTTGAGTTACAGTAAGACTATTTTGGAAAGGAGAGAATCATACTATAATTGGTGAAAGGGAGAATGGATCAAAACAGGTTGCTAAACCTTGGCATAAATCATTCTACAAAATGTTTATTTGCTATTAAGAAATAAACGAGAAAGTTAATGACTTATTCCATGTTTTATATGCTTTCGACTATCCTTTTTGAATGTATCGACTATTTTTCGACGTGACGAATGATCGCCGAGTTATCACATAATATAAATAAACCAACGTATAATACGCCTAAATCGTAATTTTGAAATGGCTGACAACTTGTAAATAACCGCCCGCTAAAAAAATCGCTAGCTTCTGTTTTTTCAACGACTTCCGTGGGTCGGCTGAGAATTGCGCACTTCATTTGACAGACCTTTCTAATGAGCCTACAAATGATGGATTCAATTCATATCCGTTACCTCTCTAAGGCGAAGCTGGTATATGCATACATTGTTATTAAACTCGCTGGCCACACCTTGAGGAAGTCATACATAGCGCCATTCGTGTGAGTACTTACTGTTTTATTATTAACAAATATGCTATGAAATCTGAGCAAATCTATTCCCGGAACAGGATGCATCATTAGATTTCTGACGCATTACTATACGTAATTAAAAAGAGGCATTCCAAAACATATTAAATGTAAAAAAAAGACACCATGACTAATTCCATGTTTGTATAGAATCGACGAGAGTATGAATACATATTTAAACCTTGAAGAATATTTCTGTGGCGTTATGGCAAAAGTTGATATGTACGTTTGCGTCATATTAAGATTTATTCTTACAATAAAATTTGTCAGCATGCATCCACGAAGAAGATCCATTAAGAGGTGTATTATCCATCAACAATTATCCACTTAATTTGAATGTTTTATAACTTGCAATGGTTCATATATCCTTTTTCTGTGAACTATGGTAAAACTGACATATCAACTTCTTTCATAACGCCACAGATTTTTCGTTATATGTGTAACGTACAATATATTAAATCACACGTCTTTTTTAAAAAACATGTTTTCTAATGATAATTTAAAATGAGCCTGTTTTCTATTTTTTTTTTTGAGGAAAAGTCCATAGAAGAAATATGAAAAGCTAGAACATTTCAAAGATTGTGCCATTAATTTATTTTTTAAATCTGTAGCGTTATGTTAGTAGTTGATATTTCAATGTTACACTTATTCAATGGATCTTTATGGATAATTACTAGCATACCGAATTTTGCCACCACATTCTGACGAATATTTTATTGTAACGATGAATCCAATAAGACCAAAGCGGACTTATCAACTTTTGTCATAACGTCACATAAATCAAACTGCTTTTGAGTAAACGGCATCATGTAAATATGTGTTCTGCGATAAGGAATATTGACAGATTGCTTAGTTTCAAGTTTAGGTGGCGACATGAAAAATGTTCTTAGCAAGTCGCACGAGTGTGCTTTGTATAATATTTTGAAACAAATGCTAAATTTGCACAGGTTCTTTATCACTGCGTACTGATTGCAACTATCGGGTACATTGCAGCATCTCGCAGTTAATGTTTCGATGCTCGGTTCAGAACCCATTAGCGCCCAGTAACCAATCATTTCTCAATTAATCACTTCGTTCCTCGACTAAGCAGTTAGGAGCCGCTTACATTGCCTACTTAACATGAATCGTATTTTTGCCGGTCGGAGTTTAGTGGGTTAATGAACTCGTGGAAAAATACCTAGACGCAGGTGCATATATTATTCATATTCGTGAAGTCATAATATTTTATGGATTAAAGAGTATTTTGATCATTTTATGGTTAAGGGTCATCTACAAATGACCTAGATCCCGTGTTAACAGGCTCACTTTTAGGGTGTTAACTGTCAATTCTTGGTGGAAAAGCATTATATTTTAAAATAATACACAATTTTTATGTACTTCTTTCACATGTTTATAATGATCAGGCGCGGTTTCATGGAGTATTATAAACATGTAGAATTACTACAACACAAATTGCGTTTTACTTTTAAAAAAAATTAGGCTATTTAATATGAATTTATTTCAAATAAAAGCTTCCATAGATTAACGACCCGGGTTTCGCCTTTCGGCATCTTCAAAAGGCGAAACCCGGGTCTGAGATACATGGAAGTCTCAAAACTCAATAATCCAAATATATTGAAATTCC
The DNA here is from genome assembly GCA_022494535.1 of Himalopsyche phryganea. Classification (NCBI taxonomy): domain Eukaryota; kingdom Metazoa; phylum Arthropoda; class Insecta; order Trichoptera; family Rhyacophilidae; genus Himalopsyche; species Himalopsyche phryganea. The sequence goes on from JAGVSL010000003.1 coordinate 11,228,853, forward strand.
ATCAAGCACCCTCAGTCGATGTCTTAAATTATATTTAATATGAATTTATTTCAAATAAAAGCGATAGATTGACGTCTTTTGGCTATGTGCTCCTGAGATACTCTCAACTAAATATATCAAAGTTTCGTTTGATATCAATAACGTTGTTAGATATGGCTATAGAAATAGAAATACAATCTCGTTTCTGATATATTAATAAAATTATGTCCATAAAATTATTTAAAAGTCATATTTAAATCATGACCGCTCCCCATGTGGAGCATATGGACTCTTAATGGAGTTTTATCTCTACAGAAGCTGTTGTGCGAGAGGCACGGATAGAAAGATAGGACTGAGACATGACTTATGATGAGGTAATCACTCTCATTATGCCTCGTTTTTAGGATCGGATGAATTGGCCGATGGGAGTGAATTTAGAACAATTAAAATCGGCTGAAAAGTCACTTTATGTTACTCTTCGTTTTAAATATTAATTAATTAAGCGGACGTGATATTTATTTTTATTAGATTTAATATTACATTCAAATAAAATGGTATGAGCTCCTCGATACAATAAAAAAGAGGGTAGAATAATCACAGCTGAATATAAGCGCGACACCCCTTGCTTGAGCAGTTTTCTTTTGAATACGTTTCTATCTCTTGCAACAGAAGCTGTGAAAAGTTATTGTATTTCGGATGCAGTTCGCTGAGTGAATTATGCAATTCATCTCAAAACAATCTCATTCTATCCACTGTTGCAGCGTCAAAGGGTGAATTCGATACACAGGTAAGAGATAGTAACTTCCCGAGGAATGGTTTATTGAATGTAACACATTTAAGGGTGAGATATCCAAAGAGGTGTTGTTTTCTGTAACTTGCTGTGCGCGTATTATTTTCATTAAATTGGAACGAACTCTTCATTGAAAATTAAAATCTTTACAACTTGAACTTGTTTTGCAATTTTATTTATATATAATAAGCAAGCATTATCACTCAAATTTTCATAATGACATTTTTTTGCGATGGATTCGGAGGTAACTTTGTAGAGATTCATTTTTAGTATAAAATTCAAATTGACAACTTTGATGTTTGGTCGAGCCTGAGGATGATTCTGAAACAGGTGAAACGCGTGTACCATTAACACAACTAGTGCAATAACAAAATTATAATTTTAATTTCTTATTTCATAATGACGCCTAAAGACAATTGAATAATAATTTAAGTAGTGTAATTCTAAAGTACAGAAGTAAAAAATTGAAAGTAATTTACCTCCACAAAAAATATGCAATATAGTAGATAGCTATTTTACCACCATGCCATCGTCACAACTGTTTTTTATTAACTAATTCTGATAACTCTAACTACTAGCCCATTTCTAACACTATCCTTCTTTCATACAATGAGAAAGGTTGAGCTACTGACTTAACACCAGTTTTCGTTAAAGATCCAGAGTTATGATGCTCCATTAAAAGTCTTTATCCGTAATATTAGAAGTGGACAAGGTAAATAATATTTAGATCTTGCATTAAATGATTAACGATTTTCACCAAATGGGAAAAAACATACTTATCCCTCTTAAGTGTCATTTAGATCACATAAGTAAATTAAAATGATGCTATCTGGTTATACTAATAAAAAATTTGGAATATAAACGATACTTCATAATGTCATTTTTTTTCATAATATAATATTAATAAGTGAAAAACTCTTTCGGATACATTATAGTTATATTGCTTCAAAAACTAAACATGTGTCTGGCCACTTTCATTTCTAAAAATCGTGTTGAATTTTTTTGTGTTTTAATCCAGGATAAATATTATATTGATTATAGTCTGAACTCTAAGCCAGAGCGGTGATTGAACATAGACCTCGTGATATGATTATGTTTTAAAATAAAAATGCGTGCACTTGTAACATTTTTTTTTCCATATTAATAAAGAGGGTCGACAACCCTTCAATATCTTTTGTTCCATACAAACATCCTTTTCAAGATACTATATTATTATGAGGGGCCATCGGCAGATTGAAAGCATACAGAAGGTTGGTTAAATATTAATGTAAAAATTCCAAACGAATAGGAAAAAATACTTACAGTTAGCTCAACTTAATTAAGTGAATTTCCTTCCAGTAATAAACACAATTATTTTTGCTTAGTAATACGTAATGGAATCTTTAGCAGTAGATTTTTTAATATAAATTATTAATAATCAGTCCTCAATAATAATACGGGCCTGTAGCTTAGTAGTCAACATCGTATGGACAGTTTTATTAAATGTTTTTGTAATCGATTTATAGAATTGTACTTGAAGGTATGAATGTATGTGATGTCTAAATTCAATTCCACATATCGGATCTTTAAAATCAGACGTATCAAGTGCGATAAGATAGCTACTAGTCCTATCTTAGCTCTATCCTTTTATCCTTACTCTCCTCGCAACCTTCTTGAGTTATTTGAATGATTTTGATGAATAGAAATCATTGTAATATATGATATGGTTGTGTTCATATACTATGAGATAAGGAGATATTTTCTCATCGATCCTTGATATTGAAACCTTTGGTAATTGGCACTCGGTTTCCCAAAAAAAAATTCATCAAACCTGTTGTAAAATAAAGTTTATGCATAATTAAAAAATAATTCAGATACAATGTTTATTTAATTAGGCTAAACCTAGTGGTCAACGTTGTTTGATTTTTTGTAAATGTATGTTCAAAGTTCCCCCTACCCATACGATCCTAAAAATGGAGCATAGTTAGAAAGATTAGACAACCACTTGTCTTTTCATAGCCACATTCTTCTATTCTTACTTCATTTGAAAAAGAGAGGTTAAATAACTTGGTAGCAAGCAGTTCTTGTAGAATAACTTCTGTTGAGATAAGCTATCATTAGGAGTCGATATGGTTACAAAAAAAAAAACTGAATTTTGCTATAAACCTGAATTATGAAAAGACGAAAGACGATGTATTGACAAACAAACAGTTGCTGTATATATTTGAAGTTTAAATACGTTCAAAAAATGTATGCATTTTCTTCTATTCAAATACAACATATTTTAAACAAAATATCACACAGTACAAAAGTAAATATTATAAAAAATTCTATTATTCCATTTTATTAAAAAACACAACCGAATACGTGATTTTGTTAAATAACTGAAGCTTAGCCATACAATAAAGTTTGAAAATAGAACGAATGTTTTAAAAGCATAATAAATTTAATACGATTTCTTATTGACAGATGGAACTGCACGCTTAATTAAAATATTTGACGCTTGTATAAAATAGTGAAAATCCTTTTTCACTGGTACATTGAAATTTTCTACACGTGTTTATATGATATCAAAACATTGTTCAATGAATCGTAAAAAAATATTACGCAGAAAATGTAGTTTATTTTACAGTATTTTTTGATAAACATAACATTTATTTTAATTTTAAATTAAACATTTAAATAATAATACGAAAACATCAAGTTGTACGGAATATTATAAAATGTTTTTACGTGCTATAAATTAATAACATAATAAAAAAATCTTAGCTTATCAATATTTTACTCCTAAATACTAAAAACGTCAAGTTTTCATAATTCTATGTTTATGTATTCATTCATTAAAATATTTATATAATATTTTAATTATCATTTTTCTAATGATGGGTTAATAAATATAAATCTAAAATATTTATTTTATTTATTCACTTCACTGTCACCCGTAATTATTAATTTAGGTGTTTGGAATTATTGATACCCACCAAGGTTCTTTGATATCAAACTTGTACAACTTTAAATTTTAATATTTTTTCCGGGATAAGATATATGATTCTGTGATATTTTAAAGCATAATTTTTTATCATGACTTTATTGTTTCATATTTAAAATTTTCCTTGAGATAAACTAATCACTTTATTATGAATAGTGTCGTTCTATTTTAAAAAATAAAACACAATTCATTTGTACTACGTCGACGTATTTATAATGATCACAACCAGTTTCAACTGATAATGCTAGTGATGAGCGAAACCGGTCCTGATGATTATAAATATGTGGAAGTAGTAAAATGAATTGTGTTTTATTTTTTAAAATATAATGTTTTTCCACCAAGAATTGACAGTTAACACCTTAAAAGTGTCGTTTTGATTCTGAACAACTCAAAAATGTCAGCGTTGTTTCATTTTCCAAAATTGAGACTATTGCTCTTATTATTGTTAATTCAACGATCGAAATTGGTTTTTTTTTATCAAATACTGTATTTATTTATGATTTTAAAAGAACCAGTTATTACTGGTTCTACACAAATCACTCACTATGTCGGCGTATAATAATGGGGTGGTAAAAGTATTTGGAAAGTCATTCATCTATATTTACTATCTCTGGAAGAAGGGTAAAGCTATTGAGCGATTGACTTTTAACCATTCTTAATTAAACTGTAATACTTGATTAAATTGTAGTACGATTTTTTGTATACGAAGATTTATTATTTCTGACATATTTATTTCGGGTTGCTATGCCAACAACCAAAAACAATACTACTTAAAAATAGTTTGCGTTGGTATGATGTCACATAAAGAATCTTAATGGCATGTGCACTGGGATACGATTACAGGTAATACAAATTTAATATTGAAGTACCGTTGAAGTAGTATAATATTTAAAAAGAATTTTGTACACACTCATTAATAATATAAATGACATTTTAAAACATCCTTCTTAGTAAAAAGCTGCTAAGAAATTATGCATTAACCTTTACATAGGTCAATAAAGCTTCCAGCCACAATTGAAACACTTAGTTTCAAAGCCCGCTAAAAAGGTTTCCACATCATTTTAAGTTAGCTACATATTACATATTGAGAGAGATGTTTTTGATGTATCTATAATGGACAAACTTTTAGTAATCAAAAAATGCCAAAAACTTTATATATCCGATAAAACATTAAGATTGATTTTGATACGCCCTTAAATTCAATAATGCACCTATCAATTTCAATTCCTCTTAACATCAATTATCTGATCACGATACTCTTTGTCTATATTTTACTAAAACACACAAATCCCATCATAATACACAAAGCTCACTAACTCGATGGATAGACTTTTCCCCGCATTCTTCGAAACTACCTAAAAACGGTTTTAGTCAGTTTTGAAACTAAACGTTAAATATGAACAATAGAAAATCTTACAGTGCGTTAAATAGTATCATAAAAATTATGACGTATCAACTTGATTTAATTTATAAAACATGTTCAGTATTTTTGCTAAATATTGTCGTTTGAAAGTACTAGTTAAAGTAATTGGATTTAGACATTTTGCAAATGTTTAAAATGCCACTCCTTTTTCATTTAGTTTATTTGTACAAAACTGTTCTTTTAATAAAAGTATAATTTATGAAAATTAGTGTATTCTTCCATACAGTATAGTTTAAAATAAGCAATATTTTGGTTAACTAATTCAATCTAATTTTGTCGATTTAGTGTTTTCTTTCAAAACAGCGACGATATTCAACTTTGCATTGAATGATATCGGCACAACAAAGAATTCATAAGTCATTCTGAGTAATAAATAAACAAATTTTTCTCTAAAAAAAATTTCGCTGCAAAATTATCAAAAACCGTTTTATTATTGGGTTTTGAAACCAAGCGCTTCAATTGATAGAACAAGTGTTTTCAATGAGATCGAAGTTCAAGTTAATAAAGTGCTGAGGTTTGTAACCAACAGCGCACTTGACAAGAAAATAACAGGGTAATTTGATCATCGCGGTTTCATGGCACATCCCTATCCCTAGCCAAGCTATACCCTGGTACCCGTGGTTTTAATAACATCCTTTCGTGCAAAGAGGTGTTTTTTTGATAAATAGCGATAGACGTATTGATAGAAAGGGGTTAACTGCATACTTTAGTATAACCGCGGATCTAAATTTCTTAATAGACGAATACTTATTTTATATTATGTTTCTTCAGTAATCAGTTAAATACATAAATCTTTAGCATTTTTAACAGTTAAATAAAACGATTTTGTATACCATTGCAATACAAAACGTTGAATATATTTGGGTGATTTGATCACCTATGAACAATTCAACCCATGCCTAAATATAGTATTTTCTTATCGGTAAGTATTTATAATTAACTCATAAAGTGTAATTAATTTTATTTTTAATGTAGATTTAAATTATAAGACATGTATTTTCACGGAAAGAGCAATTTAATAAAATCAATCGAAAAAAATTCAAATATTGTATAATTTTTGAGGTGATATTTTAAGAATTAAATAAAATGCTGTATTATAGTACCAATATATTCCGTATTTTATTTAAATTTCTATCCGCTTTAGCTGAATAAGGAAGAATTTTTGATGCAAACAGTTAAAAATTATCACTCATGTCCTGAAGGTCCTTGATTGCTAATACTAAGAATTGTAATATATTTTATACTTTTATTAAATTTACTTATAGATGTCAAAGATCAATATGTATATTATGTTATTATTTCGTTTATTGTCATCATTGAATTAAATTTTGCTTTTTTTAATTTTTTGTTCTTTTGAAAGAAAACATATAACGAGAACACATAATAAATTTATTCAATAATATTTCCTTTTAAGCGCTCTTCCTTGGCGTTTCTTTAAATAATCACTTTGATTTCGACCCCTGCTGCTATTTTATAATTATCATTTTGCAAATATTTTATTGAGGTACGTAAAAACAAACATAAATATTTAGTAATTAAAGCCGCGTCGTTTAAATGTAATTAAAACCAAATCTTCGACGAAACGTTTGAGAAATTTGTAATCGATTCATTTACCATGAATATTAATTTAGAATTTTCTAATACTAAACATTGAATAAATTATTGAAATATTGGTGTAAACGAGGCCATTTTATTGCGAGTTTAATTGGATGTCCAAGCTTGTTTGGTCATTAAACATTCAGTTAAAAATTGCAAGAGGTCGTAAAATATTATTCAGTCTTAATACCCAATGCTGAGATGGATTAAGTTATTAAAAATGGTATTAAAATAAATAAACATAATTATAATTGTATTTCACAAGAAGATTATAAAACTGATGAAAATGTGTTATTGTTATACAATATTTGAATATTTATAGTTTTTAATTCATTCATACATTAAAATAACAAGAAATAATTAATGGTTAAAGTCGAAATGAACAAGAAATGTTTTTTACATCTAAAAAAAAATTGGATTATGATATGTTTATTAAATCGAATAAATAAGAATTCTATTGCAAATATTGAAATCAAAATTGTTAGAAAAATTCAATCATTATTTTAAATAATAATGGTTTAATAACAATGTTTTATCATCAAAATATTAAAATTATGGTGAACAAGAAATAAATGAATGGTGAGGACATTATATTATATTACTTATAATTATGCTTTATGTACTTACTAAAATTATCCATAGTACTAAAAACTCTCCTATTAATTTTTTTTAAATATATTATCATTATCCAGGTTAATTAAGGTATACTATAAGGCTACAATGATCTATATTGTTTTAAATATTCTATAAAATTTGATAGCCGTTGTATTTCATACTAAATCATCTTCCATTTAGCTTGATAAATCCACTATGAATTTTAATTAGGTAACTTGATATACGAAAACTTTAGTTTTACAGAGTGAATTAAATTTTATTTTTACAATAACACGATAAAATAGATATCTGCTGCCTGTTTTAAATTTATATAAAATTATTAGTTAACCAAGCCTTACTTAAAAACCATGAAATGTCATTATTTGTACAGATAATATTAAAATACTTTTTTAAAATACATATGCCATTAAAAAACATAGTGCATCGTAGTTGGTATGATTTTATTTTGGCCCCAGGTTAAAACACTTCGTAGTCAGAGAATTATTTCCCATAGATATTATAAAACCAATGCAGCCGGCCATAAAACACATTTTACCATCGGTCCCTCCATTGGTTTGTGTCCATATTGACTATTTAAATCCGTAACAGGGGCTACAAACCGAAAGGGTTAAAGTCTTAATAAATCAATGATATATAAATATAATATTAATTAGTTAAGATAAAGCAAATATCTTTGAAAACCACATGACCTGTGTTGGTTTTGTAGCAGTTTATAAATCTTGTATGCAGTTAATAAATTTAAGCCACTCCTACTTTATAAATTCTTTGAAATAAATTATTCAATAAATAATTTTTAATTTACTAATTAAAACGTTACGCTATTATAAGATGTTGTTGGTATTTAGCTTGGTGAATTAATAAAGTTACAGAATGTTAATACATAATATTATATAGTACATATATATATATTATAATATATAGTCTGCACGAATTGAATATAAATTATATTTTTTCTTTCTTCGTTTTCCACACCACATTTAAGTATAGTTTTGAATCATGCATTATTTAGCGTAGGTAATAAAAAGTTTTTATTTTAATCGTGTTTTAATATTTTTTGTTTATTCGACAACAACGAGGATGTGATTTTTATTATATTTTATTATGTTCGGCAGTGTAAACATATTTATTTGGTAAATATTATTTTAGCACTGTGATGAACGACGATAACGAAAGAAAATAAGTAATATTAAAACAGTGAACTTAAAATACTGTTTTTTTCAAATCTACATTAGTATTATTTATATATATAAAACATGAATGAAAATATAGTGATGTAATTTTCTGCAAATATATGGACTAATTCCTATAAAATTTCCAATAAAAAAAATGTATTCTACGAACGGTGAATAGAAAAAAAAAATGATTCCATCAAATATTTAATATGAAGAAGCTCTAATAAACACAATGAACCGATAAATGCCACATTTTGATAATGTTCAATTATAAAAAATGGTTTGGTATACTTAACATACTTGCCTAAAACATACATACCACATTGACACTTAATATTACACTAAAGCGGTATTTATTATATTAAAAGCATTATTTCGTTTTAAAAATATTATAGAAAAATGCATACTAAATTAAATTAATAATTATTATCAAAAAAGTTTCAGTAAAATATATTAAATTCCGTTAAATAACTACACCTGGAGATTGTCCTTTCATGAAGGTAAAGTAACGCATGACCCAAGTCCGATTGTTATTAGACTAATGTCTCCCTGCGGCCTATTGTGTTAGTCCTGGCGTAAAAAAGTGTATGCACTATCATCATTACCCTATCTTATTATTTGGGTCATACGTGTACTGTATACGAGTATAGTCTTATAATTTGGGTCATAAGTGTACCTACAGTGTGCTAGTATGGAATCTCGGTCAATATTACGCGTAAGCAGTGATTTAGAATTTTGGCAAGGGTTGGAGAATATGAAATTTTGTTCAGTTAAAGCAACTGATCTCAATTCAATGCACAGTTCATTTTTTTGGTGTAAACTATGATATACGTGTGGTATTACTAAAATTTGAGCGATATTTTTAATGAAATATAATGCAAAAATCTTAATATGATATCTGTACCTCGGAAGTAATAGCCCAAGCATCGATATTTTCACGAAAATGAGTTATTTACACAACTTTTCGTGCATTTTTTTTTAATCTGCAGAGTGGTAAAGAACTATTTCAAAAATGACAAAGTTAATTCTTTGTATAATAAGATCGTGTGTCCAAAATATGACAAGATTTGATTAGAGGTAAAAGGTCAAATACTCAAATATGTAGTGTGGATTTTTAACTAAACTTAAATATTCTACTTAATACAAGGAAGATATTACAACATTGAAAAGAATACATACATCAAGCTAATAATTATATGACAATATAGTTGCACTATTGTAATATTAAATTACTTCTCTCATAAAAAATTAATAAAATGTGACACCCAACCTTTGACTTCTTCTAAAGTAATGGTATAGTCTTCATCCTGAGTAGAATGACATACATAAGTACACTTACGGGTTTTTTTATTTTTTAAGTATGTCCTATTTCAATGTGAAACATATTGACTCAATCTTAATTGGAGTTTAAAACACCTTACCTTAATAAGGGTGCTTGATGGAATTTAAATATTAAATTTTAATTATTGCGATTTCATACATTTCCATGTATTTCGTCACCAACGACCCGGATTTTGCCTTTCGGTATCTTCAGGCATTCGAGCACACGAATGAACTCGAACTGACAGTCAGACTCAGAATTTTGGAAATGTACAAAATCTGAAGAATTCAAATTTAATAGAAGTTCTCATATAATCTTTATAGTCCAGTCTGAACTGGCCGTCAGTTCGAGCTCATTCTTGTGCTCCGATGCCTGAAGATGTCGAAAGACGAAACCCGGGTAGTGAGTGGCGAAATACATGGAAATGTACAAAATCTGAACAATTAAAATTTAATAAAAGTTGAAATATAATCCTTATAGTCCAGTCGTTTAACATTTCTGTTAAGTTTAGTATAGTAAGGAATAGGGCTAAGGCAAGATTTGTGGTTAACTAATAGCTATAATATATAATGTAACAACTACACCCGGTTTGTAGAATCAGATTACTGATAGATAATTGAGATATCACAAACATCAATGCTTTCAAAGAAAAATCCAAACATGGGTTGAAAAATCAATTTATGAAGATGTACGTTTTAAGGATTTGGACTAGTGAGCAACACGATTGAAGACAACGACGTTGACCATTTGGATACAGGCCTAGTAACAGTATTTAATGGCACTATAATCAGTTTCGTTCAATTAGATTGCATTGTCAATTCATAATAATATTGACAATTGGCATAGTCTCATTGATAAATAAACAGATAAATTAATAATTTAAGATATTGACTGAAGGTTCTTGATGGAATTTCAATATCAAATTTGAATTGTTAAAATTTTCTACATTTAAATACATCTACAAAATCTCAATAATTCAAATTAGATAAATTAGTATATTGACGGCGTTTTGGCCAATTGATGTGACCCTCAAAATTTTAATTGTTCAGGAGAGAGTAAAGACGGTTTTTATCAAAAACATTATACGGTAAGTTGCGTTATGAATCGTTAAAATGCACTCCTGTAAATTCTCATGTTTGCAGATACCGGATTATACGTAGGAAGTGTCGATATAATAGTGGCATACATCAAGTGAACGGATCAGAATTTTTAATCCTAAAACCAATATTAACTGATGTTTCCCTTCCAAAAAGGGATTAATTCATTGTTATAATCTACATCATTTAGCTGAGACCAGCACTGGCGTCTTAATAAATGAGATCCAATCATTAACTTATTTTCGTATTTTTCTAAGGTTACAACAATTGACCAAAACACCATCGATATTTAAGTAGTGCAAATTGTATGATATTCATGTAAAACAGCTAACTACCGTTCTACCCACTGCATAGATTACAAACTGTCTTAAAGGAACTTTGGTGGAATAAATACTACAATTAAAATCAATGACGCGTTAAAAGAAAAACATTAAAATGTATGTCATACTTTTTTTACTACGAGATGTTGATGTGGGCGTTCAGATATATTAAGTGTGATTAATTTTTCACAGTTTATTTTTAATGAATACAACAGGTCACGTTTGAAGAAGATAAATGTTATCCATAACAGCTTATTGAGTCAGGCTCTGTTTTTTTTAACAATACACCGAAAAATTCTTACTATTAGTTATTTTTACGAAAGTATTAATTTGTGAATCTCTTTTATCCGGTAAAATTACTGATGTAAAATTTGTACTTCAAGAACTGTAAAGTTACAAAGAAGTACATCGGTTCAACCCTAAATTGTTCACTAAGCCACTGAAATAATACATTTGCCAAAGCCCCTATAAAGCAATTATATTTATTTTAATGACAATATACGTTACCGAAAAATGTACTCATTTCTTATTGTCAGTTTCACCAGCGCACTGAGTACGGGCAGAATAATAATGCGTAATTTATTCACAAAAAGTCCCCAGTCCAGTTGGGGTTAGGGGCTAAATACCCCATAGCGGGGCATCTTAACACATCAAGGTAAGAAATTTAATATAAGTTTTACTTACATTCTAATAATTATTTTCTGTAATATGTATGCGCAGATAAAATTGGCATGAATGTAAACTAAAAGTAATAACCAATTATAATTTAAGCACAATATTAAACAGTTCAATTAAACACTCATTACGAAATGATAATGTTGGTTTTGAACATGGTGTGCGCTTTTGGATTGGTTGAATGTTCTATTGTGTAACAATTTTACATGAGACAATAAAAATCTCTCCGTTTAGTTTATGTAGTGGAATAATTTACAATATTTTCAAAAAACATTTTGATAAATTTGTAGACATTTATTTTTAATGATTGCTTTCTTATTACACTGAATGTGTCACCATATAGCACATGGTTAAAGTCTGAAGATGATTATAATTGAGATGAAACACGCTTTTACAAAAAAAAAATGGTAATCGAGTTTAATTGAACCTGGGAACTTTTGATCAATGTTGTTGAACAGTGTTGTTACCGATAGTAAATATTGTATTCTACAATTTGCTGTATAAAAAACTTAACTAAAACATCAGATATAAAACATACATCAAAAAATATCAAGAATTGACAACATGTTCATAGCGCAATATAATATGAAACAATAATAAAATTAAACCAGGTGTAGACATTTATTTATTTTTCATATTACCGCATATCGCAACGTGTTACTGCCCCAGGTTCGGTACCCGCCGGACTTCGCACGGTGTCAGCAGGTAAAATTATAAGAAGCAAGTTGAAAGACCGTTGTTCGGTAGGTTGAAGGATAAAAAAAATTGAATAGCGCAGCGAAACACCGAATTAAATAATTGCTAATAGAAAATAATGGCAAAAACAGCTGGAAACTAAAATTTATTTAATATTTTATTTACATAATGAAACATTTTTAATTAATTTTATATCGACAGGTACGGCAATATTATTCATTTGGTATTGAATTTGACTTTTTTATTTGTGGGAAAAAACAAGTCTTTGCAAAACGGTTTGGAAATAAGATTATGGATTCGTAGATAATCAAAATATTTTTTATATTAATTATTCAAAAGACGGTGTTTTGGTCAATTTATTTAACCCTCAAAAAAATACAAAAATGATTGCAATTCATTTTAAATATGACAGAGCAGGTCTCTGTCTAATGAATCGGCTACTTTTTAGAAGACGGCCACGTGATGTAAGCCACTATTATATCGACAATACCTACATATAATACCGTATGTGTAAATATGATAATAGTGCATTTCGAAGATTCATAACGCAACTCACCGTATATGGGTTACATCAATTGGCCAAAATACCGTCGATTATAATTTCGTTGAAATCTACAACTTTTCTGTTTATGAAAGATTTATTTTTGTCACTATCTTAAGCTATCAAATACAATAAGAGAACAAGTTAATTTGTTTTATGTTAAAACTATGTACATAACTACAATAGTTTTATAATAACATCAAATGTAAAACATAGTTAATGATATTTATCGTTTTATACGTCTGTTTATAAGTTTAAATTATTGCAAAATGATTATCCATATTCAATAGAAAGCTGCACATACTATATTTAAGTTTCATATTTTTAAATGTTTTGTTGAAAACAATTACCATTAAATTAAATTTTATGCTTTGAATGATGTGAAATTAACATTATGAAAACGTTTAAAACTGATGAGCAAATGCAGTTATTAAGACTTAATTTCAATGAGATGATTGCTGACTGTCAATTATTTAATTAATTACTTAGTAGTCGAACATGTTTATGAAAATATTATTCCACTATTTTTTTGTTTTGGTGCCTATTGAAAGAATTGAGAAAACAAAAATTTGTATATACCTACATATCTTATATGTTGTCATGAACTATAAAACATTAACAATAAAAATTTTAAACTCTTTACTCTTTCCTGTCTATGTGGAGTATATTTAATCTTAATGGAGGATCTTTACAGAAGCTGTTTACTGGGAACTAGTAACAAGAAATATTAATTATCAAAATTACTTTCTATTTGATTTTTTGTAAATAGCTATCAGGGTAAGAGAGATAAAGACAAAACATACCATTGGATAACACTTAATAAATTTATCGAAAAATCATTCGACCCCGTGATCAGCATGATCACAAACATGTTTATTGTAATGAGCAATTCTAAGTTTTTAATTACATAAATAAGAATTTACTACACGTAGTAAATATTTTAAATAAATAAATAATAGTGTAAAGGAATATTTGACTTGCAACTAATAATAACAAAGGCGGTGGATATTTTTAAATTTTTAAATTATTCAATCAAAATTTTTAAGATCACTTGAGAAAACATTTCAAAAATCCACACTGAAGATCTCAAATACCGAATTGAACGAATTGAACAAGTTAGTATAAAGCTTCTTAGCACTGGACGACAGAGCTTTTGTACCATCATGCGTATTTGTCGTCATTTTAATGAGGTTACCACTCAGCTTTGTCAGTTTGATGTAAGCGAATAGCCAATGGCAGTTCATCTTGCCCTGAGGTCATTTAGAAACGCAAGAACTTTCTAGTTTCACTGAAAATTCATATTCTGTAATGACAGCGTTTATGCACGCACGTCACAAGTTATGCACATATACTCGCATGTGCAATTTCACAAATGTCTGATAAAATGACCGTTTACCCACTGCAACAGTAGGTTATCAATCAACTGACGACATACATCCATGCAACGTAAATATACTTTTGCTTCAGCGGGCTAAAGTTATGATGAATACAATATGACCGATCGTACTTTAACGGTCAAGTGTTTATGGTCGGATTAAATTACAAGTTATTTATTATTATTATCGTCTGTAAATTTTGTAGCATTATGTGGGAAACGGGGTATCCCTGATTCCTCTTTAGATTCACCACGTAGAAGATTAATCTTTGAAACTATGCACTTCTCTTACTATAAGGATATGCATGATATTTGATATTGGCTTGAACTAAGTGACTGAGAAAGTCGCAGCTCTTTTTTCTGCATATAAGCATTTTTGAATGATTTTTCATACTTAAATTTAATTTGTACCACAAAAAGTGGCCGCGAAATCAATTCTTTGCATACATATAATGAGTCATGGTGAAGCGACCAACTTGTATTATCACCTGTAAGCTTGATTTATTCACTAACATTTTTTAATCGCCATGTGTTAAGGTAACTTTGTGGAATATATGAATTATTACCACGATAAAAACTATTTTCAAGAGACACCGCCTTTTAATTGATGACAATCAGCAGACCTTTCCAAACAATTGAAGGTTCCATTATTAAATATTGTAATAAAACAATGATAATAAAATACGAATGGTATAAAACACAATCCTTGATAAACCTGAAATGATTTTTAAACATCAGGAGATTGTCACCATGGTATTTTAGCAAAATAATATTTTTATCAATACAAACAGTGAAAGGCGAGAACTTTTTTTTCTTAAAAAGATATAACAGGATCAGAAGTTATTTCATGAAGACTTGGTTGTAAATTACTTTCCTACTGTGTAGTGTTGCTCTAAAAGCTCTCCTTCCCTTAGATACAATATGAAATACGTTTAGAACATAAATTAATATTTAACGTAGTAGTAAGACGTTTTCATTTCGTTTTAATTACCTACTTCTCTATTCAAGTATGATTTCAAAAAATAATGTCAAAACTAGACCTTTAGTACTATAATAAGTTTGATTTACACCAAGTTTCAAAAAAGAAATTTGTCATCAATTATAAAAAAGTAATTTATCAGAAACAATGATATGCATAAGAAAGAATAGTATTTATTGTTGGTTTAACTATAATATTTTACTAAAAAGTCTTACCTTATGATTTTGATACGTATAAAGTATATATTTTGTATTTTGTTTTCAAAATATAATTGATTTTTATTTTAAAATGTCAATGCTAAACCATGAAACTAGATAATTAGTTTGTTGCATAATTTAAGACACGAATAACTTAATCTAAAACCAAAATGGCGTCATAACTGGTCCCATTTCTCCAAATGTCATTTCTCCTCATACTAAGTTTGATTTATCAAAATATCTTATTTGATTGTTAATCACTTAAACTGGTTTGTACATAAATCACTGCAAAATAAATGCGGTCATTAACTTTAAAAAATCAATAATATCCACGTTCCAAATACAACAAATTCCAAATGTCCGTTAATAGATAGACGACCAATTAACTGAACAGAAATTATATTTTCGAATTCCGAGCACAGCGGTGAAAATAGTTCGAAACGATTAATTCGAATATCGAACACAGCGCTGCCAGCATTGCCTACCGATAGAAAAATTAGCTGCAGTGCTTCCAACCGAATGAAATTAATCAATAACGAAACGGTGTTGCCAGGGTTGCGGAAAATCGAATAAAAAATTACCGTGTGAACCTGATGTTCTCTATGTGGCACGCGTTTGTTGACTGCCACACTGGTCTGCGACGGTCTGTCAGGGCCAGGAAGGCCACCTCAAACGTCGCGAGGTCGCCAAAGACATCTAGCGGACATATTAACCCGAAACTAATACACTCACCCGGTATGAATTTAATCCAAATACAACCACATGCAGAAGTAATGATACGCACACAATCAAAGAGCACTCGTATTAATGCGGGTATAGCATTACCTTAGTGGTTCTCAACCTTTTTGAATTAAGGGTTAATCTTTCGAACACATAAAACAAACATTTCGCTTAATATAATATTTGTACTAAAAAATATTTTAAATACTGTAATAAATGTTTTTATGTACTTAAATTATTATTGGCTAAATCGATTTTGGTGAATTCTTATCGAAGATTCTTCAGTATTTCCACGATGAATTATAATTACCAAAAAAAACATTAAATTAACAAAAGAAGACCATTATAAATATTTAAAAAAGTACATATTAATAATAACATTATGATTGCTAAGTGTATGGTTGACGACAACCGTTCTACCTGGTAAATAAAAAAAATCCATTTGATATGCTCGCGAAATGCGTGCGCAGTGTTCGATTTTTGAAATTTAATAAAAGGTGGCATAAAATGTACATGCCAATTTTTAGAAGGCTACCGAATTAAATTGTCGTATTTAAATGTTGGTATTGATTGTAATGAAATTTCGAAATGTCGCATGCGTTTATTTTTATTCCATTACGAACCGATATGAAAAAAAACCGATTGCAATATCCTTCGAGCAATATTAGGTATCGAAAAACACGTTAAGACCTTGTGGCGGTCAACTTTAATTGTTTTTAGATACAGCAATATGCTATATAAGGTGGCATATATGTTCAACTACTGTGGTTACATTATAAATGCAGTAGACTGACTTGAAAAACGACCAGGTTTCAAGCCCATCCGAAAAGAAAACCTAATCGCAAATTATTATTTCTTTAAACTAGTATTTACAGTGTAATTAAAAAAAGATTTAAACGTGAATAATTATTATCGTACATAATAGTCATTTAATATGAATAAGACTTACTTATTTGATTACTGTAAATTATCCTAAATATCTCTATTAAAAATGCACAAGAACAAGTAAGACAAACTACGTTGATGCAAGCACATAATTAAATAGCCAGAGTTGTGTACTTACTGCATGAGACAACTATTGTACTAAAAATACAACGTTTGGATAATGATCATGAAAATTCATAGCTTAAAAGATCATATCTACATGTCTTTACAGCATATATCTGTATAATTTAAGACATCGACTGAGGGTGCTTGATGGAATTTCAATAAATCTCAATAATGCATATTTCTGTGTTTGCTTTGTGCGAGAAAATCATAAAGTTTGCTTTATTTACCTAGCGGTAATTTCCTGAATGTTCAAAATAATAAAAAAATGACGATTATCGCATGCAAAGCAAACAGAATATAGGGTTGATTAGAAAATATTTACAAAACTTGCATTATAAGCATTTAACGCGTGTTTCATTATCTCCTTTTCATATAAAAAAAATGGAAAATGGTTTGAAAGTGTTTAAATATTTGATATTATCGTAAGTAGTTTAAAATGTATTCATACATTTTTAAACATTCCATTGGCAAGATAAAAAATGCAATAACGTTATTTTTTATTATGGTTTAACCAAAAATAAAGAAGGACTTTATCGCCAACTAAAAACAAAATGATACAAATGCATATTCATGAATAAAAACAAAGTTTTAATGAAAGCATTATTGAGCTCTGGCAGTTTGATCCGAAGCTTTCAAAAAAATAACACAAAAAAAAATATTTGTTATCGCTTACTACGCAATGTGAAGTTTTGTTTACATTCATTTTTAATTACGAAAAAAGTAAACATTTGATTTAGCTTCCAAGTATTTTTTTGCCGATAATTTGTAAAAAAAATATTTAAAATAATATGTGTACACATTTTTAATTATTGTGAATATTTAAATTCTCTATTAGCGTAATTTTAAACAACACCAATATAATTCTTTTGTTAGGAATATCAAACGATTTTTTAAATCGACGAAATAAGTGACTGGTGTATTTATTGAAAGATTTTGATATTTTTATACCACCAAAAAGTATATTTATAATATAATTGTAATGATATGTATTGGGAAACGGACATTATTGCAATTATGCAATAATTATACAAAAATGTTTTTATGCGTTGTACTGATATCAAATGCCAACAAAACTACCAAAGATATTATCTTTAATATGAATCATTATTACATTGCTACCCTAACATTGCTTACCTTATAGACTGAAATATTCTTAACGATTATTAATCGTTTATTGTCTTATACCATTAAGCCAGTTTACTTCAAAACGATATTTTTTTAATATTCTCTAAAGATTCGGCAGTAACTTTGTAGAAGTTCATTTTTAATATAAAATTAAAATTGATAACTTAGTTACTCTGGTTTATCACTAACGTGACTCGTGTCGCCTCTTCGACGAATAATATAACGCTATAAATAACGTAGATGTACCCCATCGAGTAAATAAAAAAACGTATTGAAATGAATAGCTTAGAGTTTTAGGGATTAGCAAATAACATTTTAAATAGGAGAAGCGCTCACCAAATTGTCTATCAGTGTTTATGTCTTATACCCCCCCCCCTACCCTCTCACCTCCAGTAGAATGAATTAAAGCCCACCCCACCCTTTATTTTTAATGAAAGAATTAGAATCATTGTTCACCTTATAAATAAATAAATAACCTTGCGATATGGTTTGTCTGAAAATGTTTCTTAAAGCGTGACGTTAGTGATAAACCAAGTGGAATAACTAACTTATTAATTTGAATTTTATATTGATTTTTTTTGCTTTTAAACAAAGAGGAAGAAACCCATAGTAATCTTTCCTTACAAAGAGATTTTAAATGTCATTCAAGAACAATTATTCCAAGTTGCTTCTAAATTGAATCACACATCTAATGTATCATATTTTTCAAATACGCACTAAGCAATCAAAAATTCTTATAAGTTTCATACAAGAAATGTCACGTATATAAAATTTATTCAAGTAAAAAGTCAATTTTAAAGGTGGTTTTGTATGTCATTTGAATTTTTTTGCTCATTTCCGACTTGAAGATACCACAAGGCATCGAAGTATATGTAATTTTTTTACGCACCTATCTTATAATTACCAAAAAATGATCATAAGTAGGGATTTCAATTGAATATTCGAATATATTTTTGATATTCGGATTGTATTCGAATATTTGAAAAAATATTCAAATTTTGTTCGTTCATACATACTGACCATTGAAAATCCCTACCCATATATGTAATCGACTAATACTAAACGAATTTCATACCTACATTAAGATGTGATCATCGTAAATAATGTGTATTGCGTAGTTCCTATTTTTCTTATAAAAAAATTAACGCCAGTTTTCATTAAAGAAGTTTAATAAAAATTGAATTTGCATTAAAATTAACAAATAAATATCTCGGAACGTTAGTACAAGAAAATATAACGTGAATAAATAAGTCAAGAATTATACATACACACATTACATATTTAGACTGTTGATATTAAAGAAAATTTGGATGTTAATGAAAACAGTATTAGCATAAATTTATGAGTGTTTTCCTCTAAGCCAAGAAATTACGATTTTACCTCTACTGTATCGATAACTCACACCTATAAGGCTAATTTATTTTCGTCCATTAAAATATTGTGAAAATAAACGATTCTGACCACCATTGGTGGCTGATGCTGCTAAGCCTTATTTATGGACTTTGATTTTAAATTACATCATAATAATGCTAGACTGTGACCGTAACATAAAAACAACAAATATTTTTTTACGCTGGAAATTCTTTTAGTCGACAAAATCTTCTTGACAGTTATCCGGGTTATCCCTACAATTAATGGAGGAAAAATTTTTGCGAGGACAGATTATTTGAATAACACAAATCGTATACTAAATACTTATTTTTAAAAACCTATTACATATCGTCGTAGTGGTAGAAAGCGATAAGTCGAAAATTGGCTGTTTCGAGCTTTGAATGCAGTACGATAGATTTTAGGATGGTCTGTCATCTGAAAAAAAAAACAATCTTAGCAATATACCATGTATTTTTAACGAAATTTTAAGAAATGAATATGAATGAGGTCAATTTAGATCACGGTTATTAGTGGGAAAAAGCTGTAATTAATGGTACTAATAATTAAATCAATTTTTTTAAATGATTACCGAATCTCACAAAGTGGTAAGTTTAATAAATAATGGTTACGGTATGTTAACAGAAAGATTTCAATTTACTGATTTTCTTAAAAGTCGATTATCTTAAAACCAGGATTTTTGACTTAGCGCCTTCTGCCACTATATGACATTTATATATCATAGAAATAACAAGTATGTAGGTGATGTCAAGATTACTACATGTTTATAGTGGTCAAACATCTGAAACCAATCTATATTAATGATTTCAATTTGACATGCATTTATAAAATAACTTCTAAAAAAATTGTGGTTTGTTTTTGCTAACCATTTATTATACCAAGAACACATTTTGAGCTATTGAAATTTTCGTATTGAAGAATGATAAGTTGTTAGTCATACAGTCAACGGCTTCAACATATAACAAGAATCTTTAGATACAAATATTTTTTTACCAATTGAAATCCTGGAACAGAAGTCAAAGGCGCTACCATCCAGCCACTACGATTGGCATATACACACACATTTATTTATGGCTTTCCATACCAGTTTTTATTTTGAAACCAATCAATATTATTATTGATCTAACCTTTGCTACTATTATCTATGATTGGTGTGGTTGGAAAATAATTGTTCGATGAGGTTTACCTAAAACAAAAAAAAAAAACAGTGAATATTAATTTATGAAAACCAACACATGCGAATTCTAACGAAAATCCTTTATGCAGGTGTTAATTTGTTTGACATCCACTCGTTGTGTTAAATGATAAGTCTTTTAATGTCGACTACTGGCAATTCTTGGTGGAGAGATACTATATAATTATAAAAAATAACACAATTTTATATGTTATAAAAATAAATGTGTTCTTTCATACGGTTCACAATAACGAACATTTTGGTATAACTAACTCAATATGTCAGTTATTAAATTTAATATTTTCTTCCAGAACAGAGACGTTGTGTTCTTTAATTCTACTAAATTCTTCAGCTTCAATTTAATCTGAAGCAACACAATCTTCAAATGTGAAACAGTTCCTTATAAGCACGTCATAAATTAATAGCACGGCTAGTTATTTTTTTTTTCAACAACATCAAAAGTAGCAATGTGCAAGCTAACTAGCCAAAATCACAGCAGGCCTGGCAAAAAACATACGCGTCGATTGAAGGAATTGGCCGGCGCAGCGTATAATTTAAGTTCGATATTGACCTGGGGGCTAGATCGCTAGAAAATAATCAAAATCGTAATAATAGCTTGAAAATAAGCGTCTGCGTTGTTCTAAATTAATAGGCTATTCAACGGATATTTTTGAATCGAACCAAAATAACAGCAATTGTTTTTAACAAGTAGTTATAGAGCTGCGAGGATTCTACGTATTATTTTACCGTGAAACAAACACATACAAAAAGACGGTCCAAATTATAAACTATTCCCGAAACAATCTATCAGAATTGTCGATAATATGATATATTGTTCCGGGAAAAATCTCCCATGATTAACATATTGATAATAACAAATTGAATAGATACTTACATAAATTATCGATGGATTCGGCGGTAGCTTTATGGAAATTCATTTTGAATATAAAATAAAATTTGATAATTTTTAATTCCACTAATTGTGTTACCGAATATTACACGTGTTTTGCCTTTTTCAAAAAACATTTTTAGACTAATATAACCCTTGTGACTATCCCTCACCCCACGTCCATTAGAAGGAAATAATCCCAACCCAGCCTTCAATTTTAAGTTAAGAATTAGAATCGTTGTTTACGTTAGAAATAATTTACCTTGCGATATAGTTAGTTTGAAGATGCTTTTCAAATAGACGCAACACGTGTCACATGTTATACAACCAGTGGAATAACAAAGTTATCAAATTTACTTTTCTAATAAAAATGAATTTCAATAAAAATTACCGCCGAATGCATCGAAAATATAACAGTATCTATTTATTATTATATATAATACTTGTTATTATAAATATGTAATTAAAATTAAATATTCAATCTCTTTGGTCATAGATCTATCATAGTTTATAACTTGTTTGGTCACTTTTTTGTTGACTTTTAAATCTTGATAGGTAAACATTGTATTTGAAAAAATAAAAGACATTTTATACTCACTTTCAATTTTATGTAATTATTCATCGCGATGTTAATTTTATAAAATTCTAGAATAAGCATCAACAAAATGTCTTTTATTGATATGAAAAATCATATTTGGTCATATATGTGGTTCACTTAGAGCTCAGAATGTCCAATATTATGTTTCTACCAAATAAAATAAAAAAATGAAAATTTTTAAAATTGTTTATATTTATGTGATCTTATCGGTTTCGTGTACGAATGGTCAAAATGGTTGAGTTGTTATCCAACTCGGTAGCACAGACAATGGTTCGAATACTTGAACAGTCATGTTGATAAAAAACATTTTTTTAAATCGATTGGTGAATTTTTAATTAGTAATGTTTCATTCCTTCCCCAACCACCAGTTTACAATCATGTAGATATTTACTATTACTTACCTAGCCAACTTCTGTTAAATCTCTATCAAGAATTAATATTCTTCACATTGAAAACAACGCAGCAAAAAGATGATCTAGAATAGTGGTTTCCAAAGATGTTCCTACGGACCCCCAGGGGTCCTTGTGACCGCTGAGGGGTCTGTGGGAAATTAAAAATAATTTGGGGGTGGGTGGACAATGTTGGGGGGTCCGTAAAAAATATTTGTGACACATTTTCACTATTATTAAAATTGAAATACATAGCATTAAATAAATTGATAGCGATTTGCTGGGTGTTGAACTCTTTTGCAAGCAGACCCACAAACTCAAATGAATCCATACTTATACAGGAGCAATCTATGGTATTATCCACAAATGAGGATTGGAAACCAATGTTTGAACAAGGATACCAAAAATTCTGGTTACAAAAACAGACACCAATTTTATATCCTGCATTATGGGTCACTGTACAGAAGCTGTTGATTGCTTTCCCGTCTTCCTAGTCAGTAGAACGTGAATTTAGTGCAGTTATGAATGTTATTATACTTTAAATATCAAAATGATTCATCAATATTTTATTCTTACATTACTATTTACCATTCAATATATCAAAATAAATTTTGTAATTTTTCTGTTATTCAGTTATATAGAGTAATTTTACTTGGGGGTTCATAGTCAGGTTTTTGCTTTAAGAAGGGGTCCACGGATATAATAAGTTTGGAAATCACTGATCTAGAACACAATTTTAAATATCTGTCTATTTTTCGTATTTTCATAAAAACTCTCCGATGAATGTGTTGTTTGTTAATCGATAATTTACTATTCATGGTAATGAAAAATGTGACCTAGGATCTAGGGTATGAGTGTTTGTGATTTTTCTATTCGAGTGTATGGAGATTCTTCTTTGAGGATTTCAAATGAGTCAAATTATCTAGCAAAACAATCTGCGTAGTGAATAATAATTGCAAATATGTTTCAATCTACAGTAGAATTTTTAGCCAATACAAAAAGATTTTGACGTCTATTTCAACAAAAGGAATGGAAGGAAGGAAACAAAAATATTAATAATATTGATATCATGATTAATAATAATTGCAAATATGTTTCTATCTACAGTAGAATTTTAAGCCAATACAAAAAGATTTTGACATCTATTTAAATAAAAGGAATGGAAGGAAGGAGACAAAAATAGTAATAATATTGATATCATGATAAACAGTTCATAATTTGAATCGACGTAAAGAGCATATTGAACAACTTCATATTTCAATTTCAGTTCTCGTCGTTTTGAAAAGTCCTCTTTAATTATTTATAAATTGTTATACTACTTAATAAAAAATATAAATAAAAGAAGCATAATAATATAGTGATCGGAATGTATGGCGGAATATTTTAATCACACTTCACAGTCCACAGTTCTGAGACCGGAAAAATAAAAAAAAAACTTTAAAATCAATTACTTTAATATTTTTAGTTAATAAGGTCGCCCACTAGATATCTATCTATTCATAATATTATAAATAACTCGATTAATGTTTAAACTAAAAGATAATGTTTAGATATCCAATGATTATAAGACGCTTTGAGTGTTAATTAGATTCATATCATCAAAACTATCGAAAACAAAATTAGCGTTACAGCTTTATTTTTGAAATGATTATTAAAGTTTAGATTTAATGAGATAAATTCGAATTAAGTTTCGTATCAGTGTTGTATCTAAGCGTTTAGTGTACATTTGTGACTGGCTGTTTTTTTTTTTCGTAAATTCCAAAACGTTTTATCAATTAAACCGAATAGATAAGAGTGCATTTTTTCTCATTTCCGTAACTGGTAAGCCTTGATCTTGATACGAGCGTGGGAGTTGAATGTTTGTTTTTTCTACTTACGGAATTTTGTTATTTTATTTTTAGAAAAAACATGATTTAACAATAATTACAAATAGCTTCTGGCTAGTATAAAAAACTGTATAATATGAACTGACCGCAATAGCGCATTCATAACATGATATGGCATATATACAAAACAGAACAAAACACAACATGCTCCTTTATTCTTTTTCAGGTCAACTAATGTATTACAATTATTTATTTTTTATTGTTGTATGTACTTATCTATCTTTTATTCCTGTTTTATGTTCTTGAAGTGTGACTGGTTTATAGACAGTTTCTTTACTTCATCTTCCAATTCTTTTTTTTTTTGCTTATCATTATTTCGCGTTTGAAAATTGTACCCTTCTGATTAAATTAAAGTCAAAAATTAAATAAAATTGAAGGCATTATAAAGAACACAGTTATTGTTTTTAAATTTCATTTTATCATGTCCAACCCCAATGTGTAACAAATGGATTTCTAATGGATGTATCTCACCAGAAATTTTTCAATGGGAACTGCATGTTACACAGTTACTCAACCTTTCTTTTTCGAAGAGAGTAGAGATAGAAGGATTGAGCTAGGACAGGTTTAGTTGTTAGCTGATAGCTCTCGCTACGTCCCGTTTTTAGTATCGAATGGGTGGGAGGGAATTTTAGATATCACAAACGTTCATGCCTGCGAAAAGAAATCTATAAATCAATTTATGAAACTGACTAAGCCGGGACTTGAATTCGAGACATCCGCAACCGTAGCCAACGACGTTGACTGCTAGTGGTCTATACGAGCGAACATTTATTTGTACTTTAAAATGGTTTGATTATGGTTTCGGCCACGTAGATAAAAATTGGGAGCATGTAAGTTAATAGTCTGTTGAATTTCAGGATTGTAAACTCGTCCCCAAAGAATAAGATAAAATTGCTTTAGAATCGAAAACAATCTTGTAGCGCCAAGAGAGTAAAATGATAGCAATCCATTCAACTGTTATTTAATTATCTTTAACATTTCGAAAATTGAACAAACAGAAAACTAAACGCATTATTTATGTGCAGCCTACTAAAGACACCTTATTTTAACGCGAGCTTTCCATGCAAGTTGCATATCATTGTTTTTTAATACCTACTCTATTTATTCAGAGTTCAAGCAATCGTTCTCAAACATAAATATGTACTACCCATCAAGTCATTTTTTTGTTCCTCTTTCCGTATTGATTCGAAGTCTTGTAACAAAAAATAAAATCTATCATAATATTCACACGCCCCTTCCTTGGTCAGAAACACTTATATTCAGTAGTGGTAAACATTTTATTGATATTCATTTAACTTTAAGAAATGAACAATACTGAAGCATCTTTTATGGGAAAATTAATTATTTTTTTTAATTTAATAGTTACATTAAATTCTTTATAACGTTTAAGGTTCTTTTCTTCTTTCTATTTAATATAAAATTAAAATCGATAACTTAATTATTTCACTGATGAAATGTCTGCTATAAAAAGCATCTTAAGACTAACTATATTGCGAGGTTATTTATTTCTAATTAATTTTATATTAAAATTGAATTTCCACAAAGTTATCGCAGATCCAAAGAACATATTAAAGTTCTATTTGATAGTAGCTCATTCGGATATTATATATCCTGTGAGAGTAAAAATTAAAATGTTCCATAATTATTAAAATATTTTCTTCCGTCAGTGATAGTTTTTTTTTCAGTAAAATGGATTTTTTGAAAAAATAAATAACAATGTACGTTTTAAGGGCGATATTTGTTTATTCGTAAGTTTAGATAAATTAAATAATTCATCATTTCTTCATCAACTAAGAGTTTGTCAACTGTATTAAAGTAATTTATATATAAGACAAATGGGCTACTATCATAAAAATGTCACAAATAGACTTCCTCTACTGATTGGTGTCTTTTCTTCACGGAATGATCCGTAAAGGAGTGAAGTGAAAGTTTAGTTCCCTCAATGGCCACAACGCCGCATCTGCCAGCTTATGAAAGTAATAGTGTAATTGAATAGAAAACTGCCAGTTTTCTTTTCTCCGTTTAGTAATATGAGTGAAAAATAATTTTAAAATGTAAAAAAAAGTTGTACGACTCCTGCAAGGAAGATGACGCTTCTCGACCAAATTGCGGGGTTGACGGCGAGCGGTTCTTCGAAATGCCTCGGCGGGGTCCGGGGCCGGTGCCGCTCGCGCCTTACCAATTACGCGGTCCCGCGGCCACCTATTTCGGTCAATAAAAGTTCGCTGGGTAATTGCCGGTTTGTGTTTTCTTGCCGCGCTGTTCCTGATGCTGATGATGATGGAGCCAGTGTACAGTCAAAAGATTATTCGGTCAATTGAGATTTTTCACGATTCTACACCGCTTAGATATAGCTAGTTTCACATAAGCTACCATCACCATGATTAAGAGCCACTATTGAATCTATAATATTTTCGATAGCCGTGTCCAAGTGGTAGAGTTGTTGACCCCTTTTATACCATGTCTGCTTCCAATATGGGTGTACAGAATGTGAGGCAGAAATATGGAATTTTTACTAAACTTCAATATTCTACTTAAACCGAGACAAATATTACAACATTTCAAAAATACTTAATTTATCTAATGATTATGAGGCAGTATGGTAGCCTCATTTTACTATTTGTTCTCTCTTGAAAAATAATTACTAAAATGTGACATCCTATCTTTGACTTCGAGATACTGATATAGCATTTGTTCTGGGTAGAATGACATAGGTACGTAAAATTAACACTATTTTCTGTAAGCATGTCCTCTCACAATGTGAAACATATGGACACGTAAAATATCTTATATCAACAAAAGTTCTTCTACGGGAACTGCTCGTTGTTCAGTCGCTCAACTGCTTTTTTTTTGAGAGAGTATATGGATAAACGGATGGGGCTAGAAAAGAAATAGTTATTAGCTTATATGTCGAATGGGTGTGAAGGAATATAGACATCACAGACATCCATGCCTTCTAACATAAATCCACGAATCGATTAAAAAACTATTTTTTACGCTATCTATACCAGGAGTAAGTTTAATATACTATAATATTATTATATTTTCAATACATTATTAAGACTCAACAGTGGGCAAAAATAGCGTTTGTTGCTAAATATAATTCAAAAGTATGATTTTTTATCGACTTCTATTCAAAGTTGATCGATATAAACTTTGAAACAACAAATTGATATGCTTAATCATGCAGGAAATAAGATACAAAACAATTTTATTCCTCATTAAACACCTTTGTGAAGTTTTTTTAGTTAGAATGTGCGTTGTAAGGAGTTTTCAAATATTCACTGATAACATTATATTCGAATATCGAACATTATAACCGTATAATTTTCGAAGATTCGTAAAACATAATGTCCGAATTTCATTATATAGACATCTTTATTTTGCCTATTTTCATCCATCGTATTTCTGGCGTGACGTATTTAATTGTTGGAACATAATAGCCAGCACATGTCTTGATTATGATGTTTAAATAAATAAATCAATATATAATGCGACACCGATTGATATGTTTTGTTTACTCAGAGGTTTCAATATACATTAATAATTTATAAACGAATAATTTAACAAATATTCGAATTCTCGAATATTAAAAAATAGTCCAATATATTCGAATTTCGAATATTCGAATGGAATCCCTGTTATGTAGTATTTAAAGTAGAAATGAATGAATGTGCCTATGAGATATTACAATCAATTTTATAGTTAGAAATAATTACTTATTTTCAGTATGTTATAAACAATTATGTTTACTAAGAAAGCCGTAGCGTGTTCAAGGATAGCTAACAAATGTACCGCTATACGGGCGTGATGCTGTTTTTCAACCCAATCCTATAATCTCGGCAAATTAATCACGACCCGCAAGATTAACATCGCCGAATTGTTTCTTGTCTTTATAAGAATGTTTTTGTTGCCAACCAGTAGTAATCTGTTTACAGTAGTAGGCCATCTTGTTTTCTTTTTAAAACTCCATTTATCTTATCAGTGCTGCTTTTTTATTGAACGTTTTTCGATTGATACAATTTTGAATTTAAAAATGAAAGACGCTACGCAAACTATAATACAGGTGTAAAAAAATAAAAAAATAAAATAAAGTGTTCTGAAATACTTTCATTTTCAAATTAATTAATTTTTAAAAAAGAACCTTTTCAACTATGATTACTAATGGAGAACCGATTGTAAGTCAGT
The DNA here is from genome assembly GCA_022494535.1 of Himalopsyche phryganea. Taxonomy (NCBI): domain Eukaryota; kingdom Metazoa; phylum Arthropoda; class Insecta; order Trichoptera; family Rhyacophilidae; genus Himalopsyche; species Himalopsyche phryganea. The sequence goes on from JAGVSL010000003.1 coordinate 11,258,005, forward strand.
TACTCAACGTTTCTCTCAAGAATGAGGCTACTATATTACTGGTAGTTATCTCAGCATCGTTTTTCAAGATTATATGAGGTGGGTGGTGAGGTATTAAAAAGTTTGACATTCTCAATGAAGGTACAATTTTCATTTTGGCTTCGTATAAAACGAAAGAAATAAAAGATTTTAGGAATCACGTTACCAATCTTGTATAATTAAAGAGATTTACTTTCAAACATGTAGTCAACCTGCCTGGAGGACTCATGTTCTATTTTCTTGTCAGTATTGCCATCCCATCTGTATTGCCTTCCGTATTAATTAGTTCTCACATGATCACTTAAATTTCTAAATGGGTTATAAATAACTGCACTTTGTGTTAGATAGTATTCACTTGGTGCGCTTGAACTTTTATTTCGATAGTTTGCACTTTGGATTAAATAGTATTATAGTTAGTAGTAAAATTTAGTGAAAGAATTTGTTTTTTGTGGAATGTATATGCTCTAAAAAACGTGCATTTAATTGTAAGCCTTTCTAAAGTAGCAAAATAAAAAATAAATGACTTCTCCATATAACATTGGTAGTAAGCAACTCTCAAAATATCAAATATAATATTATTAAAATGGGTTAAATTTAAATTTGTTTTAGTGTCTAACCAGCTTTGAAAAAAACTAGTGGGAACCAGACTTTTATTTTCTTTGGGTTTATAAATTTAAGTATGCATGTATTTCAGCAAATTATAGAAAAATGCATTTTTATGTCTTTCAGTAAGCAGGTAGACACTTCATTATAAATGAGCTCAAACTAAATCCCTTTAAAACGTCATCCAATTTTACTAAGTATGTTATCATGACTTGAAATCACTTTTCGCTGAGGTCCGGCAAGGTGGAAGCGCTTTTTTTTTTCAAATATAATTTCCAGCGGGCGCCGTAACAAGAGTACATAAGAGACCTTATCTGAAACGAAACAAATGGCCGAGACCCAAGCACCGGACAATAACAAAATGGGTCGCGACTAATGCTATCGATCTGGATTTTTTTAATCTCCCGGCGCATGCGCGGTCGGCCGACAGATTAAGATCGATACCAAAGCTCGGATAATAATATATTATAGTAGCGTGGCAAAAAATGTATTTTTGATTTGTGACTGTCCATACATATATCGAATTAAAAAATCGGCCGCCGTGTTTTCCTAATAAGACAGCTTAGTTTCAAGATAATAGCGATTGCTAGACATGTAGCCGAATGGTGATCACGGGTTCAAGTACGTGATTGGTCAACCACTAGGTTCTTTTTTAAAAATAAAACACTACTTGTTTTGTATAACTCACTCCCAGTGTGGATAATTTGGACTTCTAATGGTGCTACACGGTTTCTCAGCCTCTCTTTTTCGAAAGAAATACAGAGAGAACGAAAGAGCTATAACAGGGCTCTCTGCGCACCGTTTTTATGATTGGAATAAGAGAGTTCAAACATCATAGACACTCATGTTTTCGTACAGGAATCTATAAATTGATTCAAACATCAATTTATGAAGCTAAACTGTTACTAAAGCAAACGACGTTGACCACTGCACCACGGACTCGGCAACTGACTGTAAGATATTCTAGTAATTTAAATAAAAGACATCGGAATTAAGAGCAGCTCGATGTAATTGCATCCCTCTGAAATGAGGGTGCGATACTTAAGAAGATACTAAGCCACATCAAAACCTTCTAAGTTAATTAACATACATTTTTTTATTGTTAAAGTTTGTACATTCTTTTAGATATATTTGAATCATTTTTACAGCCCACTTGAATGTGTTTGCTGACAGTAATCCTAACTGATGTCAAAGGCTAATTTCAAATGCACATATATCACTATTCGTTGCGGCTGAGAAAATAAGTCATATTAAGAAATGTATGGTCAACACCATTCATTTTCTGGAGAGTTATGGATGCACTTAAAATTTTTGTGACGTTATCTCACCAACGTTTACACAAAGCACTTACTTGACAGGAAGAAAACTTCTACGTATTCGTCTGTATCAAAATCGCTCATAAACGTTAGAATTAAGAATATAAAACACTAGTCAAATTAATCTCATTTTATGAAAGATGTAACCTATATAATATATAAATACCACCACTTTACTATAGCTGTAAAGGCTCCGCTTTCCACAACAAGTTTCTGAGTTACAGTAATGGGATTTTTCAAATTTATCATTTAAATTCTTGGGCTTGGATGTTTGACTCGTTTTTTTCTACTTGAATCAATTTCTAGAGATGTATAGTATATAACGTATTGGTAATTAACTATATAACCAATTATGTTATTTCTAAAATTGAAACGAATCAAAAAATAACCATTGATTCAAACTCTTGAAAGTATGACTTTTCTTTTTCTCTTTGCGAGATCTTCTGTCTTCTGCAATGGCTTAAAATAGATTCACAACATTTTTTATTTTCGTTATACAATGGCGTTTCACTTCATTTAACACTCTATCGTGTATGGTCGTATCAATCAAACAAATATTTATTGTATTATAAGTGCATATTTTTTATTGACATTATGGTTCTTTCCTTTTAGAAGGTATCATATTTATGTATTTAATATTGTTCATGCACCGTCAAAAATTGGACATTGACTTACTCACAATAATGTACACACATATCAAGAGATGCGACAAGAACTGTAATAATATTTATATTGTAAAACATTAAAAATATCAGTTCAAGTTCCATCCTGTGCTCGAATGCCTGAAAATGCTGAAAGGTGAAACCCGGGTCGTGAGTGACAAAATAATGAAAATGTACAAAATCTTAACAATTCAAATATTATATTGAAATTCCATCAAGCACCCTCAGTCGATATCTTAAATTATAATAAATGTGTACCAAGAGATCACCGTTATCTGTAAAAACGGCGAGTTTAAAAGCGCTTTTTCATGAGATTAATGACGAAAAAACCTTATACAAGAAGTTTGTGTGTGCGAGTTTCGTTAACTGACACGATAATTTGAGGGCAAGGGGTGACATGTAGAAATCGATGAAAGTATTAGCGTGCAGTACGAAATCGAAAAAATGTTTGTGTAAGTTAGTAAGTAAGTGTAAAACAAGGAGTTTTGGTTCCGGAGGGAAGCGGGGGCGCTTATTTTTGGAACTCGCTTCGTCCATAAACCGGGCCGCTCGATTTCAGTATACCACCTTATAAGCAAGTACCAATATTATGGGAATCACCATTTCTCTCGCCATTAACGAAACTCAGCGTTCAGTGAATCCAAAATATCATATTAATTTAAAAAAAATAAACAAATATGATACATTATCGTTTCAATTAATTACGCATACCCCTCCAAATCGTTAGTTTTGATAATACTAAGTTGAATTATTTAATTATTTTTATTTAAATTGGCTAGATAATTTAGATGTTGACCAAGTTACTTGGGTTTGTATTTTAATATCGAAACCCCGCTTAAGATTGCCAGTAAGTTGTATTGGAAGCTTGCGTCTGTAAAGCCTGTCTACACTTACGCAACAAGTAAAATTTATCGACGTCCGAACGCACCTCGCCTAATGAAATGGGAATTTCTCAATATATCGAGATGCCACGACTCCGCCAGAGTTCCCACTAAAAAAACGAGAAGTTATCTCTACGTAATAAAAGACTGATATATTGTAATAAACAAGACGGGGATAAATCAACGAGAGGACGTGAGATTTGAATTTAAATGAAAATATTTTTACAATCGAGCGTCGAGGTTTGTGTGCGACACAAATTTGAATGCTTTTTAGGAGATACTTGTTAGCTGATTGGTTTTTTTACCATTAATCGTTCAATGAATTATACATTTCAAAACAGTTTTTGCGTGTAAACCTAATTATGTGATTATAAAACTAAACGCTTTATTGCATCGTAAAGAATATCTTCACATTTTCTAAAATATATTTGCAAGTAGCCATTGAAGCAGCTATAAAAATAAATAATTTTTACTGCTATTACTTTGAGATAATTCATCAATGATTCCTGTTGTACCACCGTTCACCCATTATTCAATGTACGTGGTTGATACGATCCACAAGAGACCAAATAAAAAATGAAGTTCATACGAAATCATAGGACAAGTTCAGGGAGAAAAGATACTGCGTAAAAAAGATATATTATGAAACTTTAGCAAAATGTTGGGTTACGTTCCAAAGAAAGCTCGTAAAATTTTTTATAAATATGCTCGATAAAAAATTTGATATCATACTTAGTAATGAAAGAAATCTATGCGGGCACAATATTATATTCATAAACCTGAATTATAAACTAATAAATAACTTCAAAATTATCCTTGCTGTCTTCTAAAGTAGCCGTTTTTCTTATCAATATCGCTCTTTTGATAAATTATATTTTTCTCTAAAAGTATTAGTGGTATTGATGATCAAATTATTGTTTATTAGACTCGAATAAATTTGATGCTTTATTAAAAAAGTCCATTTTGTAAAACCGCATAAATCGAGAGTTGGTTGTACATAATTATTATGTACTTGTATGAAAAACCTTCGCTAATAGCATTGTGGACGCGTGCAAATTTTCAAGTATCCATTAATCATCATTCGCTCACGAATAATAGTAGTCAAACTGTACATATATCAAAACCCAATTACCCACAAGTCATTTGTTATAGACCTGACTCCCAACAGCCATTCCTTTGCGGTGGTCGACGCTTATGTTCCGACGATATGCCACTCTAGAACTTCTCTATTTGGTATTATACTCGATCATTAATAAAATTTATTGTCGATTGTGTACTTACTGCTAACATATATTATACATATTATCAGGAATGGCCGAAAATTTTATCGTGGTCTACCGGTCTTCTGAGGAGTAAATTATGATTGACCGCGGCGTTGGGTTGTTAGAAACATTTCAAAAACAATGTGATATCTTAATTTGTTGAGCATTATTGGCATGCCCTTAAATGCATGATTTTGTACTTTTAAATAAAAAAAGTATATTTATATGCAATGGGTAGGTGTGATTACAAGAAAAATATGTAAAAAAATATTAGATTGTTTATTTTATATGTTTTCATCCAAAAACACTTTGTACTTTATAAATGCCACCATTCATTAGCGACATAAAATATGATACTTACAAAGTATTTTTAGGAGATTAAAATTATAAAAAAAAATTATATTGACATTTAATAACTGTCAAGTACTAATGTTATGCTAACCTTGTATAAAATAATAAAATTAGTTTTTTTATAGCACTGAATATAAGAATCCATTGAGACGACTGCTCCAATAGGCTGATCATACTCTTTAATAATTGATTGATTTAGCATTTATATGGTAGAAATCCATTATAACAAAGCAAACAATAGCAAAATACTTTCTTGATAAATAATTAAAAATACTTTCTTGATAATTCTTAAAAACGTTTTTGATTTCGTTTTTGATTAAATGCAGTTTTAAAGAATTTAAAAATCGACCCTGGTGTTGTGATATCACAAATTCTTATATGCTCTTCTACAAAAGAAGACATGGTAGTAGTGATATATCATAGGAAAATATAGAAATTAATTATCATAAACATGATAAATCTTTCTGACACTTTTAACCAACGAAAAAACATTTATAATTTTCCTATTAATAATGTACTTCTTAACTGTGTGTTTTATGTTAATATTTACAATTTTTCGATAAAAAAAAACAGTAATTATTATGTATAATGTATAAGTGAATCAAAATTCAATAATTCTTAGTTATGTCGTTGACGTTATGTGGAAATATCTATCAACATTGTTTGAAAAGATGTCTGCTTATCATAATGTAGTTATACTAAATAAATATATTTTTAATCAATACATTGAATGTTTTTCTACGAACGGAATACAGTAAATAGTTTTAACTAATTTAATATTTAAATTATCAGGTAGATATGAAACGTGTTTGAATCTCTCGTTTATTCACAAGATAGCCATCATAAGCTATTTTTCAGTTATGCAGATTAAATCTATTTCTCGATGCGTTTCCTTCGTTTCCTGTAAACTTGTAGAGAAATTTTCAAATTACTCCGATGAGTTTATATGCCGCACATAAATCAAAGATTTACTGGCGATATGATTGCAAGAGTTGCACACATTTTAATGGAACTATCACGCAATAAATCATTGAAGAATTATTAATTTCACAAAACGGATACCGTAAATTCTTAGAAATTCACATCACCCTACATACTACATACAGAGATTGCATATTCGGCGTGAGAAGATAGAATTATTAATTTATATTAAATAGTTTATGAAGAAACGCACCTTATAAGTTAGTTAGCATATGTTATTATGAAATACTTAATTACTATGTGAGATTTATATTTAACATTTATTTTAAATTGCTAATAAAAAACAAACATGTACTAACTGGTGCTGAAATGCCTCAATGTTTATAAATTTGCAATTACAATAAATTATCAATGTGCAAGATATCTCATGATCAACTCTATGAGAGACGACATAATAAACATTCAAGTCCATGATTTAAGACACGGGTCTCCAATCTTTTTAGTCTAAAGGCAGACTGACTCCACCACTAGTCCTAAGTGCCAAGACCTAGCTAGCTCATCTTACCAACATACTGTAGTTTTGAATTACGCACAAATTTCAGGAAAGTGTCGAGAACATTTCATTGCGGTGGAGATAGCCGATAGCCAACAAGGAGAAAACCAGCGTCTGTCTGATTTATATACTCATATTAAGTTCTTTCGAAAAAAAATTAGTTTATCAGTTGCATAAATTTGCTGGTCGCCTATTTTCCGTTTTCGGCACTAATTATCTGTATAAAAAAACTATCGCGGGCTGGATTGGTGGTGCTAGCGGGCTGGTGTTGGCCCGCGGGCCGTTGTTTGGAGACCCCTGATTATCTAATAATAGAAATTTATTTATTCCTCTAGAACATTTGTCGTTCTATCAGACAATATCGTATTTTTTAAATAAACTTATTGACTTTTCATAGACATACACTAATTTTACGGGTTGTATTTATTATGGTTCCATGACTAAACAGAAAATGACGAAACAAAACAATTTGAAAATAACATTTTTGTCGTATCTATTATTTATTGAACATATAAGAAATAAATAATATATTTATTAATTTATATAATATTTAGTAATTTATAAAAAAAGGTATAATAAACTCTAATATGAAATTAGAATGTGTTTGATGTAAATATTTAACACAAATATTTGCAAATGATCATACTGTTTATTTCATTTAATACAAGGCACTTTTTTTTAAATATTTTAAAATTTTTTTGGAAAAAATAATAAATAAAACAAAAATATTACCTTCAAATTGTACTGTTTTTTCCTGTTCTGTTTCGTCATGTTCTGTTTAGTTCAGTTACCATTTATTATATAGATACTGTCAAATAATCAAGAGAGTGATAAAAGTTAAACGCCACCGTAAAGAAATTTTAACGAAAGGTTGTCTTTTAGAACAATTCATATGAAGTTACAAACTTTTGTATAAGTGTACTAAATAATGAATATTAATAAAAATGTGTATTCTTTTTGGACTATTTAGAAATAATTACTTATTAATAATCGTGAACAGATTCGGATTATCAAGAAGCCAACGACTCATTATTAGCAATCTAAATCAATATTTAAAATTGCCTCATCCTTCTGTTGTACTTTTAACTACTTATTATTTTTTTCAATCAAGATGTGGCAGTAGTCGTTCAACGCAGCCATCAGATTGCAGCGTCGTGAATGTTTTTATTTATCGGATATCTATTATTTATTCAGTTCCGAACGCCGGTCGCTGCCGCCGACAACAACTGTAATAACTTTATCTAATGGAAATCTTAATTTGAGAATGTTTTGAGCGTATTTTTTTAAACGGTGGGTTTCAGCATGAAATGCGGAGGTTGTTTTGTTAGCTTCTACTGCACTCCTGTGTGCTACACCTTATAAAGTAAATAAACATTCGATTAAAATAGTGAAAAATTTATTATAATTTAAGACATCGACTGAGGGTGCTTGATGGAATTTCAATATCAAATTTGGATTATTGAGATTTTGTAAATAATAAATACATGGAACATGGAACATAATAAATACATGGAACATAAATACATGGTACACAGAAATACATGGAAGTGTACAAAATCTCAATAATCCAAATTTGAAAAATTTATTATTTTACATTTTGGTTTATAATTCATATTAAAACCAATTGATCGCATATCATATCAAAATACAAGTATGTCTGTGTCATAAGCATTAACTCACACTATGCGTATTATTTACTAAATATGAAAAGAGAAGTCGAGGAAAAGATTTAAAATTAGCTCTCGTTAAGAAATGATAATTAAATCCGCCATTAGAATAACAGATACTTCACATTAAGAGTATAAACGATTTAAACAAAAAAATATAACAACCAAAGTACATAGTTTAAATAACTGTTAACCTTCTTTAGATAAACTTAGGAAAATTACGGCTGCCTTGTTCTTATGGTAAGATTAAAGGCATACGTGTAATATTATGCTAATAATAACGTTTTTTTAGCCAAAATAGCGAAAAAGTAAAAATATGACAATACAAAATACAGTTACAAAAATATTGGCATTATAATTATTGAATATTTAACCTAAATCAAATATTACAACAGTATATGTGATTGATAGAAAAATATGTCACTCAAATTTTATTTTTGAAAAGCAATCCATTTAAGATAGTGATGTATCAATCGCATAATGGTTTCTTCGAATCCTCTATTTAACATGACATAGACTCAATTGTGACATTTACAGTAATTCAATAATAGAGTGTGGGATTAAGTATCATAAACGATAAAGACTGAAAGGTCAAATATGAGTGTCTGCGAAAATGTCATAAATATTAAGTATATCATGTTTTAAATTGACAATTACATACGTCGTGCATATCGTTAAAAGTTTAAATCGGCTAGAATATAACGACGTTTAAATTCGAGTTGTCGTTAGAAATGTTATTAAATTAATCGTGCGTACTTGTATCGATTAAAAGTGTTTATAGTATACATGAAATCATCGATATTTGTCAGTAAAACCGTTAAAACTGAAATCAATTCCGTAAGTTTATCGATAAATTTTAAATTTGGAACACTAAATTTTTTATTTTAGTGTAATTTTGAATTTCGAAAATTTTATCGATTGTTTCATTCTTTTCGATTGCATTGTATATTTCAATGTTGAAAGACAGATTAAAAATAGGATTATGTGGAATTAACATACGGGGAAAATAATGTTGTATTATTACAAAAAAATTTTTAATGAACAACGTAGAAAATTTTTAAGATAAACAACGTTCACGTGACCGTTTGCAATCTCTCCTCGAAAAATGACTGCATATAAGATGCATAGAAAAACTGTTACGTTCAAAAAGTACATGTGTTTTTCGATCATAAATAAATAATCAAGTAAATTATTTATCTGATAAATGGCTGTACTTTGATTTGTTTAAGAAAACACCCATCACAAAAATCTATGCACTCAACAACAATCAGTTGTATTATTAATTTGGTGCCTCTGTTACTTAAAATAAAAACCATAAGATATTTCATTTGAATTGTACTGTATTTCAAATTTTACATTATACCAACGTCTTCTATCAACGTCGTCTTGTTAATAGATCAAGCAGGTAGATTATAATCACCAATCATTGACATATTAAACCATAGTCCAGATATACAAAAACACAACGCAGAGACCATGTATTTTGTTAATGACACACCCACAGTAAGGCATTAGTAAAACAAGGAGTGAAGCATAATTTACATATTATAGTATATGCTACAGATTACCCGTGGTGCAAAATTTATCTGACTCCAATTTGCGGCCATAAATAATAAACATTGACTTGTATCTACACTTACATATTATTTAAGGTACTCTGATGCTGTAAATCAAATGCCGTTTGGTCATGTTTTTGATTTTTATTAGGTGTTAATTGACTTTTGAAATGTTTTCAAACTATGCAATAGGAATATCGTCATTCCAATTCTATTTAATTTTTATCAAAACAATATACTACATAGGTATATACCAGGAATGGGCATACATGAAATCACCGAGAGCCACATTCTGCCATTTAATATATAATATATTAAAATAGCCAAAATATAGTTACGTTCTCACGTAGTGTAACGTAAAAAAACCTCTATATGGATTAACTAAAATCAATTTTTAGTCGCTAATTTTTTTTTCACGGAAGAATGTCGCAGGTGAAATGAACGTTTTCGTAATATGATATCATCAAATATTTTTTAATTGTCATAATATTCGTCTAAAATAAACGATTTTGTAAGGAGGCAAAGTTCATTTCCCTGTCACAGAAAATATTTATAACATATCTGAAAATAAACACGCAAATGTCTTTTAATATCGTGATAATTTGTGTTCATACACAATTTCAAATTGGACGCACGAAAATGAAATAAAAAAATACATAAAAAAAAATGAAAAAGAAACACCGAAATAAGCGATGTCAGAAGTGTAATAAAAAAAATCACGCATAATCTTTATATCTCATTTTATTATTCGGCATTGACCGATCATAAAATTTTTATTTACAATCATCATAAACGTACGTAAAAATATAAAAAACCTAATGAATTGAAGTTTTCTGACATTGCTTCGGCAGTCGTATTATTTTGTGGCTTCCAACATTTTTTTTCTACAGAAATATTAAAAAACATACTTTTTTTACGACGCCTTTCTGTGTATTTGATTAATAATAGATTTTTGAAACTTTAGTAGTACTGGGATTGAAATCCGCGAATAGACACTTCCATACATTGATTTTAAAACGAACATTCTTGCATGTTTATTACACAAAAATTTAGTCATGAAAATAAAAACAAAAAAAAAACAGTTAGTTTACTTTACGTAAGGTGTGACCCACATGGCCAATTATCAAACCTATTGATGGTATAATATACAATCTAATTAAAATAAAATAGCAGTATTCCACATTTTTAAACATTCCCACTCTAAATATGGAACATATTATGTACTTATAAGTGAAAATAATAATAATTGATGTTTCTTGATTAAAATTGAGTATAAGTCAGTCATATAAAGATTTATTTGAATTTTGATTATCACTGAATTCAAGGATAAAATGATATGAATAGAAAGAAGCTAGTCTCTTTCTCTGCGTAGAGATTTTAAGAACGGATACAATTATTATTATTATGAAAACATCAAAAACAAATCGAGAACATATTCAAATATATTATGACTTCAGTGGTTATTTTTCAACTGTACCATTTCACAAAAAAATAATGTGTTATTTTCAATCAATATTAATTTAGTACGGATATATTATTTAAAAAAAAAAGATTGAGGAGCTTTTTTCATCTTACCCAAAACTCAATAAAACCTCTGAAGTTTTTGGCATACACAATAGTGACGTGAGAAATATTTTTACAATAAAATATGGTATTTACGTCAATAAAATATATTTAACAGCATACCACTTATTCATAGTATTCTTCTGAAAAAATAAACTATATTATATAGATTTCGGAATCGAGCCATCTTCAAAACCTAATTTCACAATTCTTATGGAATTAAATACTTTGCTATTTTAATTCTTCAAATAATTGTTATCGAGTGCTACCAAGTAAACACCAAATAAACACCAAATAAATAAATAAAAAACTACTTACATTTGATATGAAATTTGATGAATGCGAATAAATGGTACTTATATGTGTTGTTCTTACCTGAAAAAAAAAAAAAAAACATTTTTAATAGACTGATTTGTTAACATAGTATCTAACTAAATATCTATTGATATACCTATATAAAAAAGGAAGTTTATTTTTTGCATTTGTTATATAATTATAGTAAATGTACATTTTAAGTAGATGTTGAAAAAGATGGAAAAAAGGCAATATTGCAAGCACTATTAACAAATATTATGCTACTTTTTTATCGAAGTGTAAAGACTGTCACATGAAACTATTATTTATAGAAACAATCAGGTAAATTTTTTTAAGCTCCTATGTGTAAAGTTAATGTGACGAGAGATAGATAGCGACATCAAAAATACTCAAAAAAATTTGAATGTTTATAAAAAACATTGAATATAAACAAAAGTGTAACACTATCAAATAACATTGAAAATAATTCATTCGTAAAATCATCACTGCTTGTTACTCAGTTGCTCAATCTTATTTTTTCGAAGAGAGTAAGGATATGAGGGTACGACTCAGACAAGATTATTGGTTTGCTACTAACTCTGCTACACCGGTTTTAGGATCGGATGAGTGGTAAGGACATCACAAAGCCTTAGAAAATCAATTTATTCAACGTACTGGGACTCGATCCGTGAGATCCGTAACCGAAGCCAATGACGTTGGCTATTGCACCGCGGACCCGACATTAATTACCAGTACTGAAATACTAATGATCAGAGCCACAGTTTTAAGTTAAGTAACGATTATAAGAAAGCAGGGAATAAAATAATGTGACGGCTTATGACGAATGAGAGGAGGTTGTTTTTGTAGAAAATGCGACGTCACAAACTTAATTAAATTTAAAGAACGAAAAGATTTATACCGTCATTTGATATATTTCAGACGAAAGTGACGAACATTAAAACCAAGATCGCACAGCTATTTTTACTTTTGAGATACATAATGCAACACATAGTACAAATCTTACTGCTATAAACACCTTGCAGTGATTGCATCGTGACATTGGCATTCCTCATTAGGTACGCAACAAGTATCAAATTTACTATTTCGTAAGTGCATAACTATGTGCCCTGTATCATTTTGATCAATTTCCCACACACACACACAGCAATAATAATTGTGTCGGCCCGCCGCACAATCGCGCCACTTTGCACTGACCAATATGACAATAAACCAATTTCAGTCTTTGCAACGTACAGTACAGCTAATTGTGTACATTTGATATATAAATATATTTTATTTCGATTACAAATTTGGGCCATAAAGCATAAATATATCCACTTTAAATTACAGTTAATTGCTGTGGTTTATTCGTAAATCTACCAATCTGGATTATGTTTATATATACATCATTGGCGTGCGGTGGACTTATCACTATCTCTATCGCACAACCTAATTTGGGCATGAGCAAGAAGGATACAAGAGCATGCGCCGTATGCCCTTGCATCTCGCTTGCACCTTCACTTTTCATGTGATTAATCGAGAAAGAGATAAAACCACCGCACGCGCCTGTATTTTAGGTTTTAATGATACCAATATAACATGTACAATTTTAAACTATTCTAGGTAATATAATACCAATTTCCAGGCTTATTTTTTGGGTCATCAAGGTCAAAATGCGAATTTCGTCATTCTTAAAAAAGGCAAACTTTATATTATAATATTGTAAGAACAGTAACCATTTATTTTTGGCAAGAAAGATTGGTCTAAAATTTGTCTTTAATGTGGATAAATAATGACGGTCCGTGGTGCAGTGGTGAACTTCGTTGGCTTCTGTTACTGGTTCAAAACTTGATACGGACAGAGTGTTTGTGATGTCTAAAACTCCCTCTCACCCATCAGATGCTAAAAACGAGGCTTAGCGAGAGCGATAAGCTAACCGCTAGTCATCTCCTAGTGCTATCATTCTATCCCTACTCTCTTCAAACAAAAGAGAGGTTGAGCAACTGAGTAACAAACATTTCTCTTAGTAAAACTTGTGTTAAGATAACTCCATTATCAGTCCACGTGCTCCACTCTGGAAGCGGTCATTCAAATGACAGTCGAGTGTAATTTACAACTAAATAAAAAAATAATTATATATATATATCAAGATCATCGGCGTGCGGTGGACTTATCACTATCTCTATCGCACAACCTAATTTGAGTATGAGCAAGAAGGATACAAGAGCATGCGCCGCATGCCCTTGCATCTCGCTTGCACCTTCACTTTTCATGTGATTGAGCGAGAAAGAGATAAAACCACCGCACGCGCCTGATCAAGTGACACGTATTTGAAATTTGTTTTATTTTTTAAATAATAATCTTAGTATTAAATATTGCCACTCAGTCACTAATTAATAACGTACTAACGTTGCCAAATAATTCTTCGAATAAAAATATTCGAGAGCATTTCCAAAATGTTTATTGTACTATTTGATTTTATAGATCTCATAAATAATAACGATTGTCATAAACATATAAGCGCCGTGTAGTTGTTACCTTATTACGTTTCCTTTGCAATTTATTATTTGGCGCGACACAAAACGTGTTTTAATTAATATTTCAATGCTGTGACAAGCAACAAACCCGCAAAGCCCTTGAAAATTATTTCAGCCGCATATTCTAACAATACCTCCTTTTTTTATTGCGTACAATGCAAAAAATATGTTTGTAGCTTAACCACGAAGTAAAAAAATGTCATAACCTAGATTCAATGAAATCAATTTCGCATTCACTTAGCATTTCAGGTGACTATCGAACTAAGTATTCATCAAATGGAATAACACCACGCAAACTTGTAGAACTTGTAAATCTAAAACTGCTTATATAAAAAGTTTTTTTTTTTTTTACACTGAAACTTAACAATTGCAATAAATTGCTGCTTTAGCTTATTTTCGAATACGTTTCCAAATACAAGAAATTTTCTTAATTTTTTATTTTTTTACAAAACTGAATAACGGGACTAGGTCAAAAAAATAGTAAATAACTCGTCATCTCATCTCTTAGGCATTACCAAGCCTCTTCATTTATTTTTATTTTTTCCGCTACCAATGTGGAGTATATGGTCTCTTTTTACTCTCAATTTTATATAAATGAGCCTGTTATATTTGTATTTTTATCAATTGATAATGCCCGTGATGAGCGAAACCGGTCCTGATCATTATAAATATGTGGAAGTAGTACAATTGAATTGTGTTTTATTATTTAAAATATCTTCTCCTATCTTAACAGAATTTTTCTACGATAACTGCTTGTTACTCTGTTGCTCAACCTCTCTTTTTTCAAAGAGAGTAAGGATAGAAGGATAGGGCTACGACAGGACTAGTGGTTAGCTAAACGCACTCGCTACGCCCCGTGGGGATGGGATGGGTGGAAGGGAGGACTCAGACAACGAACAGAAATCCATAAATCGATTGAAAGGTCAATCTATGAAAACCGTCCGCACCGGGAATTGAACTCAAGACATTCGTAACCGTAGTCAGTGACGCTACCAACTGCACCACGGACGCCGACAGCCTCTTCATTACTGTTAAATAACTACACTAGGTTTACATATATCGACATTCCCAAAGTATAATCCCGTATTTGAAAAACGAGATTATACAGGAGAGCATTTCAATGATTCATAACGCAACTGCAAAGTAACGACTATTTGTATCTTTTTAAAAAAATTAGGACAGTGCTACTATTTTATATTTAATTCTCAATGTTGTTTGATGTCTACCCATAGAACTGAGTGCGTCGACAACGAAAATTTACTACGTTGGGAGTGGTAATATATTATGTACTGTAAATTGTTTTTGAATACAAAAATATTTGGCATTATATACAGTTAATGATTGCAAATGTGATATTTTGATATTTTTAAATCAGATAGTATAAACTTGATGGGAATTATGGAAGAATTATTTTAAAAATTTTGTGTACCGATATCTTTTTATCATTGAAAATTACTCGATAATATTGCAATCCATATATTTTTCTTAATTCACAAATTAAATTGTTCAACTGTATCAACTTTTAGGTCAGCCTTGTGGTCGTAAGATTCTTCAAGAATTTAAAACAACATTTTTCGCAGAACACTCAACACATTTTTACCTATAATACTTGTGATAAATTTCTGTTATTAATGCTAAAACAGAGTTTTAAAAGAGAGTATGATGTATAGCTTCCTTTTTGGCTTAGAAATATTTATTTTTAGATGATTTATACAAAAAAAAAACAGATTTTTCTATGCATAGTACATATAAAACCAAGATATTTTTTTTTGTATTCTCTAGTCTCTCACGATGATTTATCGTATATCATATGTTTTAATGGTAAATTTTACGCTCTCAATAAATAACGTCTAGAAAAATTAACGACTTTGCATTACCAATAAATAAGGACGATTTTATTTGATTTGTTTATTTAATGTCGGTGAACCTAGGCATCTTTATATTATTTCTTAGGACCGATCAGATTAATAGAAATTCAAACAAATAATAAATCTTTAACTGCCGATTTTTTTTAACTTAGAAGATAATTTTCAATATTTTTAATGCCTCGTATTTATAAATAACACATTTTATTATATCAGTTATAAATCTTCGAAATGCTCCTATGAATTGTTTATAATACAAATTTGATATTTGATGTAAAATAATTTAATATTTTTTCATTTTATTTGTTTTGTTACCAGGTGTGACACGAGTTTCGCTTCCTTAAGAAGCATTCTCAGACTGTTAGTTAGTGTTTATCAAATTGAATTTATATCACAAATTAATTTTCACAAAGTCACCGCCGAATCCATCGTTAATAGTTTAGTGCTTATTTAGGAAAAAGCTCAACTAAATTTGTAATTTTTCCAACAGAATCAATTTCGCATCAAGTTATTATGTTTACAATAGTAAAATAAGTAGCTAGTGACTATACACAGATGTAGATGCCGCTAATCGTATCCCAATATCCAGGTTAAGCTGACAGAATGAATTAAGTCATGAAAACAAGTTCTGAGATAATCGCATTTAAAGTATTATTTTTTTTCAAAGTATTCTTTGTCCCAAGTATAATTGCATGTTTTTTAAAAAGATTTTCTACGCATTAAAAAGAATATTTTTTTTGGCATACAAGACATAATATATGGTATTAATGACATGCTTCATGCCAAAATAAAAAAATGAAAATATGACTTAATACTGTATTTTTTCAAAGCCGTTGTATCCAGAGCTTCCAATTCTGAAATCCGAGATCCTGGTCAATTGAGGCATTCCCGGTATTTCGGTATTCAATGTGAACATTAAAAAATAGTTAATATTTTAAATTAAATACTTCCTGATTAATTATAACTTATACCTCGATTTGTTTATATTAATACTTTTTTATCGTACATAATTAATAAATATATGTATTGTGGTATCCAAATAATTTTGAGAACAATATATGTTATTGTTTTTATTGCACTTTTTTAATAAAAGAAAATAATTTTAAATATAAATAAAAAATCCATCTCCATGCCCAAAAAATATTCATTCCAGTTGAAACAACAACAGATACAGATTTAGTTTTAAATATGCAATTTAAAAAATAAAATTACGCTTTATCACCAATCCCGGAATCATAAAAAGGGTCCGAGATTAAATGCCCTAATTGCATTTTATGACTTCATCCGTTTAACCAGTATGTAGACCGTAAATTTTCATACATTTTGACATTTAAAACAGAAAATTATCAACAACTGACTTAATGCATTCTGTCAGCGTAACTTTATTATGTTCTCGGTTATGATTCTCAACTTAGAAATGTATAATATATTAAAATTTATGTTGATAAATCATTTCAGCTCTTTATAATGATACCTTAACCGATACGATATGTTATAAAATTAAGAAAGTCTTAAGCAAGTCCTAGGACAAATATATAATTCACTCAAAATTGACATAAATTACAAAAAAATCTCTATTCGAATTATTTATATTCCTATATAAATTTAACGTTACATTATAAAATAAGGGTTATTGGTTAGAGAGTATTTAGTTTTCCAAGAATGATAGCATGAATTAATTATGCGTACCTGTAATACGCAAAGATAAAATAACTTTTATATATTATCATAATAATATTTAGTATACGTTTATTAAGTATTAGTCTAATTACTCATATCCTTGGGCAGGACACTTAGACTGCTCTCATTTGACGTGCGTCCTTCGCAACAGCGCCGTGATATTATTTATAGAATAGCGTTGACAAATCTGTGGTGCGTAAGAGTTATTATAAGATAAAATTAATCAAAATAAAGTTTTTTTTTTCCTTCAATATTTGAAACAATAAATGACATTTATTAATTCAGATAAAATGTCAAATACTAAAAAAAATGAAATCATTAAAAAGTATAATAAAAATGTACCACATATTTTGAATTAAAATCTTATTTTGGAAGTACACATAATAAAAAAAATAGAAATAAATATTTTTGCAACAAACACACGGAGTTTTTAGTATGTATATTGATACGACCGAATAGTATTTTTTAACCATATCCGCTTCCAGTGTGGAGCACATAGATTCATACTGTAAGTTATGTTATCATAAGCTATCGTACAAGAATCGCTTATTACACTGTCGCTCAACCTCCATTTTTTGGAAACGAGTGATTAACTAATCGTTCTTGCTACGCTCTACTTTGTGGATCGGATGAATCGGAGAAAATTTAAACATGCATGCTTTTGAACAAAAATCCATAAATAAATGTATGAATCTGTCCGTACTGGGATTTGAACCAACAAACACCACAACCAATGCTAACAACCAGAACCAAAACTTAATATTAGGATATTGCTAGGGCAATATTAATAAAAATTTTCAATCATTTTTTTTTTCAAATACTTTTTCATATGGACATACTTGATGAAAATCTGCTACAATGCAAAACACTTTGAGTGAGGCTGTCTTCATGGAAATACATACGTTAGCATTGCAAGGCACTGGCGTCCGCATTCAAAATAAGCAGTCGCCGTTTAATAGGTGTTATCAAGAGTGGCACTGACCAATTACGTTAACCTCGCTGTGGGCAAACCGGGAACTTAACAAAACTTGCGCGCATATATCTTTACCGTACATACGCGGGTATTATTATAAATAAGATTATCCTATGATCATTGGTATACATAATATAATATGCATATTTTAAACTATTTTTAAATCGAACAATATGTAGCTAATAATATACATATAAATAATACAATGAATGCTCGCTTTTATATTAAAGTAAAGGTCAAGTCGGCCAAATCGTGATTAAATAAATACATATCAATAAATATATAAATAGGGCATTTTGTAATGTCTTATATTCCAACATGCTGTTTTTTTATTACAAAATTTACACATTTTCAAAAGGTCATTTAAATCTTCTAAAAGAAAAGATGTACTTTTTTTTAATTTTTTCAGTTTAAATAGAACGTTTCATCAGAAACTGACTAAAAATTAATCATCACCTTTTCATTCAATATTCGTTGTAGAAAAGAAAATAATATGAGACAATTCTTTACAAAATTAAAAATTAAAACATATAAGCATATCAACGTGTTTAAAAAAAAATATTGTCAAACTTTTTTATAATTTATTTAATTCTGAAAATATGCCAACAGCATATTGCCAATATATAAATTAATAAGAACGCTTGTAAGCCAATCACGAAATCGGTTTTTGAATTGCTACTTTTGAAAAATCTATTTACAATATGTTTCCACACAGATTTAAAAAGGGAGTGGTTGAAGCAATATAACATTGAACCTTGAATTCAATAATGCATTTAAACTTACATGTAATTTTTGACCCTGCTTTTATTTGAAACCGCTGCCTCTCGCATCATACTTCTGTCAATTTTTCTTCAAGGCAATATTTATTATAAATTCCATGAAGACATCATACTGTGAAACACGTAAAAAAATATTATCAATTGACGTATATTTTTATATCATTCACTTTTTACCAAATTCTACACCTATGCGCATTATCAACAATGTCAATTTGTATGATGGTTGATTGTAAGCCAATTTCCTACCTACTGCTCTGGTGTCCATCATTTTCCTTGTGTTGAGTATTAAAGATATTTTTTGTTTTATTACGAAAAAAATTTATTGTTACCGTAAGACCTCTTTTTTTATTAGTTCTTAAAACAATAGTCATTTAAGGCTGTATTGCGCCCAGGAAATTATCATTGTACACTAATAAAGCCACATATCAAAAGCTTTTAATACAGGCCTGGGAAAACTACAGCTTGCAAGCTAAAAGCGATCCGATGATTATTTTTACGCGGCCCACTCATCTCATTAAATTATTGCATTTTAGCGATTCGCTTATTTTGTGTATTTAAATTGTTTAAAGTTTGTACATTTCCATGTATTTCGTCAGTAACGACCTGGGCTTCTTCATTCATACATTCGAGCACACGAATAAAGTCGAATTGACAAACAATAAATAGTTTTCATATAGTTTATATACAATATAAATAAGGACAATAATTATCACTAAGTTTAGGAACTACATTGATATTGAACTGATTTTATAATAGTGACTTTAAACCTTAATTGGGAAAATTAACAAAATATGAATAATTGAGCCCATACGCGGAAAAACAGCGTTAGTTTTAATTTGGTTTATTTTTGTAAACACATGTATCCAGTAAAAGATTTTTTGATCAATAAACCGTGTTCTTAATAAAATTACTCAAACCAACTTCATTTATCAAAGATAACTATTTTCGAAAAAGGGTATCTCCACAACAATCAAAAGCTATTATCTCTGAACAATGTTTTCAGGACATCGCTGTTTTTTCACATATGGACTCAATTCATATTCCATCAAACACCCTCAGTCGATATCTTAAATTATATCTTACTGATGTTCAAAATACTTTATCATGATAATAAATAATAGTTTACCAGCCGTCCGTCGTACGTGTTGAATTCCCAATGCGGCCCTTCATCCCAAAAGTTATTAAAAACATGGGCATGTTATAATGTATACATTCAAAATTAACAATGTTAAAATATTTCGATCTTTTTATTGTTATTTAATACCCATACTTAAACCAATATTAATCATGAGAAATATTTAATGTATTAAAAATGATTACAATATCTATTAAATTTAATATACACATTCTTGAATAGTGACATCACAAAAACGATTATTTTTAATTTAAAATGGCTCAAGCGGATGTCAATAAAACAAAACGTCAATTAAATTGGAAGCAAACACTCTGACACAACCTTATTAAAATTAATTGCTATTTTTTTTCGTAACAAATTGCCGCTCATTAATAATTATTTTTATCTTTGTTGTTTGTGGTCAATATAGCTAAGAATAATTTTTTAATTACCATTACACGTTGAATAATAAATCGACCGCCTTTTCATAGTTGCAGCTACCGGCAGTAATGTATGGCTTACAATTAAATGCACTTTTGTTTAGATCATATTCACTTTCATAAAAATAGTTTTCACTTAAAACAATTATTTTAAGTAGAACACGTGGTTACATTATAGATACAATAACAAAGTATTAAGTTCTACACAATTTTATGGTTATTTCGGCTTAACGCCATCGTCAAAGTTGGTATAATTATTTTCTGTCAGTTACATCGGAATAGTTCTGACGATGGCGTTAAGCCGAAGTCTTGTTTTAAGTCGTATCTTTTATAACAGATAAACGAGAACGTGTCAGGATACCAACTGCCCAATGGACTAAAATGAGAAATCAATGGGGACAGAAATGAGATATTTAGAATCAATCATAATGCAAAGAGTTGTCTGTAAAAGTTAGAGAAAGACGTAAGACATTGAAATGAGTACAGTGAAAAAAAAATATTTTTTTACACATTAAAAATACAATAAGTAAATATTTGTAATACAATCGCAATATTTTATAATAAATATGTAAGTAAGAAAATACAAATTGAATTTATTTTTGACACCTGTATTGTAAGTGCATAATAGTTGTAAATTACTGTAGGATATTATTTAAAAAAATATAATTATTGATTTCATTAAATTTACATTGAAAGTAAACAATACCATTGTTATACAATACACATTATAAATGAAATACCTAAATAATTTAATTATAATATTTACTTTTACAATTTCAAATAAAGATATATATATATTAATATTGATATTGGTTATATATACGATTTTTTACAAATGTTATTTGATTAAATATTAGTTTAAAAACCAAATTTTGTTTGGTTGTTAAAAAAAATGTTAGTTTAATTGTAAATAATACTTTGCTATTTTTTTATTAAAATACCGTCAACTTCTAAAGTTATGATTTCCATGTTAACAGACGTATGTCATTGCATTTTATATTCAATACTGTCTTGTCTTTACAAGTGATATGTTCTAATTGCCGTATATTTAGATTTATATTATGGTGCTCCAATTATATAAAGAGTATATTGCGCAATTTCAATCAATAAAAACATCACAATAAAAAAATAAGAGATATTATGGAAAAGTATCCATCAAATTGTGTTATTAAACATATTCAGTCATTTGAACATAAAATAACTCCAAAATTGATCAAATCGAATTTGAAAAAGGAATAATGTCAAACGATCATCGATGTTATTATGAGTAGCTAGATTTGAATATCGAATCACGATTCTAGAATGTGTGTTCATAAAATAACAACTCCATTGTCTATGAATTTTTGATTATGAATATATAACAACAATTTCTCGATGCTTGTGGGTTGATAATATTATGTTTACAGTACAGGGATAATCAACACTTTCTACTTTTAAATTCATATTAAATAAACACATATTTAATATAATTTAAGACGTCGACTGAGTGTGCCTGATGGAATTTCAATATCAAATTAGAATTATTGAGATTTTGTACAATTCCACGTATTTTTTCACTAACGACCCGGATTTCGTCAATTCGAGTCCATTCGTGCGCTCGAATGCCTGAAGATGCCGAAAGGTGAAACCCGGGTCGTTAGTGACAAAATACATGGAAGTGTACAAAATCTCAATAATTCTAATTTGAAATTACATATTTAATACATTACGACTTAAAAAAAGAGCAATAATTATTATGCTAGTATTATAAAAAAACGCTTAACAAAAAATCAAAAACGGTCAGCAAATATTAATTATTTTCTTGTCACTACTTTCAAATAATTACTTAAGCTTAGGTTAGGTTTGATAGGTTTATGACTTGTTTAAAAATCAATCATGCATCGGTATATAGATATTTTTTTAAACTATAAGTTATTTTGTGATAATCCATTTTGATTTTTTCATGCTCCGCAAATACGTAATAGCTAAATATTTCATTGTAATTTTTTTAAGTGAGAATAATATTACGAGCATGTCATTTAATGTCTAATTTGTCACACTTAAATAAAACAACATTTTTTTTATTCTGGACAACGTAATAAATTTTATAATCATTTAAAAAATACCACTTCCAAACCACTGCGCTAGTTCCATATTCAATTTTTTTAAACGTAGTTTAGACTAATGTTCCAATTTGAAATAAACACAATATCCTTCTCAGTAAATGAAATCTTTTATAAAACACATACCTAGTATACTTATCCTATATATTCTATTTATCATTTCTTATTTTTTTTAAAACCATCCATTTCCTATGTGGAGCATATCGCTCATGAAAAAAGTATGACGCAGATTTAACCAGAGACGACGAAAACTTGTAGTTTTGTTGTATACCACCAAACGGTGGCTTTCGATTAATTGCTTTTATCTTTTAAGTTGATTCTTTAAAACAATTGATAAAAATCATTTTTTGGATGCGAAATTTTGTTGAAGTCTGTTTTTAACTGTGAAGCTAAATATATCACGCATTTTTGTTAAAGCTGGGTTACGAGGTATTGCTCGTAAGTGACGTGTACCTACTTCTGATGGAGCATTACAACATTGAACTTGTTTTCACGAGAGATAGTTGTAGGTAAGTTGCTCAACATTTGTCTCAGATCGGTGTTAGGAAAGAAGTTAGCTAATAACTCTCAGAGCTCTTATCTAAGCTAGTAGATCAGAAAGTGGATTGGTTGATAGATGAAAAAACTAACGAGATGTGCAAAAATACATCTATGTTTTTAAGTACAAATATATAAATCAGTTGAAAACTAAGAGAATGAACGAATAAGATCCACGACGGATCCAGGACAAAAAAAATAAATTATAACTGGACTGTATGCTGGTAATTTAAAGAAGTAGGAAATAATCTACGACACCTGAATTTTTCAGCGCGATTTAATGAAATAATGCATGTGGTTCTCTAATCAAATTTTGGCAACCAACTGTATAGCCCTCATGCTGTGGGATACTTTGTATTATAGGAGTTTTTGATGTTTGAGATCTGGTTTATTATTTCTGTCTTACGGTATAATGTGAGCTTAGAGCGGGCGTGGTGCTTTGGAGAGAAACGCAAGTCAGGGAGTGCTGAGGTGTGAGAGGAGTCTGGTTTGCCTTGCAAGGACTGCCGCCATGATTTTCCAGGGAAGGGTTGTGGTTTATATGAGTATTAATTAATTATTTAATTGCGTCGTAATTGAAGTGTTTCGGACATTATTATTACATTAAAATTATGAAACTATTTAAAGCTGTAATTTTGCCATAAAAGTTATTATGTATAATTTTCAATCAGGTGAGTGGTGCAGTGGTCAACGTAGTAGGCTGTTAAGGATGTCTCGGGTTCAAGCTCCGGTTTGGAAAGTTTCATAAAATGATTTTTCAATATATTGTTGTGATGTCTAAAAAAAAACTCCCTCCCATTCATCCAATCCTTAAAATGGGGCATAGCGTGAGCTATTAGTTAATTAACCCTGCCTTAACTCTATCATTATATCCCTATTCTCTTTGAAAAAGAAAGGTTGTGCAACTGAATAACAAGCTTAAAAACATATTTGTATTTTGTATTCTTCTATAGAGTCGGTTTGACCCACTTGATTTAAATATAGATACTGTAAACGTGCTTAATAGTTAGTACAGGGATCTTATATTAATCAATTTAGGTCTAGCTGATATTTTAAAAATACTTTTCTACCATACCTGACATAAAGTCTATGTAAAAATACATTCAGTTTGAATAATATCAACTCTATACTTTTTTTAAAGAATTTCTACTTTTAATAGACTCGCAATGAAGAGTATTCAACAGCTGGGTTTTAACTAGGATTGGTAAGTCAGACGGTTGTGTTATTGATATGTTTGATGTTAATTGTATTTCAATTCATACTGCAAATCGATAATCCGGAATAATGCTACTATTTCAATTTGTATAATAATGAAAAAATTAAATGAATAACTGTTTTTTTAAAACATCATGAAATTTTAACCCCTCAATACAACTGATTTATGTAACGTGTCAATTAGTCTAAAATAAATTTAAAATAAATATTTATTATTATTTGTATGATGTATATTTATTAATCTCCCATTTTACAGTGTGTAGGTTAATTTGACATCCATTTGGTTAAAAAAATTTAGCTTAATCACGACATGTCAATAAATTATATAAATATTCATATATACCAAAATGCGTCACAAAGCTGCTTTCCATGTTAAATAATGATTAAGACTTTGTATGTAAACCCAATCAATAACCCGTTTATTGAAATCAACAAATCGTATTTTTTTGGCAGTTTACTTAATCAAGTAAAATGAGTCACATACGAGTATCGAATAGTAATACGACATAAAGGTCGACCAGTAGAGTTGCGGTGTTTTACGCATGCGTGGGTGGCCAGAACGGAAGCTGTTTCCTAAACCAGTTGATGACCGGACGACTCACCACCCACTCCTTAGCTGCTGAGCACGCAGAATAATATACTGAAAATTTCAATTTAGGAATGCAGTCAAAAATTTGTTATCTGGAATCGTCAAGAAAAAAAAGAAATGTTTCGATCTTGTTTACAATGAAATTCTTTGCATAGTTTGCTTATTATAAACCTAGCGAAATTTTGTTGAAACACGAAGATATTGCCAATTACTTAAATAATGTAATAATGAATTTCATAATAATATCGACAGTGGAAAGGCAAACGGAGGTAACCCACACCATAAAATAGTGTGTGTAACGCACACAAACCGTGCTAATGCACTATATTTATATATAATATATCGACTCTAGAAAAGAAAATATCGTATCCCTCCGTTTTTTCAAAATATTACAATGTATTCAACTTTGTGATTATCGAAAAAATCGATCGATATACAATTTCTTTTAAGCAGTTAGCAGTAAATTCTTGGTGGAAAAGCACTGTATTTCAAAAATTAAACATGTCCTGATCATTATAAAAATATGGAATTAGTACAAAAAAAATTGTGTTCTATTTTTAAAACATTCTACAATGGTGAATATCTTACATATAACATGAGAAAATTTGGTATTTAGATTTCCCTTTTTTTCACTCAGGTCCCCATATAAAAGAAAGTTATACAATAAAATATTTATTCTTTTACCAGTATCCAACTATTGTTTACAATAATATTTATCGCTTTATATATAATATTTCCTTATACAGTTTGGGCAATTAGCCAATTATCACGTTATTTAATCGACAAAATTGTTGTTTATTGAGGAAAAACTTTTTGCAAACTCAAACTTAAGGAGTATTCTTTTCAATCTATTTTTTTGACTGTAATAACTTTTAAGGTGTTAATTGTCAATTTTTGGTGGAGACATAATATTTTTTAAATAAAACACATTTTGTTTGTACTACTTCAACATGTTTATAATGATCAGTAGCGGTTTTGTTCAGCGTGATTATTATCAGCTGACAAAAATACAACCTGATAATTATAAACACATTTGAAAGTGGTACAAAAAAATTGTGTTTTATTAAAATAAAACTATGATACAATTAGTCTAAAAAATTACTTCAATTTTGACAACTGTACAGTTAGCAAACAGCTTCGTTATAATAGAAAAACAAGTAACGTCACTGGGGCAACATTTTCTATAGGTTGCGGTACAATTTGTGGTACGGCACGTCACTCTGAGCGGTTGACACGCAAAACCAGTCATAGGTGAATACCGGATTATGGTTTAAATGTTTTTTTTGTAACACATTATGTACAATGCACATACGTCACGGTTATGAAGCCAACATTATTTGTGACGGAGTTGTTTTAAGTACATAACTTCATGTATTTTATGACGAATATGATGTGTGATTTTCCGTAAACTGGTTATAATGTGTTAGTAACCTCAGTTGTTTAGGTACAACAAAGATTATAATATTATCCGGTTATGATTTACTTAGACATCCATTCACTAATGGAAAATATTATATAATTAAGGTACATAAAAAGAAGTTGTTTTCGTTAAAACCGGTTTCATGCCAATCGGTTAAATCTTTTTCAGTGAGGGATCTTTTGGAAGGGTTAAGAAAAACGGGAGTTGTAAAAGAAAAATATGGCTATACATTCCTTTGAAAGTTTTGACTTAAAATATCAAATATTTCAAGAAAAATCGTTTTATCTTTCACTAGTGAGTACCCGGCATGTGCTACAATACGACTCAAAGAAAGAAAGGGTTTGTGTTTTAATTCAATTTATTGAAGTGCCTTTGAATTAGAGATCTGCACTGGTCGAAATTTCATAAAATTACTCTGTCCAAGCATGCCATCTTCAGGCGCAGCCAGAGTCCGAGTCTCAATATCACACTTGTCACCAGAACCAGACCCGTGGCCCAGATTTATTTTTCTCAGCCGGAAAAAAGTCTGATTTTTTTTCGAAATAGTAGTTCATTTATACTTTTCAAACAAAATATGTTATTGTTACACGAATAAATCAGAAAGTTTTTCCGAGATGTCACTGTCTGTAGGTATTTGATTCTTCTTTTAAGATTTTTTTGGATTTTAGATTTAATATCCAGAAACCTAAACGGGTGTGCCTACAACAACTCACCAAAGTTTCATCAAAATCAGATGAATGGTTAAAGAATGCATAGAGGACAAACAAACAAACAAACATTCATTTATATATATATATATAGATAAAGTTATTTGCAATCAATATTATTGCAATACCTCTGATACTCGTATTAATCATAAAGTTTTTAGGGTTACGTATATTTATAAAATTATAATTTTAAAATATAGTGCTAATTTTTTTTAATCAAGTTCCGTCATATTGAGCTATTTCCATATATATATATTACTATTTGTTTTACTTATTGATGTAAAGCGTAAGATATAGTGAGTTTTAAATACCACTTATTTTTCTCTGTCATTGGTTACAACTTACAACTCGTTTATGTTTATTTACACTTGTTACCATTTTTAATGCAAGTTTTGGTCATTTTTTTTTTCTAAAATGTTGTTGTTATTTATATATAACCATTGATGCAAAGAATTATTAACGATGTTTTCCAGTGATAATGAGAAAAAATATATTAATTATAATAAGCTACTGTAACGGTTCATATTTCTATGGCTGTTTCGATGAACTTATATAAAAGGAGTAAAAATTACCTCTGTAATATAATATAGCAAACTGACTTGTGAAGTATTTCTTATGTTTGTATGGTTGACTTAGCTTAACAAATACGTATCTACTGTTGAGAAAACTGCTGAAGAGAAAAACGAAAACATGGATGAGCATACATGAAGTCAACGAAAGCCACACTCTGAATTTTCATATATATATAATGAGCCACACCATAGTCACGTTCTCACGTAGTATTAAATACACTAATTCAAATTTAATTACATTTCTACATACATTTTAAATGCTATACAAATTAGGTTTTTCATTGTCGCATTCATATACGCACATCTTGTCACTTACAACATTTAGAAAGGAAAACTAAAGTAAAATGGCGAAAAAAAAACCTATTTTTAATCAAGAGATATTCGGAGCCGCACTTAGCTCAAGCCGCATTTACCCACGTCTGGACTAGAGAGTTATTAAATTAGCGATGACTTGATTTTCCTTCCTAGTTATATTTATTCTTCTTAGCAAAATGAGATGTGTCCACATTATTTATTTATTTAGTTTTTTTGTGGTCTATAAAAAAACGTAAGCAATAAACAATATCAACTAGTATATTTTATGAAGCAAATTGTTATACTGAATATAAAAGAAAATATTGAATCTATTCTCGTAAAAAAAGAACTTTAATGACATCATAATCAAAAAAGAAACTTTAAACATTAAACTATCCAGCTGCGCTGACGATTATTTCATAGCGAATAAATAAGACCAGTTAAAATCAGTTAACAAGCATTTCTCATCAAATAAAAATATGTATCACCATCAATATTATTGCTCCATTCCCAGAAAGGTCAATAACTCATTGTAAAAACAACAAAGACAATTTAAGCAAGGTATTCAACGTTCCTGATATCTATTGAGAATGACAAATCGTGCTCGATTTCCGTACTAAAATCCTTTCCGCGCCCACGCAACACCCACGGCATGTCGTACAAATTTATTTCTGCAATACAGTAAAATTAATTGTTATTTATGTGATTTCCAGCTGGAAAATTGGAATTAGTTTACTTCTCTGTTCGTGTTTATTTTAAATTTTATTATTTAATTTGAAAATGGAATTCACATTACTTTATATTACATTATGTTAATAAATATCGACAAGGCCATTCGACTGACTATATTGGTTTTCAAAATTGATAGAAGTGGTTTATGACACATTACTGCAAGGTTTGAAGGGAGGTTTTTTTAAACCAACTCCTTTACCAATATGACGTATATGGAACCTTAA
Organism: Himalopsyche phryganea; assembly: GCA_022494535.1. Lineage (NCBI taxonomy): Eukaryota > Metazoa > Arthropoda > Insecta > Trichoptera > Rhyacophilidae > Himalopsyche > Himalopsyche phryganea. Next base: position 11,287,432 of record JAGVSL010000003.1, read on the forward strand.
TGGAGAATTTAGTAGTTGTACATCATTTGCTAAAATTTTCACATACGACCCCCCCATATTAAGTATAGAAAAAGTTTACGAAAGACTACTTGTAAATCAATCCATTCTTTTAAATTGCTCTATATGTTCCACATTGGGAGCATTCCTTAGAAAGTAATAAGAAATATTATGTATCGTCACAATAAGGTAACAAATGGCATGAATTTATAAATTTTTTCAGTAGTGATTTCAGCATTACACCATCGTCATAACTATTAGTATTTGACAATCCTAAAATAGCTAAAAAACAATGGTTTCTACCCCATTTTTATGATGATTTACCAAACAAATATAAATTTAATCAATAAATAATACATTGTCTGAAAAATTCTACAAACAAAATATTTAGAAATTGACATTTCTTTATACACATTATTAAATTTCAAAAAATTTTATTATATCAAATTGAATCAAAAACATTAGGTAGTATATATATAATTTTTAAGCCAGTAAATTTGTTTGAAGATGCTTATCAAGCAAGCGAAATAGGTGGAAGTCAAAAATTTTATATATTTAAATAGATCTACTAAAATATTTAGTAGCTTTGTTTGGCAGAAGAATTCATTATTCAAAAAAGTCCTTTATATTGTAATTTTGGGGTAATTTTTCAATCTTATATTTAATAACACAATTGATGTCAAGAATTCATACCACACGCCTTTTCGTCTTTAAACAATCATTAGTTTTGTCATAATTCCATACAATGAAAATACTTCTCACATAATTTTATCGAAAAAACACGATCAATTGATAGTAACAGTGGGCGGCACCTACTTTACATATGTTTGTATGCAAATTAGTTTTACAATTCAATTACCACTTAATATTGTTTGATACAATCGAATCCTATTTGTAGGGCTTATTTATTTATTTATCACAATAGCCAATAAGTTTAAGTGCTATATTCAAACGCCTATTTTGTTATTTACACATTTGCGTAAACTCAAAAGGTTAATAATAAAGACATTACATAATAATTCTTGCTTTTAAGAAGCAAGAAATAAATAATTATTGCTTATTTTATTAAAAAGGATAAGTAATACCACAAATAATTATTGTAAGGTAATGTAATACTAAATCATTGTATGTTTAATTCTTAAAAGCTGTATTCAAGTAATGAGACAATAATTACAAGGCGTTGGGTGATTACTATCGATCATTGCACGGTGTCTTCACAAAAATATCAAACTAGCAATTTTTTAAATACAAAGAAATAAAGTCTATGAGCACAAATAATATTAAAGATTTTATTAAAATGGCATATATTTACAAGGTGATATAATACGATCATACATAACTGTTAGTTCATTACTTTATATGTATTGACTCATAACTCTTTAATTCATAACTTTCTCGTTGTGTTATTAGTCATTTCCAATAAATAAAAACAATTCTTCCTACTATGCCAATTAGACGTCTTTAGTCATAGTCAAATAGCAGTGTTTTGAGCCGTCTAATATAAAAGGCGTTAGGTAATTTATATGCAATTACATATGATTCATTACCGCGTCCAATTATAAATTATTCAATTCGTATAAGCGGTCAGATATTCCGCCAATCATTTTATAATAATGTTTATAGTGTTCAACTTTCACGCAAGGCAGCTTCAATTATCTATTAACCACCTAGATCGTACTTTAAATTGTGGTAAATATTTACGCGTAAATTAATTGATAATATTCTTATTAGTACATATATATCAAGGATACACTGACAAAAGGCATCAAGATAATCGTATTTACACCATTGTTTTCAAAGTATTCTCTCTCCCAAGTTGAGTTATTTGTACATTATGAAGAATAATATTTTTGGCATACAAATCATAAATGTAGGTATCGATGAGTTATATCATGCTTTCTGTCAAAATAAAAAAAATATTAACAATACTTTATACTGTTTTTTTCATGCTATCATGATACGATTGTATGCGTTCTACCAGCACATAGTGTTAAATTGCAAACATGTTGACATTTAAAACAGAAAACCATCAAAAACTTACTTAATGCTTTCTGTCAGTATACACCCTCGACATGATTACATCATCAGCGTGCTGTAGATTTATCTATTTTACACAACCGCACTTGTGCATAAACAAGTAGGATAAAAGAGCAAACGCCAGCATGCCCTTACACCCGAAACTTTACATGTGATTGAACGAGAAAGAGAAAAATTCACTGCACACGCTGAATTACATATATCTGATAAATAAAAAAATAAATCTATAAATGCGTCACTTTATTGCTACTTTAATTTTTCATAAAATTCCATTTTAAAATATGTTTTTTAATTAATGAAACATGTTGTAACTTAACATTTGACACGTGAATCTTAATTTATAACCATCATTAAAAACAGATTCAAAAGTTATTAATGCTATAAACATTTATCAAATATGATTATTATTCATAAATTATTTACATTTGTGGAAAAAAATAAATTAATGATTTCGTACTTTATGTAAATATCTTCAAAATTCTGTACGTATATTTTATATTCCAATATTTTCAAAGATTTAAAAAAATGCTTTGACCATCATTTTTGCAAAATTGTTGATGAAATTTCGATATTATTTTAGTTATCATGTAATGTTGCTGTACTTAAAAAAACGTGAAAGTTAATCACGTATCACCAAAAACTACAATATCATTAAAGAACGTAATCATAAGTATTGCTTTATTATAAATCTGTTCTATTGTTTTGAGTGAGTTAATCATATAACACAACAATTTCGTGGTCAACAGAATTCCGACAATGAATAAGGTAAAATGTCAAATATAGAATATTTTCCACTATTTTATTTTAAATATGTTAAAAACATATGTAAGCTTAACAGATTTGATAACTTAAATATTTCTCCAGCAAAATAATACATTTGTGACATAATATATCTCATAACGTAATTTTGTATCTATAAATACTTTTTAGTATTGAATACGTTTTAACGTCAGAATTAACTAATTGGAAAAATACATAAAAGAATGGTAAATACATAAAAGAATGGTTAACAACATGCTATTCTTTTTCTGTTTGAAAAATTACTTAGTGCTGGTGAAAACACTGCTACAACACGCAATTTGTCACAATATAAATTATTGTAATCAAAGGAAGCGATAATTTATGCAAATCAAGAATTATTTTGACATATATTCTTCATTGTCCTAGTCGGCGTCCTTGGCACAGTTGGTAGCGTCGCTGGCAACGGTTACGGATGTCTCAGGTTCAATTCCCGGTGCGGATGGTTTTCATAGATTGATCTTTCAATCGATTTATGGATTTCTGTTCGTAGTCTGAGTCCTCCCTCGCACCCATCCCATTCACACGGGGCGTAGCGAGAGCGATTAGCTAACCACTAGTCTTGTCCTAGCCCTATTCTTTTATCCCTTCTCTCTTTGAAAAGAAGAGAAGTTGAGCAACTGATTAACAAGCAGTTCTCGTAGAAAAATTCTGTTAAGATACCTCCCGTAAGGAGACCATCTGCTCCACATTGGGAGCGGACATGGAAAAAAAATATTCTTCATCGTCTATCAAATTTTGGTCTGTGGTTTGTTGTAAGAACAACCATTTGACATATACAATGATTTATCCATACATAACATTCGTATTTTCCGTAAATTATTTCGATTTCTATCTGTGATAGTTTGGTACTTTAATATTTTAATTATATATAACTTCGTTGTTATTATCAACATTTAGTAATTTTTCCAGAAGAGTAGCATGTTGTAAAACATATTCAATTATTTGGTAAGTAGCTAATTCGATAAATGGTCTGTAAGAAATAATAAATGGTAAATTAATAATCAGTTTGCTGAGTAAATAATGCCAAATAAAGTTCAGGTTGATTTGAAAAACTGACGATTTCATATGAATATCTGACCGTTTAATTTAATAAATGACCATTTTATATAAATTTTATTTACTGACCACTTATTATTTATTACAGACCAAAATTTTTAATAGTTCCTGACCGAATACATGCTGCTCTTTACCATAGGAACCAAATAAAACTGTGATTAATAGCAATTATATTTTCAGTATCGATATGATTCATTTCAACAAATGTAAAAAAATCGCCTGGTTTCTACTAATGAGGGTTAATTAACTCTTTATTCTTAAAATCCAAAACGAGATATCTGTTATCCTATATTAACATTTCACAAGTGTCAACAGATTCTATTTGAAAAATTATCACCGAGCTAATGTATCCGTCAACGTCAGAATTGTTATCGTCGAAGACTTCTCTACACTTCGGTACCGTGGTTCTTTGGTACGTTTTAATTGGAACGGTATATATGAAAGTCCGTGTGGGTGTATTTGATACCAGTCTACTAACTAACATATAGCGTTTATTTTTTATACCTTGCACCTTGTAACGGAAGCAGGGTTGCCAAAAATATTTTTTTCTATTATAATTTATTTTGAAGTCACTGAATCTCTCTCTCTCTCTACCGCAGTGGTAAAACATTTAATATTCTACTATAATACTTTGGGCAAAAGTTATTTTAAAAAAAATATATAAATTTATCTCAAATTCTTTGATGTGTGTTTTCGTGACATTTTTCGCCTATACTTTTTTTAACTACCTATAATACAAAATCACACATAATTGGTTTATAACAAATCTTCGTAAGATTTTCAATATTATATAAATATAACATTGAAAAGATAGTTAACTGGTTTACGGTGTCACAAACATGTCTTAACAGTGTATTGAATTAAAATTTCATATTAAGTTTTGATACACACGCTTGAATTAAAATAAATTTAATTTTATAATAGAAAAGTTTCTGAAATTAAACATTTACCATTGACAAATGTTTAATATATAAAGTTAGAAATGATGTTGAAAATACCGTACATTATCTATTCTATATGCTTATTATGTAGCCGGGTGGTCAATACTCCATGGAATGGAATTGAACCTCCATAAAGATACTTTTTTATGGATAAGTATAAAAATGCATTAATATCTGCAATATTAATTTTCCCACCTATTCCATTCTTACAACGGGGTGCAGCAAGAACGATTAACTAACTACGAATCCTTTCGTAGAGCTATCTTTCTATCTCTACTCTCGTTGACAAGGAAAGGTTGCACGATGAAATAGTACAAATTATTTTTTTGAAACACGTTGGGAGCATTCACAATTGAAAAAATCAGCGAACGAATCGTCGCTGTTCTGAAATAAAACAGTGAATAGAAAAAATTACATGTTGAGTAAGTTATATCAAAATGTTCATTATTGCAGAACTCTATCGTTCGGAAGAACACTTTTTTTAATAATTATACTTTTACTCAAAAACAGTTTTGTAAAAACAAAATTAAAAAGATATAGCATTAAAAACATTACATCAAACAAGTTTAATTACTCGAAACTAGTATTATAACAATAAGTGTTTGAATTGAAAAAAAAAAAAAATTTCAAATTGCCAACCCTGACTTTGTTAAAAAAATATACCAAATAAGCCAAACAAATCCAATCGGTCGGTCAGACTTTTTATGGCCGCATTTTTTATGGCTTTGTTTTTAGAGCCACGTCTTATCTTAATCAGAGCTCTTTTTTCCTCATCTCTCTCTCGTCTCTCGAATATCACATGTAAAAAGCTTAGAGCCGACGAGAGACGTCAGACATTTTTTTCTTACACTTTGACAAATACTGATACTGTATGCATGTGTGCGTGTCAAATTTGATCCCAATTAAAATTTACAATTAAGAATGTAAGTGCCCGACTTTATTATTTTTTCTGTAATAAAAAATTGTTTTCGATCAATTACTGACAATATCAGTGATATAAAATAATAAAAAATATACAGTTTGCCGGCCTGTGTTCATTTTCATACGTATAAAAGCAAAAAAAATTAGCAACGTAGTGACTTGTCAGTGCGTCAAATATAAAAAAAACCATTTATAGAAACTCAAGGGGAATAAAAAATTCTATTGAAATTAACTAAAGGAGCAAATACATCAAGAATCACCACCATAAATTAAATTTTATATAAATAGCCGTTTATATTTGACCCGGCCGGGATCAAGTTTACTAGTCAAACAATAAGTTTGTTAAAAATTTCAACAGTATTTATTTACGTGCACTATAAATTGTGTTTGTATGCCAGATTTGAACTCAAAATTCAAGTACCACCCCTAAATGTCAAATGCAGAGCATTAATATTACGATATTTTCAATGCTACTTAGAAATTAAGAATAAACATGAAATAATTCATAATATTCGTATGTCATTGCTTAGAGATTAAATTATCAGGTATGTATTTCTTTATTATTTAATGGAGCAATTTTTTGTTTGTATCGTCCAGTAAGAAAATATTGAACATCACTGAAAATTCTAGGAAATCATTTCTTATTTTATTTTGAATTGGAATTTCAAATAATATAAACAACAGTTAGGTGCCAACCATATCATGGCATTTATATATATCGGTATAATTATCTACCTATATTAAATAATAATTCTCAGCTTATTATATTATATACATACAAAACAACGCATGGAACCAGTGCTTCTAAAAACACCTGCAATTATTACGCTACAAGCCTCACATGGAGTGAAACATTATAATATCCAATAAATATTGACATTAGCCTATAACCTCACCAGTTGTTGGTAATTTCGCATCTTTGAATGCAATATTCTCAGTCGACGCCCACACGTTAAAACCTTGAATGCAGAAAGTAATGTAAATGATTATTTTATTCAAGCTCAGAACTGTACATGGCAAGAAGATTACATTTATCACGGATCGGGAATCGGCGGAATATTCGTTAAGAATTCTAATGACATAAGTATTTGGATACCATCCTATTCGCGGGGGACTTCCATCATTAATGTCGTCGATTAAGATTGAGTTGTGTTTGAAATGAATTTTATTAAACCACTAAAATGTTTACAGTTTTATTAACTTTTTTACCTAAGATGTAATAAGGAAATTTTAGCAAGTGTACTATATACACCACACCATCTTCATAGTATGTTAGCTTACATTCTTATTGTTAAGATTGATATCATAAGTACAGAAGCGATGAAGAAAATAGTGTATCCTAGTTGGGTTATAGGTTATTCACGGATATGAAAAAAAATCAAATACCTTGCTCTATGGGCAACATTGGGAGCCTTTAGGAATTGCAATCTTATATTCGAATATACTCAGCTCTTTTTTGATATTCCGATATTCAAATAATTGATATTTTTTTTGTCAATACTATTAATGCATATTTAACCACTGAGCTAACTAACAAAAGATGACATTCGCTAACGAATTATATCTTAATATAATATATTTTGTTTATTTAAACTCCACAATACTCACTTAAGTCTAGGGACGTCATTTCAACTATTTTCAGAGAGGTGAAATTTGCCAACTTGTTATTTTTATTTCGTCTTTATTTGTAAGCCAGTACAGCGAGAGACGAATGCATGTCTCTTCAAATTCAGTCAAATGACATCCCTGCTTATTTATGTGTTCTAGGAACTAGTATGTGTTATCAATTAATACGTGATAACAAATCATGAATTCGAATATTTGTTTTCTAAGAATATTTGAAATCCCTATTCGCCTTACGTTAAACAACATTATTTCAAACAATAAAAAAATGTAGTATTTAGTATATTTTTAGTTGGATGTAACAATGAAAAATAACTTTATAAGTTTAAGATTATCAATTCCTACAAGTTGTGTTATTGAAAGTGAATACTAAGTGTATTGTGAATTGAGTATAGAATCAGTGTTTAGATGCTTCAAGAGCTGGACATCAGAACAAAACTTGCCTCACTCTACATGTGACTATTTGTTCCTCAGATGACCAAAAAAGCAAGATTTTCAACATTAAATCAGATAAAGAAGCCATTTAGTAGATTATTGAATAATAAACCTAATTTAATTTCATAATAATAACGAATTTGTGCAAAAATCCTTCAATTTGTAATCAGTTGTAAATGTTCGGCGATAGAAACAGAACCATATCATACTAAAGACTGTGAAACTGATACGTGTACTAGAATAGTTGTTTATTTTTATAGATAAAAAAATGGTTCATTATAAATATGCAATTGGTACTAGTGAGTATCCTGCAGGCGTTGCAATGCCACTCAAATAAAGAAAATGTTTGTGTTTTAATTCTGTTTACTTTGCTGGTGTGTACACGAATAAATCATAAGATTTTCCTAGATGTTGTTATCTATAAGAATTCTATTCCTTACTTTAGATTTTAGATATATCTGGATTGCGAGATTAATTTCTATATATAATAAGACTTTCTGTAAGTTAAAAATTAAAACATTAAGAGTTGGACTCGGGCCGGACTGTGCCTAATTTTACTATGTCTATGTTCTTTATGCAAGTGCAAGCAGTAACTTGACAAAGTTTTTTGGAATCGGATGAACGGTATGTCAGTGCACAAGATACGAACAAACCCACATTGATTTTTATATATTAGATTAAACTAAAGAAAATTTGAAAATATTTTGCGCATTTCTTAAAGCTGTTTTATTAAGACTTTTATAATATCACAATTATGACGTAACCGTCTTATTTCATGTATGAAAAATGTCCACTATTTCGATAACAAAACTGTTTGAATTTAACTTTGCATTGAATGGTATTAGCATAACTACGAATTCATAAGTGATTCTGAGTAATAAACAAACACAGTTTTTTCTAAAAAAGTGTAAGATAAAATTTATGTACTATCGCCATAAATAATATAAACAATGTTTATATTATATTATATAAGAGGAATCGTAAACTTTATGCCACTTTATAGTTTTGAAAAGGCATTGGTATCCTACTAACGGTTGTAAATAACATTTTCTAGCGTGATATGTCACGTTTAGGTGGCCGGGGCTCATTATTAAATGCTAACATCCATTCTATGTTACTTCATGTCATGGAAAATTCAATAAAGTCGTATAAATTAATATGACAGATAACGCTGCGTGGTAAGCCACTATCACATTGTCTGCCTCGGGAGAAACACACAATCGGTTAATTTATTTGATTACATAAATATCCATATTATCAACTACTATTCAAATAAGCAGGTCTATATAAAAGCAAATAGAAAAAATATACTATATATATATATCGACTGTGGACAGGAAAGAGAACGTAGCCCATACCAAAAAATATTGTGTATAGCTCACACAAAACGTGCTAATAGTTTATTGACCGTAGAAAGCCAAAAGGGCTCATCTTTCCGTCTTTTCAAAATATTTTTTTTTTGACAATCACCGTGTATTTAATTTAATAGACGTTTTGTTTGGGCTATGCACAATATTTTTTGTGTGTGGGTTACGTCCTTTTTCCTTTCCATAGTCAATATTTTTAAACATATATTTGCTTCAATAACCTTGTCCGCTCTTAATGTAGAGCATATTGACACCCAATAAATCATTTCGACAGATATTGTTTTGCGTAAACTTATTGTTATTCAGTTGCTCAACCACTCCTTTTTGGAAACGGCAAGGATATAAGTATGAAGCTAAGAAAAGACTAGAAGTAAAATTATCACTCACCACTGAACTTCTATCGTTAATTAGATGGTTGGGAGGGATGATAAAAATGACAAACATCAATTTATATAAATCTATTGAAAAATCATTCATAAAAATGTCCCTTCGGGAATTTGAGCTCATGTACACCACAATCCAATAGAGCGTTGAACATAAAATTAGAGAAATCTAATACCATCAAAGTACGTAAGTTTGCCCATTTGTCTAAGATTGACCCAGTACATGGAAAAAGGTGCTGTTATAATACCATGATAATACTAATGCCATATGAATATTTTTTAGTTAAGTCAAAGTATTGAGTAGCCTCTGGTGGTAAAAATACGAATTAATGTGCAACATGATTTGTTTTATTGTTGAATTTGTACGCTATTAAGCTTGGAATAATAAAACACAATTAAAAAACTTTTCTTGAAATAAATTGAATTAGCCATATTTTCAACTTGTATTATTAATCTGTAAACCAAATGCTGTATATTTTTTCCCATCTCAATTTTTATGTAAATAATATATGAAATCATAAAAAAAAATTGCCAAGACTTCAAAATCAAAATTACAGTGATTATTTGTATCGTTGTCCAAAGTTAACCGAATTGGATGATAATTTTGCCCACCTTGTTTTATCTGTATTAATTATAACGAATCGAATTATGTTAATTGAATTTCATCTTAAGATATTAGCACTTTTATATGTAGAACAATACCACACATGCAATGGCGAACCACAAAAATACAAAAATATTCAGAACTGGGTCAAAGTTACCCAGATTGGCTGTACCTAAACTATCTAACTACCAAAACTAAACAATGATCATATCAATACTGTAAATTGATTGAATGCTAATTTCAAAAGGTCATATGTAAAAATGAAATCAATATGACAAATACAAGCCTTTTGTTATAGCAATATAGCATGATGAGTGTTATTTTGGGTTCAATATATCAACACATATCTTGAATGTATTGTAATATTATGTAGGTCCATATTATTGTTATCATATCTCACAAGTATCACGACTTTGTATAAGAGGTCATCAATATTAATGAAAAATTATTTGATTGAAAACAATTATTGTTGTAGCTAGAAGATCAATTCATTCATTGTATTGTTGGCACGCCTAACCAAGGAAATGTTTTGTGTGAACTGAATACAAACAATTTGATACATTAGTTTATATTTAAAATAACAAATATATTTAAAAAATTGCTTAAGGATTTCTTTTACCTGGAATGTATTTTAATATCGACTGTGTTTTGGCCAATTAATGTAACCCTCAAAATTGAAATTGTTCAGGAGAGAGTAAAAACTATTTTTATCAAAACCATTATAATGTATTATTAAATATATTATAAAAAGTGAATACATTAGGCGAGTTTTTTAATTTCCCCAAAGACTATTCTAATTCGCAGAGACCACCCCTTCTTCCAAACTTTTCTAAATTACTCTCTTCATTTATATGCTATCATATTCCCTCAATCTTGATGATTGAGCAGTTCTAGTTTTAGTCGTATAGCTTGTAGAACTTAGTGTGATATTTTTATTTTAACTTTATTTATATGAATGCGTTTTGGCTATGTCTATATCGTAGAAGCAGTGTTAAGATTTTGAACAAGGGAATTTATTTGTGGAGCACTTATTATATGTGGCCATCAGTAATACTATTTTTTCTATGTGGAGTGTGTGTTAAAGTATTAGATTTATTAACAGATAATTGGGAATAAATTCACCGGAGATTTTTTTATTACAAATAAAATATAGATAATATTTTTACATGTTTATAATACGAAAAAAAGACAGTTACAAGTAACAAAGAAGTTCATTGCATAAAGCCAAAATAGTAAAATAAAACTGATTAAATCTGTTATATCGACTGTGTTTTGGCAAATTGATGTAACCCTCAAACTTGAAATTATTCACGACAGGGAATAAAAACTGTTTTTATCGAAAACATTATATGGTGAGTTGCGTTATGAATCTTTGAAATGCATTCGTGTAAATTCTCATGTTTGCAGATACGGAATTATACGTAAGGAGTGTTGATATAATAGTGGTTTACATCAAATCGACGGGCTAGAATTTTTAATCCTAAAAAAAATGTCAAATGATGTTTCCCTTCCAAAAAGTGGTAAATTTATTACTCTAATTCATTTGGCTGAGACCTGCTTTGTCGTCTTTAAAATGAGATCCAATAATTAACTCATTTTCATATTTTTTAAGGTTAAATCGCTTGGCCAAAACACCATCGTTAATATTATTACAGTTTAAAAATTTAATATTCAAGACGTTTCGGAAGCGAACTGTCTGTAAACCCACCTGCGCAATTTCAGATCACTGTAACATTGTTACGCCGGGCGATTAATTCCGCCGATAGTCCCATACATTACACAGCGTACCTTCCACTAGTGCAAATTTATGCGGACACAGCCCGCCAGGCCAGCCTGCTATTTATATTACACGTGTACGCGGACTGTAAACCACTAGCTTTGGCTCTGTGGTATGTACAAAGATAATATGATATATGTAGAGTAATTTGTCTAGTAAATTATCTAAATCTGTAGATACTATAATGTGCAGCAGTCTGCATGTACAAATTAAAACATGTACTATTGTTTCCTCGGACTTTACTTAAAACCATTTTCGCTTTTATTTTAGAATTTTTCGTCGTAATAGTAATTTCCATTCATAATCAACGTAATTTATACGTTTTTATTTCACTGATTATATTATGAAATTTGTTGTAATTGGTCTACACTGACAATTCAGGATGAATAGACATAGCTATACAATTTAAATATCATTGCTCCGTTCGCTCCCAATGTGAATTATATGGCGTTTTAGTAGTATTTTAACAGAAGTTTTTTTTTCTAGGATATCTACTTGTTACTCAGTTGCTCAACTTTTCGGAGAGAGTACGGATAGAAAGATAAGATTAGATCAGGACCAGTGGTTAGAAAATCACCCTCGCTACGCCTCGGTTTCAGAATTTAATTTGTGGTGCGACGTAATCTTAGACATCACAAATATTCATGTCTTCGAACAGAAATCCATTGAAAAAATAAATCGAACGACATTGATCACTGCACCACGGACCTGACGATTAATATACAAAGTTACTAAAAAATAACGTCATTCTATAAAGTATGATTGATTTTTGAGTAAATTATTAAAAATATACATTAGCTGTCTCAAAAAGACAGATTTAAAAATACATCTTTCAATATTAAGGTAGAATATTTTATGATACCGAAACTTGTATATATCTTATATATTCATAAATTCGCTTTCAATTCACAAAACAATTTCTATAACTATCACAATCTCATTTAAGTGTTATTTGAATTGCATTCGAAAATATTTTTCACCAGCTCTATCATGACTGCATAGTACAGAAGGCAGTGCACTAAACTGCATCATGCCATTTCTATAATGCACAATATTGCATTATGCATATCGGATATTAGTATCTACAAGACGCTAGGCAATATGGCCGTGGTACTTTGTCACGGAAACACCTTTACGAAAAGCTATTTATTTTATGCAAACTACGATCAGAGTTACAGTACACATTACCAGGGTGGAGTCAAATATAACATAAACTAAACAAATAGAGCTATTAGATTAGGCTATTGAGAAACTTTTCACAAGAGCTGTAGCAAGTTTCAAGTGAAAATTTGCTTACCATTATAAGTATCTTTGCAATTGGTTGATCAGAAAACAATAACAATATGCCGTTTTGTACGGCCTATCCGCCTCGTTAAATTGTTGGTTATTGGATAATCACTTATTTTGTATTTTCAAATTCCGTTTTTATGATGTAAATATATCTAAAAATAATATTATACTTGTGGCACGCCGTTCATTTTGAATTGTCAATGTTATAAAATGACGAAATTTCTTCCAGCTTACTACTGATATTGACAAGATTACTCAATCAAAAAAAAAATGATAATGAAACAAAAGTCTTAAAAAAAATGTATCGGATTCTCATCCGGATTCTCTCCGACTAAGGGTGCTTGATGGAATTTCAATATCAAATTTGGACTTTTTGTACACTTTCATGTATTTTGTCACTAAAGACCCGGGTTTTGCCTTTTGAATTTCACACGAATGGACTCGAACTGACAGACAGTAAACAGTGTCTAACGTTTATATAGAAGATACAAATACGTCAAATATTATTTAAGAGATAAAATATTATAAATCTAAGATCCACACTGATACCTGAGTTAAAATTTCGAGAATCGCCTTAATCCTTATTTTGTAAACAACGCATTAACAGAGTGGCGAATTGCCGCTTTCCAACTAATATTTCCAACTGATTACCAGTGATTTTACAATTATAATAGCATTGTGGGTTTCTACTGGTTGCAATTCGACGAAAGGATAAATATATACAATCATTCCACATTTAGTGGCATCTGTTAGGTAATTCAACGTATAAGATACAGCAACGGGGAATTTGGAAGTTTCAGCTATTCGTTCAGAATTGGCAAGGAATTTAACTAGGCTCTATTCATTTCCAAAATTTCTTGATAAAATAATTTATGGTCCACCATGTTTCGATGCAACAATTTAACCCCATCATTGAATTTATATTCAGTCATTTAATATTTATATATATAATATAGCAAGTGTGTAACAGAAATAATTTAAATTTACAAAAACCATTTGTTGTGCATACGATCTCATGAAAATTTGAATTAACTCAATTGCTTGTCGCTCAACTTCTTTTTTCAGAGAAAGTAATGATATAATTATAGGAATAAGACAGAACTTGTTGTTAGCTTGTCGCTTTTGCTACGCCCCGTTTTAAGGATAGGATGGATGGAATGTAATAAAGACATCACATACATTCATGTTATTAAAAACAAGTCTATAAGTCGATTGAAAAGTGTACATGCTAGGGTTCAAGCCCTTAAACCTCACAACTGAAGTCAACTTTTTTGACTATTTAGATAAAGGGCTGGAAGAAAAATATTACCATTTTGTAAATAAAGTTAAATATTATAATCAAAAAAAATGCATTTTCGTAGAGTAGAATTAAGATGTGGAAAATTTTTACACTTTATACTTTTCACTCCACCCTTAAATATAATATTCCTGTAACTATTATGGGTTCGGTACAGGATGCAGACACTGAGTAAATATCGATTGAGCGATAAATTCATTCCATATCGAAACATTCATAACTTTTAAGAAACTCTCCCTGCAACATATATTATTATTAATTGTCTATTGTTCAAGTTCTAAGAGCGTTCAGTCTATTTCAATATTTACAATGTCAAGATGATATTTTTGTTTGAAATTGTTTTGACTTCCATGGGTTGAAATAATGAAGAGTACATTTAAAAAAATATATTGATTCCATTTTTCCTAACTAAAAACACCTGGCAAAGTTTTCAATTATATTCTCTTAAAATTTCAAGTGGTATGGATAAAAAAAATTTCGCTTGATAGGAATTCCATATTTAAACAATAGGCCAGAAATTTTGAAACTGAATATTTCGTATTATGTTACCTTAGTGAAATTTATATGAAGTATGTTTTTAAAAACCTTGTATTACCTTAAAAGGTTTTTTTATTTTGAACAAAATTTTTCTTTGGTTCTATTGCCATTCATGTATCAATAATAATTTGCTTGTGAAATCAAGATGATATGAACAAATTTTTACAGATTATAAAATTGCGAAATTGTAAAATTAATTATATATTATTTAATAAATAATCATAACAGTAAAGTTATACGTTGTCGATACACGTTTGATGTCATTTAATATTCACGATATAAATAGAAACGAAACATTTCTTTGGTAACAGAAAAACACCAGATATTCGATTTCAATCTTCACATCAATAAGTAAGCCGATCGCAAAAAGTGACCCACAAGGAACTGCCGGGGGTCCGCCAAAAAAATGTAAACATTTGCTTTTATGCCACTTTGTGAAATTACACGGTCGATTTCACTCTAAAAGCTTCGAAAAGATTTTATTTTGAAGAGTTTTATTTCTTGGTTTTTTTTTTGTAACAGATTTATTCATTCTTTCTGCATGAGCTGCCGTGATGGTTTGGCGTCGCGTCAAAGACATAATCAGTTTTCGTTAAATAAAAAAAGTGGTTTTACGTCTAGTAAAACGATTGAATTGACTCAAACTATAAAAAGCATGCTCACTCTGTGCGCAACAGGCTAATTAAACATTTTATGTTTTAACGATACAACAGTGCGTAAATTTTAATATATCATATAGAAATAAAAATATGCTTTAAATATGAACGTAAGAAAGTTTAAACTAATGCATTCTTCCAAGTTTAGTTTCAGTATAACAACGAAATGTGTATTAAAGTTAATTAAGTAAATACGTAAAGAATTTGTTAAACTCAATTCCTGGAGGAAGAGCATTGTTTTTTATAAATAAAACACAATTTCTTTTGCACTACTTGTATAAAACAAAATGTAGTTTATTTTAAAAAAATGTATAGAAACATTACGAATATTACATAAATTTCTATGAAACAAGTTATATAATAATTCATTTAAGTATTATTGAAGGATTTTCTTTCTAATATTAACTAGCTCTGCATGGGGCTAAAATAAGTTAAAATGAATTGGAAAACAGTTTACTTGATTCAACTACTAGAAGGTTCATATCAATGTTATTATACACTGAAAGTGTTATAGTTGCTTTTATATTTTTTACTCTAACCACTTGGAAATTGTTATATTATTAATTGTAATATTATTACACCAAAACAGTGATTAAACAATTTAAATTAACATTTGAATTCGTACAGATTTTTTTTTCGTTAGTAAAAATACGTATTTATCATAATACCAGTGGGATCACCCGTCATAGATGACGGTATTGAAATTGGATTCCTGAATATCTAAAGTAGCTGTTCTTTAGTTTCAATACTGAAGGACTGATTATTGTTTGTTTGCCTCGGATTTTCATCACGTCTTAACTTTGTATTGTTTATATAGACCGCGGACGCTTAGGTCATGAGAAAACTTCATACCTATATGTGATATTTGATAATAATAAAGCTTCTACATCTACGCCTACAGACCGGTCTGGACTATTATACGTGTCACTTAGAATAGTAATGGTGTAACTCATGAGTTTATACCTCAAACACGCTCAAAAGATGTTATTCTATTAGTTTAATAATGGTACACTTCTATATATACTCCTAATTTCTTTAAAAAACTGTCTTATGTTTTTATATTCCCATATTCAACGATATTTTTCAGAATAATAGTGAAGTACCTGCAATATCAGAATAAGAGTGAAGTGTTCGGACAGATTTCACTACTACACTAAAGTTTAAGTTCTTCAGTTGATTGACAAACAGTTATTAATGGTTGTTATTTGATCCTAAGAACATTTTCCAAAACCTTGATTTTCTCAAAACTTCAAAACTGGAGTTACACCATTACTATTCTAAGTGACACATATATAAGATGGTTTTTGTAATTTCATTCGACCAAAATTTAACGGAAAACAGTGTGTTTTATGAAACAAGTGTGTTTTGAGAATCAATATTTGACCATCTCACTGTTGGTCCTGTTGATAAATCGAAAAATATGTAATATATTATTGTGCTGTAGATATATGTCATTTATTTATATTAATCATTCACCCAATCGGAAAGTTCTCATAATACTCAGTATTCTCACACATGTCTCCATGTTTGAAAAAATCGCACACACCTATGTGATCAAATATATTATATACTAAAGCGGACACATGTAGTATCTTTATACATATAATATATTGTGTCCGTCGATAAAAAGCCTTCTGGGAGTGTAAGATCAGTGACCGGGGTCATCGAACTCGCGTCATATCACATCAAGAGACATCTACCGCTCGACTGGGCATGCTTCCTGCCATGCGTCGCTTTCGACCAGTGGTTCTTAACCTTTGTTTACGAGGCCTCATATTTGGCGTTACATTATTAAAAGCTTTTACGACAAGATGGGTGGTAGTGAATTTCAGACATCACAAACATCCATGCGTTCAAACACAAAATCATAAATTAAATTGTAGAAACAATGATTTGAATCCGTTCAGCACTTGCCTAAAGACCTAAGTATTATTAAAATTGTTGAGGTAAATTAAAAAAGAAAGCTTCAGTTCATTTAAAAAAATACTTAGTATAAAAGAACGGCTTTTTAAGAATACTGTTTTACTGATATTATGACAAACAGCAAAAAAAATATTTCAAAACGTTTATAATTTTCAGTAATCAATAAAATTTCGGGTGTTGAATACTTGGACCCAATTTTGTTGTTGACAGTTATTTCCATGAATAAATCTAATCTACTTTTTCAAGACCAATTAAAAAGCTTTCGAAACCATGACCCCTGGTTGACAAACACTGTTGAAAGATCACTGGGACGCAGACAATCTTGCTCGTTGAGGCTGATTGAATACGAAAGCTCAGAAGAATTGTCAATATAGGTTTAGTTACATCACCCAACAACTAAAGTATTCTTATATTACAAATAAAAAATAATTAATCAAGACTATTGTATTAAAAATATATTTATACTACCTAGTATAGCCGTACCCTTCATAGATGTCTGTATTGAAATACTGAATATCTAAAGTAGCTAGTACGTCGAAACTGTGTGTGCATTGCATACAATTTTATTTTATATACACACCGCGAACGCTTAGGCTATGAGAAAATTTCATACCGACATGTGATATGCTGTAATAATAAAACGTCTACAGTGATGTCTATATATATAAGATTGAACACACTTGACTTGCGACTTTTCATGATAGTCAATAAACCTATTGTCAAATCAAGACATAATTTTTCATATTTAATCTCACTAAATAAAATATTTGTTACTAGCAATAGTGGATCTTCAATTAATATTCGTATAAAATGTATGATAATAATAAATATTCTTTCAATTTTCTTTACGAAAAAGTTTTTTTGTTATAAAAAATTAATTAATTGAAAATAACTAATAATTCACCGTTAATGGACGACACTGACGTCATATTCGTCATTTACAGCATACGATTAGAGAATGATAGTATAATAGGTAATACCAAAAAACAGTTAAAAAATTACAATGAGTATGAATTGTGTAAACAATTCAATTGAATATATAATTATGATGATATTAACCAATCAGGTAAATTTTATATATTTCTCCTGGTAAAACAATACTTCGTGTGATATATAAATTAGAAGACAAAAAAAAGCTCGAGTCACTATTGTTGCATAAAATTCCGTATTTTTTTGTATTTCACTATTAAAAATATTGCATTTTTTATAATTCGACGAAATTGTTTGTATCCCACTGTAGGTCATGTCTCTTCAATGATACATTCAGTGTACATACTTATAATAAACAGTGACAATAATGAATATTAATATAACAAATTTGAATTAATGAGATTTTGTACATTTCCATGTATTTTGTCACTAACAAGTGATTTGCAAATGTTGATTTATCTCTTTTTAATCTAAACGCGTCTAAATGTTCTGATACTCTTGTATCTAATGTACGTGTGGTTTTACCCACATAGAAGTGTTGGCAATCACTCGTTATAAACTGTCCGTTTGATTTAGATTGAACCCACTCGTGTGCTCGAATACCTGAAGATGCCCAAGGGCAAAACCCGGGTCGTAAGTGAAAAAATACATGAGAAAGGAACAAAATCCCAAAAATTCAAATTTTATATTGAAAATCGATCAAGAACCATCAGTTGGTGTCTTAAATTATTAATAAAACAAGTAATGCAATATAACGACTAAATAATTTAAGTCATCAAACAACAATTAACTTAAATATACAAAATGGCGATTCTAAACATAAGTAAAATGTAATAATTATTTAAATATTTTTCGGCGTCCGTGGCGCAGTTGGTAGCGTCGCTGGCTACGGTTACGGATGTCTCGGGTTCAATTCCCGGTGCGGACGGTTTTCATAGATTGATATTTCAATCGATTTATGGATTTCTGTTCGTAGTCTGAGTCCTCCCTGCCACCAATCCCATCCTCACGGGGCGTAACGAGAGCGATTAGCTAACCACTAGTCCTGTCATAATAGCCCTATCCTTCTATCCCTACTCTCTTCGAAAAAAAAAGAGAGGTTGAGCAACTGAGTGACAAGCAGCTCTCGTAGAAAAATTCTGTCAAGATACCTCCATTAGGAGACCATATGCTCCACATTGGGAGCGGGCAAGGAAAAAAAATATTTAAATAATTATTGATAAAATACTAAAAAAATTGTCTATTATTGTCCAATTATTAATTAACTTATGATCAATTGCTTGTATTGTTTAGCTTGAAAAACAAGATTAAAATCATTTTTGGGATGTGAAATTTTTGCTATGTCATATGGTTTTTTACTGTGAAGCTGAATATATAAAAAAAACTTATTTTAATCGATTATTCTTTACAAAATGTCTGCTCTAGGTGGAGCAGTGTTATTTTTAGTAAATTTTAATTGTATTAATATAAAGAGATTACAAATACCTACTCTCTTATCATCAGTTACCAATGCAGTAGCCATATCCGCGATTGCCTTTGGCCAATTTATGTGACAAGATAACGAGTTTTGCTTTCGGATAAAAATCACCGATGATGTTAGTAACAGCGATGAAAAAACCCAGAAGCGACGACCGAACGATCTCGTATTCAATTCCCGTGCGCCATTGCGCGCGGAATGTTCCATTTTTACGGGAGACTCTGGCACTAAAACGAGCACTCTGCGATACTTCTGCACCCTCGTGAAAAACAGACACTCTCTTAACACCCTGAGAGCTAATGTTGAAATTTGATAAAATCAAGTTTGGAACTGAAAAAGAATTTCTACTAAGTTTTCTGCAATCCTGCTTTTATTTTATGATTTAACCACCTGCAACGACAAAATTAGTAACCTTTCACGGTTAGAGTATTGCTTTAAGTTCCTAACTGTTTTTATTTTCATAAATCATTACTTTTCAACCATGTCCGTTCCCAATGTGGAGCATAGGGCTCGTAATGGAGGTATCTCAACATAAGCTTATTCTAAGAAACCTCCTAGTTACTCAGTTTCTCAACTTCTCTTCTTCGAAGAGAGTAAGGATAGAAGAATAGAACTGAGACAGGACTAGTGGTCAGTTTATCTTTCTTCAAATGGGAGGTAATTTCAGACAACACAAACATCCAAGGCTACTAAAAGAAGTTCATAAAGCGATGAAAAATCAATTTATGAAACTGTCCGAACCCAAGAAATCCAGAACGGTAGCCAACGACGTTGACCATTGTACCATGGGCCCGACAATCAATTTACACATATGCAACCCTGAACATGACAATTTGAAGTATTTTAAAATGAAAGAACCACACACAACTAATCCTCAATAAACCCTTACTATTAAATATTCACTATTAACCCAAATTGGCACGAAAATATTGAAATAAAATGTACGATATATTATACCTGTACCTGAGAAGCATACGGATGTCAGTCTAAAACATGAAATGTTCAGAAGTCAAAAAACTTTTTTTTCTTTTTTCCATGTGCACTCCCAATGTGGAGCATATGGTCTCCTAATGGAGGTATCTTAGCAGAATTTTTCTATGAAAACTACTTGTTACTCAGTTGCTCAACCTCTCTTTTTTCGAAGATAGTAAGGATAGAAGGATAAGGCTAGGACAGGGCTAGTGGTGAGCTAATCGCTCTCGCTACGCCCCGTGAGGATCAGGTGGGTGGGAGGGAGTTTTACACATCACAAACACTCAGACTACGAATAGAAATCCATAAATCGATTGTAAGATCAATTTATGATAACCGTCCACACCGTGAATTAAACCCGAGACGTTCGTAACCGTAGCCAACGACGCTACCAACTGCGCCACGAAATTTTAACTCATGTAATTTTCAGAAATGTCTATTGCACCCCGTGAGACCATAAATTAATATCATATATCAGGTGTCGACTTGAATCCTTAAGCTTTGAAGTGAAATTGAAATTATTAACTAGAAAACTAGTGAAGATAATAAAGTAACAGCATAAATATTTACGAAATAGCTGATAGAAAAAACAATCTCAATAATTGCGAAAAAATTATAAACGAATAATTCTTGCGGGTGTTTGGCTGGAAAGGGTTTGATCATTTACCACGCATTGATATCTTTGACCGAATAATACCCGCAAGCTTGAAATTGATACACGCTCTCTCGTGTAAAAAAATACCAACCAACGATGCTTGGCGAAATTCGAAAACCACCAGATGGCGCATTTCTCGGACCTTAATTTTTATCGATACATTTACCGAGAATGCGATCTAAATTGTAAACGGAAAATGAAAAACTGCACATACCCGGGATACGTGATGCTGAAGTTTTCGATCGAGTAAGTTAATAATAAAGGTTTAAAAATGAACAGCTTGGAATTCTTAGACATCAATGAATTTTGTAAAAATATATAAAATTGCAAGACGGGTGGCTCTGTCCTATTTTATCGATTTTACTCCCGATCACAAATAATTAGTATAACCGTCCGCACAGGGATTTCAACCCGAGACATCCGTAACGGTAGCCAGCAACGGTACCGACAAATCTGTACAAATTTGTATCTACCCTTCTTTAAAAGAAATCTCAATCTCCTAACTGTTAAAAGTAAACAATTGAAATCAAAGTCTACGCTAATATAGCTCAAAATCTTACGATACATTTAATCTCGAAGACGCGAAACACGTGTCACATCAAATCACAGGATGGTTAATTACATAGGCCAGTATTTATTCGGTCAGTAATTAATCAAAAAAGTCGGTAATTAATTCGATAAATGGTCAGTATACATGTGGTCAATTAATAAAATAAACGGTCAGTAATTTATATAAAATGGTCAGTTGTTAAATTAAATTAAATTTATAATTTTATCTTTTTTACTTAGTTAACCCAACCTAACCTAACCTTCCTTTAATATTTACTGACCGTTAATTGAATTAGATACTAGCCAAATAATTAGTTGCCTTGGGAATAATACTAAAAATTTTTTATCGAACTCAAATCGATGTATTACATATTTATACAAAATTTTAAATTTTATAAAGGTTGGTGAAGATTTATAATAATGTACCACTACAATATATAAAAAAAGTCGTAAAGCTTTTTTTGGATACTTTCCAGTAGCAATCAATTCCACTTTCGTGGCGTCTGAGTAAAAATAACAAGAGAGACAATTACTGATTTATCCAAATATGGATATAAAAATGTTTCATATATCGTCAAAGAAAGTTGTGTTATAAGATTATTCAGTGGCTTAAGTTAATGGTTGGAAATATTCAAAAACATTATACCATCAGAATAAAATATTGATTTCTGAATGAGTCACTTGTTAGTAGATTGACGAGCAATTTTCTGTCACTGTTCATATGCTAGAACATTACTCGAAAATGAATTGTTTTAAAATATATACAGGGTTCAAAATGCAAATTATCAAATATTTTTTCTAGATTATATTGACAAAAATCGTGTTTCCTTGAGAAATGAAAGTCTCTCACAAATCAAAGTTAATAAAATATTTGAATCTTAAGATAACAAAAGAAAAAATATATAAAATGAAAAGGGAACGTATGCAATGCACAGTTTTTGTTAAAGCCAAAGAAAAATAATCGATATCAAAAAATACAGAAATCTGAAAATTACAATCAATATTTCGGTGAAGATTTTCATTTTTCATCAGCGAATTGTGTGTTATTTTAAAACAAATGGACGAAACATTCAAAGAACATGCTTATTAACACGTTAGCTACGGGGGATGCGTTTTCCGCGTCACAAAGTTTTTTTTATTGCGGCGGGGAACGCGTTTTTCGCCAACACCCAAGCTTGTTTTCGCGTAATAGTCGATTGGTCAGTTTTATGCTGTTCTTTCCATGACCTATTGTTAATTTTCTGCGAATCAGCCTCACCTCAGCGCAAATTTTAGTAATTAATTTGTATTTGTGTTAATTCGTTTTTCAAAAAACTAAAAAATTCTAACTAGATATAGTACACACAACAAGAAACTTTAAATTCTCGTCACCCGGTAGCTTATTTAAATAAATTACTCGGAGAAAAACAATACAGATGACAATACTTACTTGAAGCATAGAAACGCACAAAAAACAACACTACCATACGGACGAAAAGTACCTCAATACTCTGTCCCTCAAAAACTTCGCTGACGTACAAGTAAGTCCATACTCAAAGACAGATTAACTACCAAGGTATTCGTAGAATAAATTTGGGACACGATTAAAAAAAAATATAACATATTTACATAACAGGACAAATGATTGTATGTAAACCCTTGCTTATAGTTATAATTAAAATGATTGATATTAATTATTTGATTAATTTAAAAATAATTTTACAGCATATAAAGAAGTGATACACAAAAACTCAAGCAGGATATTAGCCAAATGAGTATAAGGGTACCAAAAGAAGATTACTACACTCATATACGGATTATTTTCACCGCTGTAAATATATTATGATCAGACATAAAAGCGCCATAGCCTGAAGCGCTTTATGCATACAATTCATTCTTAATCATTATACCGATGCATTGTTATTCAGGTATAAATCAATAAGAAATTGCACAGATACTTTTTGTCGAAAATAATTATGTTGTAATTTTTTTTGTGTTACTGCCGAGGATTGAATGGTGTTTTTTACTGGATAAACTCAGCACTTGAGGTTGCTATGATGATGCAGAAATGATACGCCCTGAATAAAAAAGTGTAATATAAATTATATGTTTTGACAGACTGTGAGAATGGCGTTTTTTTTATTCGGTATTGAGTGTCCATCATTGATATGACAGTATCAATGTTCCAGGCTAATAGACTAGTCATCTTAACTCATCAGTCAAACAATAGAATACCTATATCAGCTTTTAAACATAGTTTTCAATACGTATTTTAATTGGCAAATATTTTTTAAGAATTGCTGCCGAATTCTGCACGCAAGGAACAGAAACGTTATTCGACCACTGTCAAAAAAGAAAAACAGCATTGCAAATATTTTTAAGCAACTTATGCCCCAAGATTTTTCCGATGTATTATTATAAAATCCATTTTTGTAAAATGGATTTTTAATCATTTCAATATTTCAAATAGACGTAACAAAACGAACACGTTCAAATTTGAATTTATCTATTTATCAATGATAATGGTGATTCTAAAATGTTGCGCAGTCTGAAATTAGTGATACCAACCACTCAAATACAAATATTCATTGCGTTTGCCTTAAGCGTAGACACGGTAACTAAACGTTTTTTAACTATGTCAGCTCGCAATGTGAAGCATATGGATGAACTCCTAATGGAGATATCGCAACAGAAGTTTTTTCTACAAAAACTGCTCAGTTACTCAACATCTATTTTTAAAAGAGAGTAGGAATAGAAGGATACAGCTAAAACAGGAAAAATGGTTAGCTAATCGCTCTCGCTACTTTCCGTTTTTAGGATCGGATGGGTACGAGAGAATTTTAGACATCACCAGCATCCATGACTTCGAACAGATATTCATAAATCGATTGAAAAAACAATATTTTATGAAACTGTCTATACTGGGATTCAAACCCGTGAGGTCTGTAACTGAAGCCAACCACGAACCCAACAAAAAGTGCTTAGCACCGTAGTACTAACAAACATTTCCAGTGTTCAAATTATCATCAACAGATTATTATGTTTTAACCATAAATATGCAAAAGGTTAGTTAGATATTTGAAACTAGGATTCAAAAGGACACACTGGACCATTTAAGATAATGTAACGTAATAAAGTAGAACTAAATAAATATTATTGAGAATAATCTACGTTTATAGAAACCGTGTTTTCCTGTTATTTCTATATCGTAATAGTAAAAAACCCATCAGAAGCTGTTGGACATGCCTTACACCTGGCAAGAAATGAACGTCCGCGTATATCATGGACATTAATCAGGGTCAACCAATACCGCGGGACCCTCCTATGGAAACATTATCATAAATAACGAGCCGCGTACACATGGATTGCTATGTGAAATCATTTCCAACGCTCAGCATCCATGTTCCACTAAAGACGAACGCTCTTAAGCATGCAACGTTTCTGTCGTTATAAAACTGCTTCCAAAACATTGTACATACTGTCCACACCCAAAGTTAAGTAAGTACATGCAATTTTAATAAGAGTATGTTTAAATTTGTTGCAAGATCAATTATAATCTATTTTTCATTCGATAACATTTATTTAAAAATAATTTAAATATTAGAAAAATTATGTAAATTATCATTGGTATTATTAAGTGATCAATTATAATGTACAATATTTTTTATATTTTCTATGGATTCGGCGGTAACTTTGTGGAAGTCCATTTTTTATATAAAATTTAATTAAAAATTGATAACTTAGTCATTCCACTTGGTTTGTCACTAACGTGACGCGTTTCGCCTCTTCAAGAAGCATCTTCAGACTAACCGTATTGCAAGGTTATTTATTTCTAAGGTATCTAAGATAAAGTATTTTAATTCTTAAAAGGGTGGGGGTGGGTTTTAAATTCTACTGGGCGTGTGGAGGGGGGTAAGCTATAAACACTGTTACAAATCAATTACTGGCATCTGGATGTGAAAAACCCAAAGGGAATAAATTTAATAATGGCGAGCCGCCTGTTCCGTTAAAAATGTTGTTTACCAATCCTCCATTACTGTTAATGGTTTTATTGATTTCTAAAAATTCTAAAAATTAGTCTGAAGATGCTTCTTAAAGAGGCGAAACACGTCACGTTAGTGATAAACCAAGTGGAATAACTAAGTTATCAATTTTTAATTTAATTTTATATTACAATATTTATGTTTAAAATTAAAAACAATCACTTTGTGTGAAGATTATAATATTATGCCAAAAATCAATTATAAATGGAGAAATGTTGTTATTTCCTGCTTGTTCTTTAAGTGTATTATTCAATTGTAGCAGTATGTTATACTAGTGAGAACGCCCGTCATAAATGACGGTATTGAAATACTGAATGTTGGAACTCGCTGTTCTTTAGTTTCGACACTGACAGACTGATTGTCGTATGTTTGCCTCTGAATTTGTGTCACGTCGGAACTGTGTGTATTGTTTATATACACCGCGAACGATTAGGTCATGTGAAATTTCAGACCTACATGTGATATGTGATAATAATAAAACTTCTACATCTACGCCTATAGACCGGTCTGGGCTATTATATATAAGATATTGACTATCATAATTATTTGTATAAAATACTGTTAAAATCTTACATGAGGCAAGGAAGATTACTTAAAGAATTGCGTAGTTTTTATACCATTATTGTATACCTTGACAATATAAAGTTTTACAATAAATAGTTATGAGGTGTTAACTTATTTTATGACAGAATTGCTTTGTCAAAATAGTTCCTTAATAGTATTAGGAGTTTTTTTGAAATTAAATAAAAGTTTAATACAATATTTAATTCGAAAAAAAATATGTTTTTTTAAGTGATTGACATTTTGAGAAGCACTCACAACTGAATCTCTTTCACCATCCGCGAAGCCATCTATCAGCAGTTATTTTAGAAACACTATAAATTATTAAGGCTTTCGTGCACATGACTAGTGTAAACGTTTTCTATTTACGACAGACTTCCTCTAACACACAAAATCAAATATGTACATCCGATATTCGATTGAATGCACCTGCTGTAGTCAATTCTACGTGTTTATTTACTACATACGATATATTATATCGATATAAATGTTGATACTATGTTACACGACTTGCATAATAACTAAATAATGCCGTAATTACTCAATTGCTATTGTATATACTTACTTACAGTCAAAAATACTTTTAAAAATAAAACTTAAATCGTTTTTCAGAAAAAACTTATTTTCATGCTTTGAATGGAGTGACTCGCTTTTTAGAGAGATTTAAGCGACACACTATATCGCATTAAATAACTGTGTGGCGACACATCAATTGTAATACATATGTAAGAAGACCTCTTAAGTGCATAAAAGCTAAGTTTAAATAATGTGCGATTTTTTTTAATAAATTGATATGGACTCTTTATGAATCATTTAAATAGTAAAAAATATAATCTAATGTGTTTATATACATATAATCTTGCTGTGTATGTATGACTTAAAGCTAGAGTTTTTTAACAAGTATTTTGTGTAGTACGATAAATCTGGATAACTTTGTGCCAGTTCTAAGGGTTTTTGTATTTTTATTGTTCGCCATTACATCTGTGTCGTATTGTTCTACATAGAAATGAACTAAGATCTTAAGATGACATTTAATCAACATACATAGATTTATTGTTATAACTGATATATAAATATAGATAAAACAAAGTGGGAAAAATTTTCATCCAAATCGGGTAACTTTGGCCCACGCTACAAATAATTTCTGTAATTACTATCATCTAGTGATTTTAAAGTCTTGGCAACTTTTCTTTATACTTTCATATATTCTGTACATAATTGAGATAGGTAAAGTATACAGTATGTGGTATACAGATTACTAATACAAATTGAAAATATGTCTAATCCAATCTATTTCAAGAAATGTTTTAAAATTGTTTGTTATCATTCCAAAGTGACAGCTTACAAATACAACAATAAAACAAATTATGATTCACATTAATTCATATTTTTACTACCGGGGGCTACTCAATACCTTTGCTTAGCTAAAAAATGTTCATATGGCATTAGTATTATCATAGTATTATAACAGCACCTTTTTCCATGTAGTGGGCCAATCTTACACCGATGGGAAAACTTACCCGAATTGATGGTACATGTTTTTGGATTGAAGACAGTGAATGTATTAAAAAATAATCCAATGGATTTTACGAACTTAACCAAAAAAAAAAAAATGTGTAAAATGGCAATAGATTGTCATGGAGAAGTGAATTTTGAAATTATCTTTGAAATAATAGATTACAACTACAAATTTTAGTAGAATTTTTGGTAGAATTTCACCAAAATTCGATTTAAAATCCATGTTTTTATGTTTTGATTGCCATTGAATATTCGAAATTCAAATAAGTTTATCTATTTTTTAAACTGTGTTTAATGTGTTTTTCATCTATATCAGAAAATGAGAGTTATTTGGTGGTTTTCGTATTTTATTGCCGCTTTTATCGATACATTTTCATATCGGTATAAACGCCAACGTAAAAACCAAATAAAAAATATATTAATAGTAAATTTAAGTATTTTAAAATAGCTCTTGGGTGGGCGACACTATAAGGTTAGTTTTGGACATTATTTACGCGCATATATAATCACGGTGACATAAAAACGCTATACTTATTTCTGATTAACATGAATTACACTAATGCATCATATTTGATGGCTAAAGCGTGTTAAAATTTACAACACAAATATAAAAAATGTTATTGAATAATATTTCATTCTAAATAGATGCAATAAAACACATTTATAAAATGATTTAACAACAAGGCGTGTCTATAAAAATATGGAAATTAATTCTAATACACGTTTTTAATTTTAGTTAATGCTTAATGCATTTTTACCGCATACAATGCTGCTCTATAACTGCATAGTATTTTTTTGCAAAATTATTTAACACAATTATTTTAATATTTCATAAATACATGATGTCAATTAATTTCAAATTAACACACACAATGTTATACAACACCTATACAGAAGTAATAACCAAAGAATTTAAATTTGCAAAACTATTTTTATTTTATATCTATTATAGAGTTCAATTCATTAAAAATCGATCTAATCACCTCAATATTTGTAATCATACAACAAAGTTTAAATACTTAATACATAATTTAAGATATAATTTAAGACATCGACTGAGTTCGAGTCCATTCGTGTGCTCGAATGCCTGAAGATGCCGAAAAGCGAAACCCGGGTCGTTAGTGACAAAATACATGGAAGTGTCCAAAATTTCAATAATCCAAATTTACTTAATACATGTTTAAGCTGTTAATTCTTGGTGGAAATAATCACATTGTACACGAAGTTACGGATGTCTGCAAATTATTTCCAACTATGCGATCCTAAAAACAATGCAAAACAAGAGTGATTAGCTAGTGTTATCTTAAGTAGATCCTTTATTCTAACTCTCTTGGTAAAAAGATAGGTTAAGTGACTCAGCAGAAAAAATTGTATTGAGATATGTGTCACTTAGAATAGTAATGGTGTAACTCCAGTTTTGAAGTTTTGAGAAAATCAAGGTTTTGTAAAATGTTCTTAGGATCAAATAACAACCATTAATAACTATTTGTCAATCAACTGAAGCACTTAAACGTTACTTTAGTAGTGAAGTCTGTCCGAAAACATCACTCTTATTCTGATATTGCAGGTAATTCACTATTATTCTGAAAAATATCGTTAAATATGAGAATATAAAAACAAAAAACAGTTTTTTAAAGAAATTAGGAGTATATATGGAGGTGCACCATTATTTAACTAGTAAAATAACAACTTTTGAACGTGTTTGAGGTATAAACTCATTTTTCATAATTTTGGAGTTACACCATTACTATTCTAAGTGACACATATCACCGTAAGGATTCCATAGACTCCATAGATTCCATCGAAACCGGACATGTTGAAAAAAGAGCATATATTTTATAAAACGTAAGTATAATATAAATATGTTTTTCATTATTTATTTTCCTTTTCCCTAAAAAAATCTATTTAAACGACTTTTCTCTTCTATGCCGAGAACTTACAATTCTTATTCTTGAATGCTAAGTTAATTACTCTCATACTTTTTATTCTGAAAAAGATTCTTTGCAACATCACAATCATTCACACACGCATTACTTTGTAATAATATTTTAATCATATAATATCAATGATTGTTTGTGGACTATACTTTATTTATTAAAGGAACTCATATAAAACCTACAACGATTTTATGACTTTTAACACGATTATTGTATTTATATAGACATACACGATAAGTTTTCCAGTATCTCATTCTACAGTTGCATATGAAATAATTGCATCTAAGATGAGTTAATGACAACTAACGTATTGCAGACTGCATACTCAGAATCAACGCATAAAACTTTACTACGTCTTGTTTTATAATATACAATAATTCAATTCAAATCAATCAGAAGTGCATTAGGACATTGCAATTTATAATATCTTTTTTGTTATAAATAATTTCATTCATCAGTTTTCACATAGGGTCGTTTCGCCAGAGCTCAGCTAGCTAAGTAACAGGTGTACTTTCAAAAGGGATTGAGGAGTCAATGAATGATAAATACATTCGCTGTTTTTCCATTAAAGAGGGAATAAATAATATAACCAACTAAAAATAAAATAGTTAATATTGTACCAAGCATAAAATAATAGAAATTTACAAAAAAAATGCCAATTGTCCCAGTGGTCGGCTCCCAAAATCCAATGGTCGGCCTTTCGTTGCCCAGTGTTCAGCCATCACTATGAAACTTCATGTATATCGCGAAATAATTTACTGATAGTAGACAGAACAATATGAAACATAATGATGCAAAGCGTGACAGTATAAAGTATATTTTGTTAGCGATTCCCATAAAAGATGAATTTTTTGAAACTTTCGAAGTAAAAATGTGCCTTTTTTTAATTGTGTATTGCATCATGTAGGTCAGTATAATGCAGATATACATTGGCAAGTGACAAGACTACCTTCATGAATTTAAAAAAATCTGTTTTTTTTTTAAATATATCCACTATTATTTAAGTTTTAAGCTCAAAACGCCGACTACTGGCGACGGCTGACTTTAGGATCAAACACCCTAGCATATTTTTGTGTGTAATTTAAAATTCTTTTCCAACTAAGCCTTAAAGACAGCGAATAACTAACTATAGTCCATTCCATGCCCTACTTTTCTTTCTATCTTAACCCAATAAGGTTGAGCAACTGAACATAAAACAATTTTTTATGAAAATGATTCTGTATTAGTGGTCAATATGCTCCACATTTTGAATTCAGTAAAATCGTTTTAGTTGGAATATTAGACCCGTATTATCATTATATGCACACATTTAAGTATCATTATTATAAAAATTTTAAACGGTGGAATCAAATTTTCGAAAGAGTCGAATTAGAAGAAATCTGAAACGTATTTTTTACCTTCTGTAAATCACACAAATCACAGTGATGTAATTATGGGAAAATACAGCAAATAGTGTCGAAATCAAATAAAAATAAAAAAATATTTATTTATTCTTACTTCATTATTTGTTATATACAATTATTTATTTAATGAATTGCTTTATACTCAATTCAAATCTGCTTTATGTCGTACCACCGATATGGCATAAGAACTTACTATTAGTGTAGTAACTTATACAGTGTCAACAAAAGAGCAGTCACGTGTATCTCAACAATATATCACGACTTCTCAAACTTCAATACCTGTCAAAAATTTCTCATTGGTTTAAACGTCTATAAAATAAGAAATGATTTTTTTAATAAACGTATTCTTTAATAATTGATATTTTTAGCTAAATAAAGATAATCTATTAGAATTTAAATTAAATTCTTGCTACCGTATACAGGTATGTACTTTTTTTTTACCATGTCCAATGGCAACGTGGAGCATATGATCTCCTAATGGAGGTATCTAAATAGAAGTTTTTCTATGAAGACTGCTTGTTATTCAGTTGCTCAACCTCTCTTTTTTTGAAGAGAGTAGAGATAGAAGGATAGGGCTAGGACAGGACTAGTGGTTAACTAATCGCTCTCGTTACTCCCGGTTTTTAAGTATTGGATGGGTGGCAGTGGAGTTTTAGACATCACAAACATTCATGACTACGAAACAGAAATCCATAAATCGATTGAAAGACCAATTTATGAAAACTTTCCACACCGGGAATCTACCCAAGACATTTGTAACCGTAGCCAACGACGCCACCAACTGTGCCACTGAGTCGACGTACGTTAATGGCATTAAAATACATCACAGACCTAGAGTGTAACGGTAATCAAAAAATAACGTCAATAAGATTGAAATACCTCATGTGCACTTTTTAACTGAGATGTATTTTTGGTATTATTTCAAATAAAAAAAAACCGTATTATTACGCAAAAATATTTAAATTATGTAAAAGTTATCATAGAAAAGTCATTTCATACAAAATTGAAATTTATGCAGTTAAAAGATTTATATTTTCAGCTGAACATGTTAAGATTGTCCATAAATTTTGTAATTGTAGCAGTTATCTCGATTATAAATAATCAGAAATCTTCTTGAACCAGCTTGAGAGCCCTTTATTCAAATACTTTATCAATATGTTTTTTCGATGTGATGACATCACAGTTTGACATGCAAAGTAACATATGACATATAGAATAAATTGTGAATAGAAGATATTCAATTGCTTATTATAAAGATTATATTACGATTGTGAAAACAGAATGTACAAATAGTATCTTTACTTTTTTAATTAATTGTAAATAAATTAATCTGATTTATAAATGACATTATAACATGTGATTTTTTCCAAGAAAATCCTAATAAATGTTATGATAATATTAAATTATTGCGGTATAGTATAACAATTAATATGTTTTTGTATGAGTTTTACCACAATTTTGCATTCAACCATATATTGTTATATCAACATTAAATTTACTTTAAAAGATCCAGTATCTGCTTGTTAAAAACTATAAATAAGATAAAAAATCAAATTATTTAGCTCTACAAAATTAAGGTAGTTGTTTATTCATCACCTATACTTAAACCATTATAAGAAGCTAGTGTAATTATGTATAATCAACACAATTTAAATTCATTTAATATAACGATTAATTAATAACACAACGTAAGCTCATTTTTCAAAAACGCTTTCCAAGTGAGTTAAATAATCTAATTTAAAATAAATATTATGATATTTGAATACGTGAAATGACATAATATTGTCTACCTCTTTTAAAATATAGTTAAGCTAAAATAAGTTTAAATATAGCTCTGGCAATGGCATTAAGCCAAACTAGCTATCAACTACATAATTAAATTTTGTATAACTAAATATTGTAATATTTTAGAGTATTATAATAGAGTTCTACCAAGTAAATGACAATTCAATCAATAAAAACTATAAACCTTATTTATTTACTTCAAAAAACACAAAATATAATAATTTAAATTCAGAGAAAATGGACGTCCAATTAAAAATTGCTACAGAAGTGTATTATTGATGAAATAAAGTTTTCTTTGAATGTAGGCATATTACTAGTAGGATAGGTACTTTAGTAAATATTGATTAAAGTAAGGAATCAATAAAGTCTTAAAAATAATTAAACTGTTTTAAGTTCATCGTGTCTAATGTAAACTTTGTCTGGTTATTGATAAGAAATGTATTGTTGTTTACAATAGTTATAAATTGTAAGGTATTTCGTATTTCTAAATATAATTATTCTCAAACACTTTCAATTATAATTAAATAATAAATTTTATTCGAAATTATTTACAGTTATTCAACATCGTCAAGTTAAGTGTACTGTAGCGCAAAATTAAGACATTCACAAATATCCCAGCTTA
Organism: Himalopsyche phryganea; assembly: GCA_022494535.1. Classification (NCBI taxonomy): domain Eukaryota; kingdom Metazoa; phylum Arthropoda; class Insecta; order Trichoptera; family Rhyacophilidae; genus Himalopsyche; species Himalopsyche phryganea. The sequence continues at coordinate 11,321,508 of JAGVSL010000003.1, forward strand.
ACGATCTGAATGTAACATTAAGCAAAACGGCTATTTTAAAAGCTTTAGTGCGTTTTTAACGACCAGCTTTAAGGCTCTGTCCAAACGACCTTTCAGTTAAAACCGAATGTTCTTCATCCATCAAACTTTCACAAATAATGTTTTCCGTAAGGTCGTTTTTCTTACTTGGAAAGTTTCTTGAACGCGTCCGATGATTGATAAGCCCAGACGTATTTTGTAAATCTGTACTGCATTTTTTTCGATGCAATCAAAAATAATGCATGCAATACTTAATTGACTGGATTGGCGTGAAGTTATTAAGAAATATTGTCAATATAATAAAAGCAATCGTTTAAATTAAATATTATCATTTTATATCATGCAATACGTATTTCGAAAAGTCCACCATTAATTTATCCATGTTCAGGATACCAACTGTTAACTTTAATTATTATATATTATAAACTTGGAAATTAGCAACCAAGCAAATAAAAACGTTAATAAATAGCTCACTGTTATGTTTTTTGATTGAGGTTTCTTACTGTAGTTCTTCTAATGATTGGTTTTTTTAAACATTTTTCAAAGACAAACTCTAAATCTTTAAAAATGGAGGCTTTACGTTGGCCGTGTCTATTTGTAAAAAATGTTTAGGTTTGTAGTAAGCACTGTGTTTAGATTTGATTTTCATTGCCAAATTCCAATTGATGGTATTTCTCACGAAAAATACTTGTAAGGCATTCGACAGTAGTATCAAAATAGAATAAGATAATTGCTATCTGTCCCTATGCTCAGTTTTCAGATTCCAAGTATTAGAACGCTAATCCATAAATTGCTGAATTTAAATGTATAATCAAGAATTTGAACCCTTACTTCTGCAAACGGGCAGAACGAAACAATAAAGTGTTACTTCCTTAGCGTTTCAGTCAATAAACCTTTTCTACTTACAAAAAAAATAAAAAAGATGAGGTTATGAAAGGGATTTCAGTTTGGCTCGATGTTTATGAAATTTTTGTGATAATATATCCCAGAAATCCATTCAATATTGATACAAATTCATAAAACTTTTGAAATGATAAAATAAGAGCTTTGATCTTGGGACTCAAACCCACAACCGAAGTGACTCATTGTAAGCGCATCAATAGTCTACAAGATTGATGTTAAACATAGAAACGAATTTGCAACTAAAATTTACGTCATTTTTACACGTCAATGATAAGTTTACGAAGAGGAAGAATTGAATAATTAATCCTCGATTCAGCAGCTAATCATGAGCGCAGAGATCGATTTAACCATGAAAAGGTTTGGTAAAATTAAAGTTGTAACGTATTATGGCACGTATAAAACGGCCCATCATTGTTTTTCAACAAAAAATGCTACTCTTGGTAGTGAAATTATATAAAGCGTGTTGTACAAAAATATGTCATAATTCATTCAAGTGTTATACGAGGCACAAGTGTACTTAAAGGAAACTAGTATTTTTTTTATTACGATAAAAAAAACTGCTTACACAAATTATACCATGGAGAAAGTAAATTAAAATATATTGCATCTTCGCCTCCAATTCAAACACACACCCAAAGAAAGCAAATGGCGTGTGCAATAAACCAAACAGATTTAAAATAAATGAAATCATCTTCATTATTGCTGAAAGCTGCCGCCAATTCAAATTTAATGTTTAATTAATAGTTGAATTTATATTATTCTGAGTGTGCATTATTATCTTTTACTGCGGTTGAGATTTATTATTTATTGTATGTTATTTTACGAACCTTTCACAATTCAGTGAGATCGGACACCAAACCTTTGCGCTCCTGCACGTCTATAAAACCGTATACCGGTCGTTAAATCACCCAAAATAAACATCCAATATAATGTTTAATGGCCATTTTTAAAAATAATTCATCCGTATAATTATTTTGTTGGTAACATAATGAGAATGAATATTCCGCTTAATTTGAAATTTTTTATTTACTATTTTCGCTCTCGATGTTGAGTATATGAACTTCTAATGGAAATATCTCAACAGATCAGAAGTTTTTCTTCAAGAACTGCTTGTTACCCAGTTGCTTAACCTCCGTTTTTTGAAGAAAGTATGGATAGAAGAATAAGACTAGCGCACAACTAGTGGTTGGTTAATCGCTTTCACTACTCCCCGTTTATAAGATCGGGTGGAAGTAACTCTAGATATCACAAACATCTTCAGAAATCTATAAATCGATTGTAAAATCAATTTACGAAACTGTCCGTACAATGATTACAACCCTATACATCCGGAACCAAAGTCAACGACTTAGACCACTGCATCAGGGACCCGATAACTTGAAAAATATGTATTAAGATTTCAAAAAAATAGATGAGTAGCGATAGTGATTAACTACCCAGTAGTCCTGTCTTAGTCCTATCTTTCCTTCCTTACTTATTCCGAAAAAAGATTGACTGACTGAGTAACTAGCAGCAGATTTCGTAAAATAAGTTAAGCTAAAAATACGATCTGCGACTTTTAATATAAGACATCATAGAATATGATTCATTAACCACTAAATCCTCGGATACAATGCAATGGACAAGCAAAGCAGCAAGCAATATTTAAGAAATCGGTCGATTCATTATCATCAAACATGAGTAATCTTTCCTAGTTCTGGGGCCAAATTATTATTCTGCTTCTGAGTCAAGAGCCAGACCAAATTATTAAATAAATTTAAAGACCTTTCCACTATTTTTACTATTTATTTAAATAATTAAATAAATGACATATCTTAAATGTTGTAAAGTTATTTCAGAATACAAAATTTTGTATGAAAAACGGCGTTGTACTAGAACTACTCAGAGGACAGGTTTTGCTTAAGAATAATCGCATAGAATTATACGGGTTTTCGTTCATTATCCTTATCCACATAGTAAATAACCAGGGATTGTCCATATATTGTGATATAAAATATGAGTGTAGTCACATAATATAGCACAATAACAATCAATACATCTGTAATATTAATTCATAGTAACAATAAAACCAATTTCAACAAAAAAAATGTATTTGTGTATAACAACAATTGTTTATTGCATACGCAAAACCAATCAACTCTACATGAAAATTGAATTTTTCATCATACTCAAGACAAAAAAGTTTAATAGCCTATTGTTCAAAATGTCACATGAAATTTTTATCTTCCTTGTCATTTAATTTTGAAGTCGAAGCTATTTTAATCAAAAAATGAAATGACTAACAAACTTTGAGTCAATCTAATAATCTATTTCACGATAATTAATAATTCAATAACTGTCTTGTTGTCTTAAGGCGAGTCTCCAATAAAATTATTAAGATCTATTTACTAATTGCATTGTCTTAACTATTCACATGCCGAATTTATAATTCCAAAGTCAATACTTTAAACTTTAAATACTCCGTGCACCTCTTACAGGATAAAAATTAATTTCACATTATTAAAATAAATTCAGTTTTGAATAATTTTTTTTTTGATAAACTATTCTACTACGAAAATTCATCCAGTCGGTTGCTGGGTCACGGTTTTGAAAACCGAAATGAAAACTTTTATTCATTGATTTTTCATAAGATTTATTAATTAGTATTCAAAAGTTTTGAGTTATGTAATGTTTTCTCATCTTCCTGCTCATCTTCTAAGGGATCCAGAAAATGAGAAGTAGAAAGAGTGACATGCTTATTAATAGTTCAAAGTCTGCAAAGACTGAAAATTACAGTGACTTTTGTGAAAATTACAGTGAATTTTGATTTACAGACAGCTAGCGGTAAAAACGTGTTATGTTGAGATGCTGTATTAGGAGTTTATTTGCTCCAAATTGAAAGGAGATTTAATTTAAAAATCTTCTGAAAATCTTCCAATAAGTTATCCTTATACAAAAAATTACAAGATGGGAAAAACTATACTAATGTATTATCATTTAATGTGTAAACCAGTATTTCTCGACCCTATTTTCTCCATGCCCCACTTCACCGCAACAAAAAACCCTACGCCACTCTATCATAATTTTATAGTTATCAAATTCTGAAAAAAAAATGTTTGTTTCTTCAAATAAAAAATGCACATAGTCATAAGCATTTTCAATTTATTTGTTTAATGCAAATTAATGCGATTCTTGTGCCTGGTGTGTGCTGTGCTGCAAAGAGTTTTTATCTGAGGTGCTAATTTGGTCAATTTCTATGTTAAATCTCCACAGTTTGTGATATCCAGACATTCTTTTTTTCAATAACAAATTATTTACAGCGCCAAAGTCGCATTCAACTAAATATGACGATGAGAGTGGCAACTGTAATTTTCGTGGTAAGTTTGTCATAATTGGGTATTATGTTTTTGTCTCAACACAATGTCAGCGTAGCAATATTAAAAGAGTATTTTCGACAAATACAATTTTTAGCAAAATAAATGTAATAAATATTAATGTTTTGCGCATTGTACCACTCAGTTGAGAAACACTTTTGTAAGCCGTCAATTCTTGGTGGAAAGGCATTATATTTTTAAAATATCACATTTTTTGTACTACTCCCACATTTTTATAACGGCCAGGACCAATTTTTCTCATCGCGAGCATTATCAACTGATTTATAAAAATGTGGACGTGAAAAAAACTGTGTTTTATTTGTAAAAACTAATGCATTGTGGCATGTGTTGCATTTCGTAGTTGTTTATAATTCATTTTGTCGTGCACCACTAGTGTCTGGTAGATCGCAGTAATGTTTTGATTTCAAAAGTATATTGAAAAATAGTGAGCATCACTGCTCCATTCACCTCATTTTGCTCTCAAAAACAGGCAACGTAAGAGAAAGGACATTTTACTGTACAGAAATAAAAATAAAACGTAATGGATACTTTTGATCCACAGTAAATTGATATCTAACCTTTCATTTTTTACAGTTAATCGATGACGCGGCAAAAAAATGTTTACCTGGTATAATATTGAAAAAAAATATATGTTGTGGTCGGATGCGGTTGCCTTAGGTCAAAGAATCGATACCTATTCCACTTATGAAGTGGTCGACGGGCAGGTCGTATTTATGGTCTAAAATAACAATAACCTACAATCACTGCAATTGGAAATAAAGAATACAGTTTTATGATACACAAAAAATACCTTAATCCAAATGTTAGTAGGAAGTAATTTTAATTTCTGATTTTTAACGCGGTGTACAGATGAAGACACTAGTATTCTTACGTGTCTAGTTAGTTTTATAGTATGTTGGCAAATTTTGATTAACATAATGGTAGTATATTTTCATAACTAACATAAAATAGTTTTAGCTTTTATATATTACGTTTAATTAATATTTTTGAATAAAAGGTTTTAAAAACTCTCAACCAAATTTTAGTAAACAAACGTATTATTTTTAGAAGTATGATTAACGTGTGATTTTTAGATGTGGAAAATTGAATTATTGACTAAAATATCTACATTGAATTCGATCATTGAAAAGTCATACAGTTTTTTTATTAATATATTAAATATAGCTGACAGTTTGAGAATGTACGAACTTTTATCAAGCTTTCTTTTTTTAATATACCCTGAATTCTGCAATATTGGCTGCGTTCTTATCATAACAAATGGACAATTTCTTTTTAAAGCAATACATGACGTTTATGCCTTAGTAATTTAATAACTAAACAACATGAACACAATGAAAAGCTTCGTATTTTATTTATCCATAGATTCTGCTAAGCTCATTTCAAAGACCACTGAAGGTCGGGTCGTAATTCTCTGATCGCTCCAGCGTTCTGGGAATCTGTTTTACCGATCGTGGTATTAGTCATAGGCAAGCAGATTTTCGAGTCTCTTTATTGTACGTCACACATATTAATGCCCTTTGATAGACGCGTTAAGTTGTATAGTTAACCGAATATGATTTAATTTAAGATAATAATTTAAGACATCGACTGAGGGTGCTTGATGAAATTTCAATATCAAATTTGAGTTATTGAGATTTTGTACACATCCATGTATTTTGTCACTAACGACCTGGGTTTCACCTTTCGGAATCTTCAGGCATTCGAGCGCACGAATGAACTCGAACTGGCATCGTACAAAATCTCAATAACTCAAATTTGAATATGATTTAATTCAGTTTGGGTACCATCAATTTGGGTAAGTTTGCCTATCGATATAAGATTGTCCCACTACAAGGATAAAGGTGCTGTTATAATACCATGATAATACTAACGCCATATGAATATTTTTTAGTGAAGCAAAGGTATTGAGTAGCCCTTGGTGGTAAAAATATGAACGAATCTGCAAAATATTTTGTTTTATTGTTGTATTTGTAAGCTGTCACTTTGGAATGATAACAAACAATTTAAAAACTTATCTTGAAATAAGTATGATTAACCATACATTCGATTTGTATTACTAATTTAGTAAAAACCACATATATTTACCTATCTCAATTATGTACAGAATATATGAAAGCATAAAGAAAAGTTTCCAAGAATTTAAAATCACTTAATTTATAGTAACAACAGTGATTATTTTTTTTTTTAAATAAAACACAATTAATTTGTACTACTTCCACATATTTGTAATGATCATGATCGGTTTCGCTCATCACCAGCATTATCAACTGATTACTCATCACGAGCATTACAAATTAATTGTGTTTTATTTTTAAAATATAATGTCTTTCCACCAAGAATTGACAGTTAACACATTAAAAGTGAACAGTAACTATTTGTATCGTGGGCCAAAGTTTCCCGAATTGGATGCAAACAATGAATATATTTATGTTAAAACATCAGCATATTTTTATGTAGAACAATACCACACATGCAATGACGAACAATAAAAATGTGAAAACATTCAGAACTGGGACCAAAGTTACCCAGATTGACTGTAATTGATTATTACGATTTGAAGGACTTCAGATATATTTTGGATTATTTACTTATTGTGTCTGATAAATTGCAGTAAAAACAACCAGACGAGATACCGGGTGGCCATAAATTGTCTGACAACATCAACTTTCTTCCGAAGCCTTCGAACTCGTAAACCTGATCTCGTTTTTTTAAACTTCACTTTTCAGAAGCAGGTTCCATTAATATCATTATATATTAACACTCAGTAATTCACTAACTTGTCAATTTTACGTATTTTAATATTAAATATTACAATCACGATTTGATCGACATGTTCCTGACTACGGGTAAAATGCACTCTTTGAATATCAAAATGTTAATCACGTAATTAACGAGATCGTTTTATGATAAATTGATTTTAAAACGCCAATTATAATAATTATAGGTATGAATAAAACATAAATAACGTTTTTTTAAATTATTATTTCTCACATAAAAAACAACTAGCAACAGTAAATCACGTTTTTAAGCGATTTAAAAATGATTGAAATAAAATGATAATAATTAGACAGTGTTTTTTTGGACAACTGATGAAACCCTCAAAAAACACGAAAATGAGTTAATGGTTAGGTCTCATTTTAAAGACGAAAGAGCAGGTCTCAGCCAAATGATGTAAATTAGAAAAATAAATTTACCACTTTTTGGAAGGGAAACATCATTTTATATTGATTTTAGATTTAAAAATTCTTTCCCGGCCAGTTGATGTAAGCCATTATTATATTGACACTTTACAGGAGTGCATTCTAAAGTTTCATAACGCAACTCACGATACAGGTTTTTCGATAAAAACAGTTTTCGCTCTCTCCTGACCAATTTCAATTTTGAGGATTACATCAATTGGTCAAAACACCGTCGATAAAACAGATTTAATCAGTTTTATTTTACTATTTTGGCTGTATGTAATGGACTTATTTGTTACTTGTAACTGTCTTTTTTTCGTATTACAAACATGTAAAAATAATGTATATATTTTATTAATCTTTCAATAAATCCAATACTTAAACACACACTCCACAAATAATAAGTGTTACACAAATGAATACCCTGGTTCAAAATCTTAACACTGATTTTACGATATAGACATAGCCAAAACACATTCATGTAAATAAAATTAAAATAAAAATATCACACCAAGTTCGACGAGCTATACGACTAAAACTAGAGCTGTGCAATCATCAAGATTGAGGGAATATTATAGCATACAAATAAAGAGAGTAATTCAGAAGGGGTGGTATCCACAAATTAGAATAGTCGTTGGTGAAATTAAAAAAATCGCCTACTGTATTCACTATTGATAATAATTAAACAGCAATTTTTGTGTAATTTTCATATTTCGTGGAAGGTCGTAATAAAAATAAAATAAAAAATATCAGCCTACGTGGTCTAGTGGTAAGAGCTCTGCCCTAGCGATCGTGTGGGTCCTAGTATGGTCAATAACAGATTTAGATTTTTCAGCTTAAAATTTGTCATCTTGGACATTCATGAGCGACTGATAAAAAAATCATCGAGTTTATGTCGTATGATTTTCCAATTTAAAAAAGAGTTTCAGCTGTAATGCCAGATATTCTAAAAAATATAAATATTAAAATATGACAATGAATTGTTACATATTTACACTCTATACTGTATAAGGGTCTGGCAGTCGAGTGATCTACATAGTTGGCTTCAGTTGCGATGCTCACTGGCTCAAATCCCAGTACAGACTTTAAATTGATTTTTCAATCGATTTATAGATTTCTGTTCGAATGCAGGGATGTCTGTGATGTCTAAAATTAGCACCAACCCCATCCAATTCTAAGTATGCGGTGATCAAGTGTGATTAGCTAAATCCTATTTTCTTCAAAACTGAAAAGTTGAACGACTGAATAAATAGGTAAAAAAACTTCTGTTGAGATAAAATCCATCACCAGTCTTTCTACTTCATATCGGGAGCAAACATGGTCAAAAAAATACTATATATCGTTTGGAAATACTTAACCGTTTAGCTAAAATAATCCGAGATCAGATTAACCAATCGTTGTATTATCTTATAATTGATAAAGTACCTACAGTGTTGTTTGAATTCGGGTCAATATAGTAAGCATTGTAATATGGCATTGTCTAAAACTAAATTTAAAAAAATACTTTCAGTCTGTCCATATTATGCATACATATTTAAACAATTAGTGTGACCATGTAGCAGTGAAAATAAGTAAAGAAAAAAACGTGGACAAATCGCTCGGCAGAGACATTTTTTATAATTCCATCTGACGCGACCTAATCAATCATGCGCACAGCACAAATCTCTGATTGATATCTCCCACGAACAAGTACCTCATAATAATTACCGCTCGGCTAACCGATTTTAAAACACTCCAAAATCATTAAGTCGATACTTTTTCATAACGACGCAATACACTATTGAATTAGCTTATTTGATCATTATACCGATAAGCCTGTTTATTATAAAACCATTGTAGGATTTTTTTTAATACTAAATATCAGATTATAAAAATTGTTTATGAAAATAATTAAGTCACGACGTATGAAAGCGGTCAAGAAGAAATATTGACCCACCTTTTTGAATCATATGGGCAAGTTATGGAGTATTTTAACAGTGTTTTATGAAAAGAGGATTGCCTGGTTCTCCATGAGTTTTATATTCATTATTATCATAAACATGATAATCTGCAGTGTATACTAACATTTAGCAACAATTCTCTTCACATTTCTCATACACCAAGAATATGATAGTTGTTTAATTTCTTTTCTGTATTTCTACTGTGTGATTGATTTTCCTTGATGTCAGAAGTACGTAACATGCTTAATTAAATATAAAACTGATAACTTAGTTATTCCACTGGCTTTGTTACTAATGTATCGCGTTTCGCTTCTTTAAGAAGCATCTTCGGACTAACTATTATGTCCAAGGTAAACAACGATTTTAATTCTTAAATTAAAATTATAAATCAAAAACCCTTTCCATCGTTTTCATTTTTAATTTATGAATTAGAATCATCGTTTGCCTTAGCAATAAATAACCTTGCGATATAGTTAGTCTAAAGATGCTTCTTGAAGAAGCGAAACGCGATACATTAGTAACAAGGCTAGTGGAATAAGTACTTTATCAATTTTTATTTTCTGTAAAAAATTATTTTCTTAAACAATTTTCTACACTGCTTTCAACTGTTTATTACGTTGGTATATTTGTTTTAATTTTGCAGCTAACATCATTATAATTCGATTATTTAGGTACATAGTTTTTAAATACTTACAATACTGCCATTGCATTTTTTACTCATAATATGTGACACAAGACGAAATTGTTTTCGTGAAAAATAATTATAAAAATAAAAAAGCTTACATATTCAATGACAGTTATTTTATTATCTTTAATTTGTGTAATTTAATGGCGACAACCATAAATACTTCAACTATCTAACTCCTGTTTAATTAAATATACAGTTTAACGTTTCTGAGTGTCATAAATAACAGTCCGTTTTTAGTATTAGATTGAACAAAAGATAGTAAAAGTACAAGCAGTTAAAAATTGCTCACGAGACAACAATGTGATATTGATTTCAAGATTAAGCTCGGTGATAAAAATTTAATCGCCATAAACTTTAAAGAATGCTTTCAAACCGCCTACTGAATTAGGCAATAAACACAGCAATCAAGATTCTGCTAATATTTATTTACACTGAAACAAAAGTAAAATATAAAAATTTCTCATATATTTTCATTTTTATTGTGCTGTAATTTTTGGGGATTTGATTAAACATTAACCAAATAAATGCGAAAGACTAAAAGTCACCATAAGTTTTCGAGTGAATTAAGCACATAATTATTTTCATACATATTTAGAAAAGGAAAACATTATTCATAAAACATCATGTACTTCAAATATTTTTTTTATCAAAATGGCCAAAAATAAAAACATGCCGGTACAATAATTGCAATGATCTCAAATCTAAATAATTAAGTATCTACGTACAATAAAAAAAAATATTCGATCTGATTTTTCATAGGCAACTAATTATTTAGTCAGTAACAAATTCCATAAATGGTCAGTAACCAATTCGATAAACGGTCAGTAAGAAATAATAATTGGTCACTTAGTAATAATATTTGGTCAATAAAGGTTAGTTTAGGTTCAATTAATAAACTGACCTTTTATTTTCTTAACTGACCATGTTGCATTAATGTATAAAATACCATTCCAATGTATAAGACACTTTTTTTAAATATAATACCTTTCCACCAAGCATTGACAGTTAACACCTTAAAATTGGGTAAAAGACACTATTATTGAAATCAACAAGGCTCACCATTCGTTCGCTAAGAATCCATTAATTTATCTTTATAATGTCTGCCCAAAAACAATTTGGAAGATATATTGAAATTTATTTGCATAAAGTTTTAAAATCATTTAAATTAATTGAAAATCGATGAATGGAAATACAGAAAAAATCATTCTGTAGAATAATCATTAATTAAGTAAAGGTCATTGCTTATGAAATAAACATTATTAATGTTAATTTAAATTATAGCGCGGTACCGGACCGACTTGATTTCATATTAAATAATAATCTTGTTTCCAGTGAGATTATTATTTTAAGTAAAAGGGCATTAAAGTCAATGTTTTGGAGTGACAGATAGCTCGTTTAAGCGGTCATTTTTCTGTCATGCCTTGGCGTGGATTCTGTATGCAGGTAAATACTCACTGCGATTTTATCTGATGTCCGAATCGAAAACTTAAAGGCCTATATTTACGTCAACCCGGCCGGCAGCGGTGAAATCGTTTATTTTGATACGTTTAATGAAGTATAATTTGTAATATATTTACGAAATCAAATGCAAATTTTTTACAACTTTCGACCATTTTTGGTCGCTGGTTAAAACGAATGTAATAAATAGGTGTATGCTTAGAGAACAAAACCCATCTAAATTAAGCAATAGAACAAATGTATAAATCATATCAAGTAAAATATGAAGAAATTGATCGAATTTGAAAATTTCACCCATAGAACTGATGCTGAAAAGAATGTTTCTTAACGGTAACAAATAATTGTTAATTGTATATATTTTATTTTACAAAATATTATTATTTTCGTTACTATTTCCAATACAAGAGTTCCGTATTGTTTTCTAGAAAATTATTTTTTTAGAAATACAACACCATGTTCCTAATAAGTCAATATATAATAAAAGAGTACTGGTTGTTAACTAATCACTGTGCGCAATAGTTGCAAGGAGGAAAGTGATTGAAACAATATCTGATGTAATGTTCTGGTAGAAGACACTAACTAAAAAATACCAGTTTTGAACAAAAATGTTTTTAAGTAAAATTATAATTTATGAAAATAAGTGTGTTCTTTCATAAGGTATAGATTTAAATAAGGAACATTTTCGTATAACTAACTCAATATGTCATTTTTTCGATTTAATGTTTTCTTCCAAAACAACGACGTTATAATAATAGTTGAATAAATCAGTAACTGAAAAATCTTTCAGTGCTCTTAGAATGGATTGGAAGGAGGTAAATGATAGTTTTTTTAAAATTTTATAACAATAATTTAAAACAGACACTTAAAAACGAAAAAAAATATTTGGCAAAACTATACTTCAAAAAAGTCTGCTCAGCCAAGAACAGATAAATATGTTAATCAATCTAAATGAAACTGGTACTAAATGCAGGTATTAGAATACATGTGTTAATTAGTTTTTTCGTAAAGTATTAAAATGCCTTTCTGCCAAGGATTATAAATATATTAAATTTATTCAAGTTATTTATGACACATAATCATATAAATAAATATCTAAATAGGAGAGCAATTAATACCAATCTAATGGTATTTGAAGTCTTATATTTGCTAATGTACTATAGCGGTCAGTAAGTTAATTGTTTGTTTCTAATTTGTGAAATTTCATTTTAAATGAAAGGATACGGCCATTAATTCAATTAAAATTTAAAAAATTATTTGAGCCATCAAAATGAGTGTGCCACTTTTTTCATATGATGATGGTCATAAATTACCAAAAAAAAAAAAACGTTCAGCTCTAGCATTTATAATACTAACCATTTAAAACAAAAAGTAACTTCCCAGTCGTTTTTTTTTCAAAGTTTATTGCAGTTTGTAAATAGACTCGCATGTAATTTAAGTGAAATTTCAATTAACTTTGGTAACTGATTAAACAATAAAAAAAGTTTCGTACGCGAATATAATATAATTTTGGATGTTTGTTTTAAACCGATAATAATATTTTTTATATTTGCCATAGCTATTTATAATATTTTTTACCGAACAATGTTAATTAAAATGAAATTAAAAAAGATAAGATTTGGGCAATTACCCATTGCCTAAATAAATTAAAAACATCTCCAATGTACGATTTAAAAATTGCGAACGGTAAAATTATTAAAATGAGAATTTTTTTAATTCAATCTCCTTCACAGAAATAATACGATGATTAAAAACGTATTATTATAAATTATTAATTTATTTACATGTTTATTTTTTATTTACATTAACAATGGTCCATTAATTTTCAAGTCTTGAAATTCTTATTAAGTTTCACAATTTAATAAAAAAAATACATTTTTCCTCGGTCATGATGTCCGCTCCTTATGTGGCACATATAGAATCTTTATGGAGTATTTTTTATGCACGTTTCGTCTATCATTCAATTCAACTCAAACAGGTCCTGATGATTATTGAGAAGAAGAGTATTTTGTTATGTTCTAATAAAAATGTCTTCTTTTCACCAAGGTTCAACACGTAAAATATCATAACGCATATTCGTTCCTCTCTTTACTAGCCTACCTGAATGAGTCCACACTAGGAACTTAATATGAAATGTTTATTTAAATACAATCCGATGTTTGTAACATATATGTCATATTACGTCAATTTTTAAAGGGTAAATAAATACAATTATGATCATATTTTCGTTTTTTAACAAACGACAAGATATAACTATTTTCATTCACTCATTCAAAAATCAATTTTGATAGATTCTGTTACATCTACTGCAAGCTGTATTCAAGAAGCTAAAATAAACTATTTTTCAATTTAATAAATGTTCTGTTATAATGTTGGAATAAGCATAAGTAGGGACATTACACTGTCGCAGGTTGTGGCATGCTGACTGGTAAGCCTTAGAAATGTACAGCCTCTGACCTTAAGTTTCCATAACGCATACAGATGGTTGCTATTTTCCCGTTAAGGACTAGCAGGCAATTAGGTAAAATTTTCAACGAAACGTCTACAAATTAGGTATGTTAACCCTTCATCTGCTTAGTTAAGATTTGAAAAATAAATATTTCACGATAAAGCATGTATATTTTTACCAAATTTGTGTTTACAAATATCAGTTTTTTTCGATGTAAAATTCTATGATTTTGTATTATAATAAAGACAAAATCTTTAGATTATCAATAGAATCAAACGATTTGTTTTTGATTTTTGATAAATTCTTTATACATTTATTATTAGAAATAAATACAATTTTAGAAACGATGAAAAGAATATTTTATATAAAAAATCTACGCGAAGATTTACATCAACTAAACTTATTTATAATTAAAAGGAATCCATGATTTACTATTGAAAACTAATTCACAGTTGGAAAACAAATCTAAAAGAGAATTATTCTTGAGTGTGACAATTATTGATTGTCATATGCAACGAAGGGCATCTTTATTAATGACACATATTTATGAAATCAAGAGTTTACAACAATTTACGTATCAAACTGCCGCCTATCATTTTAGTATCCGTAAAAAAACCATTACACTTGTCATTCTTGTTATTTTACAAATGCAAGAGAAAATTCTACAAAAGAAAATAGTGATTGTATAATATTCCTAAAATAAATAGAAATTGTTCGTAAATCTCGTACCGTTTGCACATATTAAAGAATGACTCAGCATTTTTAGTTTAATATTTTATAAGTAATAATAATGTAAGTACTAAGCACTTTTTGCGGCAAACTTTTTTAATATATTATCTTTGTGCCACTGTCAAAAAAAGCAAACAAGGCCCTTCCGCGTACACAATACTGCATTCAAAATGTAAACTATTTCTATTCAACCAACGTGGAAATATTTGATTCCGCATTATCAAATAGATTTACCTTTCAAAATATTTGTAACATTATTATATTTTAATTGATAAATAAATATTTTCCCAATTAATATTGGACGTCATTGATTTAAAATCAGCATTGGAATTGATTCAGAACAACATCAAGATAATTCCTAGATTTAATAATTATTCTTAATGACTCTTATAATTATATTAACGATATAAACTGTTCTCTTAATTGTCATTTTGAGTTAATCCGTGCACTTGAACGCATAAAGATGCCGAAAGGTCATTAGTGACAAAACTTTTAAAAATGTACAAAATTTAATATTGAATTTCCATAAAGCACCGTCAAGAGATTTTTAGTAACGTAATTTTCCCATTAACTGGTTTGCTCGCCTTTTAAAAACCACGAAACAGAAAAGTACCCATAAAACTAATAATATGAAATTTGTCCAACTCTTCTAAAATTTGAGTTAAAATACAAAATTTTCTTAGAAATGTAGTAGAAAATAAATATAGTATATACATATTAGAATAATAAGAAACTTCTTAAGTAATGTACTTCTCGACCAAAAATACTCACGTCTTTTAATGCTGACCGGTAACGAGCTTCACGGAAAACCTCAAACAATGGAGCCGCATATTGAAGTCGGTAACAAACGGTGGTAAAACTTACCTGTAACAAATAAAAAAAATACATTAACAATACGTTCATGCAAATGAGCTTACGGGAAAGCTTTTCTATCCCTCACCTTGTATCTATGAGCAGCGGTTAACCCTTTTTTGAACGAACTGTAGCATACAAATTTACAGTATTTCATGTGAGTAATTAAACTATTTATAAATTATAAAATATCTTAAATTCTTTTTTGCAGTACAAAGTATAAGGACTTAATTATGCAATATTAATAAACATTTTAAATGGATGTTAAATGAAATTTAATGAGCTACTTGTTAACAAGTTAGCTCCGGAGGACGCGTTTTCCGCGTCGCAAACTTTTTTGTAGTGCGGCGTCGTACGCGTTTTTTGCGTCATTCTATATAGGCGACATTAATCGCTCATTACTAATAATTCATGTTTGATTCATAATATTACTGAAAGAATTTGATCAGTTTATTACGGAACACCTATAGGAGAACATCCAAACATGTTTTCGCGTAATTGTTCATTGGTCAGATTCATGATATTCTTTCCATAATCTATTGTCAATTTCCAGCGAATCACCCCCGTCGCTGCGCGTATTTTATTCATATTTCCCCCGTTGTGAATGTGTTTACACCTCACATTTTTTTTTCTATTTTATTGATTGACATTCCAGTGTACTGACAGTGGTAAAATTTCAATCGATTTAACAATGTGAAACATGACATATTCTTAATTTATAATTCACATTAACAACACCAATACATTAAAAAAACAGATAGCAAAAGTTCATCAACATTTTGAATCATATTTATTGCAATATAACACATTTTTATATATTAATTTTTGTTTTTTTCTAAGACCAAGACTGGTTTCACTCGTAATGAGCGCAACCAGTCTTTGTGTAGTATTTTTATAAATATGATACCCTTCTGCTAATAATTGACAGTAAACATAACACATTAAACATGATTCGGAATCATCTTCAATCAACATATGGAAGAAAACTTAACTATAGTTTTTTTTTAATGGTACAGTTCCATGTAGAGAAAATTAAATACAATACATTACTTGCAAATAATCACCTCGGTAATTAATGTGATAATTATACGAACCTGAAAATTAAATGAGTTGTATTGTAAAGTATTTTTATCCGAAGATTTCTTTCATGAATAAGAATCGAACACACTTGGGTGTCATTTAATAATTTAATGATTCTATGGCAAAATCAAATGACATAATAATAGTTGCAACAGGGTTGAGCCAACTACACCAAGAACAGTTTCGCTGTGTTTACATTCACAAGATTTTTAGCGGATAATGTAGTTATTCATTGGAATTATTAACGTGTTGCAATACAGTATAAGCAGCTATGAACATTTCTGCAGTAGATAATTGAAAAACACGTGCCGTTTGATAATGCGGCTGTAGCGGGCGGGGTCAAGACGGTAAGCAACAAATGGGTCGATATTTTGTAATAATGTAGCAATAAAACACTTCGAAGAAAAAATTCTAGCAGACAATAGTATTATAAGTAAATATAAAATTATCGTTTGCAGCCTTATTTTAGCATTTAATGGTAAAGTTCTACAATTACAATTTGATGGGAAAAGGGTTTACTACCGTCATAGTTTGAAGGATGGCGTGATACCTAAATAGTTATCAAAATTTAGGAATACTGTAGCAGTAGGTACGGGTGATGATGTTGATGACAATTATTCATTTCAGGGGAGATGTCACAATGAATGCTGCCTTTTCTTCTTTGTTCATATGTACTGTCGTTGGCTGTCTGTGTTCTGCTTTAGTCATCTTGACTTGCCTTTTCAGATCTTTCTGCATCGAATATCGATCACCGCTTGATTTCGCTGACTGCATTTTCAAGTACGTTAAAAAATAAAATATTCTTTGACAACTAGCCTAGTATATGTTACTGACTTGTCATACGTACTGACACAAATAATGACAAGCATAATGTTAACATAATACTTGAAGATTTGAATACCACTACTATTTTAAGTAAATATGACAATGTATCCGATAAATCATAGACGGTCGTACAATAAAAAGAGAGGCTTAATACTCTTCATTGACTTGGTAAAATAAATAATCTTTTTCTTTTGATTACTGACACCATCTTCGTATTCAACTAATTAAGTAAGAAGTCGTTATTATCATATTTAATTTCATTCTTTAGTGTTTTAAGAAGCACTGTTATTACAAGAACAATTATTAAGATATCATGAAATAAAAAGTAAAAAACGTTAAAAAGAATGCCAAGCATCCGATAAAATTTTATCTAAAGACAAGCATAGTAAAACATTAAAAAAATCTTTACAACTTACTTACACAATATGTATTATAATTTAAATAACAATTTTCAACCACGTTTTGGGTTGCCCCCGATGATTTCGATGGACAAAACTCACGTTTTAAAACATACCAAACTCACATAGCTATTAGCATTTACTTAGTATACAACTTGCCTATTACCATATATGTAAATACATATATTAAATGGACTTGTCTAACTTTTACTGCTTAAATTTTGAGGTTATATTTAGAAAAAAAAATATTTAGTTAACTGTTACATTATTTTAAGCGATGGCATTGGCATTTTTTTGATTTGAATAATTAATTAAGAAGCATGTTCAAAACATAAACTGATATTATACTACCGTTTTTGAATATTTTATGATGCAATTCTCACATAAATTACAATTTTACTAAATCTTGTTTCAATACCTATTTAGACACCAAGTAACCTTTATCTCGAAATTAGAAATTAATAATTCAAAAACGCATGATCATTCACTCATTAAGTTATTTTCTCAAAATAATTTCATCAATAAATGAACTTTGATTTTTGTATATTATAAAAATCATGCAATAATACTTTAATATTCTACTATTGATGTCGTTTTCTCCACATAATCTTGAGCGTATGATTTTACCAATCGCGTAATATGAGTAATCAAGAGAATGCTATTATGCATATAAATAGTTATGGTCAAACTTATAATGAAATTATTAAACTGCTCTGAAGGTATATAATCTTAATATTGACAATATCGTGTTGTTATATCTGTCGTTGTAATAAATATTGCTTCATACGTTTTCTATATACTATATTATAGTCATGGCAGTATCCTTTCTTCTCCACTCTCTCCGAAAAAGAGTGGTTGAGCGACTGTGTAATAAACAGTTCTCGTAGAAAAATCTTCTTTTGTCGATTAGGAGTCGTACCATACGTGGTAAAAAAATAAAATATAATTATACCTGCATTTATTGGGTCAGTAACTATTTCAAAGTTTGGTCAGTAATTAATCAAAATGGTCAGTGACTTATGCGATAAATGGTCAATTAACAAAGTAAACGGTCAGATATTTACATAAAACTGTATTTTTTTTTTATTAATCCGGAATATTTACAAATGATTTACTATAGACGTACAATGTTAATAATCATTCTTTGTCTGATTTCTAAACATTAATACATAAAACATGTTTTTAATAATAGTTATGTTGATTTAAAAGACACTATTACAGTATGTCATATAAATATTTATTTTATTAATGTAACTTACACAATAATTACATGAATACATTATTGGAACGGATAGTGTTAATTGTATCGAACCGCCTATCCAGGAACAAACGGTCTACCTTTCGTTACGCTGTAACATTACTGAGATAACTCATTTTTACAATAATTATTACTGTCCATTTGTTTGCTTTTGAAGTTGTTTCCGTAGAACGCAAAACTGTGAAATAATGTTTCCAGCCGATTACTAGATAGCCGTCAGCTGTTTTACGTCCAAGACCGATATTATTTCAAAACCAGTAGTGTTGTATTATACTTTGTTATGGATATTATTTATTATATTCAGAATCTCATTAAATTTGTTTAAGATAATTATGTGATAAAGGTAAAGTCGTAATACAAACGGCAGAACAAAGATTCCGAAAATATAATCTGAAGTACGAAATAACACTACCACGTAAAGTAACAAAGTATTTAGTTCTACAAGAATTTTATCAGGTCGGTTGATGGCTATTTCGGCTTCACACCGTCAGAACTATGTTTCAACTTAAATTAACTTAGCTATGTACACTATTTTAGAAGAGATATAAAATATATGAGGATGTTAAAATCAAAATGCCACTGTCCATCAAAATCATGTCGTGATGAATTAAATAAAACAGATACTGCGGTAATGTCATTGCATATCCATTGCATGTAAACTCACTTCATAAATTCATTTTTCACCGTTTTCTAGGGATTTTGGAATTGATCTGTTAAGTTGTATACATACACAAAGATTGGAGAATATTTGTGCATTTATTATGCCATTTTAGATTTTTTTATGAACAGTCGTATTTTTGCTGTTAACGTCCTCATATCGTCTCACTTATTCCAACATCTTTTCTTTTTTTTTATTAAAATATTTAACGTACTTATTGTGTTTTGGAGTATTTCTAGGCAAAGTAAACTGAAATGGTATTATTAATAATTAATCTTTATGCATAAACTATTTCAAGAGACTCACGTTATAATGAATAATCAATAAAATTTCAATTCGTTTGCTTTATTATGATGGAATTCTACCAAATAAATGTCAATTCAATCAATAATATTCTACATGCAAACAAATTTTTGGTTTGTGAAAAAAAATACAAATAAATTTCATCATAAACGTCATATTTTTTTACAATCCCTAACATTTTTTCAATCAAAATTATTTTTTATTGCATTTGTATTGATTAACTTTGCATATACAAGACCGACCTCCATTATAATTACACGAAAACTGAATTTCTTAGATTTATGTTTTTTCGTTTAATTTCTACTGACAATGACGTTATAGACAAAATAGCAATATCACATTAATATTATTAAACTATTTTGACTTTACTAACTTTTATAGCTACCAAGTCGAATAAATTATGTTTTTCAGGTAAAGAATATTTACAATTCGGAATTTAAACATTACCGGTTTTGAGGTTTTCCTACAATTTTATTTTTCAAGTAAGGTAGAAATATAGCAGGGTTGTCTAAAATTAAATATGTAAAAATAAGCTATATTATAAGGATTCGAACCAAAAACCGTAGTGCATATAACACTAGCATTGTAAACTTACGCATAGTGGTAAGTAAAATGATTTTCTTATTATATAATATTCCCGAACCACAATTTACGCCGCCATCACTTTATCAAAATATTTTTTTTGAAAAGCGGTCAAGCTTTATAATATGGTAATTGACTATTGTAATTCCGAAAGAGAAAAAAGTTCTCGGATTCCTGCGAGGCGAGCTTTTGGTATGGAATAACTGTAAGCAGGTAGAGAAGCTTCATTGTTTTACTCTGCCGGTTGTTTTAAGGGAAATAATGAAAACAATTACTCGAACAAACTGTTTACAGTTTAGGTATGTGTGCATCTTTTTGAAGATAGTATAGAGATAAATTAAATTGCCTTTTGTATGTTTAATATCAGATTATTCAGTATAACCAGATTATTTTCCTGATTTTTAAAAAAAAACCTTTAGTTTTGTTTTGACTCGTTAATTTATTTGGAACAACTTATTTTTAAGTAAATGAATATGTAAGCAGATAATCATGGCTGAGTGGTAATGGTCTAATTTTCCGTTTTACGAACGTTTTCAACCTTAGATTGAAACGAAAATTGACATTCAGTTACTTTTTAACCAGTTCATCGATGTTTATTTAAAAATGCAGATGCTTTTTATATTAACTCAATGTATTATTAAGGGAATCAAGTTATTACTTGACAAGGAATTATATATTTATTTATGAAAATGTAGATATACCGTACTAATAGGTAGACAATATCAAACTTATGTCACTATCTGTCACGAGAAACAGACATACAGTTGATGTAAGATAAGTAGATTATTGAAATAATTAAGCTTTTTTTAATGCGAAAAATTTTATGCGACAATGACAGAAAAATGTGGAAGCTTTCATTCAGCAGTGGATAGGTGACAGCTTTTAACAATAAACGATGGTGATACGGTTGAAAAAAACAGCATTATTTGTCTATAGATGTGCAGGAAAAAACAGCAAAAAACAACGGTTTTTATAACCTAAAAACTATACATACAAGTGTCCAACTTTAATTAAAACTTTAGTACTTTTTTTAAATGACTTTCGTATGTGAAGTCTTAATCAATACTCAATTAGGACTGCCATACAGATTTTAAATTAAGTAAAATAAAATACTTCCCTTATAAGGAGAGCAATAAATGATTCTCGAACACGCAGGTGCGCCAGGTAACTGTTTTATAAATTGATCACAAGAAACTATAGAATATTTTTTTATACATGCAGGTATCAAAATCGTTTCAAGTGCCCCATTGTTGTGGTTAGAGCACATAATGTTTTAGTGACCTAATATATTAGAAATATTTACAAGTTCTGTGAACACGTGGGCATGTTTAAGAGCTTAACAAACATTAGAATATAATGAACTTATTTTTTTATTTTTATTCACAATAAACTGTTACATTTAAATCGTTACGAAATTCTACTATTTTGAAAAAAAGCTATTTATTAAAGCCTTGTTTCTATTTTATACTAACTTAACGAAATTGACAGTTGACATACGAAAAACACGACCATCTCACAAGTAACCTCAAGTGCAGTGAAATTTAATTTATTTTAAGAAATAATGTCAATTGTATTTAGTTGAGACAGGACAGAAGGATCATTACAAATACTATTCGTTGTGAAGCAAATAAATTTAAGTAACGTATGTTCGTAAAAAGGTCATTTAAAAAAAGAGAAATTGACTGCCTAATCTACAAACCGGCTAAGTCCACTTGAGCAGACATGATTTATTTGTAGGTAATAAAACAACGAAATGTATTTTTGGCATAATCAAATTTCGCTTGAAGCTTAAATTGTAAAATGGAGTTACCAGATATGTTAATTAAGCAGTCGAAATGAAATAACTAAAATCCGCAAAGAAATGACACATATTTTTAATACATATATAGAAATCAATAAACAGAACAGAATAAAGACGATAAACATTGCTTTGTCGCAAGCAAATTGACAATGCTTCAAACCTCTCGCGATTAGCATTTGAATTACTCAACATGAAAGATAATTAGAAATATTATAAAAATATCGTCTTTAAGATATGCCACGAAAATAATCTTCAGGGGTTTATATAATTTGCCTGTTAAAAATTATCAAGAAATATTTAATCAAACTATCTACGAGCGGTTAGGGAGTATAATATTACACACTCCTCATATAGCCATAGACGAATATCATGCACGAAGACAAAGCAATTGTTTTCTTTCGTCATTGCTGCATGAAAAAATTGATGATGGATTTTTTTTATAATCTCGCATAAACAATGTGTAATATTGTTATTATAAATATAGACACTGCTTAGATGTAGTTACCATCGAAATTTATTACGCATGTTGCGGTTAGGCTTATAGTACTCGCAATATCTCTAATAATTTACAATGTACTACTAAAATAACAAATTTGAATAGGTAACTGTTTTTATTAGTATATATGATTAATAACCATGGATTATTCCAAATATTTATTCAAAACAAATATTCAAATAATATGTTGTGTAAATTTCATCATGTACTTATCGCCAGAACTTGTTTCAAGTGAGTATTATGATGTTAAAATAAACAAAATAGATTATATCGAGATGAAATGCAATAAAGATGAAATTTTTTAATAACCCAGTGATTTCATACACATTAATCATGTTCGAATTATTTATGAAATATTTGAATATTCGATTAGAATCCCTTATTATTAAACTTATACTAAACTTAAACTACTTTCTCCCAATCCTTGGCTGATTGGAAATGTTAGTAAAATTATAATATGTACTTTAACATATTTTTAGAGAGTTACGTCTTATTAAATTCATATAAAATAAAATATTAAAATAATGTATTTGAATATCAGGAACTTCTTTAGTAAACAAGAATTTGTTACTATAGATGTACCAATTTAAATTGGCCGCTAGTGAGGGCGCCACCCTCGCGTTAGGAATGTTGCCATACTCAACTGTTATTAAAAGTAGACATAAGTGTATATTTATTTTGCATAAAATAACAATTGGAGAAATTTATTCTAGACTGACAATTCTAGTTCCGAATTTGACGGCGGCCAAGTATGTTGGTAATACTATAGTCTTGAGAGGTTTTTTAATGGAATTAATATTATCAGTATAAATCTGATAAAAATCATCAGATTTTGTATTTGAAGTATTACGTTTTTCATACAACAATAGATTCATTTTTACTGTTAACAACACCATAGTAGCAAATTTAAGAAATTGATAATAATACCCAAGGATATTGAGAATTTGATGACCCATTCCTCGAAATTAAGTCTTTGAACAATTAGCAATTAACATTTAATATTCGTATCGTCAGTATCATTCCTTTCGAAATATATAGTGCACAATCATTTGAAAGAGTGTGTGAGCTAAGGAATGGTCATAAAAATTACAACAAATAGCGGAATAAACAAAAAAAAAGTTTGAAACATATTTCTTTGGACTTTAGAAAAACCTGATTGTGTCATGTTGTTATTAAAACTACTTTTGAATCAGTTATCTAAACGACCATTAATAATTGCTAATGGTAGAAAAGTTTATTGATTTGTTTAGAATAATCACCGTGTTCAGAAAAAATGTTTTCAGCTAAATTAAAAGGCACGTATATTAATCGATAAACAAAACAATTTACATCAATTGATTCTCAAACATTTTTTTGATTTAAATTATAAGCTAGAAGTAGTCAGATATTAACTGCATTCTCATATGAATAATATAAAATTTTGAAATTTTGGATTACGCTTCTTGACTTACTTACAATAACTGTTCCGCGATCAATTTACGTATAGGTACACGAAAATTCACAAAAACCCAAAACCTTACAATGATTAGCCGGTGATATCGTTAAATAAATACCATTTCTGAAAAAAATGGATTAACGACTGACTAATATTGGTAAAATCATTATATTTAGAGTACATATGCCAAAAAAACGTTTTTGCCACACTCGGTTAAGGCACCACAGGAGTGAGTACCAGAATAGAAGCATTCAAAAATTGATTATTCAAAAGATTTATAGATCTTTATCTATAAAGACATTTTCCATAACACTTCACCTATGCTATATTTGATCCTTATAATTTCCCAAACCATCAAACCATCCCAACAGAACTTTCAAATGGGTTTTCGTTAAACAATTTCTGTTAGGATGCTACACTAGGAGTTCACATACTCGACAATATTTTTAAAAAAATACGTACAACAGTACCAGTTTGAAAGTGTTAACTGTTGAAGACATTATATTTGTAAAAAAATCATTTCCTTTTTGTATAATTCCACAATTTTATATCAGGAGTGTTTCGCTCATTGCGAGCATTACAACTGATCAGTCGTCTTTCTTGCAGTTTGCGAAAATAAAATATTTTTCACTTTTATGAAACAATTTGGGAGCCACTGGATTTGACTGTGTCTACTGCAGAGGCTGTTATTATAAGCACTTAAAATAATACTTCATACTACATTGCAATAATTTTTGTAACAGTGAATACTTTGAACATTGACTTTTATAATAAATTCGTTTAATGCCTTCGTCATAGTCAAACCGTCTCATTATCTAAAGAATGCTGCTTTTGGTACATAGGAATATTGTTAAGAACGCTTATATCCAATATCATAAGCACGTGTTTTATATAGCCAAGTACAGTATCACATAAATAATTGTGGCTTTAAGTGTAATGATTGTTATTATGTAATTGTATGGTCATTTTAATTTTCAAACTTTGATAATGAAGTTATGATTCTCTAAAATGAAATAATCTAACCTGCGTGTTTACATTTTGTTTTGAATATAGTGATTTTAATAGTAGATTTATCTGACTAGGGCGTCTCAATTTATATGAATTAATGGTATTATTTATTATTTCATAGTCCTGTTCCAAACATTATGATAGCATTATTGAGACAACCTAAAATTTGGATGAGTCTAGATACGTTTTTGATAAATAAAACAATTAGACCAACTTGTACATATTGTACATATTACTTGAACTAAATATGTATTTTTTAGTAATAAAATTTAAATTTACAGGTCGACTATTTTTGAAAAAACTGATAAAACTTGGTTCTGTTTTTGAATGAAAATAAAACAATTTGTTTATTTTAGGCATTCAACGATCAAAATATATTATTTTAACCCAGCTAGAGCTCTATTACACCAATATGTTACTCTCATTCAACTTAAATAAAATAAAAAAAAACTTTTTGTCATTAACTACATATTCCCATAATAAGTAAAATTGAGTTAATTTACTCACAGTGGCTTGATTTAAGGCATTAACAAGCCAGCCGCTTTGTAATTTCGAAAGCAAATAAAATTTCGATACAATAATTAAAAGGTAGTTTTAATAAATCTATATGTATTATTAACTGATTACTTAAGCGGCGGGACGTACAAGTGATTAACAAAATCGACATCTTAATCGTGATTGCAAACTTCGACAATTTTCTCACGACTTTGTAAAACTTGCGAAGCATAGTTTGTTACTCGCCATAATAATTATGTTATAGTCATTTTTAGTAGGTACTGCATGGAATATCCTGTATCTTGATTATTACTTTTGTTTATTGGACATGTAAAATTTCAGCACAATGCTTTTTCGCTACAATTACGACGGCCAAAACAATATGAAAGAGCTGATAGGATACCGATGCTCTGATTGTCATTATAATTGCAAAAATGAGATTTTGAGATACAAAATGACGATCACAAAGTTTCCGTAGTTAATTTAATGGACATAAAGAAAAATGCTTTGTCACAAATGTGACATCCCATTTTTTCAAGAAACAACTAAATAGATGCAAGTCGTTCACTCAACTTATCAGAGGGCATGGTAGTGTGTTAATTAGTCTCTCCCTGTCCAGTTTTCAGGTTCAAATACAAGGTAAACAAAGAGGAATAAAAAAAAAAGCAGACATCCATGACTTACGAAACAAATGCACATATCGATTAAAAAACTAATGTATATAATTTAAGACATCGACTGAGGGTGCTTGATGGAATTTCAATATCAAATTTGGATTATTGAGATTTTGTACACTTCCATGTATTTTGTCACTAACGACCCGGGTTTCGGCTTTCGGCATCTTCAGGCATTCGAGCTCACCGTTCGAGTCCATTCGTGAGCTCGAATGCCTGAAGATGCCGAAAGGTGAAACCCGGGTCGTTAGTGACAAAATACATGGAAGTGTACAAAATCTCAATAATCCAAATTTAATGTATATAAGTTTCCATTCGAAAATTAGAATCATTTACCGCGCAGCCGAGTTAGATGAAAGACCGTTACCATTCACCAACCGGCAACAGGAATGGCTATTTTTCAATATATATCATATATTTAATAATATAACTTATGTTAATACTAAAATTATTTTTTAATCCATTCGATTTTCAGACGTAATGCTTTCTAAATTATTATTTTCCATGTCCGCTAGTAATGTGGAGCATATGGTCTTCTAATGGAGGAATCTTAAAAGAATGTTTCTACGAGAACTGCTGGTTATTCAGTTGCTCAACCTCTCTTTTCTTTTTTCGAAGAGAGTAGGGATATAAGGATAGGGCTATGACAGGACTAGTGGTTAGCTAATCGCTGTCGTTACGCCCCGTGAGGATGGGATTGATGGGAGGGAGGACTCAGACTACGAACAGAAATTCATAAATCGATTGAAAGATCAATCTATGAAAACCGTCCGCACCGGGAATTGTACCCGAGACATCCGTAACCGTAGCCGGCGACGCTACCAACTGCGCCACGGACGCCGACATTATTTAATCAGGTGGAATATTTCAGTAGTAAATATTTTTTAAATGATTGTTTGCGTTTTTTCTTCGTAATGATAGTATCAATGATCAAACACAATATTATTATCTTTAATTTTTTCATTTAACACTAGAATAATTGTTTTAAAAAAATACTACAGAATCTACCTACAACTCTTATATTTCTGTTTCCAAGATAAAAATCGGTATATTT
The DNA here is from genome assembly GCA_022494535.1 of Himalopsyche phryganea. Classification (NCBI taxonomy): domain Eukaryota; kingdom Metazoa; phylum Arthropoda; class Insecta; order Trichoptera; family Rhyacophilidae; genus Himalopsyche; species Himalopsyche phryganea. The sequence goes on from JAGVSL010000003.1 coordinate 11,349,162, forward strand.
GTTTATGTAAAAGCTAAAAAATATGATGAAACAATCAAAAAAAAGATTTAATACTATCATAATCAGGCCATCAAACCGAACGATTGGAATCGGACCGAAAAGGCCAGTTAAAACTGTTTTGTCATGTAGAGCTAATTGATCTCACATCTCACGTTAGATCTATGTTGGGAAAAGCTTCCAGTAGAACGAATCGTTCGATAGAGTCAATCATGCCGCCGATGAATTGATCACTCATCAGAATTGACTCACATCTCTCTGACTCTTCTATAGGAACTGTCTCGATTTACTTTGTATGTGAAATCCATCAGAGCTAACAAAACATTCTTTTATCTCATATTAACTAGGCACATGGCATCGTATTGTGTTTTCAAAAAATACGTTTAGATATGACCACACAGTAGATAAACTCAAACGATTGTTGAATTATAATGAAAAAACCATACCTAACTTTAATTCTAGAAAAATGCTGGTTTTGCTGATTGTTTTATGGATAATTAAGGCAACTAATTATTTGGTCAGTATCTAATTCAATTAACGGTGAGTAGATATTAAAGAAACGGTCAGTAATAAATGCATAAAACAGTCAGTAGAAAAATAAAAATGGCAAGTAAATATTGAAGATACGGTCATTAAATATTAAAGGAACGTTAGTTTAGATGAGGTTAGGTTAACTACGAAAAAAAGATAAAATAATAAATCTGATGTAGGTTATATACGTGCGAATTTCATAAAACCATTTTGAGTGGTAAAAAATTAAACTGTTTTAAAATTGTACATTAGGAAATGTTTATTTTATTTATGATTTCAATAAACATGCACCATTTGCCAAGTAAATAAAGTTTTGGTTATTTTTAATTTAATTACTGACCATTTTATATAAATTACTGACTGCTTCTTTTATCAACTGACCGTGTGTATACTGACTATTGATCGAATTAATTAATGACCTTTTTGATTAAGTACTGACCTAAATAATACAGGACTTAAACATTTAAATGACAATTGATTCAAATACACAGTGCAGATCATTGGTAGGGTTAAAAACTTAAAGTAAAAATCATGGAAAAATGTGGCACGTGTAAGAGGCATGTTAGTTTCATAAATATCTAGAGCCACTTGGCCACAATTTAAAGCAGACTAAACCAAATTTCATTCATCGTTTACTGAGGTTCGAGAATATATATTTGCGTTTGATATTGAAAATGTGGTGGTTTTACTTTGTGAGGAATTGAAGGATTAGGAAACTGATAAGGCAACTTCATGTTACATCAGTGGAAATAGAGAGACGTTGAAGTGGTAAAGGATATTCCTGGAGATCTTCATCCCTGCTAGTTGCATCTTCCGAATGGTGGGTTAATTTGCGTTCAAAGTGACAGTCAAGTATTATTCATAGTGAATGTTCGATGGAACATAAGGAAGCTGACATGCCATGGGAAGAAGTAAAGAGATCGGCGAGTGACAATGAATCTTGTAGGTGACTCTTGGTGGCCAATTGCCTCGCATAAGAAACGAATATGTTCGAAGAAGAATTTAAATATATCAATCAAAACTTTTTGAATATATTACTGCTTTCAGAGTTATTATTATACTACCGAGAATTATTATAGCAGCAGAAATTATGTAAAATTGTGTTGAAAAACACTGCAGAATATAACTTAGTACACCACTTTACGCTTCACTAGGCTTACAATCTCTTTATCGAACTTTTATTATGCCACAAAAGCATTGAATGGTCGTTGTTATTCAGCATGGCCGTGGCGTAATCCAAATTTATTCGATTAACTCATGCCTCATGTAAGACAAGACACGTATTTTCCTGTTAAACCAACCGAAAACTACAAATTAATATTATCTAGATAAACCCTATAAGCACACAAACAAGATCATGTAGACCTACTTCGCAAAAAATACTTTCACTATTAAAACTATATTAAAGTAATATTTGCTGCCTTGTTTGAAAGAAATCAATTTTAAGTACTCGCCAGTAATTGTACAAAGAATCTGGTCTTTATCACGGGACTATTGCAAAATTGAAGAAATTTGTTTGCAGGTAATTTTTGGTGAAATGATATAAGTTAAGCACGCTTGAAAAATGTGTACAAAATTTACATCGACTTTATCGCAATTGCTTGCTTTTTTATTTACGTTATTTTCTATAACTTTCAAGACTTGAACCTTTGAATCAAGACTGTTTTTTTACAAGGATTCGTTTTTACCCAATCGCCCGAAGAACAACAAACTATGTTCATAATCGTAAATGTAATTTTAAGTATGATTGAAATAAGGTGAAAATTACCGTTTTTTTTAATGAGAATTAATATTGTTAATGGTATTAATATATACATCCAAAACCAATTAAAAGAAAAAACTTAAGAACTTGAAGATAAATTTTAATAGGCAAAACTTAAATTTTTTGGAACAAGGTTATGGCGGATCGAAATAATTATTAAGACATAACCAAAAATCAATACATTATAAAATATCCGATAATGTGATTTTAATAAACTGATATTTTTTATCTGCCCAATCAATAAAACAATCATTTTAATTGGATCCACTGTTTCCAAATTATATATACACAACATCGACTCAATTATCGAAGTCAATTATTAAACGGTTATTTTGCATAAACTTTTCACTATAAATGTCGACATCAATAACCCAACTTTTCATGTCGCAACTCATTCAATTTGTCTTTTTTTTCAGTTATGACTTCATATTTTGACAACATGGATTGCGTGAATTTTTATTTTTCGATTCTGGTACAAAGTCAATCTTATTGACAGATTTTGATTTATATCAGTATCAAAGTAAATCTGTAGGCGGATCTTGGATGTTTATTGGTTGTTCTAGTTCTGTGCGATATTTTATTTTATTTAATAAATCAATAAAATTTTATGAAATGTCAAAAAAGTAGTAAAACGAATAGTTAAAATGATATAATTCTGGTAACAGTCGTAAAATACAGCGCCTACTATAGATCCCTGTATTTTTGTAAAAGTAATAAATAACAAAGTTATAATCTAGAATGTATGGTAGATGACAGTATGGTGATGCGATCTAATGTATTTCATGACGATTAAAAATAAAACTGAGTAATATTTATCCAATGAAAAATCATTGGAAAAAGGGTTAGGCAAGCATAAATTTATATTATTATCATGGATATGTCTAATAAAATAAACTAGATAAATTTGTTTCATTGGCAGTACTTTTTTCTAGTAGATTTACGATTACAATCATGAGATTCTATTGCCAACTTCAAAAGAAGAAATGAGTTAAAATAAGTTGTGTTCGAATTTTAAAATGTGCTAATCTTAATTGTTACGTATTCGAAACGCCGGCGCAAAAAACCTCAGTATTTTTTATTTCATCGTGAGTAAAAATTCAAATATAGTGTTCCATCTTTGAAATAAGGTGGATATTCGATATTTGAAAAACAAATCGTACGCGTAATAATAGTGTAAAATTCCATAATAAAACTGAGTGTTCCAAATTCGAAATTTAAATTGGATCAATTTTATTACACATTGGAAAGAAAATTTTGCAAATTGCCAGTTATTATGTGTACGACATCGGTGGAGGTGAGTAAAAACTCGCACCCCACAAATGAGCGAGCGTGGTCACTGGAGGCAAATGGGCGCCGCGTCGTGCTTACGAAACACCGCATTCGGGTTCGAGATGATTGCGCGGCGCAGGTGTAATTATATATGCACTTAATAACGAGCTATTCACAAAACGAAAAAATCGTGTGAACAACGGTCATTAAAGAGGACTCGCCAAAGTGGTTGTGCTGATACAATATTGACCATCACGTGCATAATAGTTTTCTGCGAGGAACTTTAGAAGGTATACTGTTGAGCGAAATTATTTAATCAATAAAATGTAGCAACACAAAAAAAAACAGTGAATTATGTCATCTAGTAACGCCGACAACGACAGTATATCACACAGTATAATTATGAAATTTACAAAATGTCACTATATAGTCTATTTAATTTTATTATAAAGTACTTTTTATATATAGTGTAACCTTCTGTTCCACAAATTATGTATCCATAGCACTCATAATAACAAAGAAACCCTTTTTTCCCAAGGAATCTTTCATAACTTCAACAATATAAGATTATGCAACCTTCAGTGTAAGATTTTTTATTATTTCAAATTGTGATATTAAATTACAAATTCAAATTCAAAGAATCTATATACTTAATAGATACAATGAAAACGTTTTTTTATCGATCACGGATTTAGACTAAATTAAAAGGTAGCTTTTCAAATTTTAATTAATTATGACTTGTTATTATTTGGAGGTGAAAAAATCATGGTCATAACAGTTTTAATATATGTGACTGATTATTTCCCTGTGTCACACAGTATGTGGTCTTCAATCATTAAATAAAAGTACATATTATGTGGAGACTTTTTAATGACTGAAATTGTCATGTGATTTTTTTGTCATCGAACTATATCCTTATTACTGTTATTCGTGCTGCATACGGTAGCTAATTCGTAATGTTTTAAAAGTGCGACAAAGTTGTGACATAAAAAACAACTTTAAAAAGTATAAAACGAAATCAATTAATGAGATATGAAACGTAATTTATACATAACAATGTTGTATATTGTTTACGACTCTGAAATAAGTAATAAATTAGTTACTCCAGAAAGATCACAGGAATAACATTAAAACGTTTCTGATAGACAAATAATTTATTTGTAAATCAAATTAACAATAACGCAAAAATATTATATGTTGCATTTAAATTCAACATTATTCTTGTTTCCATGGTGTTATTTAGTATCAGATACGTATGGCTCTTTATAATTACTGATTGTTGCCGTCATTATAGCTTAAAGGGTTGATATAATAAACAAAAATTTTAATATAATAAACACAGATATTGACAACAAAATAACGATTGCGTTGTTTAATAAAATAAGTTAAGGATCGTAGTAATCAGTCAAGTTATACTACTGCACGAATAAATATATTTTTTATACAAAATAGTTAGAGCAACATAAATTAAATGATTTAATTAAATATACCCTAGAAAAATCTTTGGTACATTAATTATAATTTATTGACCGTTGAATATTATGCAAGGGAGATTCAATTAAAACCACATTCTAGCGCACGAATGCCTGAAGATGCCGGAAGGCGAAACCCGGGTCGTTAGTGACAAAATATATGGAAGTGTACAAAATCTCAATAACTCAAATTTGATATTGAAATTCCATCAAGCACCCTCAGTCGTTGTCTTAAATTATATAAAACCACTTTATTAAAATATGTAATATAAAATCCTCCTTAATATATGAATCCATAATATCTTTATCGAAATATAAATAGTTGAAATTCTAAATTATTAACCAACCCTTTAAATGACTAGACTAGCCAAGTAAAAGCTTAAATATTATTTACTTTATTGATAATATACCGTAATCACGACATACACTTTATGTCTCTTGACACTATTTTGTCACACTGATAAAATTTATTGCTTTATAATTTATTCACTTAAATTAACTACTTTATAAAATAAACGATTAATAATAATTAATTCACTGTCACAGTTGCACTACTGGAATTTTACTGATTAGGATTTTTTTAATTTCAGGGACAAATCGACAGTTACCATTTAGAAAATGTTTTTCGATGGAAATTGTACACGGTTTTGTAAACTTTGTTCAGACATTTACAGATATTTTAAAAGATGAATTAATCTACAACTAGATGTAACGTAAATTAGTTAATGATAGTTATTATGACCTGTATTATTACCAATTTTATTCATTGGTTCTTTGTATGAAATATTTTTTTACAATCCAATGTCCCACAGTGAAAATTAAACTCAAAGCATCGTCACGAAAAACATTTCAATATATTTTGTTCATTTTCGATGATCACGGGGTTCAACACTAATATATTTTTATTGACAAATTACATTTGTATGCACTGTAATCAAACGCGATAAAGGAAATTTTTGCGAAATAATTGACATGTTTGAATCACCCTCCAAGTACATTCAAGTATTTATATACATGTGTATGTTGGTATTTTGTGACCCAGTTTTGTGCGTAGAACCTTGTATTTCAAGAATGATGTTTCAACCCTTTCATTGCGAACGCGATACTTGAACGCAACTTGTTAACTCTGTTTAATTCGACAAAAGTTGTTGCTATAAAGTTAGTCTGAAAATGCTTCTTAAAGAAGCTAAACATGAGTAAAATTTAATAACACAGCCAGTGGAATAACAAAGTTATCAATTTTAATTTCTCTGCCTTACCAATCTATCTGCACCCTACTGATTCGAATAATATTCTCCATATTGGAAACGCAGTTAATTAAATACGTTATTCATTTTAAATAGTCATTAACAAATTGTGAATCAATTTTGCATAACTACAAACAGTTTGACGTATTTAAGAAATTACTATACATTGATTAATTTTAATAAAAAGGATGTTAAACAATTGTTAACGAGGTTTTAAATGAGAGCTAGCATCAAAATTATTCATGAATATTAAAATAAATACAAATAAATGATGGAGTAGAGGTACATTCGCCACAGCCCATGGCATTTAAAAATATCTATTTTTATAAATAAAAAAAATCAACTGTAAAATTTGGTCAACGTTTAATACGGTATAATAATATAACATGAAAAACCTGTGAAACTTTAAAGGGTTAGTATTCCATTCGGTACAGTGCAAGTGTAAATCTACCGTTCACAAAAGATAAAAGTCATGTTTAAAATCAAGCCACTTTCAGATATAATACTTATATAAGTCTTTCGAAAAGCAATACTAACTTATTGCTTGCGATATATTTTATGGCGTACTTTATTCGTTTACATCAAAGCCCACGTCAGATAATTTTCAACTTCACTAACGTCCAAGATAACGGCTAAGGTTTACATGGGTGTCCATGAAGTTTTACCAAATAAACGGCAAGAGATATAGCCTGCGCCAGTGGAATCAAAACTGTAACGATGTTGCACTTGTGAACGAAATTCATTCCTTTATTGTAACTAGTAAAGCGAGACCGGAAAAAATCTGAGAATAAACTCGCATAGGAAAATTGGGAAAAAATAATTATTGATTGAATTGGCATTTACTGTCGAACGAACGTTGAATTATAGCTCTGACGATAGAGCTAAGCCGAAATAGCTGCCAAATAAAATTTTATTAAACTAAATACCTTGATATTTTACCTTATTAAAAACAGTTATTTTATTAATGATACTGTATTTTTTAGCATTCCGTCAAACTTATTTTCAAGGCGTAGCATTTTTTACGTATGCCAACATTGTATCCACAAATTTGAGGTTACGATGAGTTACTAATTCTATGATATAGATGTGAGTAAGAAACTTTATTCAGTATCGTATCAACTGTGACCAGTGGCGGCCGGTGACAAGAATATTAGGGAGTGCAAGAAAATACTCATCTATTTATTGCAAGAAATCCATTCTCCGATTCTTGGATTTTGAAAGCACTTCAATACCACAAACATTTAAGTCTGATATTGACGATACCAAGTGTTTCTCTACACTCAACGTCGCAAGAGCATTTAGTCTGTCTTGAGTCATGGTATTTCTCAAAAATGATTTAATCCTTTTTGATGTTTAGAAACAACGCTCACTTTCCACTGGAATCTGTAATAACTCACTTACGAACTATTTTTTTTTGTACAATTTCTACATTCAATTTCTGATTAAACACTTTATTATTAACCGTACACTAGGACGACCTGCTGCTTTAATTTCCAGCCTTTTCGAAAAATCCCGACGATTTTCTTTAATGTATGAGACGGAATATGCACTATTCTTTACTGAAGCACGTAAATATTAGAATTACGTTATTAGAAAGTAAATACATTTGATGGTATGCGTTTCTTTGTGGACAGGTCAATATACTACAGGTCCTTTCGACGTACTTACTAAACATATGCGACAGGTCTCTGCTTGTTTGAATACTTTCGGGAACGGTCGTCATAATTCGGCGAGAGGTGCAATGCTCCTGAATAACTAAAAACTTCGTATTTAAATCGAATATGCGACACAGGCGACGTCACAAAAAACTAAAGTTTAGTACTAAATCCCTTCTACTCTGGGAGAGCTATACAGAAATTGAACCTCCTCGCCGCATGCAGCGTACACAAACAATAATTATTATTATTAGCATTTTGGTGCGGAATACGTTCGCTTAAGCATTGTTGTGAATAATCGCTTCGTGCAATATTTCCTTAAGGGGAACACGCGGGAAAATTTAAAATTAGTTTGTACAATATCGCCTATTACTTGAATAAATATGTTCATTGGAAGTGCACTGCACCCTTTGCTCCTTTATAAGAGCCGTCCCTGACTGTGACATATATGTATACTTTAAGTCAACACAAAATATTTACGGAAACGTTCCTGTTTTTATGTATAAAGTTAAACCCAGTGAGACACACATATTTATACGTGCACCTGGACTCAATGTGTTGAAAAAGAATGATAAATATCATATTGAACAGTTAATTCCCAATTTTTCTGCTTGTTTCTTCATCATTTCAAAATCCCCGGGCTTTTTGCAATACTAAATGTAACCTTTACCAGTGTTCATTTTTTAGTTGTTTACGCTTTATAAAGTGTTTTAATATAATATTAGTGTACCCCACGCTAAACTTTTTTACGAGTTTTCATAAAGTCATGTAATTTCATAACATCTGATATCTTATTATAACAGTACTTAGATGCAAAAAAATCAGAGAACAATTAATTTATTCTTGGGAGTTTCTATTGTTTAATATGTTTTCTTAATCGAAGATTGAATATTAATAATATTCTTGTTCATAAGAATTTACTTTGGTGCTACTTTGTATAATAATAAGGAAATAAACAGCCGCTGTGTGACTATGAAAAGTTTTTTACATATGATGCGTTTTTATGCGTCAAACACCTGAAATTAATATATATAAATAACTAGACAAAATACAACTTAATGTATAGTTTGTTTTATATTGTTTTTTTTTGTTTACTCGAACACTTGTTGTCTAGTCACAAAAAGAATAAATAGCGAATCTAAGTGTTCTTGATTTTATTTAAAATTAATTCGGAATAAATGTAATGTCTAATTTTCGCTTACCGACCTCAGTTATGAGACACATACAAGAAGAATACTTTTATGACGCTGATTTGAAAGCTGTGAAGACGCATGAGTCACTAAAAGCGGCAGTCAAAATTTGTAATACCTAATCATAGACTCAACAATGGTTTTTATTTACCATTATAATTAAGACAATTTGTATTTCTACAGCAAATAAATTGCACTAGTCATTAATTATGATTGCTCATTTGAGATACATATTATTCATTTAAAATCACAAAAAAAATATTGCCAAATAAACAAAAGGAAATACTTAATCATTCAATTTTAATAATGTCTAACTATCGTGTTGACCCGACACTCTAACAGTATGGCCTGATTTTTTAACAATATGACATCCTTTTAATAACAATCATTATAAATTATTGTTGTTGTTTCATAACGGCAATCAAGAAAGATTAACTTTCACGTACACTGTGATTTTAACTTTATTTTTGTTATACGTCATAATATAAATAATCTAGAAGAAATAAATTGTAATTTATTTATTCATCCAACCTTCGTAATTATTTTTTTCAGTATTTCAAAAAGAGTTTTAAATAAAATTACATTTGTATGTATTTAGCAAACTTAATGAATTTCTCTAAGAATATTAAATTTTAACTATCGGGGTCCCAACATTACTCCGCTCCCGAGTGAGCTTATTAATTTTTATAGCCGTTTTTTACCGATGAAGAATACCTACTTAGAGTTATGCCAATATATCAATTTAAAATTTAATTTCCATTCTCACACAACAGAAACTAAAAATATTTCAATTTCGGAACATTTTATTTGCCATCAAGAATAAATGAGAAAGAAAAATTTCAAATTCGGAAGCGTATCGTATTTGTTTATTTTGAAACGCAAATAAATAAAAAATACGATCTTTGGATTTCGAATTGCGTTGGCAATTACTTCAAATGTATACGTATTGACACCTTATACAAGTATTCTAATATTCCAAAATGTTTCGATTTTTCAGTTCTAACCTATTCATGTATTTACGTTGAAACCCAAGCTACAGAACGCTTGAAAAGTTGATGTCGTTTCTGTATTTTTACAAATCTTATGATGTTCTTTTAATAAAAAATACGCTTGCAATGTTTTTAACAATACCTTTCCATCAACTATTATCAAAAAAATACAACATTAAACTTATTTGATGAAATATCTGTATGACACGCAGGTACATATACATATTTTTTGATAGAATCAAACCATTTATTATGAGCATCTTCGCTATAAGGTTTACTTTTGCTCACAGATATCATGTTACATAGGCCCTTCTCGAAATGTCAAATCACGCGATATGGGTGTGATACTGTTCGCTGACCTAAATGACCCTGGAAGGTAATGAATGGTATGTAATTATCAAAAAAGTTCTTTCACATGCTGAAGAGAATGCGATAATGAAGCTTCAAGACATCTTAAAGGGAGGGATATCATTCAAAAATACTCGAATATATACTTATATTGAAGTATGTACATGTTTTTTACGATTTGATAATACGCCAGTCAGTTCTTATGTAGGTACAACTAAATTTAAATTAATGCAAAATGAATTCTTAACTTATGTCTGTATTCAAACATTAAAAATAATGTATTTTCATTATATATAAGCAAGTTATAATTATATACGTTCGGACTTTTACTGCATGATAGTTTCATGGAACGATTACTATTTTCTCGATAAGTCGCGATTTATAAATATGTTAATAATTATATGAGAGGTGAAGTAAGAACTTTATTTAATCTCCAAAAAATACCCTTTTAAGTATACTGCGCACGCAGCATGCACAATATTATCAATTTACTAAATATTGTTAAGATTCAAATATATAAACGGGTATAATAGCGCTGTTTAAATGTTCATTTACGATAATCAATAACTGTAAATAGATAGAGACATAATTTTTAAAAAAGAGACCTCAACTACAACTACATTTTCCATGATGTTTTATTAAAGGCTAAGAATATTCCTCTGAAATTCCTGGTAAAAATTTGTACTAAGCTGGGGAATACACCCTGCAAGAAAGGTATATAGCATAAGTGTGTGGTGGTGGGTACAAATTTGAGTACCTTAGACTCCACAGATTTTAGAAACCCCTTAACAAAACTTTCAAAGCTAACTTTATAAAATATCGCAACAATTCATCAGTGATGAAATACTTGAAAATGTACAAAACGTCAACAATTCAAATTTGAGTCTATATTATGTTGCATTTTTTTTAAACAAGAAATACAATTAAAAATAGAGATAATTTGTATTCGGTTCCATATTAACGACAACTAAAAAATGTATTCCTCCAATAATTGACAATTTACACCAAGCGATATAATTTACTTAGAAATGCGGAAGTAGGACAAAACAAAGTGTGTTTTATTTTTGAAATATAATGCCTTTCCATCAAAAATTTACTGTTAACACCTGAAAAGTGTTGATATATACTTATAATTTGTATTTGAAAAATACTGTATTTATTAATAGGCTGATGTGAGTTCACATCGATATCAATGCATATATAAAAAGCGTTTCAACTGACTATCTATATTGTATCTGTGGAAATGCGTTATTTGCATTTGTGATAAGAATAAAACTGCTATACGGAATTGCGAGCTGGAACGCCGGCCATGATAACTGTTATTTGCAATCGGTACAAGGTGACTTCTAACCTTTGAGGTGTCTCTCACACCGCTGGACCCTAGGCCTGCCCACTTGTGGACTTTTAATTTCCTCTACTGCCCATTACGAATGTCATAGAGAGCCTGATCAATAAATAACCTAACCTAACAAAACACACTTGCTGTGCTGTGAACATTGTACACCGCGTTCCAAAAAGCAGTACCAAATTAAATGGAAAAATTAATCATTAAACATTATTTATTTGAAATAACTTTTGAGATTCGATTTTTCATTTTATTTCATATCAATGTTTAAGAATGACAACAAAAAATCTGTTAAGATTCTTTGAGAGTTCTTATGATTATGTACATTAAAATATTTATTTAATGAGTAAACTTATACTTTTAGGACCGGAAAGTAATACATCACAATTATTTCAGGTATAAGTTAATCTAGTCTGCAATGCATCCGTGACGTATACTGTTTGTCTCACTGAAGCGTTCTTATACTTGGGATGTTTTTTCTTATTTATCGTAAAATGATCAAGCATGGCATTTTTTACTGGAACAAATATCAAAAAATGCAAGAACGATAGAACGAGGTTGTACTGCAATTACTTTTGCTTGTATCTGCTTAAACTATTTTCATAAAAAGCAAACAATGTAAATATTTTTATCAAAAAATAATATTTTAGCGGTCACATAAATATTATACAATGTTAAAATTCCGTTCATAACTTCTGATCATTCTGTATATCCATTTTGATAAATCCACAAGACGGCAACAATGTAGTTGAAGATTAATAATTGTAAGTATGTACTTTCACAAATTACCATAATAAATGTAGTTATGTAGAATGCAGGAGGATCTGAGGCGTTTGATTTATTAAAGTCCTCTTTGTATTGATAATCATTTCCGCCAATCGGATACGCATAAACCATAAATTATATTATGTAATATTTACGGTATAAAAAAAGGTCTTTGCATAATAAAGTAAAAGAATTTTGTAAAAGATTACAATCGATGCAAACATAGCATTAAAAATTATTTTAATGATCCGTGAAGGCATACTGGGTTCGCGATTCTGCCTTATTTTTTGTTGTTGTTTTTTGTGACACAATTAAAAAGACGTAATTTAAAGTCAGAAGGAGTTTCGGCTGATGGTATGAATTATTGATAAACAGTTTTTAATTAAATAATAATAAATACAAAAAATCATGAAATAGTTTTACCCAATAATGTCGACAAACACATTATTACAAATTGTATGATGAGTTATTATAATATGTAGTTAAAAATGATTAGTTTTCTCGTAAAATTCCAAATTTATTAAGCTTAATGTCAGTAATATTTTAATGAAATCTACTATGTCTAAGCTTCTCAAGTTGACAAAAAAAAATAATCAGCGTCATCATTAAATAGCCAATTAAATCTTTGGATTATATTAAGTCTCATTTCAATATGACAAAAGACATAAACACTAGCCCTACGGAAGAATTAGTTGTTGTATTCATGCAAAACCGTTTGTGTCAAGCAATTAAAAAGCCTTTAAAAATTGGTCAAATTATAGAATGAGTGATGAAATTCTTACAATTTCATGTATATTATCAAGAAACCCCTATTTATATATGATAATAAATTAATATTGATACATAAATATTCATACGATTAGAAACGATAAAAGCTTTTAGGGTTTTTTGTACAATTAATACGTTAAACGTGATTCAATTATCAGCTAAACAATGATATTATTTGCTCAACCATTCTCTGTATTTTGCGGTAGAGAACAGCTGACCCTGTTGACCCGCGGATTAATGGTAAATTGCAAAGCGAAGGTCGAACAGACATGGAGAGTTATAAATGAACCATTCAAATAGAATTAAATTATAAATGATACTTGCAATAATTATTTTTACGAACAATTATACATGGGTTCAACCCATATCAATTTACAATCAATCATATTGCATTTTAACTTTTTTAGTCACAACAAAATGTCTTAGTACTCCTGGTTCTTTTTTATTCATAGGGAAACATTCTTTATTGGTTCACTATTTCAATTTTTGTTCCGTAGGAAAATATAAATGGTCAGTAACTATTGCGATAAATAGTTAGTATACTCGTGGTAAATAAATACAATAAACGGTCAGATATTTTTATAAAACTGCCAGTTTTTAAATGAAACCTAACCTAACCTTTAACTGATTAACTGACGATTTATTGAATTAGTCACTAACCATTTATGGACTTAGTTACTGACCGAACAGTTACTTACCTTAATCAATGATAGCGAATGTAGAAGAAGGAGAATATTTATGATATTACTTTAAAAACGTTTATTATTACAGTGTATAAAAATAAACTTATACCTATTTTCATTTATGCATGATCATAATTTCATAAAAAATACATAATTTAAATGACATTATAAATTAACATAGTTTTCAATTTTAATAGTTTATTGTAAAAAAAATCATTCAGTTTCCAGCTTTCTAATAATAACATAACGTGATAAAAAATTTTGTAAGAATCTTTTCGTGCTATTTCGAAACCATCTAAAAATCTATGCATTAAGAGTATTGTGTTTATGTCAAAATAGGCTTTACTACACGAAAAAACACGAAAGCTAGAAGGGGGTAATATACAGCAACGATTGTTTTGCATATTCATCGGCGTGGGATCAGTAACAGTTACCGAAGGTAAACGTGCGAAGATGTGCTCGTGCGTTTTATATTAATAATTTATACCTTGAATACAAGATATGGAAATATCAATGTCGGGGTCTATTTTGTTGATTCTTATTGTCAAAGAATTATTTGTGACTTTCTTTCGTTTTCATAACTCGTTAAGAATAAGCACAAATAATTAGAAATTAAAATATGAAATAAAATAACACAAAAAAACAAGAAAAAAATCTTTCTTGCTTAAAGAATCCGGTCCAAGCCATGTTTTGATATTAAAGAGTAAGTATTATATATCAAACTGTGTTTTATTTTTAAGCTATACTGTTTTTCCACCAAAAACACAGTTGAAACTATTCAAGTAATGTAAAAACAAGCATTAATTTTCACAATGTGGAGTTAACTCAAAAGATTTTTTCTACGAGACCTACTTGTTACTAAACCGCCAACCATTTGTTCGGATAGAGTAGGGGCAGAAGAATAGTACTAGGAAAGAACTAGTCGTCAACTAATCGCTCTCGCTACGCCACGTTTTTAGAATCAGATGAGTGGGAGAGAATTTAATCTATGCCTTCGAATAGAAATCCATAAATTTATTGAAAATTGAATTTATGAAACTGTGAAGTATTTCAACAGTACTTAATGAAATGAGCTTGGCTTGCTTATATATTATAATAAGATATATTTCAAATCGCTAGTTCATGTATGTGCATAGAATTACATCTTATCTGTTATAAATAATGCATTCGCATTGCATTATACATTTTTTATGATTGCGTGCTTATTTCCATAAATTAATATGTGGTTAAGAGAAAACGTCATTAAAATCGAGCCATAGATGAGGATAATATATAGTGTTTTAAAACTGTACTAAATAGCGCAAGCAATATTGAGTACTAACGACACTACGATTAAGAAAATATATAGCTCGATTAAAAGTTTTCTAAATACTTTTTGATACGAATATATTATTATTTATTGCATATTGGATGCGCATAATCCTTTTTATGTCCATGGTAGATAATTAAAATACAATTACCAATTGTGTCATCTGATATATATTAGAAATTGTATATTAAAAGAACAAACCATATAACTTTGCACTCCGACTCTAATATCCATACTTATACACACACGGGATCCAACACTCTGCTCTAGGATTATGGGATGCATATATAAATACTAAACACTCACAAGCTCTGTGTAGTATACAGAAAGCGTGTCAGTGTAGTGAAAAGTGCAAAGTTAAGCGGCGCATACTTTATTGAATGGCTGTCGGTTACTTTTGAAGACTTATGATTTAGAAAAAAGAGTGTTAATTCTTGGTTAAGTTAGGTTTTTTTCTTAACCATATCCACTCCCAATATGGAACATATGGCTTCATAATTGAGGTATCATGACAGAAGTTTTTCTACGACAACTGCTTGCTGCTCAGTTTCTCAAGCTCTCTTTTTCGAAGAGAGTAGATATTGAAGGATTGAAGGATCGAAGGCTAGAATAAAACCAGTGGTTAGCTAATATCTCTCGCTAAGCCCCGTTTTTAAAGATAAAATGGGTGTCAGGAAGTTTTATATATCACAAACGTCCATGCCTTCGAATAGAAATCCATATATCGATTGAAAAAACGTTAACCCTTGAACCATGGACCCGCCATGTTATTTAATTTATGTTTAATAACTATTTCATTGAAATAATGTCTGTTTCATTCACACAATGGTGATTTTGACTTTCTACTTATAGTTTATTTATAAATAATAAATAAATTTACTCACCAAACTTATACAAGCCTCTTACCATACAATTATATTTATTCGGAATATAGAAATTCCTACCCTCTAAACTACCCTCTAAGCTTTAATTCATTCAGTTATACACCGTATACCGCAGAGGAACTATAATATATATTATTATATCGTCTGTGTTTTGGCCCATTGATGTAACCATCAAAAAATACGAAAATGAGTTAATGATTGAATCTCATTCAAGACGACAGAGCAGGTCTCCGTCAAATTATAAAAATATATTAACCCGTCGAATGTAACCATCTTTCAAATACGATAATAGTACGAAGAATACAATTATGATAAAACAATAGCTATACTAAAAGAAGCAATGAGGAAATTATGTATTATAGTTCTATAAAATACTTTTAAATCAGACGGAAGTGATATATACAATAAAACATGAAAAAATATTGCCGAATGTATTTATAAACAATACGAAATACATTATGAATCTTCACAGTTATCATTACAAATACGGAGGATTTTTTTCTTTTGCAAAAATGAGTAATGCATTTTTTTCATCTGGATGCTAAATGATTATGACGAATGGTGAGTAAGTGAAGGTGAAAAATGAACGTGATTATAATGCGAAATGATTTCAGAGCTGCATAACAAGCTTTGTATGAAATAATAAAAAAAAAAATTATAAATATTGAGCTCATACAGTGAGCACAACATTTTGGTATGATGAATTTTAAAAATAGTTTAGTCCAAGTCTGCTTACCTGAACTGAAATTTGTGTTTTATTTTAATCTGGTTAAAATTTTACGAGACCTTGTTTAAAGCCATTCAACGAATTTTGCATATGCAGTAATTTATTTTTTCAATGTCAGCTCCCAACGTGGAGCATGTGGCCTCCTAATGGAGGTATCTCAACAGAATTTTCTATGAGAACCGTTTGTTACTCAGTTGCTCAACCTCTCCTTTTTCGAAGAGAGTAGGGATATAAGGATAGGGCTAGGACATGACTAGTGGTTAGCTAATCGCCCTTGCTACGCCCCGTTTTTGAGTATCGGATGAGTGGGAGGGAGTTTTAGACATCACAAACACTCAGACTACGAACAGAAATCCATAAATCGTTTCAGAGATCGTTTAATGAAAGCTTTCCGCACCGGGAATTGAACCCGAGACATTCGTAGCCGTACCCAACGACGTTACCAGCTGCGCCATGGAGCCGACGTTATACAGTAAATACCTAAGATTAATTACTTTGTAACACCATTTTTTGCATATAATTACGTCATTTCAACACAGAATTTGTTTAAGATATTGAATGAGGGGGCTTGATGGAATTTCAATGTCAGATTTGGATCGTTCAATTTTTTTCACTTCCCTCAGCTCTGTCACTAACCACCCTGGTTTTGCCTTTCAGCATCTTCATGCATTATCGCATTGTTGAGTTCATACGTACACTTTAATTACAGTAGGTGCCGAAAACCAAAATCCTGAGTAGTTAGTTACAAAACTTAAAGAAATGTACAAATTACGAACAATTCAAACCGAAGTTTATATCTGAAAATAAAAAAAAAGTATTTTATAATTATAATGAGAACTCTTAAATTTTAAATTTAAAACCAAGGAATAATTATACGTATCAGCCGAAAATGAGAAGTTCATGATTATAATGACATTCGCTTCAATCGCATTTTCTCGTTTTCGTGACCGACATTACCACGGCAACCATAGTACAAAAATAGTTCACTACATCACCAGGTAAGCGGACATCTCGCCCCCCTTTTTAACGACCGCGATAAACGGATTTAACGACCGATCACTGCTACACTGGAGTCGTTACGCGCGCAATTTCTACTACATTATGGCCCACGAAGTATGATACAATACGATCATTTGCGCGATATTGCGGCTAACAAACCAAGCGATATTCTACGGCCTTAACACTTCGACTTAATGCAATATGACAAGAATCTGTGTAAACCGTATATTCGATTGATTCAACAGTCTTGAGTGAAGTGTCTCACGGCATGAAGTGTTATTATATGCGCATAAAATTATGTTAATTACTGTTCTGAAACAAATTGAACTTACTTAAAATAGTGACTGCACGTTAATAAATATATTTTTGATTTCAGAATGCATAACTATCTTTAGTTCAATATTGACACTAAATATATGCATACTATCTTGCAATATAATCACTAAAATATTATCACATATATAATACTTATAATATTACCCTCGAAAAAAGTTTTGTTCTTCTAATCGTATGAGGTCTTCACATACTTAGGTACTGTAATTAATATTATTTAATTATTTGTGTGTCGTGTTTTGGTGAAAAGGCATTGTACTTTTTAAATAAAGCACAATTTGTTTTTTACTTCTTTCACATTTTTATAATGATCATGATCGGTTTGTTCATTGCGAGCGTTTTCAGCTTATAATTTTGATCATTATAAAAAATGTAAAAATAATACGAAACACATTTTGTTCTATATTTGAAATATTTTGTATGTAAGATAGAGGCAGATCCATGAAAAGGAGATGCACATTAGATTACATTGCTAAGGATATGAAGATTTGATTATCAAGATACTATTTTTATAACGCGTAACACAAAATATCGCCGATTTTAAATCTAAATGAGAAGTACGATTATATCAGAATTAACTTTAAACTCAAATAAATACGCCACAGTAAAAAATGCCGTATGAATTAATAATCAATTCTAACATAATGTATCTTTCTTTTCTAATCAACCTTCGTTATAAAATTAATACCTTTGTAATACAACTTGTGATACATATTTTGTTCCTTAGTATCTTTTTATTCACAAAATACTGTTATTTGTTGTTCGGCAATAACACTTAAAAAAAAGGTTTTTAATGATCGCTTGATTACAAAAAATTGTTTTGAGTACAGTCATTGTTATTGCATGTGTGTATAAATTTTCCCGTAAGAAATAATATGCACAGAATAAAAACCTTTTTTCACGTGGTGCACTTGCACATCCTTTATCATTTGTAATATGTGAATTATAATTCGACAAACCGAATAGATCCAATTATATGCCGTAAATATAATCGTTTCGTTATTTTGCGTAGGCGCTATGCAATAAAGTGGAGAGATCAATGTGCAAATAGCTTTATATCAAGTGCTGTATTAAATTCAGTTGATAAACAGCCTCTAGCAAACATAAATTGAGAAAAAAAAAATGAATGAGTTATTTACGTCCCTTTTTTTTACAAAATGAGTTTTTGATACAAATAATAATATATAAAGCTATACGTATATGGGATTATTATCCATTACTTGCCAAACGTTTGTCTATAAACTATGTAAAGTATTTATTTATAAATTATATAACATTTAAACAAAATTATTAAACTATCAAAATAAACAGGCTACCGGTATGGCGGTTTAATTCAAAAATATATATCCAAAAAGAGATAAATCCTAAAGAATCAGCATTAGAAATTAGAGATAAAAAAGTTTCAAATTCGGAACACTTTTTCTTTTAGAATATTGGAAACTAAATAATAAATACTGAAATTTTTTCGAATTACTTTATGAACTATTCGATGTTTTAAATTCCATTTTCAAATTTCAGACACAATTAAATATGATTTTTGTTCTTTTGTGATACTTATACGTGTTTTGAAATAACCATGGATAGAGAAATTTAAATCAGCACCTACTCATTGTATAGCTTATCAAATATTTTACGTCTTAATTATTTCATTTGAATCATCATGTGGTATATCGTGTAGGCAATCGTATATAGTCATAATTAATGTTTAAAAAAACTTCGCTTGTAAAAAAAACATTCATCGCATTGTAAATATTAAAAAAAAGATTATAGATTGACTGAGATGTTCCTCTGTTTAACTTGGGCATGTTCTTCTGTTGAAGTACTGCTAGTAAAAACGCAAAACACGCGTTTGATTATTTACACCCCGACTGATAAAATCGCAATGCCAAGCATCTTAAAAGATTCATCCCAGAACAAATGCCAATTAATATCTTTTGCAAAGGTTACAATCACACTAGTCTCACATTTCACTTGAACGCAGAGATCCAAACGATGTGGGCGATTGCTTTTTGAACGCGGGTCAAGGGTCAGAGTTATTTTTCACATGCGACCAAGGATGCCTACATGCGATTAAAGAATTCGAATAAAAATATTTCGTACAATGAAAGCAAAACTTATGTATCTCGCGATGAAATATTTTTATTTTACATGGATTTTGCAATGACTGATAAATTGCAGAGCATATAATTTTATTAATGATGTAACATTTCACCTTTTTTGAGACACAAATTTCAGCAGATAACTGTGCTTTTATCCAATCAATTTCAATTCTCTGTGTAAGGAACAAATATTAAAATAAGTAAAAATGTGAACAAACATGCATCCGTCAGCACGTTCCGTACCTTTCCTTATTTCTAAAACCATCAGTCATCAGCGTTAAGAGCTTTCAAATGATTGCCGTTAGTGTTCCACAAGCATTTACCAAAACACTTAGTAGCTATGCACTTGGCTGAGTTCTTCCCGAGATCCATATGATGTTGCCAAATTATTAAATGCAAAATAAGACTCTATACACGGTATAATATATTACATTAGAGAACTAAATAGAAGTCATGTTATAATAGCTGTCATTTAAAATAATTAGTATTAAACTAGATTTAAATATTATTATATTTATTAGTCAATTTTATATGTCAATTTCGAATTCATATTATTGACTGAACAATTTCAATTACATGTAACGCAGCCAAAATTAATCTCATGACCGTCCATATAAGAAAATATTTACATTTGAAATTACAGTTAGCCAGATGAAACCTCCCGCGATGATCAAAACCGGTCCTTATAATTGCAGGTACTTTCCATATTTTTTTAAAGATACCTTATAAAGTTGAAGTATCATGGTAGATTTGCGAATTATTTAAGCAAACACTTCTGGCTTAGCGATTTTTATAATGATGGTTTTGTGTTAATATCGATTTATTTCTTGATTCAACTCTTTATATACATTGAAAAAATCAAAGCAGAGTTAAAGCAATACTTTTACTAATTCAGGAAATCATAATATGCTAGTTCAAGAAATCATACTGTTTTTAAGTAAATATTATGTTGAATGTAAATCCGTTAATACAATTTGGTTCCACAGGAAGTAATTACGCGCCTACATTTTGAGAGACACTGTACCTTTTTTTGTGAATAAAAAAAAATAGTACACAACGTTTTATGTTAAAAATGTAAATTCAATACCGACATCAAAATCCAGGAAATAAATATTACAAAGCTAAAAAATAAAATGGTAAATAATAAAGATTATTGAAATTTCCGTTTTCTCGGAATTACATTATTATATTAAAAATACATCATAAATTGAAGGCATATCATCAACATATCAAAAACATTACAGGCTTAATTCGCAAAGATTATTAAAATTAATGAGAACATAATTCTTTTAAATATGAATCAATGGTTCTAAAACGTTAGGTGTCTAATGGATGTTATGAGACTGTGAATTGTCAAAATAAAAAAAATTATGTACGTCATATTATAATTATAAAATAGCACTATATATTATTTAAAGAAGTTGGCGATTCAGATTAATATTTTTTTGGTGATAAATATAAATCAAATATGTTCGAGAAGATAATTAAATGCTATTTTTACATTCCTTCCAAAAAAAATCGCAGCGAAAAAGATTAAACTTTGCACTGCCAACTATATTCAGAATGTGGCCAGCACAAAAATATGGCTTTATCAATTAAATGACTGAGCATTTTTGAATTATTGCCACCATTATTACGCCCACATATATTATTTTCACCGGCCACTCGAGTGAATTTTGCGGATATGTGAATCAGACTCATTGTGTAATATCGCTTCTCGGCGTTCGTAGCTTGTAGCCCGCGGGTTAGAGTTCTTTGACCCCTATTTATTAAAGCTGTATTGTATTTACATATTTTTTATCTACTCTTAGATGACTTTAGTTTAATCGCCATTAGAAAATATGAATAGTGGACGCCGCCAAACCATAGGAGTTTATTGTTACGGCCATTTTAACGGCTACGAATTTAAATTTGAATTTTTATATAACATGTTTCATCTTACTGATTACTATAATAAATATAACGAGTATAAAAGCTTGGTCCTTAGCGAAGTACCAATAAACATATAATAATGGTATATTTTATACACTAATAACATGGATTATAATAGTTCAACCACCTTTCTTATGTACTACTAGAATTTCACTAATTTTAGTTAAATCTTGGAAAAAAGCAAGGGAAAAGACTGAATAGTGTGTATTAAAGGAAGATTTTGCCCTCTTTTTCTCTTAAACCAATATTGGCATGCTGTTGCTAATGTGTTACACGTTAGCAAGAGGCTCGCTTAAAACTATCATACAATTATAATCAATATTATCAAAGCAATCAAATGTTACTTAATATTCTTAAATGAATAATTAATATCAGATAAGTAAACAAATAAATACAAAACACACATCGTTCACAGCAAAACTAAGATAACTGAGCAAACTAAAGAACACTGGATTGAAATTGAAGTTCGATTTAGTAAAGAATGGTACAAAGTAATAAATATTAGGTACTGTCCTTCTCAAAACTGTGCACAATTACGGAAAAGGTAAAAAAAAATGCACGTGTGCAGTATGAAGACTAATCGTTCAAAGCATCATTCACAATTTTTTTAAAGAAATGTGTACTTCCAAGCGTTAAAAACCGATTAAGACAGTATTAAGAATTGCTTAATAATAAATATGAATTGTGATATCATTTAAAAAAATCAGGGTAACGTGTTTACTTTATATCCTAAAAATGACGATTATAGCAATTAAAATTGTTTAATCAGTAAAATAAAACAAATCTTACAATGTATCTTAATAAAAATAACTAACAACATCAGTTTCGTCTTTCAGCATCTTCAGGCATTCAAGTACACGGATAAATGGATAAACTCGAATCGTAAAATTAAAATTTGAAATTCAAATATCCTCAATATCTTAAAATTATAAATATATATATATTTTCATTAAAGGTTTGGTTTGGAGCAAAAAAATGCGGTCCACTAAAATACAATGGAATAAAACGTTTATTCCTAACAGAAATCGAATGACCTTTCCTAGCTTTGCAAACCGCAATGAATGCGTGGTGAGCACAAAGCAGGCGGATAGGAGGTTTCACCGCATCGCTGTCGAGTTGAATCGCAAGTGCGCAAGGTCACCGGCGTCTGGCGCATGACCCCAGAAGCCTCCTTCCCACACCCTCGCGAAACAACCACAGTCACCACTGTAGCCTATATTTCAAACGAAAAACACCTGTTTTGCAGTGGTTTGCCTAGTTTTCTTACAGAATAACACATTTTTTCCGTCAATGAATAGAATGTTGTTTTTCAGATATTAAAAATTTCATAGATACTCATAGCTGCTCTGCTTTCTCCACTTAAGATGGCTGTTTATTATTCATATTAATTACATCCTTAATATTTGATTATTTTTAAATGGTTCACTAATTTTTTCTTATAATTTTCCTGATTCATTATTGTATATTACATTAGTAACGTCATTAAAAATTTTGTTCAGCCAAATGGACTTTTAATGTAGCTTTATTTGTGATTTCAGATTAGTATTTAATGATTTGCAAGAGGTCCACAACATTTTAATTGTAGACTCTTTTTTTTGATTTATGTATAATTTGTTTGCTAATCAGAATTTTCTTGTCTCAGTTCATGAACCATCACTTTTATATACCTTCATTTTTACACTCAATTTTATATAAATAAGCCTGTTATGTTTGTATTTTTATCAGTTGATAATTCTCGTGATGAGCGAAACTGGTCCTGATCATTATAAATATGTGGTAGTAGTACAAATGAATTGTGTTTTATTTTTTAGAATAGAATGCCTTTCACGCTGAGTCTATGTGTTGAGGGTATATGGGAGAACAAATTTAGTCAGTTTTTAATGTTTTCCTGTTTTAAATGTCAAAAAGTACGCAATTTAACGCGCTATGTACTGGTCGAACGTTTAAAGTCATAGCATATAATAGCTTTAAAAAGAACCATATTAGTCATAATATTATTTTTTTATTCTCGCAGAAAGCATGCCTTTAACTCATCGATACCAAATCTTATAATTTTTATGCAAAAAAGATTTTTTTTTTTTTTAAAAAATCTTTATAAATTACAAATAAGGAGAGAGTAATTTTTGTGAAAAAACGCTTTAAATGCGAATATCTCAGAAATTGTTTTTATTACTCAATGCCTTCTGTCAGTATAAACCACGATATGATGATAGATTTGTTGTCAAACGTGGCATAAATGACGATGTAATTTGTGTTGAGCGTATTTCGGTTAGTAAATTTTAGACCTGTGTTTTCAAAAGCTTCTTTAGTTCTCTTCTATTTGATTTATTAGTAGTGAATCGGAAATTGAGCTGAAGTTAAATGTAGGTAGTTAAGATACTACGCCATGCATTTAAAGTGCAGGTTTTTCACAGGCTAGAGCATACTAAAGCGCTGTTATGATATAAATATAAAAAAGTGCAATGAAAAGATTTAAATGAATATTACTACAAAGAGGTGTTAGTTTGTTTTATTCGTAAAGCATCAATACAACACAACTAAGTTATCCGTGGATAATAATTAGTACCAGATAATGGGTAGCAAAATTACCTAAATGCATTCGTGTTGGTTTTATCCGTGCTTAATAAATTTCTCTGTATTTCTAATAACTCTGTTACTCCTTTTTTATTGACTACAAGTAGATCCCGGAATTTTGGGGTTCACTGTAAATGCTAAAAATAGTTCATATTTCAAATTAAGCACTTCTTGATTAATTGCAATGTGTACCTCGGTTTTTATATGTACACAGTTTTTTTTAATATTTATATAATTAATATAAATGTATTGTGGTCTCCTCATACTTCGTAACAGCTCCTTTTACCTAATTTGAAATGGAGGACAATTTTCGGATGAGGAATTGAAAGGCATATCCTCTTTTTGGATACTATCTGGTAATCCCTAACATAATAATACAATAAATAAAACGACCTGATCTGCCGCTCTCTGGTTTCATCGAGGGTCCCATCGAGAATGGAACCTTTAAGTGTTTGCCGCCAGGATGGCAAGAGGCCTGACGGTATTACGATGATCCCCTGGAGAGCGGGGCGATGCATGGTCTGGAATGCCACTGTGGTGGATACTATCGCGGCATCGCACGTGAATAAATCCGCTGAGTCGTCGGGTTTAAGGGCTTTCATGGCTGAAACCAGCAGATTCAGAAAATACGACTGTCTTTCGCCAAATTTCATTTTCTGTCCGTTGGGTTTTGAGACGTTCGGTCCCTGGGGACTCTCTGTTTTGAGGAAGGTGGCGGAAATTGGTCGAAGGATGGCGCTCAGGACGGGTGAGTGTTACTCAAGTGAATACCTTAGACAGCAAATAAGCATAGAAATCCAACGAGGGAATGCAGTCGCCGTATACAGGGGAATGGAGGATTTTTTTCATTCTGGGGGACACTTATAAACTTTCCAATTTACACATTCAATTTTAAATGTACAAGTTAAAACATGAAATGACCAATCCCGGTAAACCAGTATTCAGAAATTCTGAATCCCAAAATCCCGAAATCGTAAAAAGAGTCTGGAATTGAGTGCCTTCGTTAGAAGATTTTTATGCAACTAAATGAAACTTTGTAATCTTGCGCATTTCATTAAAGTTAATGGTAGAACGTAAATCTATGGTAGATTATACAATACTTTTCATTGATTTTTAGGTGTTAAATCTCACATTTCGAAATATTTTTAACACAATATGGGCGTTACTAATAAGTTTCGTGATAGGCATCATCAAATGTGGAAAATATCTGCCTTTCGCATTTATCTAGTCCCACTTTATCGTTGCGATAAATCAAAAAACGTTTATTCCATGAAAACTAAAGAGCCGCCCAGCCATTAAACTGTTTCGATACTTACTTAGAAGGAGAAACCAATTTTAATAGTGTACGTGATGCTATTACAGTATATTATGTAAAAACTGTACGGATTTGCCGACGAATTCCATTAATTACGGAAAAGTTTATCACGATTTTAGTGGGTAAAATTTACGAAATAATTGCGACGATTAACAGCTGTTTCAGTTTTTTATGAGATATCTTTATCTAGGTACCCCCTAAACTATTGGCGAGAATTTGCGTTCTTTCTGAATGTATGTTCTTACGAATAAAAAAAACCAATAAAAATATTCTTTGGACTCATCCGCAATACTTGTGCTCTTAAAATTTATTTGCCAATTTTGCTGTCGAAGTGCTGAATATAGATGGCCTAAAATAGTCACCTCGTACCATCATTACTTTATACACTAAGAATACATCTCATATTTTATTTAAATAATAATAATCAGTAATTTTCAATGGACATAAAAAAAACAAGATATTTACCGTTGCATGGACGTATTTTGTTTTTATTTAATTCCATCTTATGTTAATAAATATATTGTCTAGTCTGTGATGCAGTGGTCAACATTATTAACTTCTCGGAGGCATGGATGTTTGTGACGTCTAGAATTGTCTCCAACCCATTCGATCCCAAAAAGGGGCGTAACGAGGGTGATTAACTAACCAATTGTCCTGTATCAATTGCCTTATCCTTCTATCTCTACTACCCTCAACGATAAGGGAGTGGATTTAATATGACGACAGAAGTAAATCAGAATGTTGAAAAATAGACATAGCTCTAAATAAAAAGTTTATCTTGAAGTTGAAATACAACTAGATATCATAGAAAGGATTTATTCGTAAAAAAATATGTACGTTAGGTAAGCTTGTGAGTATTCATTTAGATTAGAAAGTTCTTCACTTAACACATCAGTTCTAAATAATGATGGTTGAAAAAGCATCACTTAACAGAGCAGAGCTTTGGTTTTATGATGCCTTACTTGGCGTAAGTTTTGCTTCTTCTGGCTGTGTATGTGTTAAGTTATATTATTGCTGTGTTGTCTATTAAGCATAGAACAAATGAAGGAAATCATTAACCTCCCCTTATCTCCGTTTGGACAACATCTTAATCGCCATAGAAGAAGTAGTCGCAAGAAAAAGAAGAGGCACTGCCAACCCGTTTGCAATATCCGTCCATAGAAATTTCCTAATAAGGAACTAGATAGGGACTTTAACTCCATGTTAAATACTGAACGACATTCCATCTGTTGGCAGTAATAAGGAAACTATTGCGAACGATAGTTAGCTGAGATGCAGTAATACTTACGATGCTACCGAATAAAGAAGTAAAAATACCAGAAAACAGAAGCCAAAACAAATAATAATCAATTTGATAAATGAAAAGAACTGTAATAGTATTACAAAATCTTGAGGTAGTAGTCATTTTATGGGTAGAAAGTTTATTTTTTTTGTGTTTTGTTCTTGTAGTATACAGTACAAGAATTTTAAACTGTTTTGATGAGACTAACTTCTGGTAAAATAAAAATAAAAATATATGGGTATTATAAATCCATGCAAATTTTTGGGCTTTTATAGTCTGTATTTATAAAATTATTCAACGTATTATAGTTGATGGTCACCTGACAACTCGAAACCATTAATTTCAAATTAATTTAAAACATTGTATTATAACAAATACACTTATATTATTACTTGATATCCACCCTTGAGAATGAAATCTGCTATGATTTCAAAACGTTCAGTGATAACCACCGATCATAAAAGAATTTCTTTTCAAAATTGATAATTATTGCTTTTTGTTAATTTTTATGTTTTAATATTATTAATTTAAATAAATGATTCTACCAGCACTTGAAACCTTCTTTTGAAAAAAGTTTTTGCATGCCAATATTGCTATACTATTCAAAAAGTTGGTACATTAAGCACGTCCTTATTAATTTAGATTCTTTGTACTAATACCAAATATTTCCTTAACGACTGTAGTTGGTAAACGGTAATCAAAAAAGCTTTGGTGTATATATATAATCGAATAAATAATTAATTTCGGCAGAAAAACGTGTTACAAGATTAAGAGTCATCTATATGAATAGCACTTGGGAAAAGTTATATCTAATTTTTGATTCACAACAGTTGAATTCATGGTATCCTCTGACAAAAATTCCGTATGATATTTTTTTACATTTGATTTCATCGCAAAAGGAATTCAAATGTTCATGTCAACGCGATCATTCTTCATTATTATATGACACACCCGGGTTTTTCTTAAGTATAAGTGTCATTAGTGTCCTGAACTGAAATCGGCCTGCGGCAAACAGCAATATTTCGCAGAAGACGCTGTTTCTTGTTGTCAGGCTTTAAAAGAGCCCCCGGCATCGGCCGCTGGACGAGTCCATTTTTACGGAAAAGGGTAGCTCCAACTTTGCACGGAGTTTTTTTGAATTTTTGTAGACAGTCGATTACGATCCGCGAGGGACGAGCTGCGGTCTCGTGGCAGCGGAGGTGACATGTGAACTGTTTGTTTTTGTGTTTTGATTTGCGTTGATTTAATTTAAATTACAGTTATTTGTATTATAACTTAAAGTAAATTCAGAAATCATTTTATGTGTTAAGATTTATATTTGTGAAATATTAAACCACTGCATCTTGAATGGAAATAAGTTTTTAACCGGATCTGAAATGGTGTTTGTCTGAGATCAGCCCTTCCAGGACTCCGGATAACCAGCCGCTCGCCTCTCTTCGATCCGGGGTCTTCTCATATATTAGCATTTAAGATTAGAAATTTAGTATTTTTACTCATATCAAATACACATAAAATGTTGAATATGTTTAAAAAATTGATACGCTTATGTAATCGTGGTGTTTTGATCACTTAATAATCGCCATTCGTTTGATAATCACGATTTTCGCCTGACTTCATAGTGTTATTATAAAGTTTATTACCCCGCCGAGCCTCGCTAAAGTGCCAAGTTCAAAATCGACGTGATATTTTAACCTGTGCCCCCATGTGGCCTATATCGCCATATCCATTAGTGAAGGGACACACAACAAGTGCTTTAATTCACATTATCTCATCGGTTGAAAATGAATTATTTATAATACTCGCAACAACATACATTCATCAAACTATTTACAATTACAATATTATAACATATCAATTTTATCTCTCTTGTGATATATTTTAATAATGGAACACTTGATTTATCTGTGGAATAGACGGAAAAGATTATCTAAAATTGATTTCAAATTTGGAACACTAATAATTTACAAAAATTTTAAAATAAAATTATGTTATGTGACATTGAGATTCCATTTTAGAATAGTTGAAAATGGAATGTTAAATATATACGATCGTTAAATACGAGTAAGCTTATTCATCTTCACTGAACATTATCCTATTGACGTTACACGGGATATCCACTCCCAATATGGAATACAATATATTAAACACTCAATTTTAACGAGGACCGATAGTCAGTCAGTCAACTTCACATTTCAGAATGCCACTGTTAGTACAAAATTAGTAGAAGCAAGCAAAGACTTATTACAAAAAACTGTAGGCCTCGTATCTAAGAGTTGAGTAGGGTAGGAAGCTTTGAAAAAATTATAAGCAGTCATGCTATTCTATAGTAATTCATACATATATATTTTGAAATAACTTATGACATAAAAAGAAAAATGAATACAAGTACTTCGTAGTGAAAGATTCTTTTCAATTTCAATCATATTATAGAACAAGTACAATTTCTTTATTTGGATAACGATGCAAAATTCGCCATCAATATTTTAGATTCAGTCTATGTAAAAGATGTTTCTAACCCAAGTATGCATCCATGCAAAGTTGATTGTGTTTTCCTGGTTTCATATCCCTCACGGAGTACGCACGCAAAGATCGTGATTTATTCGCGTAGGCTTTCGTGGAAGCTCTGGTACGCCGAAAGCTCATCACGACTGGCAAATCAAATTCGCTTTAAGGCTTCGCTCTGCGAGGCTAATGCGCCGACTACGCGTGGGCAGAGCTTAATGTACACGTACAAATATTTGCATAGCATCGCCGGTGTGTCTACATATTACATGCACTTTAAAAGGTTTCTCAAAAACGAATTTTAACACGGTTTTATCTTCAATATAAACGAATCTGCCACTGTTATATGAGTCAGGCTGTGCAGTAAACAATCAGTTCACATATAACGCTACACTCATAGCTTTTTATACACCTACATATACAGTATAATATATTGTATATAATATATATGTATACTATGCATCGAGCTTTTTTTACTCTGGCAAGTCAACTTCGTCAATGAGATTTTTTTAAGCAATCGAACAATGAACCCGGTTTATTTATACAGAAATTAAAAAAGCACGAAACATTATTTAATATTAAATATCATTACTTATTGTTTTAATAATAAATATTGATTGATAGCTATCTGCACTAGCACGATGAAAATCATTACTGCAAATCGCGTCATTTAAAATAAACTTAAGCAAAGTTAAGCAAAGTAACCTGATTTTAACTAAAAGAGAATAAAAAATTTGGATTATTGAGATTTTGTACACTTCCGTGTATTTTGTCACTAACGACCCGGGGATAAATGTTGGCAATTACTGCATTGTAATTTATAAATACCAGATTTGTTCTTAAAATGGACTCTATCTTTATTGTTAATAAGTAATTTGCCTAGAGAATTTTTGCAATAGAACGCCGGTCTAACACTATCAGCGAGTTGTTTTTTAATTTTAAAACTTGTGCAACCTAAATAACTAATTCCATGCCAGT
Source organism: Himalopsyche phryganea (assembly GCA_022494535.1). NCBI lineage: Eukaryota > Metazoa > Arthropoda > Insecta > Trichoptera > Rhyacophilidae > Himalopsyche > Himalopsyche phryganea. The sequence goes on from JAGVSL010000003.1 coordinate 11,380,117, forward strand.
TTCTAGGTTGGTCTATGTCTTTAGACAAGTTCCCGAAATATAGCATCTTTTCTGCTAATTTACGTTGTTTTTTTGATACAAGACTATCTATAAGAGACGCCTCATAGCCATTATTAATGGCAATTTGTTTAGTAATGTTTAGTTCGTTTAAATTAATAATGTTTAGTTCGTTTAGTCTTAAATTATAAAAGAGAATAAAAATGAGAAATTCTTGATATTTCACTTATCCAGGAATTGAAACTGAAACCTTGTGATTACTAAACTGAGCTTTGAACGTATATTTCTCCCGAATATGTAAAATGATCTTAACGCTCTTAACGCTATTATACTGTAGGGTCCTGAAAACTTAATGATGGTTAGAACGGCAATGTCCATTGGCACAGTAGTTGTGTAATATTTCAACAAAGAAAAGAGAAAACGTTCTGAAAGAGGACATTGCCCGCAATTGACAAAATGAAATAAGTTTTACATTTCATTATATTTTCAAAACAATAAAATTACCCTGTTCTAATGTTGATTATCAAATGGAATTTTAATTTCATAAATTATGTTGTGCGTCAATCAGAATAAGTATTCGAAATTTTAAATTTTAATTCAATCTATATAAATAAAAATGAAGATTTGTTTGTTTGTCCTCTATGCATTCCTTTACTATTCATCCGAGTTCAATCAAACTTTGGTGAGTTGTTGTGCACACACCCGTGAAGGTTTCTGAAGAAAAAAATTAAAATCTAAAAAATTAAAATTAAAAAAAGAATCCAATACGTACAACTAGTGACATCTCTGAACCAAACGGAAAAACAAAAATATTGTAAATCTAAAATTGAGGTCTGCACGGGCCTGGGTTTGGCCCGCGGACCTTTACCTGGCCCAGCCCGGGTAAGGAAATTCGAATTTAAGAAAAATATTTCGTACTATGTTCGGTTAATGAGTCAGCCATAAGGCAATAGTTTTCATAATTTAAATAATTTATTTAACATGATGTGCTATGAATATCGTTTGAAATATGGAAACAATAACATATATTGTTTGAAAAATATAAATGAATTATTTTATACGATTTTAAAAAATCGAGCTGTTTTCGGGTTGACAAAAATAAATCTGGGATTCGTGTCGGTTTCGGGTAACAAGTGTGATATTGAGACTCGGGGTCGGGCCGGACCGAGTAATTGTATGCAATTTCGACCCGTGCAGACCTCTAATCTAAAAGCACTTCAATAAACAGAATTAAAACATTAACCCCTTCTTTCTTTAGTAGTTTACTTTAGTTTTCCCGTCACTAATAAATAATAAATATAGTATACCGATTGTTTTGTATTAGAACACGTTAAATATTCTTTTGACAGTGTTCATTCATTACAACACACACTTTCAAAAAAGTTTATTTTTATACAGCAAAGAACCATATTGTATTGAGTATTAAGGTGTAGGTACTCTCCGTACATATTATCATGTAATAATTTACAAATCTTAAAGTAAAATATGTTTGCAGTCCATTTTGGGCATCCAATATTTTTTTATAGTTCTATTATGCTTATCACAGCTAACAATATATCAAACATCTCTCTTACAATAGGCCATTTCAGTAGGAAATGAAATGCCAAAAATATGACAGATCTATTACCGAATGTATTATGAAAGTCTTGTTTTTTATTACACCCATGGTGAATAACAAATTGAATCTGTCATTTAGAATGTCACATGGATAGTGATAAATTGCATTTCACAGTCATGTTTTGCTAACAATATGTTACACAATATAGTACAAATTTATTTTTATGAAATTTAATAATTTTCATTCGGTTATTTTTGAAAGTAATCGGAACATCGATAAAATACTGAAACATATTATAAACTTAATTTAATAAGCAAATACACTTACCACTTTTAAAAGCAGGCCGTAACGAGATTAAAATAATTACCTGAAACAAATAATAAAATAATGAGTATGCAATTCGAATTTTGAAATGTTTTTTTATAACGATATTTTGTAACAAAAAAATTAAATTTCTTTCATACCTAAATAGTTGTGTTTTTTTTTATTATTAAACATCATTTAAAACCAGACACAACTTAACCTGTTGCAATAAAATAACTGGAAACATTGCTTTTACAGCAAAGAATACTAATAATGCCGCGGTAAAGAGGTAACTGATTAATTTTGATATTTTTAGTTATGAAAAAATATGTGCTCCCTGTAGTTTTTCTTATGTTTCGTGTAAAAATTGAACAAAATGGTTTCTTATTGATTGCATTGAAATTTACTTGGTAGACACCATTAGATACAATATCGAATTATTTAGTTCTATAAAATTCTGTTTGTTAGTTGATAGCTATTTTAACTTAAATAGTTCTGACAATGGCATTAATCCATTAACTAACTAATAAAATTTTATAGAAATAAATACTTTGATATCTCATCCTATTAAAAATGGATTTTATTTTTCCTATCCTGATGAAACGCTTATTTATCAATACTTATAATAAATTTTAAGTCAGATCAGAAGTAAGTGAACTTTTATCATACAGTATTTAACTTGAATCAACTACATTGAAATAGTTGAGTTTAAAAATGAATTGGTGAATTTATTTCAATTCAAAAGAATCACTTTGCACTTCGCTAGGAATAACATTTATTTTTGATTTCTTCAAATATATTAAACACACGTAAAAATAATAAATATGTTGTTAATCAATTAATACATACATTCAATTAAATATAACAATCATGTATGATATTCAAAATGCATGAAAATCCAGTATACCAAGTAACTCGAGACCATTATATTTATCTCCATCTTCACATACTCTATTAGGTTCTTAGTTATAAAATATGCTAGCAACCAGTTTTCACAAAATTGATATTGTGACATAAAACAAAATAATGGCTTTAATTTCATTGTATAAACATTTCATTTTCGATCACTCACTTATCGAACACAGTAACTCTCTTTTGCTAGAGACTTGCCTTACAAAACCTGTATAATTCAATTATAGTCGTTAAGTTGATTGCAGACTTCAGTATAATTAGTTGTTGCGAAAACACAATAAAGAAAGACTCATAGTTGAGTCGGCTACCAGCATTACATTTGACAATGCGGAAACATCGATTCAGCTATTTCAGTGGATCCAAAACTGTGACACGCACTTCACTGTTAATTAAAAAATCGTCAAAAAACAGTTATATTATATGTACAGTTTTTACGCTTTCCCGAAATTAAGTCTTAGCATGTAGCAAGATTTATTAAAAAAAAAACAGTAACATTATTAAAACATTGAAAAAGGTCACTTAAGCAAATACAAATTTCTCATCTTCAATTGCTTAGTATAAGTGCATGTATAACTATTTTATTTCTCCAAATTAATTGTTTTCTTAATTGATATATGTTTATTATTATTAAACAAAATTTTCACCCAATTGTAAAAAGTTTATTTTAATAAGGTATTTAATAGAAATATGCAGCCTAAAGTCTAAAAAAAATACATTTGATTTATTATGATAATCGAATATTTTTAATGGAGTTATAAACTTTCAATCATGTTCTCATTGTTTCTACCACAGGTTAAACTAGTAGTGACGAACTTGCGACTCTTTGGACTAAAATAAACATAAATACATAAATAAATTTCATTGTTTTCATCATTTACAAAATAATGTAGGTGCATTTTTATGTATGTTTCTTAGATGCCGACTAATTTAATTTTAAGATAAGTGAATTCTGTTTTTCCAACATGAAAATGTTAGACTGGGTTAGACTGGGTTAGACTCTTGATTTAACACTTTTCAGTAACGCGTGATGGCTTAGAGTTTAGATCTTTTGGACCTCACGGACGACAAACATTTTTTTTTTGAAAACGGCCCAAACATAATCTTATTACATAAAATAACGATCATATAAGTTAAATTGTGTGCTGGAAACAATGCTTGTGTTATTACAAAAAAAGCAGTGTGATATTTTTTGCTGTATTTTTTAAATAAGTTTATGGATTCGTTTCTCCAATGATGTCACTGCAACAATTTTAAACAGTTGGCGACCGCTGGTTTAGATGACACCCTTCTCCATAATCTTGGTACCCACGATGGAACACCCTGATAAGTTCGCTAGCGAATGAAACTTTTCAACGACAAATCGTTTGATTTATATAATAGCATAAGGAGTGTAGCAATGATGTTTAAGTTTTTGATCATTTTACGACGAGTATGAATACTTTGTAAGTTTGAGAAGCACTGATTGAGTGAGTGTAACGACTAAAGAACTAGCGTACTAATATGTTTACGTATTGAGGTGATCACTATATACACTCAGCTAATACTTTCCCCGAGATGCCTATCTGGTCAATTCGATATTTTCTTGTAACATAGTTGACCGGCCGTAATTTATGACAGTGCTAGAAATAAACTATCATAATTTTTTTTTGTAATTCCTATTACGGTTATATCGAGATTTTTCTTTCGATTTTGCATGGAACGTTTTGTAAAATAATGAATTTCAAACCATATCCGGTTTCCGTACTATGATTTTGTCAACAGGTTAAGTCAACAAATGAACTATTTTTTTAATTAGAATCGTCAAATACATTCCACATTTTTATCCATACTTTAGCTATTCAAACTAAGAAATTATGTGACAATGGTTCGATTGTTCTTTCAAAAATTGATCACCGTCAACAACGGACAAGATTTTAAACTTAAATTTGATAGATTCGAAGGTGTGAAACAAGTAATTGATCATAAAAAATTCGACTACTGGAAGTGACTGTAATATATTGCTTTTATTCTTTGATCACGCTTATTGGTAAGGCTGTGCGCCCAAGAATGCATTGTCAGAAACAATGGACAAGACATGTCCTTGTGAGAGATTTAAGATTACAGATGCTGAGTGTCATAGAACTTATTGAACACGAGGAATGAATGAATCGACAGCTCTATAGAGCTCGATAAAAATCGTTGCCTAATATAACCTTTACTTTTACATTTATAAGAAGGTATATTATTTGAATTTTTTTGACATTTATTAATAGCTTTAATTAATATGCCATAAATGTATGAATGAATATGAAAGTTGACAAATGCAGTGTTCTTTTGCTACTCATAGAATCCAGTCTCTTTTTGACATATTGGTAAATGTATAATACTATAATCACACATTTGATTAATTTTTTTACGTAAAGTGGAGCCATATTAATGAAGATTCGTAATATTTTCAACAATTACTCTGGAGAATTTTTGATGACGGAGAAATGACTAAAAATGTCAGATGTCGAAACTATATATTAACTGATCAAGAAACTTCATTACCTCAGCCGAATTCGCTCACCAGTAACTTAACTAAAGTTGTAATGAAAATACTTTTATCTTAAACAAATTGAAAAATATGAATGATAACTTTATTCAATATCGGATTTATACCAATATCTATACTGAAAACTTAAATAAAATAACAGACATAATCTAAAATACTAATTCGTCGGCTTAACTAGCAAACTGCTCAACAACATTTCAGCAAAATGTTCAGGAGTTTGATTGAATTGGTATTTACTTGGTTAGAACTCCATTGTAATAGGATAAAATAACAAAGTATTTAGTTCAAGAAATTTTTTATCTAATAGTTGATAGCTATTTCGGCTCTACGCCATATAGTTCAGACGATGGAGTAGAACCAAAATAGCTATCAACTACCTGAAATTTTGTAGAACTAAATACTTTGTTATTTTATCCTATTATGTTCAGGAGAGTTTAAATACTCAATAAATTCAGTTTTAACCAATGCTATTTTTCAATTTTAGATATGTACCATGAGTACTAATTAGCATTATTCGTAAAACATAAGTAAAATTTATAGAACAACATTGTACAACAACAAGTGTAGATACGCAGTTTGGTAGTTAAGCCGATGAATTGTTTTAGAGACAGATTGTTGTATGTACACTCTGTGATTCATAGATACAATTTGTACGCATATTTCTGTTTGTAATATATTATAAGATTGTTTTCAACTATTCTTGCTACAACTTAAGTATTACAAAAAAACTCTTATTCTTACCCTAACGAAACGAGCATTTTACAATTGGTTTTTTAATTCCGTTGTTAAACAAATGTTATTATAGTCTATGAAGGGAGATAGTATAGCAAAGTTAATAAACGTTATATTTATCAGCCCACGAAATTTAAGCTTATGGATTTCAGTAAGTAACGATATTAATGTCGAACGTGCCATTTTGTAGATTTACAAGGTAATACTCATAATAGATTGATAATAAACAATCAACCTAGATAAATTATATTTGGCGCTGCTGCGGTTTGGCGGATCAATTCATTACATCTAGGAACAGGGTTGCAGGTTACTACTGGGAGTGTCATAGTCTTTGTTTAGATAGCGAGACAATCGTGAACTAATGTCGCGTAATAATAATGCTTACTATGGCGGCTGTCGGATGTTATAATAAATAATATTAATGCAAAGTTTCTAGTACAAAGGCCACACGTTTGTTTGCAATGGAGAGGGGTTAAATGTGCCAAATTTGAAGAATTCAATCGCCTTAGAAATACAATCAAGGTGGTTTTTTTAGCAATGTTCTCGTACTTTTATAATTATGTATCGAACGCAAATTCAACGATAAGATTAATGATGGATATTACAGATTAATTGATTACAATTATAAGTTGCTTTAATTAAAATAGGTTTAAATCTTTTAAGTGCATTGAGAATTTTAAGCCGAATGGAATGCAATATATGATACTTAGTAAGGTTTTATTATAATCTTTAGTTGCATTTTGTTTTTGAATTTATGAAAATATGAATGCTTATGATAATTAATTCAATCTTTTTTAAACAGTGTTTACTATAACTCTATTTGTTAATAAATCCAACGAGGGAATGCAGTCGCCGTTATGGGTTTTAAAATATATATAAATATATATATATATATATTTATTTATTCTTTAAATTTAAACTAGAAATTTTTTTGTATGTTTGTGATAATGTATTATTAAATTGTATTATTAATATGACTTCAATATAAAGAATAAATTGAATACTTCTAAATACATACCAAAAGAATTTATTAAAGAGTACATTGTTTATTTCATTTATTGCGAAACAAATTGTGACACAGGCTATGCCTTTTTGAGAAACATCTTCAGACTTACTAATATTACAGTTTGAGGATACTTCTCATAGGGGTAGTTACACAGCCAGTGGAATAGCAAACTTACCTATTTAAATTAAGTACTACAAATCAATTTCCACAGTGTTACAGCCAAATCTATCAAAAGTATTGTTTAAATTAACGAAGGTATTACAGGAGACGCCGACAGGAGATCTGCAGATACTTCAAACAATTACTGTAGAGACGGCAGTTCATGCTGATAAAAATGACTAATCATGCAAGTGGCGGTTGCCAAACACCAATAATTAGAAGATATCGTAATGCATCTAAAGTTTCTATAATATGACTTTCACAAACTTTCAAACATAAAAGCCATTCCATCCATACAAATGAGTTAACCATAAAGTATTACAAACACTCTGACATAATTTAAATCACTATAGTTTTATTTAAATAGACACATTAATTCAAATCACAAATCATATTACTGTTTGTTGTAAGTAATAAAACATAAACTACGAGATTTTTATCTTTCATCAAAATGTTTACGGGCTATCTCAGAAGGAAAATCACAAAATACTAGCACAGGAATGTCTCTGGGATAATAGATATTGCATGCCGCTGCGGGAAACAGCCAAAAAGAAAAATAATAAATTACAACAGCGAAGGCTTAACAAAAATTCTCATTCAATAGGAATTGATAAAAAAATGTCATTAAATATACAATTTGTAATACACAAAGCTTTAAATAATTTTGGTTGATAGTATATCCATAAATAAAAGTTGATAAAGCACTTAATTGTTCAAAAAGTAATAATTTAAAAACGCTTTTTTAACGTTTGCTGGCGACTGTATCCGTGTGGTTATTTTCGTTGACTTCAACGGTGGTGTTCACTGGTTTAAATACCAGTATTGATAGTTTCTTTACGTGATCTTTCAATAGATTTAGGATTTATCTTCGAAATTATGGATGATTGTGATTCCTAAATTCTATCCCATCCCTCCGATATTTTAAAGGGTTATAAATAATTGCACTTTGTGTTTATTTATGATCAGTGGTTCTCATAAGATAGATAGCGAGCGGATTTAAAATAGATTGCCAGTAATGTCCACATTAATTTAACGGTATCGTAATTTTTGTGGAAATTCAATAACACGATAATTAAAACACGTAATTGAATTAATTCAGTATTTTCCAAATTTGTTTTTAATATCGTTGATCTGATTGTGTGGCTTAAAAACAATAATTGAATACACTTAATCATCCAGTGGCATCCTAGAGTAATAAAAACAATCACATGTATGTACAATTAAGAATTGTAGTAATTACTTATGGCCATTTTTTGTTAGTTATAGGTCGGTATATGAAAGAAGATATTTCAAATATTCGGTAATATAACACGCTGAGATCTTTTTTGGATTTAAATATGGTACCTAATGAGATTATTGTTACGCTGGCGACAGTTTTACAGTAATCTACACTGTAATCTCTACGTCAAATGAGAATTTAAGAAGATAAAGCCTTGTCAGAGACGATGTCCATGGTGATATTTCATAAAGCTACCTACGCAGAGAAATGTACAGCAGGGTTACATTGAGCTCACGTCATTGGTGCCATCAGATTATATTATATTATTATTAATTGGGACAAAAAAATGAGGACTGTTCGAAAATTGCTCCAAGTTATACAATATGAACTATAATAGACACACAATCTCTACTATGTAACAGAAAATACATCGATAAATCTGTTTGTCTGTCACAAGAACTTCTCGCAAGCGGTGTACAGTAGCGAAGTGAACATGTCATTCTGGGTTCCATTTCTAGTTCAACTGTGCTATTTTCAGCATTTAACGTTGATGTTCTTTAATGGACTATATTTTGTGGGTATCCTCTATCAATAATTAAAAATCAATAGTACAATAGTACAAAATCTAATAATTAGTATAGGATAAAAATAAATTACTTTGTCGATACTTCATTTTTGTTCCTATATAAGAACACGCGTTTCGTTCTTTTTAAAGCAGTAAGTAGTATAACTTAAATAAAAAACTTTTTTTGTGAAAACATTTGAATAACAAAGGTATCAATTTAATTCAGTATTGAAAATTAATTTCTACTAAAAATGATTATTCACTTCAAAGGCGTGAACTGTCAATTTTTGGTGGAAAGGCATGATATTTACGAAAAAAGAAAACTGTTTTTTTATACTGATTTCACTATTTTAAATAATTATCAGGACTGGTTCCGCTCACCATGAGCATTTAATCAGTGAACAAATGATTAATCAATCTATATATGACCAGTCAATGACCAACTATCTGCCAATTATTGTTTTAGTATTTTGCAACAAATTTCACTTCCAATGTGCTTATCAATCAGTCGCTTAACCTCTCATTTTCCAGTTTTTTATGGATCGTTGGGTGGGAAGAAATTCAGACATCCATGCTTTCGAACTTAAAATTAGACTAATTCTTTCAATTATTGGCATATAGTAAAGCACACATTAAAATAATAAATAAATATCGATGTAAAACTACGTCATGTCAACTTTTTTCATTTGATTCAACGGATTACTAATTGCTCATTTTCAATACAAAATCTGATTGTTATTGTTTTAACTATTATATGTAAATTTAATTTAATTAATAAATCAACAAAATTGTCAATAACTCTTCAAAAAACCCTCACTCAAGTCGGTGGAACAACAGCACTCAATATCTATCTAACAGCAACGAAAGTCAAAATGTCCCCAAATACTTAAACAGTGGGTGGGAGGCGAGACAATGGAATGTTTGGACAATTTATTATTTTAAATGTGTATTGAGACAATGCCTAATAAATTAGACGGGAAAGCGAATTGTCTTTGAGCGAAGGTTTATCAGCCTTTGGCAATATTTACAATCTATAATATATCGCTGAAAATATAATATATTCTATTGAATGGATAATTATTATAAATAACAGAAAGTATAACGTAATGGCAAAGAAAGTATTAAATATTTTCTGCCTCTGTAGCCGAATGGTCAAAGTTCTTGAGAGTGTGTCGTTTTTCGTTGAATGCTGCACGTAAACATTAAAAAATTAACTTCTGTTCATTGGTATGTTTGTTTGTAATATTCACTTCCAATTTCAACCACCCAATCCTATAAATAGGGCAAAGGAAGAGCGATAAGCTAACTAACAATCCTTTCTTATCCCTATCCTAATATTCTAATCTTCTCCAAAAAATAGAGGTTGAGCGATTTAAAAACAACCAGCTTTCTTAAATAAAAAAACTTATAGAGTTGATATCAACTTCGACAACCCAGCTATTGATCGAGTATTTAGCATATTACAAGACATTAAAAAATAAAAAAAATCGTCCTATTACAGGGCGTCAGATTACAGGGCGAGCATTTAAGATTTTGATAGCGTATATGATTTGTTAATTAACGTGAAATATTATGTTTGATCTCACTGAATTAAAGATGACATTATTTATGTAGACATGTCAGCTTTTGACAATTAAAAAATACCACATTAATCAAGACCTATCAATCAAATCCCAAAGAGAGAATATTTTGGACATATAAGCTTTTGGATTTACATATCGACTGCGGAAAGGAAAAAAACGTAACTCACACCAAATAAGATTACGTATAACTCCCTATAAATATAATATATATCAACTGTAGAAAAGCAAAAGGACTCATCCCTCCGTCTTTTCATAATATTTTTTTTTCGATAATCACAATGTGTCACAATTTAATACACGTTTTGTTTGGGCTATACACAATATTTTTTGTGTGTTGGTTACGTCCTTTTTCTCCATTCCACGGTCGATATTATACATATTACAAAAATGATACTAACGGGATATGTAACTATTTCTACGATTTTCAAACGTCTATGTTTGATACTAGATTAAACAATGACTTCAATATTTCTGTTACAAATCTTCAATAGTTTCCTACATTTATTTCTATTAATTTAATTTAAACGCAATATGACGATTGTCGTATCAAATTGTCCAAAGTCGATATCTATTTTCAAAAAAAAAAAAAATCGAAAATAAATATAATATTATAGAAATAATAATGATTTGCAATATTAAAATAATCCATATTATATACTAAATATAAAAAATAAATGATGAAGTTTGAAAACCCTATCGTACCACACCACAAGACGTCTACAATTACATTATTATGTTAAATGCTTCTTAGAAGATACTATTGAAAACTTTCGGCGTAGCCATTGTCTGTCTAGGAAAGCTATTTTAAGGCTCTTGCGCAGATATGCGATACAGCTTGAAATGCGCGCGCAGCCATTAGATGGTATTTACGACCCGGACCTATTTGATCGTATATTATAATTTATAAATTATTCAGACACTCTCTTGAACAAATGTTCGATCATGTGTGAACGTGTCTCATTCTCATTTAATCGCACAGGGCTGTGCAAAATATCAAAATAAAATTTGTTTCGATTAAACAATGTTTGAGCCATGTATTACGTTCAGCTTTTATATAAGCAAGGATGAGAATTTGTATTTATATGGTTCGAGAGAATATTTAAGTATTGTCTTTACATTTATACCACGTAAAATAAGCCCAGGATAAGCACACAAATATGATATTAAAGTCTTGGGATATATTATTATGTACAGTGGGTGATCGGTTAACGAACAGTTCGGACTGCAAACAAATCGGACAACGAACACTTTCACGAAATTTTAAGACATCGACTGAGGGTGCTTGATGGAATTTCAATATCAAATTTGGATTATTGAGATTTTGTACACTTCCATGTATTTTGTCACTAACGACCCGGGTTTCGCCTTTCGGCATCTTCAGGCATTCGAGCACACGGATGGACTCGAACTATGGCCTCGAACTCAGTTCGAGTCCATCCGTGTGCTCGAATTCCTGAAGATGCCGAAAGGCGAAACCCGGGTCGTTAGTGACAAAATACATGGAAGTGTACAAAATCTCAATAATCCAAATTTGACTTTCACGAAAGATTTTTGTGGTCGGACAAGAACACATATTCGGATAACGAACTAAAACGATCTTTTTAATCTAATTATTCTATCCGTAAAATGTCTACGGTAAATCGATGATCGGTTAACGAACAATTTGGATAGCGAACATAGTCTGGGAACGGATTATATTCGTTAACCGATCACCCACTGTATATGCGTTCATAAATTTCTATATCAAATTGTACACAATAAATAAGCTGACATTCAAAAACGAAATTTTTAATTATGATTTATACTGCGAACATCAAAAAAACAAGCAGAAACACTTAATCGTAAGTTTCATATTATTCTTATCTAATGATTTCAAAGATAAAAGTGGCCATTTTCAATATATATATATATGTATTATAGCATGTAATTTAAGACATCGACTGAGGGTGCTTGATGGAATTTCTATATTAAATTTGGATTATTGAGATTTTGTACACTTCCATGTATTTTGTCACTAACGACCCGGGTTTCGCCTTTGGGCATCTTCAGGCATTCGAGCACACGAATGGACTCGAACTGAGTTCAGTCCAAAATCTCAATAATCCAAATTTTATAGCATGTAAGTTGGCATTTTATCCACAACATATTTACAAATTTTAAGACTACTCGTTTCTCAATGAAATTATTATTTATTTGTGCAATAAGATTTCACTTTCTATGACACACCTAATAAGATTCGATTTAATGATGATTTAAAGCAGTGTTTCCCAACCAATAGTACGTGAACCGATACTGGTCTGCAAACATTTAGCACCCATTTTAAAATACCTGTACTGGTTTAGTTTATTGTGTCGAGTCTATCAATCCCTTGTTAACACTGTTTTTCTATACTAGAAATAGACTAGTAAAATACAATTAGTTATATTAATTAACATTTTTTTTGAGTTTCCGTTTTACATATTTTTTGCATCTGCGATTTAACTTTTATTTTGCATTCGTTTTATATTAGATTTTAAAACAAACATACAAAATACTTACAACTTTTGGCTGTCCGCAAAATATTTTTCCATTATTTACCAGATGTAAACAGGTTAGGAAACACAAAGAACATCAGAATGGGGACTATTTCGAGAATAATCTTGTGAAATTTAATCGTGATTACGATCTCTGATGCAATATATTCAATAATAATGATCATAATCTGATATTATCGGATTAAATGACGTACTAACTGACATTCCGTTTGCAATTCAGTTTCTAATTACCTTCATAATGCGACTTTATAAAATTTATCTTTGTCATTTTATCTTTCTTTAACAATTAGAACGTTTTCTTTATGTTCTTAAGTTTAATAATAGTTTTTATGATGTTTAATATCATAGGATTACACAATACAGAATTAAAATATATATAATAATGTTGACAATCTTTTTTATTCAACAATACAAACTCTGTTTATGTGCATAAATACATAGTATACATGATTCTTTTAAATTGAATTAAAATTGGCTTGAGTCATTGGCTGTCAAAGCAGTGACTTTTCAATGATATTGAATATAAAATTAAATCGTTTACTAAACTTGAATTGTTGAGATTTTGTACATTTCAATTTATTTCATCACTAACGCCCCGGGGTTTGCCTTTCAGCATCTTCAGGCTTTACTTACTTATACTTAATACTTACCTATAGGTTAGGCTTTAATTATAGACTTAGTGATAATAATTTATCGTATTTTGTCTTATATATAAATGAAATAAATTAATTACTGTCTGTTAGTTCGAGTTCATTCGTGTGCTCGAAAGCTTGAAGATACCGAAAGGCGAAACCCGGGTCGTTAGTGATGAAATACATGGAAATGTACAAAATCGCAACAATTCAAATTTGATATTGAAATTCCATCAATCACCCTTAGTAGATATTTTAAATTATATTAAAAAAAACTAAGTCGTTTATATTATTTGTGTAGATCACGAAAAAACATATAAGAGCATGAATCATACAAAGAGGATATTAAAGAGCCAACTGATGAGTTTGATCTTTGAGTTTTGCATACAACTAAACACAAGTTATATAATATAGTGGAACATTATATGCAAGATATTCACTTTAAGGAACATTTTGTCCTGTGAACAATGTATTTTTGGTTTAGTTTTATTCTGAAAACCAACACCGCCTAGTAAATAAATATATAAGTGTAACGTTTTAATAATTAATTTAAATCAACCGTAGGTACATTTAAAACAAAAATTTCAATATTTTATGAGCTAACTGTTTTACATCCACTGATTTTAATTCATATTTTAGTTTCCAAATTTTTACTTTTCACATTTTCTTACCTTTGAAGGCTTCAATGTGCTAAGACTGTTAACTAATGTCTTTTGAAAAATAGCTATTTTTATTGTTGGGTTATGCAATGTGTTTCTATAATTATGTATATAAAAAATTAATGTTTATTTATTTTTACATTCTGATGGTATTTCTAAAGTAAGCGAACCACGTGTCAATCCCAGCTACATAAAAAAATATTGTTTTACTTTACTAAAAATGTTTCAAGATACTATAATTTTGAATGTTTGATAAGAGAGAATTTGAGAGTTATTATTTTAATGTAGCATACATTAAAATAATAACTAATATTAATAATAGTATTATTTTAAGGTTTTAAAATTAATAGCTAGTTATTATTTAAAAGTGGGCATGTTTCTTTTACATACACTATTAATTCTTGGGAGAAGAGAGCGCAAAAGAAATGAATTTAAGGGGGTAGTATTTCTTTATTCTAATAGTATTTCCGTTACGGATGATTTTTCGTTATTTTCTTAGCAAAATCATTACCAATTTATGACAAAAATGTGACAACGGTCAAAATGAATTGACGCATTTAACATGTTCTTGTCTTAGGGTATCATCGTATATTTTACCGAATGACTGCTTCAGTGTGTACTCAAACCGCAATTCGATCTTTTTGTTCTTTAGCGAGCAGATATGTCGGGCGAGTGTTCCTAATGTCGGCAGTCGCCAGTGGTCGGCCTTTTGAGCTTAAAACTTAAATTATAGTAGACACATTTACAACAACAGATTTTTTTATATCGTGTAGGTAGTCTTGCCACTCGCTAACGTATATCTGCACCATACTGACCTATGTGATGCTATACGCAATTTAAAAAAAGCACATTTTTATTTCGCAAGTTTCGACAAATTCATGTTGTATGGAGATCGCTAAAAAATATACTTTATATTTGTCACGCTTTGCATCATTATGTTTTTTAATGTTCTGTCTACTATCAATTAATTATTTCGCGATATTCATGAAGTTTCATAGTGATGGCTGAACACTGGGCAACGAAAGGCCGAGCATTGGATTTTTGGGGGCGAACACTGAGAGAATTGGGATTTTTTTGTAAACTTTTATTATTTTATGCTTGGTACAATATCAACCATTTTATTTTTAGTTGGTTGTTTACCTGCTTGAATAACAGCGAAAAATATGTATTTATCACCATTCAAAATCTTTGAAAGTTGTCGCTTAACTGGCCGAACACTGGCGAAATGACCCTATAGTATGTTGAACACGCAAGGAACAATTATTTTACTGCAACAAAACCCAACTCAGAGGCCAAGTTGCAATATAGATGCACAGCCTCCTGGTGCATTCGAAAAGTCTTCCGTTTAACCACCGTGTAACTGATGCACGTTTTGTGATAATTATGCACTAAATAAAAGACCTTAAACAATCTTACTGAATGCTTAAGCGGTTGTTACTGTAGCGAATGGAAAGCGTGGGCGTTGTAATGGTAGTTTGATTTAAATGTAACCGTAATACAGTAATAGGTAGGGATTGCAGCACCGGTATTACTGAATCCGGGATTCTAATATTTCGCCTATTCTTCTAGCACCAAAATACCGGTATTTAAAATTTCGCAAAGCGAATTATTTAGTTGTAAATATAATCGATTTTTGATTAAACATTAAAAGTTTGTGGGCTGCAGTTTTATGAACCACCAAACGATCATTTCCTGTCCTAGGCGTCATGAGATCACAATTCAATTTTTCCCGTAAAGAGATGTGTATTAATCTACAGATCATTTATTATACAGACGAATTGTTGTTTTATACCCTGCGTCAAGAGTTTTTCCTTGCGAAAGTATCACCCGTATTTGTCTGATTTTCAATGAAAATATTCAATATGAAATACGGAAATATCGGTATTCATATATTCATTCGGTATTTCAAACCGTAGTAATGAGTAAGTCAATGCGGTACCGCACCCAGCAGCAAAACACCCATAATATTAAAATTAAACTCTGTTTACCAAATATATCACGATGCCTATGTATTAGAACACGTGATAATGTATTGTGCCATCGAAAATAAGAAAGAAAAAATTGTTCAAATAATGTATCGAATAAATAAATATCATATGCGTGGTCAACGCTGTTAGTTTTCGTCCATTTGGTGGCGGGGTCACAGTTTTGAGTCCCGAATCAACGTTTTCTTGCATTTATGGATGTGTATCCAAAGACAAGGGCATCTGTAATATTTTTATACCTCCTCACCCACTACTTATCTGATCACTGAAACGATGCAAAGAGAGATAGATTAGCTAACTTACAACCAGTTCTCGCTAAGCAAACTCTGTAGTGGTGTTCAATTAGGAGTCCATATAGTCCACATTGGAGTGGCTTAAAAATACCTATAGAATCTACAGCCGGTAGTCCAAAATTACAGATATAACTTAGTAAATATAACAAATGTGACAGCAAGTCTGTACATCGAACACTGATAAGTGACTGAACACTGGACTGAATGAGTGAGTGACTGAACACTGGTAAGTTTCCGCAAAAATATCGGGCCGAAGCTACTGGTAGTTTATGGTGGCATTTTCAGTAGTTCTTTTTAGATAACTAAAAAAATCTCAGTTGCATTTGAGATATTGTATTTAGTTGGTAATAAACTAATGCCACGACCTATTTGCAATGTGAATATTATCAATGTTCCCCCTCAAAAACACAATAAATACTGCAATAATAAAAACTATTTTTTATGAAGAGTAAATTTATTTAACAATATATATTAATACACTTGGGCCTCGTATAACACGGTTTTCATACGAAAAGTTTGATGAATTGTGATATATTTTTGTACAACACGCTTAATGTAACACGGTTTCAGCATTTTTTTACGGAAAATGATCCTAAAATGTTAGTTTGACGTTCAAGAGAGAATTACAGCAGATCTTGGCCACTTATCACGAAATATGTAAAGATTTAAACGCTAAAAGCAAACAATCGTAAAAACAAAAATATTTCATAGTCCTCCTATAATGAAAACTCACTACCGATTTCGAAAAAGAGTCGAATATATAGTCTTGATAGCGATAATGAATGAATGATCTATTATATGTGATTAAAGATTTTTTCAATAAATACGTAAATGTATATTTTTTCGATTGTTTATTAAAAAAAATTAAGGATATTCACAAACTTCGATATTTTGTATGAACTTCATACCTCGTATAACACGTATTTCTATTACATGACATTTTTGTGGAACCATATGACCGTGTTATACTAGTCCCGAGTGTAGATGTTTTTTCTCATGTATTCTCTTAGCCAAGCAACTTCAGATTATGTATTATGAAAATGACGCGTTAGATAAATTACTTAAAAAAAGGTAAATTCCACAACAAAATGACTGAGTTCATAAATGCACGAAATTAACGCTCCTTTATCATAATTAATTTGAAATTAGAATAAGGTTTCCAGATGGAGATAAATTATTTATTGAAACACATATTTCAAAATAAACTGCATTGTTTAAGCTGATGTCAGTTAAAAGTTATTAACAAATGAGTACAATAATAACAAATGTATTTCAATTATTGTTGTCGTAACGAGAAATTTATCACTATCCGTTAATGAAAATTGCACAAATGAAATAAAGTAAAGTAATTTACAATACGAGATTGACTAGATCTGTATACTATAGTAAATTGCCACATAAAAAGATATAACTAATATACGAGAGTATCATAACGAAACACAGTACTAAAATATGATAAACAGAAAAGTAACGCTTAAAGGTAGAGAGTAATTAATTATGAAAAGTAATTATTACTACACTAAGAACTTTCTGCAACTCAGATTACAGAAGTTTATACAGGTTGCACTTGACTTCCGTACGTAATTGGTTCCTGAAAATCTATGCAGATATTGAATGTTTAAATTTATACAAATATTTATTTATCAATTAGCAAAGTAAATGAGGCGAATTAGCATACAGATGTTTTCTTTATAAACTTTTCAAGAGATAGTTGGATAGCACTCTTTTTTTCAATTCTTGATAAAAAGTTCTAAAACATGGTGTCTTTATATATATTGTTTACTATACCCTAAACATAAGCTCTCCATTAGCATCACATTCATCCATGAGTCATCAATTTTTCAAGATAAATGAAGGCATCATTCATATTTTTGTTTGTCAAAGTCTTAGCATATATATAAACTAGCAAAACACAACGCATCTTAACTAAATTGGTGTACGTATTTGAGAAGGTGATGGGGAGCGGAGGAGAGAAGAGTGACTGTATGGAAACTCACAGTTTTTCAATTATCGACAAAAATCTTAAGAAATATGTAAAATAGTGAATTGCGCGAGAGCCAAGGGTGCTTGTATATTTATTATAATGGAAGAATATAGAATACTGAGATTAGGAGTGAACGATTGATGTCTACACTTCATTTGTATGACTGTGAAAAGAAGTCGTCATAAAAATACTAGTGTTCTAGGATACAATTCTACATATTAATGAAAAAATCAATATTCAATTCTGAAATGAGATCGTCGAATTGCGCAGTGTATAAATAATAAACGAAATTGTACATCAATACCAAAACTATTTGATGAATTATTTATACTTTTAATGCTCAATTTATTCGTAATCTTGGTATTATAGAAAACAGAGTCGTGCTGAAATTGAGAATAAAGTATCCACTAAATAATAGATTTATAAAATGATTGTATCTGACGACAGTAATCTTGTTATGAAGACTTTACCAAAAGTGATTTAATTAACCTTGATTTTTATCGTTATATTCCCATCCTCATTACTGACTTCGTTATGAAATTTCTATGGATATATTATTACATAGTATATAATAAATACGCAACCTTGAATTTAGCAGTTTATTACGTAAAATAAAAAAAAAATTATATTGTTTGCAAATTAGTTGGCACTACTGCATCACGCCAATTCTCACACTTTTCTGACATTGTTCATAAAATTGACTGAACATTTCATTTACAATTAGCGAGTTTACGCTTAACTGTCTGTCGCTCAAATACGTATTGGGTTTTTCTCAATGCAGCACCTCGTCTTTAGACAGATGTTTATTTTTTTATTTCATCGATACATTACAAATAAAAAATAAATTAACATAGTGGCATTATCAACATTAAAAAATATGACGTATAGAAACATGTCATATCTTCCTAATTTTTATTTCTTGTCAATCCCTAACATTTTTTTATTCAATCTTTACTATGTTTATCCGCCTCTTATTTTTAAAAAATATTCTACATTTAGATATAATTCGTTGTATTCTTTAATTTTTTATCAACAATTACATAGCACTATGTAATAATATATCATTATTCACAAAAATTAACTACAATAAATTTAACATAGTTCAATTACATAATGACTTTAAAGTAAGAATTGACAGTTAAAACCAAAGTAACTACGATCTTGTTTATGAATATTTTCCCTTCTAATCGCTCCAACTACTAATTTTTTGAATAACCTTCCCGTTTTCATGCTAAAAAAATCCCTCCGGATCTCGTGCAGTCACATTTCGTTGTCAGTTTGTGAGTTTTGTCATATAAACACATTTATAAATCAAAGTGACACTTTCAAGAAGTGAAATATTGTTTTATGTAGTATTAAATAGTTATTTTACGTCATATTTTATGTGTTAAATCTCAAATACACAAAATATGCGAATTTATCGAAAGACGCTAGAATCAAAAGTTTGAAACAAAACGGTTGCATACGGTACGTCATGCATTTCGTATTGTTACACTAATTGTTATTTTACTATAATTAATTCTATACGATACTATAATTTTGTATTTTTCGATGGTAAAATTAACGAGGTATTTAAATTATGATTAATTATACAAAGACGACGTAAACTATAATGTATTTTATGTATTTTTAATTATATGTAGAACTAGTTTATTTACAAACAGAAAATTTTCAATTTTTTTTATGACCTATTTCAGAAATAATTTATAGGCTTAAAGGCCGAAGTAACCCATTGTTAAACCATGAATTTTATTCATGATGCATACGAATGCGAAGACTTTTTAACACTCATTTTATCTAGGGGTACTGCCGTTGTTTATAAAAGTGGCGCCCTAGCGTTCCATTATCTATAATAATATAATGTAACAAATGAATGTTCGTGTTAGCCTTTTGAAGTGTTCGATAAGGAAACTGGCAGTGCCATAATAACAATTTAATTGGTGGCAAAGAATGGTACTTTCATTCAAGTGAAGTTAGCGGTTTTGCGGGAAACTGGACCGACAGACCACAAATAGGCATCGATCACGCGCCAACATACTTATCGCACTTGTTGATTAACGAGAATAGGTATAACTAAGTTCTTACATTGGTAGCTAAATTGAATTGTACACCGGTAATGTCTATCTTACATGGTCGTTTACACAACATTAGTATGACTAAGTGACATGTATGGGTGGTGAAGAAAGATGTGTATCTTTTAAATATTCATATTTTCAATGTTTGTGTAAAATTAATACTACTTACTTTCCATTTTTTGTGTAACAAATCGAGCCACTGTTTTGTTTCTTTTAAACCATCTTCAGACTGAGAGTACTTTAAGACATGTAAATAATATGTACACGTCTTAAGATGCACTCAGTTACTTTATTAAATAAATATCTATGTTGGGCTGACTTATGATTATAAGTTCAAAAACACGAATTTTTATGAAAGCAAAATCAAAGTTAAATTCTGAGTCATTTTTTCAGCAATAATAGTTATACTTTTCATTTTTACTATTCTCATATCAATGTTTAGATATATAAAAAAATGTCATTAAAACAAGAATTAATCGACCTGTAATTCGGGAACCAAAAAACTTTAGGCCAGAAAATAAAATAAATCACATTTTCACATTATAAACGCATAAATATATTATATTTTTTATAGGCGAAGTATACAATTAATGCCACTGAAACTCAATTATCTTTTGAATGTTTTTTCTTACGCAAAATGGAATTATACTCAGTCCACCTGTCATAGATATTATAGAATGTATATAATTATTTAACGTAATGGAAATTAAGTGTAAAATTTTGGATTCGAGTTGGTGAGTCCTCCCTCTCCATGTTCGGTCAGTGCTAAAATTCTTCACATCCGCTATTTTTAGTATTTTTGATAATTCAGGAATCAATATCTAAAACACAAATATTTTTTTAAGATACGTGATATTTTTAAGTGTGAACCTCCTTTTCAAAGAAAGAATACAATGAAGCAGATACAAGGATAACAGTTTAATTTGTTAGCATTAGTATGTCTGATGGATTCCTTGGTTATTTCATGGTTGCTTTTTAGGTATTAACTGTCAATTCTTGGTGGGAAGGCATTGTATTTTAAAAATAAAACATAATTTGTTTTGTAATACATCCACATCCTCATCACGAGCACTATCATCAGTTGATAATGCTTGTGTTGAGCGAGATCGATCATTCGCCACTCGCTCCTGCACTCCGTTGCTCTGTCATCGGTAAGGAAAGGCCTGCGGCGTCCTTCGCTCGGTCACTCCAGCGAGTTAGAGCCCTTTCGCGTCCCTTTCTGCCTTCGACCTGTCCTGTAACGACGAGCCTCTCGAGATTGTCAGTGGGCTTGCTTTTACGTCCGAGAATCCTGTATTTGGAACTCTTTCATGATAGAGGCGTTTGTATGCTTGATCGTATATAATACTAATCTGTAATTAATACTCAAGTGTCATTTTAGAATTTGTCTGCTTTACGTTATCAAATATTTAGTTAGACATTTTAAAATATGTATAATGTACGGCAATTCAGCGAGTTAATGATGAAAATAAACTATGCATGCACAAAACATATTAACAACGTCGCAAAAAAGTTGATCAAAAATTAACATCAAGACATAAGAATAGAATAAGTGCATTTCAGAATCAATACTATCCAATATGGTATTCGTTGATATATAAACAATGGAGTTTGTTCACAAACTAATGGAAACAAAATGAAGATGTCTAAATAACGCTAAGTGGTATTTGGACATCACATTTTCTGATATATCTGTTTCTGAGAAAGCTATTTAACACCGTAAGCATTATTATTGAATACTTATTTTATGTTAATTTAGCTTTTAGCTACCTATCACACGTTTTAAACATAAGGTCTCCAAAGAACTACGAATGATAATAAGATAAAGATAACTTTAACGACAATTAAAGTTACGTATTTAATACTACGAAGGGTGAAAACAGCGCATTTGTATTATTAATTCTACAAATAAGCTTAAAGTAGTTTTACAATTATTTTTGTGAAAGGGTATTGAATTATCTCACATGCAGGTTAAGCTTAAGCAACCCTTAAGCTGCCACTATCGAAACGCTTACATTATGTGTATTCGAAATTTGCACGACAGATATTTTCGGCCATATTAATCAACGATATATTTATATTTTCATTTTAATTTTAGACATAATATCTGTGGACAAGCTTTGACTGCCAAAAACAACGATTAGCTTAGTACAGCTGTGTTCTGAGAAGAAATTTTGGTGGTCCGCAAACTAATTGCAGTAAAATTATGGGAGCCAAGAGTCGTTAAGCAAATATCTATATAATTAAATACCATTTCATATTTTTAAGAAATGTAACCTTAATCATCATTATTTTATATTATATTATGTTTGTATTTTCCTAATAAAATATCATGTTACTAAATCGCGATATTCGGGATTCGTAGTTTAGTGGTCAATGAGGTCTAAAAGATTGGCGACCGCATGTTTAGTACACTGCAGGAATTAAGGGATTTTAATTGAGGTAAACTCAAGGTTTTAATATAAGCCGTGTAGTTAAAGGGTTTTAAGTTACTAAAAATAATATTGAAAATGTATATCTGCACTAGAGGTCTGCACGGGCCCGGACTTGACCCGTGGGCCTTTACCCGGCCCGGCCCGTGGGCCAGGTTCGGGTGGGTAAAGTCAATTGACAGTCGGGCATTTGTTCTACAGAATAATATTTCGGACTGTGTTCAGATCATGAATAGTTGATAACTATTGAAATCTTAACTATTGATAACGAAACGACAATAACTAATTTCATCAAATTTCGGCCCGTGCAGACCTCTTATCTGCACGGAGTGTAAAAAAACTACATCAATAATAAATGCCTTACTCGTTGAATTAATTTCGATACATTCTTTATTCTTTGAAATATGTTCTTTGATCGTTAACAAGTCTGAGCTGAAAATTGTTACATCAAAAAAATGATAATAATATATTAATCTTTACATAATATGAGTATGCAGTAGTATCGAATGCAATTAAAAAACTATCAATAACATTCAACCATGACACATGTTTTTTATACAAATACAATCAATATTAAAGTCCATTTAAATATAATTCATTAATTAGTAATACACAGATATATTATGTTAATGGCATACACGATACAAACGTTGACCAATAAAAGCTTATCGTCAAAGAAAGTGTGTTAATACTGCAATAACCTAGTTACCGCATACACTTTTTTATATACTATGATAGTTTATTTATTGCATAATAAATATCTTACTTATCTAACATCATTATTTTTAATATAAATACGACTATTAAATAGCGCATTCAAAGTGAAGATTTGCAACACTTGAATACATTGATTATGGGTAACTAAAATTTTATATAATTTATTAGTAATTTTGTGCAGTAGCTATTTTCCTCTAACATGAGTATTACTAGCTTTACTACCTGGTTAGACATGAATCAAATATCATCTACTTCGTCTCATAACTCGAGAAGGGAACGATGAAGCGAACTGAAAATAGTCACATCCATTAATTTTTCTAGCACAATAAATTGTGCTAATATTTTAACGCCAAGGCTCACCGCTTTAGAGTATTATTTATGGAGTATATTTTTCATTTAATAGTTAAAATTAAATGCTCTTTTTTTCCATGTCCACTCCCAATGTGGAAAATATGGTCTCCTAATGGAGGTATCTCAACAGTTTTTTTCTATGAGAACTGTTTGTTACTCAGTTGCAGTGGCGGCCGGTGACAGGAATATTAGGGAGTGCAAAAAAAGATTCACATATTTATGCAAGAAATCCATCCTCCACATATTGGATTTTGAAAGTACTATCAGACATATACGAAAATATAAGTCTGATATTGGCGATATCAACTGTTTCTCTTCACCAGGGTTTCCCAAACCTTTCCTGCGGATTAATTTCGACGGACCACCTTTTTTCTTTTTTTTGGGTAGGTAATATCAATATGAATTTGAGTACGTCTAAATTTGTTGCAGCCCTAGCAGCATATACAACCATTCCAGGTTGTCGCGGATGATAGTTTGGGAAACCTTGTCTGTCTTTAGTCGTGGTATTTCTCAAAATGAATTGATCCTTTTTAAATTTTAGAAGTAACACTCACTTTCGACGGAAGTCATCGATATTGTATAAATTATTTGTAATGGCTTAACGGTTTAGCTAAATACTACATGTATTTTTATTCGTGAAGAGTTGAAGTATAGACAGGGCTCCAACGACATCGTAAAAATCTTCTCTGCTGTATAAGACGGTTAGTTCAATTTAAGTTTAAATTCCTCGGTGAAATCATATGTTAAGGTTACCGTATTAATGTCTGCAATTGGAATAATTCTGTATTAAGCCGGAAATTTTTCGCATAAGTATTTTTGGGGAAAGTAATTTGTAGAATTCAATATAGAAGAATATAAAAAATATTAGAGGAAGGTGTATTACGAAACTAAACCAGATACACAGTTGAATATTATGGAATAGGTAAGGCCAGCCAGGTAGAAAACTCGAAACTATTCTATTTTAAATATTCAATAATATCTACACGGTATTATACACGATCATAGTTATAATTTTATAAATTGTATTCATCACTCCAAAAGTTATAATGGTAGGTAAATATTATTCTTATTGAAGAGTGTATAGTTAAAGAATCATATTGAAATTAAATGAGCTTACTACGCTTGTTCCACTGCTCTTTTTCATTCATACAAATGACTGTTACAGGCTTGTAAACGCAAACTTCAAATCGCTTCGGTTACGTTCGGGAATTTCCGCCAGGGGGATCAATGCGCAAAAACAGTCCATACAAAATCCCCCCTTCGCGTAGTTCATACTGTTGCAACGTCACAAATATGTCAAAATACATGGAACATTTCAGACGTCTAAGGAGTGCAAAAGAATTTATGCTCCTACCGCGTCATCGACCGACTTTCATGCGTATTCTGAATCGACGCAGAATACGTTTGCTAGTCGTGTTTATTGATCATCGTTTCCTCCAATATTTTCCTATGGGAAACACGAGGAAAATTTAAAATTAGTGAATTGGTATAATTATTATATTTGAATATCGTTTATTAATGGAATATTTTGATGGGACTTATTGGAGTGCAGTGCACCCTTTGCTCCTTTACAAGAGCCGTCCCTGCTCAGTTGCTCAACCTATATTTATCGAAGAGAGCAGGGATAGAAGGATAGGGCTAGGACAAGACTAGTGGTTAGCTAACCGCTCTCGCTACGCCCCGTGAGGATGGGATGGGTGGGTGATGAGTGAGTTTTAGACGACACAAACACTCAGACTACGAACAGAAATCCATAAATCGATTGAAAAATCAATTTATGAAAACTGTCCGCACCGGGAATTGAGCCCGAGACATCCGTAGCCGTAGCCCACGACGCTACCAACCGCGCCACGGACGCCGACATGTATGTCAAAATGCTCTTTCGACATAATAAATATTACACAGGCATACAATGGTATTCATCGCATATCTATCATCGGAGTGAATATTTAAAAAATTAAGCCATTAATATGCAGAAATTTTATTTTGGGTAGTCACAGTGGATTAGTGGTAATGCGCGAAATTTCTAAGCTGTAGCAAGCTTCATGTTCAATGGTAATAATAAAAGATTAAGAGAATCTTGGATGATATTTTAAAGATCGCAGAAAGACACAACGTGTGTCCTTGTACAGGTAAATTGTTAACCATCTTCCCAAAGCAATATTTGTATAGTATGAAATTCTTCATTCGACAGTAATTATGATGATCTATTGTAAAAAGGTTAAAAGTGTTTTAAGATTATAAATTTTACATTATATATACACTATATGTACACTGAATAAATTCACTCTCTTCTTTGACTTACTATTGATCATACCGATGAAAAATAATATATTGTTCATAGACAACTTAAAAAAACAATATAATACATGGCTAACTCCATTTATATAATTATTATATGAATTGTTAACGGCACAACTTTCAAAGTAAACATTGTAACGCGATCTAAATTATAATTTTAAAGCAAACAATGCCTCGCACAAACCGTAAATAAATTTCACTTGCGTAAATGATCTCGTTTTAAATTTAATTCAATTTATTCATGAATACATTATTTATTTCCACACACACTGACTGCACTAGATATTGAATTAAGATTTTATTATTTTAAACGGGAAAATATAATGCTGTACTTTCACTGTATGATAAATGTTGAAAAAGTGAAATTATTTTCTCCACATCATCGTGATATATTTTAATACTTCCAATAAATCAAAACAGCACTACTTTATCATCATAATTTTTTAAGCAATATTTATTTTTGTGTATGTGTCATAACTACAAAAAATATATTTGAAACAAAAAAAAACAATTATTTGTAGACATTTGTGGTTAAGAGTTTCACAATAATACTGCATTCGATTATGAAATTAAAGACTACGCAATAATATTGATTCATTATTTATCTATATCTGCAAAACTCAGAATTAATCAGTCTTCCTTATATCTGTAATTGAAGATTCCTTAATTTACACTGTTATGGCATACATTTTCATACACAAAAACACAATTATGAAGAAAAAAAATTAGGTTTCATCATAACTCTGATATGAAAATCTTAGTGGATCTGGACTTGCAATAATATTGATTCATCTTCATCTGCAAAACTCAGACAGAATTAGTCTTCCCTATATCTTCAATGAAGATTCCTTTATTTACGCCTTTATGGCATAGGTTTCTGTAAACGAAAACATATTAAGAAAAAAATCAGATTTCATCAAAATTCTGATGTGAAAATATTTGTGGATCAATTATGCTCAAGCGAGAGCCTTGCAATAAATAACATTGATTCTTCATTTATATATATCTGTAACCACCAGCACTAATCAGCCATCTCTATATATTCCATGAACATCCCTTTATTTACGCTTTTATGGCATAGACATATTATAAAACAAGTTAAAACAAACATGAATTTGTAGTATAGTTCTGATATGGAAATCTAACTGGAGTGTGGACAGGCCATCTTTTAAAAGTAAATCGAAGATAGTTCAATATCCATATGGTTACGATTTCAGAATGTTGTAAATTGTTTTTACCAATTATTTGTGAAAGATATCCAAGATATCAATCCAACGATGGATGGATGATGATAGAATAGTGAAGCTAAAAATTAAAATTCATCTCAGAGACAAATCCTGTAAATATATTTATATAATATTTGAAATTGACGAGATTACGTTTGTCAATTTTTCTAAGTAATCAAATATGTTTTTTTACTATCCGCTGACGTAAATTTTGGTTGTATAGATTCTATTTTTATCGAATGTATGATAATTCAAATGACAGTTTTGTGTGGGATATCGTCACTCATAATAAAATCTATTTAAACACGTGAAGTTTTTTTCATCCAAGTTGTTAGAATAAACAAAAAACAGGTTCTGACTTTCCGGTAAGTATTTGAATACTTAAAAAGAGTGAATCACTACACTACCCAATCATATTACCAAGCAAATTTATCACATTGTAAAAAGACACTTTACTCTTATTTGTAAACGTTATGTAATTATGAATTTCGAACAATCTTTTCACCTCAAAAGAATGGAAACACAACTTTATATTAATTTGGAACACTGATATTCAAAATAATTTTATGATGCTTAAATTCCATTTTCAAATAATGGAACATGGAATTTCGTTACAATTCGCTGATATTGGTGACGTTTTAGTGTATCACAATTACTAAACAAAAGCATCAACAGTAATCAATCTACTGCCGTATATAAGTTAACTCGTTTACTTCATCATACTACTTAGTCCATGGTGATCCTTTTTACAGACTTCACTGAATTTACTGAATATTTTATGTTATCAATCGACCTATTATATATGTTAGCCTTGTCTTCGTATTGTATGTCATAGGTTAGTAGATTATGAATTGCTTCTCGAAAGATGTGCCCAGCCCATTACAATTCAAATTTCATCACAAAATATTATTAAATAATTTATCATCTTGCCTAACCTATTGCTCTCCATTACCAGCCTTGACTGTGCATATAATGTATTTTATTGAATTGCATATGATTGCATACAGTAGATTCTTACATATATAGTTAATTGCAGTGGCGTAGATAACAAGCCCCACAAGCTTTCTGGAGAGTCTCTAAGAGTAAAAAAAAATCCTATTATATAATATGTATCTATATTGAAACGTTTTTACGAATATAAAATAATTTGTTAATATTTGTAGAGGGTAGAGAAAAGAAAGTTCCTAAATGGCAGTAACAAAGCTGGTAAATCGGTATTATAACTGTCACATTTTCAACTATAACCATAATAATCCCTCTTAGGGTGAGGAGAATATTCTTCATGTCGTATAAAATTGTGAATTAATATTAATCTTTTCTTAATGTACAAGATCAAAATGTTAAAAAATGTTTTATGTTCAGCCGGATTTTAAGAAAGCAATTTTTGAAATATCGCATCATAGTATTCACAAAACAAATGTGAACACTTTATGAACATAATATTCATTTCTGTATATGTGTGTAAGTATTGTATAAGCTGGCTGGAGATTTCGTGACGTGGGCGGGAATATTTGTTTGTACGTGCCAACGGAACCCAATGTACCGCCCACGCTTACCAATGACAGAATCACACCTAGCGGCCGCATATTATACTATCTTTGGCGGGAAAATAAAGAAAATTGAGCGCTTTGTCCATGTAAGCATAATTCATTTAATCGGTATTTTGATGATATTACTCTTATATAATAGCAAAAACAAGGTACACGTTTGCGATATTGGTGCCAGCAGCTTGGAACTAAAAAACGTTAATGTAATAAATAAATATGAAATGATCCACGAAACCATAATATTGATATATAGCTATATAACAATAGTCGCATGTGGTTTTCTCGTAAAAACAATGAAAGTGAGTCTGGCTATTTTTTGAAGAGAAAAACACTTATTACTTGTAGTCATGTCATATTAAAAACCCGATTTCAAATTGTAAATTAATTCACTCAAAGTAAATTCAAATCTATCAAAATATCTACTCACCTCATCAAAATTGTCTAACAGTACATAGAACAACCACATTTACATCAACAATATTTGACATTCGAATAAAATTTGAATTTTTAGCGTTTGAATTTGGAACTCAGACTGAGATTTGGTTTTGTCTCTGTTTGGGATATTATTTCGAATAGAGTTCATTTGACTCAGTGATTCCTATCACTCCTACATACAATTATATTTATATGATTATTTCTTTTTGATTAATTGAAAGTATTTAAAACTAAAGCAGTCTAACGTTGAAAGTGTATTTCGATACTGCGGCTATTAAAATAACCACGTTTTTTTAAATATTATGTTATGCAATCAATTTAATTTTCGATTCTCAATTTATCAAAATTACTTCCTGAATACCATATATGTTTTTAATGTATTTATTATTTAATTTTCAATTTAAGGGGTGCCATTAACTGATAACTGAAAAAAAGTATGTCTCACATGTGCAACGGCAATTAATACTTTATTTTTTTTTTAAATAAAACACAATTCATTCGTACTACTTCCACATATTTAAAATGATCAGGACCGGTTTCGCTCATCACGAGCATTATCAGCTCGTGATGAGCGAAACCGGTCCTGGTCATTATTAATATGTGGAAGTAGTACGAATGAATTGTGTTTTATTTTTTAAAATATAAAGTCTTTCCCCCAAGAATTCACAGTTAACACCTTAAAAGTAATGCTTTGACTTGTGTTCAATTGTACTTAATTGTTTCATACTCAAAGTAAGCGAAATTTTTTTTTTTTTACCAATATATTGATTTATAATTAAGGAAATATTGAGGAGGCAGTAATCGATTCATAACTAATTACAAGTGACCACTTTTAGGTGGCATCAAACGTTTTAGTGGACAAATCGGTATAATTTATAATATTACTTTGTAAGCAGCACACAAATAAAGACTTTCAATGCGTAGTCAAATCATTAATAAACAATTCATAAAAATATTAACGACATGTCTAAAGAAAAAAATAAATTACATAAGAATCTTAAGAAAAATGCTAATTTAATATAAACTGCGTTGATAAGAATAAGGATCCAATGCAATAATAACAAACATCTCAAGTTATTCGGTAATAAAAAATAACGCGCGGTAAAATATGTTAATTAATTCTGCGGTGCCGAAATTCGTCTCATTAAAAAAAGCCGCGCGAATGCAGCAACGGATCGTCGACCAATCACAGCGCGGGGAGACGTTCGAAATTCGAATATTTTAAACGTATCGCTCGATTGGCGGTTCGAACGAAAATCGGCAAACGTTCGAGGAATTACCAAAATTTATTTTGCGGTAAGCATTCACTTCGATTTCAACCATAGTTCATGGAATTAATTCAGTGAGCCATTATTTAAAAAAAAGTAAAATGAAATACGGCATACATACAATACAGTGTATAATATTATGATACATTTAAAATTGTTCAAATGTGGGTTTTCCATTTAAGAGCTTTGATCTTTATGGTATAAGTAAATTGCTAGATAAAAACGTAAAGCTTTATTCTTTCCATTTTTAATAAAAAAAAGTGGCTTCAAATAGCATCTTTGGACTAACCTAACATTAAAAGATATTTGTATACGTATGCTTGGTTGCCATAGGTTTTAAATTTGTAGCATTGTTCCGCATCTTATGAAGATAAAGAAATTATATCAACAATCATTTAGACTCATTATATTTGGCTTCTGAAATCTCATTGTAATTACATTATCCTGAACAAAATATAACTGATTAAAAAAGATTACCAGAATATAAGATACGGCTTTAATCGCCAAAAAAACATACAGGTCTCTCACTTTGTAGCATTGAATGAAAACCGTTTACAGATTATCAGTTTCTCGGAATCAAGTTTCCAGTAGAGGAAAGGGTGGATGAGAAGGGGTGACAATATCACAGAATCCATACCTGAAGATTTAAATGGAAAATTAATAATGAAAGTATACATTCAATGATTTTGACGATGCCGTTCAAGACAGAGTCCCACGATCGTTTACCATTTAGCTACTAAATTACTAAATAATAAAAAAAACGTTTTATCAACCTGTTGAGCATGAATTTATTTGTAAATGATATTTTCATTCTGTATTATTGTATGCGTGGATATAATGAAAAATTACGATTTTGAGAAGTATGCAAATCGATTGCTGAAAGCAACATAAAACACCGATATATTTAGAAAAAAATAAATCCTCCCATTTAAGAGCGAAATTTCAATTTTACATTAAATTTATTGATATTGCCCTGTATCTTGCACCAGTGGAATAAGTGAATTAACTAGATACAAATAATAATAGAAACCAATTCTTACTATTACTCTCTATCAAAAACCCCAAAAGGAACTAAATAAACCTTTAATGAACTATTTTAAAAGTATGAAACTAACCTTAATGTTCAATTATATTGAAACTAGTATTTTTGATTTATCTCACTGTTGCTTTCGGGTAGAGATTTATGCATTCATTTCGTTGACTGTAATACTAAAATGAAAATTATTTGTGGATAATTTCGATGGACTCGTTGATATCTTACAGTTAAAACTAGATGTTGTGTCAAACTATTATCGAAAGGCTTATAATTAAATGCACTTTCGTTTGGATCATATTCACTTTCATAAAAATATTTTTCACTTATAACAAATACATTCCACAAAAAAAAATTCTTTAACTAAAAATAAAGTGATTCCACATAATAAAACATATTTTAACTTTGAAGAAATATGCTTACAATTACGTAAAAATATTTTCACATATTTAGATAAAATAGTTTTTACTCAACATAAATACTCACACTTTGAAATCGATAGTTGCACGAAGCTGTAATGAAATGTTACATATTCTTCTACCCTATATTAGGCCGCCTATATTGTTTTTGCTACACGCACTAGAATACATTACACAAACCAAACCAGACCAACCCTAACATAACCTACTACAACTTAACTCACTTTGTTAAAAGAATCCATGACTAAGTGGAAAATATTAAAATCTATGTTTGAGTGTACTAAGTTAATACTATCTAATCCAAAGTGCAAACTCTCGAAATAAAAGTTCAAGTAAACCAAGTGAATACTATCTGACACAAAGTGCAAACTATCGAAATTAAAGTTTAAGTGTACCAAGTGAATACTGTCCAACACAAAGTGCAATTATTTATAACCCTTATTGAAATACACGCGGGGAACGTCTGAAACAGGTTGCAAAGGCCTTTATGTTATGTGATGAACTGAATTAAACAAGTCAAACGTTTATTTGTTTGTGAGGTTACCCGCTCAATGAGTAAGTAAAAATAAACAAGTGAGGCTTCCTAATATAACTGGTTCCTATGTGTTTCAACAAACTGGCCGAGCTGAGTGGAGTGGAGTAGTGATGGCTGGCAAGTAGGTGCCCAGGTCTGAGTGAATGAACCTCACCCATTCATACTAAAATGTCGATCTTGGAATACCTGTTTATTTGATAGTAGACCAAAAAATTCCGTCTAACGCTGTCAGGCGTAGTAGAAATACTTGATTTGCCAAAAAAATATAATAGTTGATTTTCACACATTACAATGATCTCGAGTGAAGCTGGTTTTTAATTGAATATCACAAATATATGTTTCACTGAGCAAATAATTCAATATTCCGTCAAAATATTAGATGTATTATAATCATATGAAATCACAGTTTTTATTTATCTTGATGTCATTCGTAGTGTGTATCGTCGTTTTCCTGACAGAAATATTTACATTCAACTAAATTAATAATCTTGTCATATAAAATAAAACCTTATAACTTTGTGTATAGGACAGTAAGCTTAGCCGTACCCAAAATATAATATTTAATAATAAAATATAATGCCTTTCCACCAAGAATTGACAGTTAAAACCTTAAAAGTGATTGCTTATAATATTGTTATTCCAATGGCTGTGTTATTAAGTGTCACATTTTGTAACACAGTCAGTCGAATAACAAAGTTATTATTTTACATTAAAAATGAATATCCACAGTTATCACTGAATCCATCAAAAATATTTGTTTAAATATTGTAAAAATAATAAATATCGAGCAATGGATCGATGAAATTATTTTGGTATAAAGATAATTTTAATGACGACGAGTTTGTATCTCTTTCCTGACAAGATATCTTGAAAACAGAAACATTTTAGTAAAACTATTTAATATCATTACTTTTTCCGCCTACAGTTGTTTGCATAGCCCTTCCAACTTAACCGATAGGCCAAATTTCGGCAATATACAACTACTTAATACTGGTCATATCATTTGAAAACATCTGGAGACAGACAACAAAGAGAAGGAACTACCCAATTTAATCAAATATTAAACTCATTAAAGCTTTCCATTTCGATGTGACTAATTGACCATGACACCTTCATGGAAATAAAAATAAATAATCAAGAATAAGTATAAAAGTAGACACCAATCTCTTATTAATATGTAGATATACCATTTTGATAAAGTGCGGTTTTTTGTAACAATTCGCAAGTTGTTTTCACTGCTCCAGCACGTTAAAATAATGAGCGAAGCTACATATTCCCATTTGATGATGAGTGCGCACTTTTATATGCTAGTTTTTTTTTTAAAATTCAAATGTTTAATTTTAAAAATGTACTACAACTGATGTTTCATTATAATAATTGCATTATAATTTTATTAGAAAATTTTATTGCCGAAAAAACATGATATCTATTGCCCTTGAATTCATATTTTAACCCCGAAAATGCCAGAACACCTTACCAACTTATAATCAGTAGAAAATCACGATTTCCGTTGATTTACAGGTGCGTTTATATGGCCGACCAGCACGACCGAGAACTGCCTGGCTTGTTAAGTCACTTATATTGCCTATACGCTCGAAAATCTTAATTTCCCGTGTTGTATATAATCCGATACACGTAAGTAACTAACGGTGGAATTCACGATTACCGCCTAACCTTCACCTTTTGCATTCGAAGCAAGGAAATCTTCACGATAATGCGCATCGAAATTGTCGAAATGAGCACAAAACTATGATAAACAATACAAATTTAATATTGCTTATTCTCAGCCTTGAATAATGCAAACAAAAGTTTTAAAATTAATCTTGCATTAGCTAATTTATTTTGGAAATTTACAACTGCCTTTATAAAACTTTAATGTGATATTTTCGAATTCAGTATCCTGTTAGCAAATTTATTTTGGGATCTTATCACTGCGTTGCAACCAAATTTTATATAATATTTTCTAATTGAATATCCCATTTTTTTAAATTAACATAAGATGCAGGAAAAAATTAATAATTAATTTAAAAATAGATTTTTATTTTACATTAAAAAAAATAGAGGTGAAGAAACATAAAAAAAATGCAAAGTGTGAACCATTTCAAAAATAAGACTGGTTGAATGCATTAATTCTCATACTAACCGTCAGGTTTTCAAGCATATGTTCCTACTTATAATTTTTATCTTATCGCGACCGTTTGTTTAGTGGAGTAAGCAAAATTTCTTAACTATTGAGTTTTATTGAGAGTCTTTGATGAAAAGTCAACATCCGTTTTTTTCCTGAATGACAGCAATACCTATGTTCAAAAAAACAAATAACTGTCAATTATTGAACAGACTTATATAAGAAGAATTATATCATAAATTTGGATGCATTTAACAATATGCTAACACTCGATCTAAGAACTCCTCAAAACAACAAAAAAGTCCTATATTCTATTCTTGGCTATGCCGATTACCGTATGTTGATGTTTTTCCAGAAGATCATCTAGAGAACAGGTTCCCAAACTTATTTTCCACTTGGACCTCTTGTCGTTATTTTTATTTTCCGTGTACCAAGTCTGCCTAATATTGATTTTTTTTAAACTTATTATTTTCAAATGTGGACACAACGCTGCCCACTGTGATCGTTTTTTAGTAGAGTTTACTGAAAAGCTAATAATGTTGTTTTTTAAAAACATAATGTAAGTAAATATTTGGGATTGGAACAAAAAAAATCAGAATCTAGTAAAATTCTTACATAACTAAAACTGCTATTAAATTCCACGAGGTAAGTATGAAGACTGAAAAGCTTTCAAAAACTTTCTTGCGATAGTCTATAATGCAGGACCAGCAACAGAAATATCTTTCTGAAGCCAGAATTGCTGGTAACCCTATCTAAACTGCACTGTAAGTTCTTCGTATGTACTTAAGCACTTATTAAAATTGGTTTAAAATTGGATTAGTCCAATCAATATTATACATATATATCATATTAATATGCTTGCAGTCTGAATGGAATCCGATCCATGGATCCCCATTTTTTTCTCTGACATGGACTACTTTGGGAATCTGTGGTCAATGTTAAGTGATTAAAATTTTACCTTATGCATAAGCAAGCTTGCAGTAATATCAAATATTTACTTATTTTTAGTATCCTTAAAAATAATTGAATCACGACCAGTCTACTCTCCTCGCCTCGTCTACTTTGACGGACACGTAGTTCACATTAAAAACGGATATGTATTTCCATTTGGCGAAATGTATTTTTATATAGTTAATAGGAGTTGAATTTCCGTTTCTAATAATAACTTCTACAAAACATCGCCGATGTCATTGACCTCGTGGCGTTGATAGAAAAAATGGCATTAAATGCCCGGGCATGCAATAAAATGCTAAATCATTAAATAAATCTTAACAGTTCGGTTTCAAATATCGCCATTAATATAGATTTTTTTCTCATAACGCAGATTTTAAATCACGATTTTGTTTATAAAATACACATGCCCAAAATAAAAGACGTACAAATAAATACAATAGATTACTACAACACAAAAGTAAGAATGTATTAACTTCAAGTTTGATCAAAATATAATATTTGACAAATACTCACTACGATTAGGTTGGTTTTTCCGACAAAAATAATTCGAATGCTCTGAAAGTTCAAGAACATTTCACACGTAATGTGATAAATATGTTAAAATTATTTTTTTATTAAATATCGTCGTTGTTCTGGAAGAAAACACTACCTGAAAAATACTAGTTTTGAGTGATTGGACTTAGAAGTTTGTCAAATGTTTGAAATGCCATATCTTTTTCATTTTGTTTGTTTGTACAAAACCGTTTTAAAGTAATGATATGATTTGTAAAAAAATATGTTTCTTCTTCCATGCAATAAGGGACATTTTGGTATATCTAACTTAATATGTCATTTTTTCTGATTTAGTGTTTTTCCAGAACAACGACGATATGCTTTATAACATGTTACTTTGAACCTACCAGAAAATTTACTAAATGCCGCAAAAACAATGCTATTGTCTAGAAAATTTTATTACAAATACATTATTACCATAGAACCAAACATTGTGATCAAGGAAACCGATTTGAATTAAGAAATAGTAGTACGAAAATGTCGTCATACTTAATTTTTATTATAAATTGTTCTTCTATATTAGATGAACAAACCATTTTACTTACACTATTATGGCAACTTCTTCATATTGATATTTCGTTATATTTTCTCTGATTCCCATGTACGATAAATTTCCATTTTTCTATTCGCAATTAAAATTTCTGCAGAATTCTAGCCTCATTTAGTAATATTTTGAATAGAAAATAGAAGCTTGTTGTAAAGCATACTTATTTTATTTTCAAAGCAGAGTATGATGAAATATACTGCAAAAACATGACAATAACAATGAATAGATAATCGCGGATAGATGAAAACACTTTCATATTGCAGGGTTTTTCAATTGTATAACTATGACTTATCCAATTTACAGGATTTAAATATGAAGATGCATAATCATCCTTTCTTATTTAAGGACTATATGGCCTAAATCAGAACTTCTCTAACTGTCGTGGTCCAATGGAGGGTAGCGAAATGGTCCAATAGAGCTAGATATTTATGTATGCATTTTTCTTCCATTTTCATATATATATTACATTTGTTATATAAGAACACATTATTCATGATTTTATTAAAGGAATGTTGACTTTCAGACGATTGTAGAATATAGGTGTATGTGTAGGTATACATATGTATATAATGTCAACTAAAACTTTATATCGCGGTTTATATCTTGAAAATTAAGTAGGCCAAGGAATGAAAAAGTTTGGGAAGCACTGGCGTAAATGATTAATTTCGTTCATAAATAAACAAATTTTGAAATATCATCATCTTGTCTTAAAACTGTCTTTAGAAAATATTGTTTCCATGATAATTTATTTGTATATTTTTGCTTATCATCCTAAACCTTATTTATTATATTTTAATACGTATGGCATTTACAGGCAACACAGCGATATATTATATTACTGTTTTTCAGAAATCAAATTTCGGTTGAACAACCGGAAAAGGTTATGTCTTGCATCTTGCAAGCAAGTCTTGTCCGTTGGCAAAAAGATTTTTTTTGATACGCGTGGGTATACAATTCCGCCAAAGTGATTTATTCGATCGTCATAAAGCTGTTTTTTTCAATCGGCATGTGAAAATTTACGATTGCTTCCCAGACATTATTATTTGGCGATAACCCAAGACACTGATGGATTTGTTTAGATAACTGAGCTCACTCGCTTCTCAGTGTGAACTAAGTAAATAATTGACGGATGCTTAGGAATTTATTATGACCAGTGGCTTAACTACTTTTCTCGCAACCCTGTTATATTTATTAATGAATAAGAAAATAAATATATTAAAAACAGTAAGTACATTTAAAAGGCAATGGGACAGAGATTAACATGAGAATAAATGTATGTAGTATTATTTAATATTATACCATTGAATGATGGTTGATTTTTGTGAATAGGTAGGGTGCTTGTTCCTAAAGTCAGCCGTCGCCAGTAGTCGGCCTTTTGAGCTAAAAACTTAAACGATACTGGATATATGAAAAAAAACAGATTTTTTTAATTCGTGTTGATAGTCTTGTCACTTGCCAATGTATATCTGCACTATACTGACCTATATGATGCAATACGCAATTAAAAAAAAGCACATTTGACAAAAATTGCTAACAAAATATACTTTATATTGTCATGCTTTGCATCATTATGTTTTTTATTGTTCTGTCTACTATCAGTAAATTACTTCGCGATATTCATGAAGTTTCATAGTGATGGCCGAACACTGGGCAACGAAAGGCCGACCATTGGATTTTGGGGGCCGACTACTGGGACAATTGGCATTTTTTTGTAAACTTCTATTATTTTATGCATGGCACAATATTAACTATTTTATTTTTAGTTGGTTACATTACTTAATCCCTGATTAATAGAATAACAGCTATCGGGTAGGTCTGGGCTGAAGTCCCGGCAAGGGTAACATCAAACTTAGATTGATTTCAATTTAAATTGATCGTGGACATGGGTGCTTGTGATGTTTCTTCATCTCGATTTAATCTTGAGTGACGTTAATTACTAGATATTTTTATTGATATTTTCAAAAAAAGCAATAATATTGTTTTTTGTGGTCTTAATTCAGATCACCATCAATCAATATACAGTTCCAAGATTTAGTAATAATATTTTTTCTTAATTCTTATATAACATAAACTTTTAAATAATTGTCAGTTCACTTGAATTTCTTTAGATGCCGACAGACGAAATCTGGGTTGTAACCAGCAAAACTAATGGAAGTATACAAAATTTTAACGATTTAAATTTGTATGTAATATTGTTGAATTTATATCATCGATGGAATGAAACGATCACATTATTTTTGAATTTCTGTGGAAAAATCAATGAGCCGGAAAGACAGAACGCTGAAAACTAACAGGAGAAGCCGTTCGGAGGAACAGAATATCTGAATGACGACAAATTTCGAGTGGACTACCACATTCAAGAAGAATATAATCTTATCCAAAATCTAAAGATACTTTTATTTTATGTTTAATTATTACTGTAATAAATAACAACAAAACACCCAAATAAAGACCGAAAGAGAATGGTTTTTTTTTCTCTCTAAAAAAATGAATAATTGTTACTACTTTCTTGTAAAGCAATTGATTCCCTTCTTAACAAGAATACATTAAGACAAAAGTTGCTAAAAGAAAATCTTTCTGAATTTTTAAGACTTTTTTTATTCATATTATTTATCACATTATATTAAAAATATAAATGAATATTTTTAAGATGTCTTCCAAATTACAAGGCATTTATTACAATGTTTATTTCTATATGGATAATATGCAAATCAGCTAGAGATCTAATAAAATACATAGCATAAATATGCTATATACAGTGAATCTCACGAAAGCGATAATTTACCGGACTGCCAATAAATTGGTTTTCACGACGAAAACACGTGGATACTGCCTACATATTTAGCATGCTACGTCATTTAAATAGTTAAGAAGGCATGTGAAAAGCATGGACGCTTTATTATTTACTGAAAAATTTCAATGATGTTTTATAAGGGAGATATTTTTTTTGTTATAATTTATTATATTGATGAGGTATGGTGACCGATGTCAAGATATATTTTTTCAAACTTTTATTGATATGCCAGTTGCAAGAACTATCCGTCTCATCAGCATTGCCTAGAAAATAGGACATATTCAACGATAAAGATAGTTTTTTTTTCAATTTGTTTTTCTTCCGCAAAGTGTTTTTTTTTAATAAATATAAGTTACCTATCATACCTGAATTATATTTTATTTCACAACTAAACAAATAAATATATCAGTTTAGAGGCAAAATAGTGAATCATATTTTTTTGCTTGGTTAATAACTTTTCTGTAGAAAATCATTCATAAAATCTTCGACCACTTTACTTTACTTTGTTGAACTATTATAATAGTGTGAAGGGAATTCATTTTACTGGATTTAAAAATGAGTACTTGTTTATTATACGGTCCTCAATATCAACGTACATAATGCATTCTTCTTTCCGAGTTGTTTTCAACTATTAAGGTAGCATTTACTTTCTAGATTGGCGTTGCAACTAGAATATCAATCGTATTTTACTTATTTATACAGTTCATGAAGTATCAACTTTACAGTGTAAAGCCGAATTAACCTTCCCGTTTTCATGCTAAAAAAATCCCTCCGGATCTCATAAAGTTACATTTCGTTACCGTGTGGGTCTTGTCATATAGACGCATTTATAAAGTGAAACGACAATTGAAAAAAATACAATATGGTTTTATGTATGATTAAGTAATTATTGTACATGATATTCTGTGTGTATTAAAACCTGAAATATATATCAAACTGTGCAAAATTATCGAAAGATGCAAGAATCGAAATTCTTCATAGCAGAACAAGCTCGAGACTGTCTTGGTGCCATTTGAAGCAAAATAGTATTGTATACAGTACGGTATGCATCTCGGATTGTTATTATACTACACTAATTGTTACTGTATTATAAAGTTGTATTTTTATGGCAAAATTGACGAGGTCTTCAAATTATGAATAATTATACAAAGAAGACATAAACTGTAATGTATTTTTAATTTTGAATTATATGTAGAACTGCTTTATTTACAAACAGAAAAATTTTCAATTTTTTGTATGACCTATTTCACATATAATTTAAAAGTTTTAGGGAACCGAAGTAACTTATTGTTACACCATGAATAAGGAAGGGTTACACGAAAATATTCATTATTTAAACATAGAATAAATGATTAAAATACTTACTTTACTATACACACTTTTTCTCATGCAATTTTTGAATAATTTTGTATCTGTTCGTTGTCGGTCTATGATGAAACTCGAATAAAATTAACAAAAAAAATATATCTATTAAAAGCCAGTCGTAGTGTCACCTACTTATCTAACCAATTACTAACCACCAAATAACGTAATGTTATTTCTTGAATTAAAATAATAAATTAATACTCCTACATAGACAACATACAACAGATATTGTTTCATTATTAACAATTATAAATAATTAAATCGTGCATGTTGATGACTTCTGCCTTGACCGCGAGCGCTGTTGGAAAGGCCTTGGTTACAAAACAAACCCATTAAAAATACGTTTCGGGTCCCTAAGATTCGAGACTCTTATCTATTGACAAATTAACCGAATGGAAAATTACTTTGTAACGTGAATCAATAATAGAACATGTGAATCGTATACACTCAATTCTGTACGCCAGTGTACACCGCTCGAGCAATCTCGACCGGCCTCAGAAACGATGTGTCATTACCATTGACTGTTATTTGTATTGTTGAGAAGAGGGTTTTTATTTTAGTCTCTGTCGTTTTTTTCGTTCGCTGTACTCTAAATTTGAGTAAAGGTTTCCCAAGAATCAATCAAATGACTAGACAGCTAAAGTATATGATGATTTGAATTTGGAATTACAATTTTAAATTCAGAATATGACTCGAGAGCATGTTTGGATATTGTATAATTATATCGGTGCAGAAACAAAATGGTTAAAAATAACGACTCAATTCGTTGTATATAATATAATAGATAGCAACGCTTAATTTCGAAATATTTCTCATACTACATACATTATTATTTCATTATGATTTTTAATAAATGTTTGATATTACAGCAAACTGCCAATGGACCGAGTATTTTGAATTTCAAATCACTCAGCAAGAATTTAACAAAGACGTTCGAGATCAATTGGGTGAGGAAATATTAAGGATCTCAAATGTGATACAATGGTCAATGTCTTTGACTTCGGTTAAGGATCTCATGGGATCGAAAACCAGTACAGACAGTTTCATAAATTGATTTATGAATTTCTGTTTAAAAGCATGAATGTTTGTGATTTCTAAAAAAAATCCCATACATCCAATCCTAAAAACAGGCTGTAGTGAAAACGGTAAGCTAACCACTAGCTCTGTTTTAACCCTATTCTTCTTTACTTACTCTTTTCGAAAAAGAGAGGTTGAGCAACTGAGTAACAAGCTGTTTTTGTAGAAAACTTTTGTTGAAATACCTCAATTAGAAGGCCATGTATTCCAGATCGGGAACAGATTTGATTGAAAGTAAATACATTCAATATTAATTTTCCAATATGTGAGCTCGGAGCATAGAAGCGATAGTTGGCTCAAATATAGTCTACGAAAATTTTAATATTTTCCAAAATTTTCATGTTAATAATCTTTATGAACCTTGTGAAAGAAAGTGACAGTGTGAAATGAAATTTTT
Organism: Himalopsyche phryganea; assembly: GCA_022494535.1. Taxonomy (NCBI): domain Eukaryota; kingdom Metazoa; phylum Arthropoda; class Insecta; order Trichoptera; family Rhyacophilidae; genus Himalopsyche; species Himalopsyche phryganea. Next base: position 11,422,921 of record JAGVSL010000003.1, read on the forward strand.
GATTAAAAAATTAGATTTTTTTCTGTAATAATGCTTGGAATTTCTATAATATTAATAGGTTATTAATTATCAGCAACTGGAAATATTTACCATTCAATTAGCTTAACATACTAAAGTTAAAATAAAAAATTTTGGTTCTCACCGGTTTAAAATGAATCATAAACTTTGGCTAAGTACAAATTTATGCTAAACTAGTCATTCGATACCAAATAATGGCCAAACTTTTGAAAATAATTCGTAATCTATAATCTGTGTGCGGAGTAAACAAAAATCTACTGTCAAGGACAAATGTTTTATAAGCTCTTAGTTACATCATTTTTAAAGGTCCGATATTAATTTTAAATATTCTAAATTTATACTTATTCCGTGACTATGAATTTTATGTTGATGAAACAGTAGTCAATAAAAATATAATATTTAAAAAGCAATTCTGTGCTCAACTACTTAAACACTTCCACTCTAACGTTGAGTATATGGATTTCTAAGAACGGATTTTAACAGAAGTATTTTAATATGAACTAGCTGTTAATCTGCCATTATACCTGTGTTTTCATAATTATAAGCGTAGAATAATTGGGAATATGAGAAAACTAGTTTTTGGCTTGTGCCTTAGATATATATATATATATTAATACATTGGGATTGGGACCTAATCCGGACTATTGCGTCCATAACGATGATGGTGAGTCCAAAATAACGGTGGGTAAAAATACGGAACAATTTTGTTACAAAAAAAATCGTTGCTATAAATTGGAATAATAATTAATTTTATTGATTGACCAAGACTGATAATATGTTTTACTATACAGGAAATCGGATAAAAAATATTTTTAGACGCGTTGCATTGGATGACTAATTAAAATTAATTATTTTTAATTCTTTCAAAAAAAATATCACTTCAATTTATTTGTGTATAATGAAATTGGTAATAGAGATTTTGGATCGTTTCTTGAAGATGACAATTATTATGGGCTCCAAATATTCGAATAATATAATTTATGAATTTGATCATGAATATTAATCCTTTTTTTTTCAAATTTCTGACGATATATTTGCTCACACGTGTCTTGATCGTGTATTATGGTATTTAAATAACTTTTTACAATCCCAGTGATTTAATATACGTAATAAATATGAAAGAATAATATTCGAATACTTTATTTAATATTCAAATATCAGAAAGGGCCGAATATATTCGAATATTCGCTATAAATCCTTAATGACAATACACATAATACGTTTGACAAAATCCAGTCTATTTAATAGACAGCAAGCACTATCTGCTATGAATATGTGTAATAACATGCATAATAATATCCGTAATATATTGATAGAACTAATCGGCTTAAATAATTTCGATTTTCCTTGCGCAAGAAACTCTCTCATCGTATATAAATGTGAGAATTTTACCAGAAAACCATGTGTCACGCCATCTGATGTAAAGTAGATATTTTGCATTGGTCGACAACTATAATCTTTTACTAAATTTACTCAAATTTAAATATTACTCATTCTAAGTATTGTAATGATAAAACTGAATAAGTAGGATAACCTGGGGAGACAGATATTGGTGTCATTGACAAGAGCCTACAACCATGAAAAAACAAGATGGAGATCCTTGATCTGTCAAATTAGTCAAAATACAATAGATTTCATCAAGTAGCTCCACGACACGAGTGACTAAAAAGATAGTAAGAGTGCTAATTACATTATACGTTTTATTAAGTCTTTCCTTACCGGACCGTATTGGGCATTTAACGAAATTTTTACAAGACTTTTAATACTGTTGTGTTAGCAAGGAACCAAACCATCATTTCTCTAAAATCATGCCAGTATGGGAGAGTTTTATAATGTATTTTCACCGGTATTAAAAGAGTTAATATCCTGTTTTTAAAAATCAGATAATTTGTCGATGATTGAACACATGTAAAACATGTGTTCATACCTTTGGATACAAATCTATATACTAATTTAAACATCAATGTGTGAATGATACTATTGAGGAATTTGAGCTCTTGATCGTGCAATCATTTAAGACAAATGCCCAAAGACATTGGCTATATGCGTCCTACTAACGCAAAATCTAGAATATATTTTGAATGAGTTATCCGCATTTCAGTATGTTCACTTAGCAAATGATAGAAAATATAACCAATAACTTTAGCACTCATTATCTTTAGGCAGATTATTTCACTCTGTAAGGAATATTTGACAATCTTCTTTACGCGTTGTCCATCTCTGCTCGTAGAGTCGTAGAGCAAACAAACTTATGTCCACTCATACGGTCAAAGACATCTATACTTATGCACTGTGTATCTAAGCGTGTACTCTCTTGAAACAGCCAAGAGATATATCTGAAAAATATCACTTGACAAATAAAAATGCACTCGCACCGCCCACATTGTTTTTTTACCTTCTGTTTGAACTCAAAAATTCTTTGTTTTAGCTTTTTCCTAAAGTAAGTTTGTGCATTCAATTAACTTTTTTCTGTTTATCACTTCGTTTGTTATATTTAATGCAAAAGGTGTCATTATTTACCTTTAAAACTAAATGTGAGCAATAATTTATAATTTTCAAATTAACGTCTTTGGATAATCATCGTCAAATTCAGGTGATTTAATGTCAGAGTTTTCCTGGACTTTCACCCTATCCACCGGGATGATCGGTCGCCTTGAAGTAGATAGAAAGACAACCTGATGGTGTTAATTTTGTCCTTGTTTTAGCTGTGTGAATTGCGTATATATATCGGTATTTATTTAGCATCACAACAACGCTGGAAGAAGCGATTTTCATTTTGCTTCCTCGTCCCTTAGTATTCCGGCAATTCAATCAATCCAGTTGTCTTACTTAATACTTTTGATTAGTATCCCTTTATAACCTTCTCTTACTATATGATGGAAAGTGCCCAGTAAATGCATGACTTGTGATACATATTAAGCATGCAATAATTTTAACTACTATCTACTACAAAACAGAAAATACATGTGTATGTCGTATGTCTGCCTGTCACAAGAATTCCTCCCAAACGGTAAACTGCAGTGACGTAACATTTTCTGATGTTATCTTGCCTGCCATTTCTTGGTCAACTTGTGCTATTTTCAATTTTAAAATTTAACGTTATTATTAAATGGTGGAATATATTATGAGATATGAGAGTATCACATGAAGTGTTCACGATGAAATTTTCAACATTCAGCTTCCAACTGTTAACATTAACTTGCACCAACATAATATTCCATAATATCACCAACGTCTAAATACTCTAAATTATATCGTGTGACCGCCAAACTAACGCGATAATAACGCAGACACTAATATTTATATTTTCAGTGTCAGTGTTTAGAAGTTCAATATAACCAGGCTGAAGCCGGGCAGTATAAATACTATATAATCTGCCGTATTCCAGTAAAGGGTTATATATTTGTGATTTGATAAAAAGTTAGCGTGGTATGTACTCGTAATGAATAAAGAATGAATTTGAATCTATCCTGAATGAAGTCGTATATTGTTAAATAGCCACTCGGGCATTGATAAATAAAAGTGAAAAAATATTCAATTCATCTTTGCAATAAACAAATTTTTAATCGACGCGTTTAAACATGTGCTATGATAAATTTAACAACAATACTAATTGCATATCATTTTGAAACAGGAAGAACAATGTTTGAAACAAATTGAGACATCGTCATTATTAAAATAATTGCTTTGGGTCATAGATAAATACTTAGATCAAACTTTCTACTTTATACCCAATACAGAAATGCGTCTCAGCTCATATTCACGTAAGTAGGTTTGTATACAAATATTGATCAGTAATATATCAACTGCTAAATGTATTGTTATTACATATTTTTTCAGTTACTGTCCTGAATTATTGCATTTTTTTACAAAAGCAATATTCATTTATATACATATCGTTCTTGATAATGTATAGATTGCAATTTTCACTATTGAATTCGTAACTAAATACACATTTCATTTTAATGGCAAGGTAAAAATATCAAAGCATTTATTTGGTTTTACACGTATATCTTTGGTTGATAAATAACTAACTATGATTAGTTATGAAGATGGCTTGAAGCCGACATCGTTATGAAACAAATACTTTACTGCTCGTACAAATAAATACTTAGATATTCATACCTTATTTTAATAGAGTTCTACTAACTAAACGCCAATTCGACGTAACCTTGAGTCGGACTTCTGTTTTGATATCGCATTTTATTTATCTTACAAATTTATACTCTGCGCATGTAACTGAAAAACTGATCATTATGTAAGTAGGTATAATTTAAAATATATTGATTAATATGTATACAGTGAATCGATACAAAGGTAAAAATAGCACCTCCCACATATTTCAAAATAAAAAAGCCAAATTTTTAAACATGGCTAAGACTTTGACTCGGCTTGGAAGTCATTCACGATTTATCATGGCGCGTGTTTTTTCCGTATAAAAATAAAAGATTTTTTAAATGATATCATAAGATTTAAGTATGTAGCTGAAAAAGTTTTTGCGTAACAAAATAGCTCACAGTCACGGTTAGATTGTATCTTATTAACAACTTTACATATAGACTAAACTTGTCTAAAATATTTTTTGTGCATTCTTTAGTCTAGTCAAGCTGAGTTGATCATATGTTAAAGTTTACATTCATACAAACCTATTAGTATTGCAGTAATACAAGTAAAAAATACTCGCACAAATTCACATTTTTTAATCTGTTAAATCGTAAAATATATTAAAATAAACGTTGTTCATTATAATTCCTATGAACTGGGTTCGAGAGATAATAAATAAAATCAACTCTAAGACGCTTTAAGTTTAAGCCGATAAGTAAGAATTTCAACTGAACTTATTCTATAAGTGAAACCTGTTCAGATCTTGTTAAATTTAATTTCTACAATATACAAAAGCCCTCATATTTTTTTGTCCAGTTGGCTCCTAGATTGCATAAGTGTCATTTTTTTATAAAGATACTTCACCAGTGTATTCATATGTAAGTTCCGATTAGTGCTCATTGAAAAGATGTCATTCTTCGTCTATTGTTATATTTGCTCAACTTTTTGCAAAAATCACTTAAAGTAATATTTAAAAAAAAAAACTTAAAATTCACACGGAGCATATGACCACCACATGGTGCCTTAATGATTCTCTGTTGCCTGACAGTATCTTTGCATCCGCTCCGTCAAATACATCTGATGGATGGCCATCAACTCTTCTAGGGCAACAAAATCCATCCGTTTGGTAGAAGAGACCGGCAGGATTGATTTTCTCTTGATGTATCCACAGTACATATCCAAGCCAAATCCTTCGTCGCTTTTTTATTTTGGACGTAATAAAACCATTTTTTCTTATTATTTCATGAAACAATGGCCTTTCGCACAGTGTCAATTAATATATGTGAGTTTTTTTTTCAGAAAAATATGACGTTTTGAAAGGAATCTTTGAAATCATGATGACGAGTGATGAGGGTTCAATTCAATATAGAGTAGTCAGACAAATACCTATGGTAAAAAAAATATTATTTCATTAATCATTGTTGCAAATACGCCGATATGTTTACATTTAAGATATATAAAATTATAACTTAATTGATTATGAAAAAGTTAATTTTTTATTCAATAAGCGGCCAAGCGAATCAATCATATTCATCTCAAGTATCAATTAATGATTCGACTCACTTTATTGCGCATTTTTTATTTAATCACTAGACGGAAAATGCAACAGCAATATCAAAATGTTATTCACCGGCGTAATTCCCCATCAAATAGTATTTCCAGTATAAATTTTCGGAATTTTATCTGGCAATGTTCTAAATTTGAAATTAAAAAAAGTTCATGACTAAAATCGTCTGTACAAATTGCCCTGCCATGAAACATAATTTTTCAATTCCATTTTCAAAATTAGCGATGTAATATTTATAAATGGGATTATTTTTATCGGAGAGAAGATGTTCCAAGTTTAAAATTGTATTCGAACGATTCATTAGTTTATTCATAACAAAAAATAAGTCTTATTCTTAGTTTGTTAAACCTCACATAAACGTTTTACTTATTATTCAAAAGTGAAATATTCGATCAAATAAATAGAATTTTCCAAGTTTAATCTTTGTTCTATAATAAAATATTGTTTTACAATCTAGATTTTATGAAACGTTTTGTTGATAGATGCAGTTATAAAGCATACAAGTAAATATAATATTTATAAAAAAAATCCTGTGATATAAAGACAAAACAGAAATGAGTGTGGTATCATTCTGACATAGAATAAGGCAGCAATCGTCGACCTTGGACGATCCCAAGGTGAATCCCCGAGCAGACACCTGCGCCCGACCTGCGCGCAGCTTCTTGCGCACATCGTCGTTAACTGATTCATCACAGGTGAATACTGTTGCAGCTTCTTTTACTTCACGTACCTAACGAATAATTCCGTTTTGCGATTTAAAAAAACGTTTTAATCTAATTAAAATAACACACTTCGGTATTATTAAACTTAAAATGAAAATACGTAAAATGTTTAAAATGAACAGTTTTTTTAAAATTCATTGTTTAGTAATAATATTTATATTTTTTAAATTATAAAATGTGTAGTGATTCTTTCATTTCTTATACATATTGTTATCATGTCTAATCAAAACCACGTCTATCATAGAATTATTGAATATATTTTTCAATTCTCCTGTAAAAAACCTTTTAAAGACATGTGGTTTCTACAAAGCTTAAAGTTTTATTATTAACTTTTCAATTATTTGGGGGATTTGTATCCAAAATGAATCGGTAGCAACAAGCTCTAATCCAATCATTATTAACTTTTCAACCATTTTTGACACAGAGTCAAACAATTGGCTTAAAACTGGTCCTCGTAAAAAGTGTTTTGAATCTCCTGCATATTTTTAGTGGAAGTGGTATAAAAACAGTTCATAAAATAGTAAACTATCACAAAATATGTTTATATTTATTGTATTATATGCGCGCGGCTCTTGTGAATCGTCGTATATGCGCATCGCACACAAGCAAGACATAGAGAAAGGGTAAGATTTAGTCGGAGTCGGGAGATGATGATGGCCTTTGGGTTGGATGTGTTTTTTTTTTATTCATTTTATTTTTTGGTACTACGCTTATCGTACAGAACCAAGCAAAACTAATGCACTCGGATCACTTTACTTGGGGATTGTTGAGAGTTTTAGTTTTTGTGCTCGCCACATCACGAATTTTGTTGGGTTATATCTTTTCACGTCAAGTTGAAGTCGGTGATTCTTATTTACTACCTTAAGTCTACCCAGCTAAAAATTACATTTTTATTTAACTTATAATAGTTACTTATAGTATAATATCATTATATTATTTAAATTATATGATTGCATATTTTTTTTACTAAATGTGAACATTCGTAAATTTTACAATGCAAGTACTATGAATTCTTGGTATTGTTTGTCAATCGCTCAACCTCTCTTTCAGAAAAGATACAAATAAATGAACTATTGATAATACAGGACAAATTTACTTTATAGTCACGTCCAATAATCCAAAAATAGAGCATAGACTTTATGAAATTTCAACAAAAAAATTAAAACGTTCAAATTTTGTACACTTCCATATGTTTTATCGCCAACGACCGTGGTTTCCTCTTCAGGCATCTTCAGGCAATCAAGTGGACGGATGAACTCAAACTTGTCAGTTGAATGATTCAAATTTGAAGAAGTTTAAATGTTGATATTAAACGAGGAACGATTGTAATTCAATTAGCCACCATCCTTTTTTAGGAGTTATAGAAATAATTAGCATTTTTATACTAATTAATATTATATGATATTCGATGAATTAAACCTTAAACTGCGACACGCCATTAGTAAAGTGTAACTACTCAACCACGTTGATTTGTAAAAATAAAAAAATATTATTGAATTATGAATTCTTCATGATATGTGTCCATAACAAAAAATATTTTAGTCAATAATCTTTCAGCTTGTATAGCTTTTATTATTAACTACAACAGTACCCTTTATAGATGACGGTTTTTAAATTGAAATACTGAATGTCTAAAGTAGCTAGTATGTCGCATCTGTGTGTGTATTGTTTACACCGCGAATGCTTACGTCATGAGAAAATTCATATCTACGTGTGCTATGTGATAATAGTAAAACGTCTACAGAGCGGTCTGGGCTATTATATATAAGATACATCTGAACATACAAATACTATGATAATTGTAATGTGTCTAATTTATTGGGTTTCTGTTTAAATATTTTTGAATTTTTGTTAAGTGTATTTTTATTTTCGGGAACATACGCAATTGATATTATAAAAATGATCGTAATGTAATTGCGTAGATTGATTTTATAATATTCACGTTGGATGTAATCAAATTCAATGAAAAAAAATATACAAATCATCAAACTTCAGTGAAAAAAGCCAGCGTCACTTTCGGCTTCGTAATAGTATGGAAACATTCAGGTCATTAATTCCGAGAAGTTCTTTTTTCACACATTAAAAAAATAGAAATCATTTTACATGCCCATGTTCATAAGTTGCACCCATTCTCACTCAATCACAAATATATGCTAATAAATTGTTACATACTGAACATGAATACCCGTAAAGAGTTAGTCGTCCTCTTGTGACATGAATGATGTTTGGTAACAAAGTGATTTTTACGCGTCAATTTATGAACGAAGAAATCGAACCGCCAGTATGATGATCCCAACAAACGCAACATATTAATTTCTGGTAAAATTACTAAAGGCCTTTTTTCAACATAATTTTTACTCAAATCCACTGTGTTTCGTTTATTAAACGTTTGTCTAAATTATCATATCCATGCTGTTCTGTACATAAGTGGTTTAAAAATAATAGGTAACTTTAAAACATCTCATTTGACCAAGACCTAATGCTAAGCTGCACGGATATTTTGAATGCAGGCTTCATACATTGTAAAAGCAAGATTTAAATTTTACTTTACTTTACGATATATTTCACATGTCATATAAAACGGGTGAGTTTGTTAATTTAAAAAGACTAACTAAAATATTTAGTTATATTGTGAGTTAATACGTAGAAGAATGATATCAGAGACTTGAATAATATTCTTCCTAACATATATTTAAAAAACACAATTTCTGATTGTTTTTCTTTTTATATCAACATGCATTAATTTTAAGCATGCGGTACTCTAGGTCCACAAGTGCGACCTCTTAACTGGATCCAAAATTCTCATTTGTATTTGTACATGTATAAAATATTATACATACATTCATAACTAGGTATATATAATCACTTAACTGTCAATTCTTGGTGGGAAAGGCATAAATATTTTCAAATATAAAATACAATTTATTTGTACTACTTCCAATTAAAGATAAGGACCGGTTTCGCTCATCACGAGCAGAATCACTTGATAATAAGACAAATAAATTGTGATATATTTTTTAATTTTTTTTCCGTGTCCGCTTACAATGTGGAGCATGTGGTCTCCTAATGGAGGTATATTAACATAACGAGAACTGCTTTTTACTCAGTTGACCAACTTGACTGTACTTTTTAAAATAGGTATATCTAATTCAGTTTTCTTAAATGCCGCCTTCCATTATCAAAACCATTCCCCACCCTTGCATTTTTTTTTTCGCAATGCAATGATTAGATGAATCTATTTTTAACTAAATAATTTTTAAATGAAATCATTACTCATCTCATTGGGATTATCACTTACTGTCCAAATATGTACATTTTCGATGCTCGCATACATTCAAAAGACAAACACAGAGATCTTAAAAGATAATATGTATGTTGAACAACTGTCAAAAATATATTTTCAAAATATCCACTCTCTTTCGATAGCATCTACGGCTTATTTTAATAAACATATTTGAAGCTTAAATTTCATAACTACACAACGAATGAAGGAATCAGTTACATACTGACATCAAAAACTGTGGAATACTGACATAGGTACAAATTATTTTCGTCAGTTTTCTATAATAATTAAAAATATTTGGTGTGATATTAAATGTTTGGTTATATTAAATACATTTTTTTTAAAATTTAGTTTAATACAAAATTATTATATTTCTTGTGGAACGATGTGTACTCACAGTAGTAACGCGTATTTTGACGTTTTCAGAAACGATTTTAATTTAAATTTTTTGTTACTTGTGAGAAAATCTAAATTTTTTCGGGTTATAATATTAAGTGAATAAATAGTATTTAGGTACATTAAATTACAAACTATTGTTATGAGAGTTATTAAGTGAAGTGTACTTCTTTCAAGTTTATATAATATACAAGTGAGCGAATTTCTGTTTTAGCATATTTCTGACTATTGTGTTATACCGAAAAAGATATTTGACATTCTTTCTAGAACTGAATATATCAATATTTTTCTCTATAATATAATTAATACAGTTACACAAATTCTATGGTAGTTTAATAAATATAATTGTTTATTAAAAGAGGCGAAACACGTGTCGCAATTGGTAACACAAGTATTGGAATAACAAAGTTTACAATTATCAAAAATGAATTTACACAAAATTACCACCGAATCCATTGAAAATAATGCAACTGATAGTTATTGAAAGAATATTTTAGTGTCACTTTTAAATTGGTTCTAACTGGAAATTAATATATATGTTAATTTTTTTGACAGTAATAACTATATTCAAAAAAGGTCAGCATTCGTAAAATTAAACAAAAATAAATACTATACTTAAATCGTTCAGTTATTTATGGTATCTTAGAATTATAATTATACAGCCACTATCAAAAGCAGCTGATTTGCTTGTTTATATATTTCAAATACCCACCTTGACATTTTGTGTGGAATTGACATAAAGAAATTACAAAATGTTCAACCAAATCTAAATTAGCAGGTGTAACTTCATTTATTCGTTAATGATGGACTCAATAGATTTTGAAAGTCGTGTTCTAAATTTTTCGCAAAATATTTATTGACTTTTCATATAAAGTATAGGCGTTTGCCCATTCAACGAAGACGTAAAGAATCGTGAAACTGAACTATTTATTAATAAGTATAGTTTATTCATAAATATATAACTCTTTACTATATATTTATCTTAAATATTTTTTATATATATATTTAGCATTACGGCTGAGAGCTAATAAATATTTTGAAAATTAGAAAATCATACGAGATAAACAAAAAAATGGGACCAAAAATATGCGAGTCTTTTACTATGATTACTGCATATTGTATTAACATTTTGACGATCTTCAATTTAAATTCATATTTCAATTTGCAAAAGATTTTGTGCAGAAATATATATATATATCTATTATCCGATACGGAACAAAAGCTGGTATAATACTTAAATCGTGAATAATAGGATAAAATAACAAAGTATTTAGTTCTACAAAATTTTTATCAGGTAGTTGATAGCTATTTCGGCTTTACGCCATCGTAAGAACTATCTGGCGCAAAGCTGAAATACTACCTGATAAAAATTTTGTAGAACTAATACTTTGTTATTTTACCCTATAATAATGGAGTTATACAAAGTAAATGCCAATTCAATCATTAAATCGTGAACTTTAATAATGTATATTTTAAATATATTCTCTGATATATTAAGCTTACTTAAGTATTTCTAAGCCAATAGAATTAATGCTTGGCTTATTATTTTTACTTTTATTATTTGGCTCTTTCTACACTTGTACACATAACACTGCAATTTGAACACATAAAAATGAGATTATGAACATTTTTCTCTCGTTTCTTATGCTTACGATCAAAAATAATTTGCATTGTCACTGTAAATGTTTCTTTCAAAAATCAAGATTCTGATATCAGGGACTTGTTAATTCAGCAATTTGTACTTGGAATAAAGAAAAAAGATTGCACGACTAAAGTGTATACGGCTAACCGTACTAAATTTGATATTGAAATTCCATCAAGCACCCTCAGTCGATGTCTTAAAATATAGAATTCTTGAATAAAAATACGATTCAATAAGACGCGTTTATTAAATTTTACCAGCGAAAGAATAGTACAAAATTGTTTTTATTATAATAACATAGAATAATGTATTTTTATAGTTCCTAATAAGTAGTTGTGTCTTTAGATTTATCAAGCATTATTAACGGAAGCTCATACAAAAAACAGAATTCAATTTTTACATCTACTAAAAATCGTGTTGTTTTAGAAAAAAAAAAGCATTTAACGTTTTAAGACTACGTTTCAACCAAACGCTGTTTACTTTAATAGTATCCCATGTTAAATTCTATTAAATCTTAAATATTAATCATACGTGGTGATTTTTTATTTTAATCATAAATAATACACATCGAAGCGTTTTTTCCGCTCGTAGACTAAATGATAACATATTATTTAGATGCATTAAATACCGTAATAGCGTATAAGGCTGTACCAGCGTACAAAATAAATTAAATGTATCGTGGAATTAATTTTTTTCGCATCCGAGCGCGGCTTTTTGGGTAGGTACGGCAATTTAACGTTTAAAATATGACATCATCCCAGTCGGCGTGCGTTTCGAACCAAAAATAAAAAAATGACAACGCGACTTTAAAAAAATGGATTCGAAAATTCTTCAACCGACAAAATTGATTGCTTCATAACACAGTCGAGTTTTTTGAATAATATTTAACTAATCAATAGATTAAAACCACTTTTTTGGCAAACAGCAATATCAATGCAAAATCAAACAATTAAAAGCTCGTAAATTCCGCGTGCATTTCAGTCATAAAACAAGAAGACATTATGTATAAAATTTATGTTCGCATATCAATATTCATAATGCCAAGTAATACTGATAATTCGAGGTGCGTCAATATATTTTCAATGTTTCAGGTGTATTATCATTTATCATACATTGCTACAATGCAGGATTTGTTTTTAATTTACACTTATCGAGTAGAGCCAATAATGTTTCTCACAAATGGAAATATTTGACATTAACATTTTTCGATCAGCTTCGTTAAAAAAATTGTAGGTAAATTGGGACCGTTCGCTCAATACAAAAGAACTACATCTGGTCAAATCATATCTTCTTTTGTTTTGTTCAGGAAGCAATAATGACCAAAACTGTAAGCCAAGATTGTCTACACACTCAAAAATAACTTGCTGTTGGTCACATTGGCTGATTTAAAATTTACTTTGAATTATTGGAAATATTTTTTGATAGATTTCTCGTTTTCTCTGAACAAGCATTATGATAGGGACGAAGTGTATTGTCAATACACTCATTGAGGAAAACGTATTAAACTAAATAATATAAAAGTTGAATCCTACCTTTGAATTCCGATGACTTGTCCCATATCGTCCAGCATATGATCAGCCAGCACCAGCACCGTTGGTCCAGGTTGTCCATGCTGCACCACAACAGAAACATCCAGAGGACTTCCAAGCACTGAGCTTCCCGTGTGTCCGCTGATCATCTCCACCCTCTTCTGATCCGGCGTCGTCGTGTAGATCACTGTCTGCTTCCCATCCTCATAAATCAAATCAATCGGGGTCTTCTCGTCAATAGACCCCATGTCTTGATCGTACATATCCCCTGATAACCCACCGGACTTTTCTCCATCGTAAGTTAACATGTCACCAGGGGAATGCTGATACATAATGGCACCTTTGTCGTTTGAATACATCTCGGCTGGTATATTTTTGTCCGTGTAGATGACTTCTTGAGGATATCCGTCGTTTGAGTCCATCTCTACTTTGTGGCAGTAGGAGAAGTCGTGAACTGGCACAGGTGTCATTGTGGCCAGCACTGGTCTTGGACTATGTGGAGATTCTGGTGATCTGTCCACTGCGTTGCTTTCGTCTCCCCTATCCGAACCGCTTACGAGGGAAGCCATTTTCTTTTTTATTCGAAAAATTTTCGTATATCTTTAAAGCTCCTTTTTATTGCACTATGGATTTTTTAAATGGCGGTTTTGAACTGTTGTTCTTTTGTGAGTTGTGGTTTATGGCACTTCGTTGCAGGTTTCAAAGCCACTTGAGGCTTTTTTAGCACTTTTATTGTCTTTTAGAGTTTTTTTGTGTCAATGCTGAAATAAAAATTAAACTTTGCATTGAAGAATTTATAATATGAATATATTATTATATGAGTATAATATGAATTGAAATAAAAAGATATTTTCAAAGACGCTATAAAATCTTTTGAAATATTTAGTTACTTTTTTGCATGTATATTTTTCAATCTACAAAACACTCGTATCTTACTGTTTGACCAATTTGTAGATAACAAACAACTTAATTTGACATTTAATAAATAAAATAATGTGATGTTAAATTTCCTTCACATAACGATTTCCTCTTGGAGAATAAAATTATGATATCTGAAGAAATCGGGTCGGAAAATGAAGTGTATACACCATTATCTCATTATTGACAAACGGAAAAGACTACGCCGAAGGATCATCTCAAATGCAAGCTTTGCAGCATCGATAGCTAACAAGGATGAAAATTTTCTGTTTGTATAAACATTACTACAAGGAAACATTTGCTAAGTCAAACCAGTTGTCTTCATGATTAATATGAATAATATAAGTAATAAAATAAATCAATCTTTTATTAAAAAAAGGATTCAAAATATTCGAATTTATGTCTAGATTTTTGGACGTATAAATTGTTAATAGAGTTTTTAAAACTGGCATAAGAGTCAAGATGTTTTAAATAATGTATTCGCATACAAAACACTTGCACTCTATTATTTGTAAGGGGAGAATGAACAATATTCAGTCCAGTAATAATATTCGCAATCGGTTTTACGATCGTATTGTGGTTGACGTCTAGTCAATATGAAAATAGACAAGCAAGCTCAAGGCGCTTGAATGACGTTTTTGCGAAGAAAGTTACATTCGTTAGAAGTGTATAATAATATTATGAAATATCAACAAGCGAGACGGGACAAGCGACTTGTATTTAATTTCTTGTGTCTAGCTTTAACGTTAAATGCGTCTGTCTTCACACACATGCGAGGTGGAAACAACCTTTCTAAATACGCCTAAATGTAATTTAAGACATCCACTGAGAGTGTTTGATGGAATATCAATATCAAATTTGAATTTATGAGGTTTTGTACATTTCCATGTACGGTCATTTCGAGTTCATTCGTGTACTCGAATGCCTAAAGATGCCGAAAGGCGAAACCCGGGTTGGTTGTTAGTGACGAAATACATGGAAATGTACAATATCTCAATAATTCATTTTTTTCGGCTAAATGTATAATTATTTCTTTAAGTATTATATTATATACACCAAAAAAGCATCGCACGAAATGAAAACTCCAAAAGATAGAATAGTCAGCGATCGATTCTTTTAGATATGACTATGTAAGATGTTCTCAAGAATATCTTGAATGGTCTGAGAACAAACGTCAAAATGAAATCTTCAAGTAGTAATAAAAGAAGAATATAACTGAAGGAAAGATAAGACCTAAATATAATCAACGCAGCAAAACCAGGGAGTTTAGTGAAGACAACTGAGTGATGGGCATGGAAGTTTCCCACTACGATAAATAAACTAACCTTCTTGCCTTAGAAATATATCAATATTATAAACAAGAATATTTATTCGTTGAGCCAATTGTTGGCGATCGCAATTCACACGATGGATGTGAGAATATTACCTTGTTGGAGGTTATTGCAAAATAATAAAGATGGGACGTCGAACACTGATTGATTATTCTCAAGGCAAAGAATTATTGTTGCTGTCTAGCAACTGTAAATTATTATTTTTTATCCATGTTTATTAAAATTGCTGATGGTAGTAAATCTTTATAATGGTGGTTAATACTATTTTTAGGAAATCAACAAATAGGAATTCAATTTGAATTTCCTTAAAATAACCTCTGAAGTCATCGAAAATTTGGTTATCGAGATATTGTTGATAGCAATTATCGAACCCAGTATGGCTATGAGTCTATTTTTTTTAATCTGCTCTAAGATGAACAACGAGTCTAAAAAAATATTATTAGTATGCATATATTCTTTCATATATGTGAAACAGATAATTGCCAGCCTTTGAAATTAAAACGTTTTCTTTTCCGCCGTGTCCGCTGAACAACTAGTTGTTATTCAGTCACTAAACTTCTTTTTTGGAAAGGCTTATGATATAAGGATATAACTAAGGAAGCGCTATAAGGAGTTCGTCATTCTTGCGACACCCTTTTTCACGATGGGATGCGTGGAAGGGAATTTAAGCATCAAAGACGTCCACACCTCGGAAAACAAATCTATTAATCAATAAAAAAATCTACCTTGTTTTTAATACGTGGATTTGAACCCATGAACACTGCAACTGAATATAAATACCAGAGAGTGTTGACCGCTTAGCTACAAGGTCGTTTTAGTTAATTAATACCATTCGAATTAATCGAGACATATTGTTTTTAATTAAATTTGAATAGAAGTCAAAAAAAAATATGTTTTAACATTTAATGTAATAAATTGATTCCACCATTGGTAACACAAACAGCGAACTGTTTTACAAAATAAATGTTAAAAATTGTAAGTAAATCGCCTTGCTGGAATGCAAAGTGACGTCGCGCCTCACGTACCGACCGACGCTCGTGCTGCGCCATGTTTGAGGCGGCCCGCGTCCGCAAATTGTGACGACTCCGCCGCACTTGCCGTTGTGGTTGAAAAACCTTTAAAAAACCAGTTGGGGCGTTTTCATAACACAAAGTCTAATAACCAGTTCCCCTGGCGAAACGGTATGCTAGGGAACGGGAAATACAATAAAGACCAACTCGTCGTGATCGTGTTATGACTTGTTTTGCCTGTTTTGTGATTGATTTATAACATTTGTTTACTCGGCCAAGTCACATTTTGAACCATATCATTTTATTTGCTTCAGTAATTCATTCGTCGGGAATTCGAGAAAGAATCACTGTAAAATTTTATGCAGTCTTATGTAATTAAAATAATTGACATTAAAAGCATGTAATTTTCTATGAATATTGTATTAACCTCGTTCTTGTCAATCAATTTCTATGAAAGAATAATTTTGGAAATGGAACAATAAAATCTGTGTTCGAAATTTTTTCAATTGTTTTCATTCCTGAACTGGAACAAAATATATCATGTTCCAAATTTGAAATTGAAAATATAAAAATTAATTTACCTATCAAACCGCGTATTGACATTTTGTTACATACAATACACCTATTATGTGGATATATTGTAAAGGAAAAAATGTACTACAGTAATCACTTATTTTTATTTTAACAAGCAGAGTGACATAGTTTATTATTACGGAATTAAAATTCCCAAACAAAAATCTCACGTTTTTTCAATTTGATCACACCACATCCGTGATCACAATAGGCAAGGCCGTTCTCGTCAACTTCTTAGTGTGTACAAAAAGTGGAAAACGAAATTTCGCATGAGTCACATTATGGATCTCTAAAGTGACAAGTGCCTGATATGATGCAATGTAGTAAAATTAACAGAAGTTAGACGGTGTGATGCCATTAATCTTATATGTACAACGACATTCAATAACCAACTCTCTCGACCAGTCTAAAATATTACGTCACAAAAATCTTCACATTTATTTCAAAACAATATATTATAGAAGGTTTTTGTTAGCGGTTCATACGTTTTAGTACTGAAAAGAATACCTCCTAAAGCAGATATCATAATGCCTTAGTAGAATTCCGTAAATATACATTAATTATAATAACGCATATGAAGGTATCGCGTTTTTCTGCGGAAAAGCATTTGAAAAAGTCTTGAATACCGAAATGCTTATTTTAAAATTTATTGTTTACAACATAAAGAATCATATTTTTATAAAAAATTGAACAAATATTTGGCATTGCATCTGATGAAAGCCGTGGAGCCAGATATTTCAAGTTTTTTTCTCTCGAAATCAACTTGAAGCGAAAAGATATCCAGATCTGAAAAAAATTTCGATTTTGTTTTGACCTTTCTGGGACTTGAACCCAAATCCACCTAATTGCTTGGGACAATCATTGGGGATCACTTGGGGATATCAGTAGACAGGTAAGGTCGACTATTTTAAATAAAATAAAAACTCTGGTACCAATAATTTGATTTGAATATTTTTTTTATATTTGACAAACAAATATTCAAAAAAGATATTCTCAAAACTTGTGATAGGCATAGTTTTGTTTTTACCAGAACGTCGACGTTAAGTTAAAAGAAGACTCTTGCAGCAGCCATCAGTTTAAAAGTGAGTAGGTGTTTAGTTGAATCAAATCTTTAACCGGTTAGTGGCAACGTCACACAAGTTCTTTGCCAGCCGGTAGTGAGAAAAAACCAAAACGTGAAATACGCGTTTTTGGAAGCCGCGCAAACGATAGATTTTTGTTGTTTTGTATTGAGCCACGTGGGGTACGGCAAGGCACCGGGGTCTGGAGGGTAGGCTGTGCGGGGAAACAAGCTATTACGGGGTATTTAATGGAGCGAAACACCTAACCACGGGCTCACCTGTTAAAAATACAAATCTGAAGTGGTCGAGGGATCGAATAATTTCATTTTTATTGCTTTGAACTGTACGCGTTCACAAACCGACGTGGGTATGTGGATTTAAAAGCGTTGTTATTTTTACGACAAAAAGTTCCGAACATGTTTTTTGAAAAATAAGTAATACGGATATTTTTTTTCTGCTTGCCTTAAAATAAATAACACTCAGCAATGTAACTGTGGAAACATTAGAATACAGTGTAACCGTGATATATCGTTGTTGTATTCATCGTTGATTTGTAGACTTTCCAGCATTCATCGTCTTTTTCTCAAGTGCCCTTTAAAATGATGGATCAGAACCCACTGGTATACCATTTTTAACAACTAATGATTTTTAACACATGTCCTAATGCACAGAATGTGAAACAAATAAAAAAAACAATAAAAGTAACATGAATTCAACTATTCATTATAATCATTTGTTAAAATTACTTTAGTAATTTTTCGGTGTGGAAAAGTTAGCGTCAACCCGATGGTGTCTTCAAGAAATCGCAATACCAATATAACTAAAACCGGGATCACTGTCTTTTCAGGAAAACATATCTTAGATGAAATGGTTTTATGGTTCACAAAATAATTAAAACTTATGAAGAAATCAATAAACCTTCAGTATGACGTGTTTAATATGACCACTTTTAATGTTACTAATTAACTAAGCCAATATTTTGCGAACTACCAAAACTTTGTTAATTTGTGATGTCTGTCTGAGTTGAGAATTATACCTTGTTAAAAGTTAATATTTTAATTTCAAGAATACGCATTGATAAGTTAAAATATAATTATATACTATGTTTGGTTACATTATATATATTTCTTATTCATAAGATTTCGGTATGATAAAAGCATTTCAAGTGGGGTGTACTCACTTCATTTACCTTTCATTTCTTGCTTGTTTAATAATTTAATATATCATAGATATTACTTATAAAATAAACTTATTATTTGTTTAATACCTCCCTCTATAAAACAAGGTTATCACTATCTTATATTGATTATATATTATATAATCAATGATATATCTGTAATTTTTAATAAAAAGTTGAAATATTTTCGTAACCTTTACATTAAAATCGTAGACCAGAGAATACTTATTTTAATAATTCATTATCAAACAAAATAAGTCTTCCATTGACGTTTAATTTGCATGTTTAAAACCTGAGTAATTCATGGTAATAAAAGATAATTTGCACAATATTATTTTAAAGGCATGCAAGTTATAATAATTATGCAAACTCGTATTTTTTACAAATGCAAACAAAGAGAGTTCTCACGCTATAACTTACATTTTTTCAGCGTTACATAATTTTAATGTAATGTTCATTTATGACTTTAAATATGCTAATTGTTGATAGTATACAAGTAGCGATATTCAATTCAACAATAATAATTATGAAATATAGTTGATTACTGTTTCGTAATCGAGTCATCTTCAGAACTATGATGCGATGTATGTGTTACGTTATTTTACCTTATTGTAATATAATTCTACCAAGTAAATTCTAATTCAATAATTTAATATGCTTATTAAAATTCTACGTATTATAGATGTATGCAATGTAGTTTTAGAAAGTGAAATTATCTCCATTTTTGAACTTGAATCATATTTTAGTAGGATCGCCTTGATAATGTTGTAACGCATATCCATGTTTCGCAAAACAAAATAAAATGAATCGTGAAATAACGCAGGCACTAAATTGGTGTGCATGTATTGAACATTTTTCAATATTCAATAAAAAGCACTCCTTAGTTGTGAAAAAACAATATTGTTCATATAGTATTCATCTAATAATCAATGAATGATGAAACAGTTATATTTAAAGTTGCATCAGGTATACACGAGGATAGTTTGTAAACGTATTTAAAAACACGGATATAATAAGTTAAATTAATTTCTTATTAATACAGATATAAAACTTTAATAACTTAATCCATTAAGTAACCTTTAAGCTTGAAATTATAATAAACAAACAATATGACTCACACAAGTTGACAGAAAATAGCATCTTTAACTCTGAATCAATGAATTTACCAGAGACGTTGGATAGGCAACGATTTTAACCATAACTTCTCGAGTTTATTAGCACTAAAACTTCCTCCAGACATAGGGCAGTGGATCAACGGTTGGCGCAGCTCCTTTTATTGACCGGGTTTCAGTTACCGTGGGAATATTCCCAAGATGTTGGCCGAAGCGTGAAGCAGTGATTGCCAACACTCCATGCTATCTCGCCTGAGAATCATGCACCGCGAAACCGCAATACATTCCGAGGGGAACAAAAGCAGACGATGCTGTGTCGATGCTAGGCAAATTGTTTTAATTTAATTTCGTGATTCTTGTGGTTTTTATATTCCCGTTTTTTTTTCACAATTTTTTTTAATGTCCTTAATAGAAGTGTAGTTTTCCAACCCTACAAATTTTAAATTTAGCTATAATAAATAACTGTAATTCTCAAAAAAATAAATACGTTTTTCGCTCACCTGAGATGATTTGACATTTACTTTAACAACGTAATGTGTATTATAATATTATAATGACAAAGTCAAATTTACCAAGATAAGAAACGAGGAAAATTTGATTAAAGAAAGGTATGAGACTTGCTCTATTATCTGCATTAATTAATGATGGTTTATTAGTTGCTTAATTTCTTAATTTCAATGTAATTCTTTTAGAAACATTTTGAATAATATTATTAAAATATAAATATTTGTATTCATTTATCTGTATATCTGTAACACAGTTTACATTATCAGTTCATGTGCAGAGAGAGTCTGTATGTGGGCGTACGTTTTAGTTATATTTTACATGTAAGTGAATTTTTATCACACAGCAGACACTTTCTTCATGTGCATCGTTTTGGACTAATGCTTACAGGTGGTAATATTTTGTGTTTAAAAATAAATATAAGATTTAATCTTTAAAGTTTTTTTACATTTCTTAAATCGTATGTTTAAGTATTTTAATTATATTTAATCATCTCTACAGTTTAAAAACGAATATACCTTGAAGACGATAAAAATAATGTATGTTCATGTTTTGTCAATTTCCATTCTGGATTTATGCGTCACGTCAAATATATTTTTAAAAATCCCAGATATTGACTGTAACAATAGTATGACGTGGGTTCAGTGAAAAATAAACAAAACTCGGAATTAATTTGTTTTGCTTTCACGGATTTTGAAGGGTCAGTTTTCAAACAATAACCTGCGATTAGACGAAATACCGGTCCTCCGCCAAGAGTTTCATACTATGCTTCAGCCAGAAAGAAGCCAGACGGGATTTTGTAACTGTTAAAAAACCTCGACTAGGTCGCAAGGATGAGGGGCCGTAATCATATGGTGGTTCAGCAGGAATCCTCTAAACCGGTCGGCATGGCAACGTAACCTGCGCGGGACGGGATGCGCTTGGATCAAAATAACAACAATAATATTACAAAAAGAGACCATTGCGAAATGAGCTAGTCTAAAAAAACCCGACGGGTTATATGGTCATACGTATGAGAGGTGAGCTATGACTGTTTTTTTTTCTCGTAATGATAATAATGAATAACAATGGGGCTAAAAATAAAGATAAGATTAGAACTGGATGTACTATGAAGTAGCCGCTAATAATCGTGAGTATGTTTTGCATTTAAAAAAAAGTTGTAGTACTTATTCAACGATTTTGTGTATGAAACGGTTTCATTCAGTGAATGAACATTTTCAGCTGGAATAATAAAATATACTGCCTTACCGCATTAAGTTTACAGTTAAAACCATAAGTGATTATGTTTTTCCGTGCATAATATGATTATTCAAATGCTGTCTTAAAATAGCATCATGAAAAACGGAACAAAATCTTTTAGATAGCCATTACTTATTACATTAATAAAGCCTTAGTCTGTAGATGTACCCATCCTACAAAAACATTAAGCAAAAAAATAGGAGCCCACTTTGACTCTACATAATATAGTTTCAGTAGGAAAGAAGGGGTCGGCAAAAAATAGTTTACGAATAATAAGTTTACAGAGTAAATTTATCAATCAATCCCGCATTGGTTGGATAAATGATTTGTTCAATTGAATAATATAACAATCTTTAGTCGAGATGAAACGTGTCTTATTATTTTTACTAAAAACAAAATTTAATATGCGCACAAAGATATTGATTTAGAATTAGTTTAAAAAACTGTGCAAATGCCGCTCAGTGTGAAGCTTTTAAGTGCTAGATTTTGTAAGGCCATGATTTTTTTCGGTTACATAAGTCTCAGCTAAAAGGGCATTGTTAAAAGATTCGAGCACATTGATTGATAAATTTAAAAAAAAAACCTCATGATTAAACAATTATAATTATATCGGTGTATTTGAATGACGTGACTCACCATTTTTTAATAATACAATACATTACAAATCATATTTTTTATTCGGTACTCGTATGCCGATGATGGTGCCCATGACCTTCGCTGTTGCTCGTGAAAATGTACTTAACTACGTCACTACTCCTCCATGGTTCATTTTTATGATGTAATATTTTTTCAACATTGGGATATACATCTCGTTTTAGCATTTCACGTATTTTTTGCCCACGTAAGTAAACGTCAAATGTGATCTTATTACTTACATATAGAGATTCTTTGAGTCGTTCAAATAATATGACTTAATCTCCTCTTTACTAAATAAACTAAATTTCTTTCTGCTGAAAGTTATTTAATATTTAAATAAACTATTCGTGACATTTCTGAAATTATTATTTTGAGAAGAAATCATAAATTTACAGTGATTCGGTGATCTTAAGACATTTCGAAATCATTGCGGATTTCATTTTCACGAGTTGTGATAAAGCGATGAGAAAATAATATAAATGATACCCACATACTATGACATTTTACGTAATAAACAATTTTCATTACAACCCTTGACTGTAAAGCCTGCAATAGGTTTGAAACATAGAACGATAACAACTTTTAACAGGGCTTTTTTCCAAAGTAATAATTGTATTGAATCAAATCGTAAAAGTCTATCTTTTAAACTTGGATTTAACATAAATATAATGTAAGTATAGAGAATAAAAATCGTTTTTATCTTTCTGAAATTGTTTTAGATGTATGAATGTTTGTATTTTGAATAACGTTCAATCAATCAAATGAACAACAGTTTATATAAAGTCTCGCGAAGAAACAATTTTAGTCAATCTACATGTCAACGCAAGTCCACTTTTAAGTGTAGATAAATCGTGGCGAAGCATTCATTCATCAGCTATTTATGGTGTTAAAAGTTTTAGCTTAAAATATTTTTGTTCACTCAATTGACGATGTTTACTTGTTAACCAAAACAGATTTTTAAATGCACAGATTTTTAGTTAGCTTCATGTTTATTTCAGAACGTATTAAATTAATTTTTTTATCTAAATATCATGAATAGGGACTATATATATTTTTTATTGATCGAAATTTTGCCAATGTATGGAATTTCGATAAAACTTATTGACAAAGGTGCACATAAGACGCATAAATAATGAATTCTATATATCTGTGTATAATTATGATCTATTATGGTATATAAATTGTATGCATATGTTAAATAAGCACTGCCTACGTATTCTTTCAACTTTTACCAACATTGCTTTTCATAGTGATATATTCATACTAATATTACGTATCAAAAACAATATCAAATACCTGTTTTAAAATATGTATCATATATATATGACTGGAAAAATAAAGTATTGATCAAGTTATTAAATAATTTTGACTAATTTTATATGTAAAATTAATTCACTAAATTGTATTGTTTGATGTTAAAACAGATATTGATTCCTTTTAAATAATTTATCAGTAATTATATGTTCTTTTGGTTTTTCGCTTATTTGCGTAACTTATTATGCAATTTAATAAAGATGTAAATTAATTTATGTAATTTTGATTGTTAAAGAAGTGATAAAAACTTTTTTTTGTGTTTTGAGAAAAAAAAATATGCATATTTCAATACAAAATACGCAGCTTTACTATCAAAGACAATCAAAAATTAATGCAGACGTGCGGTTATAAGTTTAAAAAATGGATGAAAGGTAAAATTCAATAAAACCGGTATGGCTGGGGGAGGTCAAATATCGTCATGGGTTGAATCGAAATAGAAGAAAAAGAAGAAATTGTTTTTTCTTGCTAATAATAATAAAACATTATCTCATAAATAATAAAATAAAGCTTTGATAAGCTCTTGACTGTATTCATTAGAAAATAAAGTGAAAGTTCATAATACTAATAATAGTTTGATAATACATTTATTGTATTTTTCAATATGGAAGTTTTGAAATGCTTCGTAATAGTAAAACCAGAAAAAATAAACACTACAAATACATTTATTTCTTAAATAAAAACAACCACTTTTTAAATTGAAATTTATAACTCTATTAATTCACTTGTTGTTAAAGTGAGCATGAAACGTATTTCGCCTCTTTGACTAGATTAAATAGGTATGAAGGTATTGAAGATACTTCTTGCACTGAAAGAAAGATGCGTCTCACCTATCAATAAAACCAGTAGAAAAAATTAAGACATTTTTTTATGTAATATAAAAAAATAATTTTCTCAAAGTAATCGCAAGTTATCGAAAATATTGCATTATTATAAAAGAAACATCGGGCCATATTACTGATATTCTCATTAAAACGTTGCATGCAAAGTAATTGTAGGGATAATTGTAAACCTAGCTTATTTTTGAAAACAATATATTGGTTTACTATCCTTATACATGTCGTTGTCATTCTTAGTAATTGCTACGAATATACGACGTTTGTCGACTGCAGTCTCAACTCAAAACATCCGACAAAAAGTGTGCGAGCTGGTGGGAATGTTGATAATATAAACAATATGATTTTTTTATTCGTTTTTGAGATAAAAATACAAAATGGTGAACTCTTCCGAAGACTTTTTGAATGTCAAACAAGCAGCAAGTCGTCAATTAACCTTCTGCCGCTTTTCCCATTCGGCAATAATCGTAAATTACAAGCCATTTCAATGGCGATTTCAGAATAACGCGATGCACGATTTGCAAGTGTTTTTTTTTACGAAATATTTTCCTCAACGCGCAAAAAGACGGAAAGATTTCAATTAAAATGTCGAATGCAATTCTGTATTTCACAGTTTATATATAATATTCAATGTATTTTCCAACTAAAAAAATCTTGTTTATAAATTGTATTTTTTGTTTGATTTTATTGAAGTAAAGTCAGGTGAACTATGACCCAAACACGTGTTACGTCACTGCTAAATAGTAATGCATTTTTTTTTTGATGTATGAGAATTCCGGTTCGTTTTAATAGGAAGGAAGTGCGCCGTTCAACAAAAGCTGGTCTGCGAGCACCAGACACAACAACGGAACGCAGACGACCGGTAAAAAAAGAACCTGTCTCGGCTCAAAGCAAGTCTACGAAAATCTATGCAGTTGAGAGTAATTACGCTATGTTGAATTTGCGAATCAAGTTTACCCCACTTTTATCTGCCGCGATGGGACCCACCTGTGTGGACGCTGTCGCATCGGCGCGCACCTCAGCGAAGCGGTTTTGTGAGTACAGCGAGCGGGTTCACCGATGATGCTGTTTTCAAATCCTGTTTAGTCGGTTATGTTTTATGAGTTATGTAGTGCGTCTGTCAAATCGCATCTGCTCTTTTCTCAGAATCGGAAAAATTTCGCGCCTCACCGGACCAGCGCGCGACAGCGACGAACGCTCGCGTCGCGGTGGCCTTCGGACAAAGTCAACGCGGCCGGAATGTGTTTTGTTTTTGTGAAACCGTGTGAGAAACATTTCATTTGCCATAAACTCTGATAAAACAACACCGAATATTGAAACACAAATCCAACAAACTAGATTCAAATCAGAATCCAAATTGTGCACAATTCGCGAAACAGCGTCTTAGCAGTATAACATTATATTCTTTGTTTGTTATCCACTCGGTGATCTATTGCGATATTGATGAGAGTGGTATAACTGTCAATCATGCATGCGTCATGATTAATTAGTGATCAGGTGATTTTACATAATGAAGTTACATAAACAATTCAATGACCGGCTAGCTACACGGAAAGTGCTTCGAAGAAAAATATACATGCAATAAAATAAATAAACAAATTCAAATGCAAAAGGACTGCCAAATCATGAAGGCAAAGTTTTAATACTATTTAAGTGAAAGTAAAAAACAATCCTTGTATTTTTGTTGTTTTCATTGAAAACTTAACCAACGGCTCTTTGAAATTGTCAACAATTTAATATCAAGTGAACTAATGATAAAATTTGGCCTTTGTTCCTTCGTTTGAACAAAATACCATACAGGTGTAGGATGATTGCATCGATTTACCTGTCAAATTGTGAACAGACGCGACAGGGTCGCGGGATTTCTTTCAGCTGCGGTCGACCGGTCTCTCTGTTAAGAGTTTCACTTATTTCCCGATTTGGGTTTGAGCTATGCACTGTTAAATATTAGAAGCTTATCGCACACTTTCCCCGCCGGGACACGGTTGCTATGGCGACGGCGGCGTCGCGCCCCCAGACGCCTGTCAGACGGTTCACTGCGCGCTCTGTGCGCGGCTGGCGCTATCTGCCGCGCGCGCGCGAACTGCACGACTTGCCCGTCACTTGAAACACTCCGCAATATTTTCGTCTCCTTCTGTCACACCAACACACTCGGAGACAACTGTATGCACGTACGTCTCAGCGGCGCTGACCCTCCGCCCGCAATCGGCCTTCTTTCTCTCGCGCGAACTCGAGTGAGGCGATCCTCCCGGCGGACGTATGTCGCGGACGAAACTCTGTCTCGTCTGCCGGAGACGCCGGAGTCTGGACGGGACCGAAAGCTGTTAGTTCGCGGGGCTCCCGCTCGTTTGTGAAGTTTCAAAATTGTATTTTATCACAGCCGTCGGATAGAAAATGCGATAAACCGCCGCGCGGGCGCGGTTTGTCATCGATAGCGAACCTTTTACCAGAGTCTGGAGGCCGGACTGAGTTCGGATCTTTGCCGCTCGGCGGCGCGACCGAGAGTTGTTGCGCGCGCAGTTGGAGGCTGCGGCGGGAAGGAGTTGCCGGGTGAAAAAACGACGCGAAATAAAAACAGCAACGGACCAAACCGAGGAGCGGAGGGTCCAGACTGCGCCCGCGGCCTCGCCTGATGCCCCGCGCGCTCTTCGAGAGAGAAAAGTCCCTCCGATATTAGCGTACGCATCAATCTCGCGGCCGTCAGTTTCGTTTGAAATTTTAATTAATATACTTACGCGCAATTATAATTGCATACAAAAACCCGTCCCGTCCCGCGAGAGCACGAGTACCTCATTTTTGCACTTCAGTTTTTAAAACTTACTTTACTTACGTGCGTTCAATAAAAGTACTCAACGCACGGGTACACGCGAAACCCTTCATTTAACATAATGAATTTCAATATAGTTTACACAATAATAAAATTCGTGGTATTTTGTAAGTGATGTCCGAATATTGGGAAATATTTCTGTCATTAATCGATCGATTGCCAAATCACTTTTATAGACGAACTAATAACACCCGGTCGAAGATTCTCGACGGAGAGTGCGTTTCATTGGGTGACGTCAACTGGACAAGCCGAACGACCGGCGGGTCGTAACAGATGAATAGATTAAGAATTTGACGATTTGTAATTATTGAAAAAACGTCCATGCTTAGATCGCATGTATTTATTTTTTATTAAAGCATTATTCAAATTAGTCTCAAAACGAGTTATACTGACGCAACAAATTTCAGAGGCACAGCATTATTTCTCTCTCAAATAATATAATTATAATTGTATAATAGATTATTATGCATAGAATAAATTTTATAGGATTTTTATATGTCGATAAAAAGTCAATGTTGAAACCGGAATTAGTATTCAAACTTTTGATTGTTGGGTTGTATTTATAAGTTTGTTTAGCAATTTGACATTTTCCTGTATAAATTGATGTTACACCAAGACATAAACAATATAAATGTAATTTACTTGATGCTTACACAAAAATATGAATTGACATATTTATGTTATGATACATATCAAAGGCGATTTGGCTAATTGATGTAACCCTCAAAAATTGAAATTGTTCAGTTGAGAGTAAAAACTGTTTTTATCGAAAAAATTATATGGTGAGTTGCGTTATGAGTCTTTGAAATGTACTCCTGTAAATTCTCATGTTTGTAGATATGAGATTGTAATTAGAGATTGTTGATGTAATTGCGGCTTACATTAAGTGGACGGGTCAGAATTTTTAAACCTAAAACCAATGTAAAATGATGTTTCCTTTCCAAAAAGTCGTCAATTTATTTTTTTAATTTCCATCAATTGTCCGAGACCTGCTTTTTTTGTCGTTAAAATGAGATCAAATCATTAATTCATTTTCGTAATTTTTGAGGGTATATTAATCAACCAACACCCTATGAAAGTTGAAACCTATTTCATACCCAAATACGTTGCTTAAAAAACAAAAACATTGTAAATACATGATTTAACTGTCAATTTACAAGACGTTGTTTTGTGCAATAATAAGTTAAAATAATGATTGTAATAAAAAACATTTATTGGAAACGAATCCTTTCTATACAGTTTTGTGTCATTTAGGACCTGATATATCACCTTCTTGAATCTTCAGGTCTTTAAAAAAATGTATTTAAGTATTCAAAATGATCATCAGTTTGATTCGATATTTATAAGTATTTAGTTCTACATGAATTGATTGATAGCTATTTTGGCATTACGCCACCCGTACCTATATCGCATTTTTATTTTGATAAAGTAAAGTCAGTTTGAACATAGTTTTTGTAGATGGGGTGAAAACAAATACTTTGGTATTTTTACCTTATTTTAAAATACTATTTATTTGGGTAGTGTGAAGGTAAAACCGAGGCAATTCAGTCACGAATAATATCGACTATGTGTTAATTGAAGAAAAATCACAAAAAACTGTAGGCTTATTGTGTTTCTTGAAAAGCGAGAGTTGGCGGCCCATTTACTATAAAATGTAAAGGATGCAACTGTGCAGTAATAAGCTAGCCTAAGACGGTTGAAAAATCCGAGCTACCATAAATAATACTTTACCGAAACGACACACTTGTTTTCATAGACTTCGAAATTATTTTGTGTAACAACCTTTTAATTTTCTATAAATATTACTTCTTTTACACAAAAATCGCTTACGCCACTTGCATATATTATATTGTATTGAAACTTGCTTTTGAAGAAAGGGTGTATAATATACAATAGATTAACTCGTATATCGAAGAGTTCTTTTTCCATTTATCATACTTTGTCTTAATATAAAGTGATAATAACTGATTGGAGTCCAACTCATTAGCTAAAATCATCGTGTATCTCACTGGATCTATAATGAAATATAATATCTCTTAAATAAATCGTATTAACTCTACCAAATGCAAATTATTTTCAATTAAATATAACAATTATTTATATCTGTGTTTCTGAAAACTAAAATCCATCAGGATCAGGTGGAAAGGCATTATATTTTTTTAATCATCAGAACTGACCCCACTCACCACCAGCATTATCAACTGATAAAATATAAATTGTAACAAAGATATTTGTATGAAATTGAGTGTTCATAATTACAATATATATCAAACAATTGGTTCCAGAACCATGGCAAGTATTTATAGATAATCAAGCCTGAAATTGCCAAAAATTGCCTTCTTTTCGGCATATTCTATTCGCCATACGGATTTGATAAAATAATTTAAAATCGCAGAAATTAATTAAAGCATTATACTTGACAAATAGTTTATATGTCTAAAAATAAATATCTTCGCTTTTGGTGAATATTATATCGTCGTTGTTCTGGAAGAAAACACTAAATTGAATAAATTACATGTTGAGTTACTTATACCAAAATGTTCTTTTTTTCAAACTCTACCGCATGACAATACTCTTACTTTAAGACAGTTTTGTACAAACAAACAAAATGAAAAACATATGGCAATTCAAGCATTTGGCAAACTTAAAAGATCAATTACTTAAAATTAGTATTTTCCAGTTAGTGTCATCTGCCAGAACAACGACGATATATTCCTGATTTACAGAAAAACGTTGCTAATGATTTTTTTATATAGATACAAAATATCAAAACTGTTAAACAATATCAATCGATTTCTTAATTAAAAATAATAATATTATAATATTGATTGTCGGTAGTTCTCTCCAAATTTTTAGTAATTACTGTCTTGAGAAAATACTAAAATTTATATTCTAAGTTTTACATTCAACGAATTTGCGTAAAAGTAACATGTATTTGCTGTTGTTTTCAATATATTTTTTTTCAGTCTTCTGATTGCAGCTCCTCACAGGCAGTATTGCTGACTTGGAGATTCGATGGAGAAAACCCAGCGACCGGGGACCTGCATTCTGTGCCAGAATAGATTACAGAGCCGACTTCTTATAAAACCTTTTTCGAATGGTGGCTCGTAATAAAGGAGTTAAAAAAGTATTTTATAATTCTGAAATCTTAAGACTATCTTAATTCCACGGTATTACTGAATTTTATATTTATAATAATTTTATTAGGAAATTATAGATGGTCATACACAACACTATACAATAAATAAGTGTATTTTTTTTTCAGTTTAAATGTTTTTTACAATTCTGCAGTAGGTTTTTGTTGTGTATTTTTTCCTCAATTGGATCTCTAGAAGTTTTGGTAAAAATTTCACTCAGTTTATTTATTTTTAAAATATCGAGTTTATGATAATCACATTCTGTATTGTCAAATGTATGTTTCATAATAGTACTAAATAATTAGGAAAAATTATAACCATACGGTTTTAATAAATATATTACTGAATAAGAAAAAATATTAAATTCGCCAAAAACTACACATTTTCAGAGGTGTGTTTGTTTACCTTTGACCGCTTAGTGTGCTTAGACAATGGTTTTAAAAAGACGATACCGTTATATTACAATCTTACTTAACTACAATATTAAACTTGTTCACATTTTTTAAAAATTGTTGAGATTTTGTAAATTTCCATGTATTTTGTCTCTAACGACCCGGGTTCCGCCTTTCGGCATCTTCAGGCATTCGACCATACGATTGAACTCGAACTGAACATCAAGCATTCTCAGTCGATGTCTTATATAATACATTTTTTAGATGAGCTTGATTATTACAATTAAAACTTTTAGGTTAATGAATTATTCATTTTTTTTGAATTATTAATTTTTTAAACGTCATTTTTATGTAATTGAAGATGTTTATTATAAAAAAATTGAAACACAGTTGAAATAAATAGTTTTAGAATCTTTCGCGCACAATCGATTTAATAAATGACATTTATATTAATTCGTTATGTACGCCATTGAATCGCTCTCACGTGCTCTTCGACCATCGCTGTGTAAAGTGTATACACACTACTTATACATACCTACCGATTTACAGACTGTTCACAAAACATTTTAAATGTATTTATTTTTGCAACATTAATTAACGAGTGTTAACGTAATACTTAGCTATTTATTACTAATATAAACTGAAAATACAGAAGTGATACGTCTTCTTCAAAACCATGTCTATTCCCAATATGTACCATATGGACTACTAATGAGGCACTTCAACAAACAATAACAAAAGTAACCGACACTCATTGGTTGTATTTAAGACAATAAAACACTTTTTTTAGAGCAAATAAGGATATAAATATGAGCATTGGATAGAACTTACTGTTTATTATATACTACCCGATAAGTTGCACGTAATTGGATGAAACGTGCACAGTCAGATTTGAATACAAATTCATAAATCAATGCATGAAAGTTTTGTTTTGCAACTGTGTTAGGCTCATATCCTAACGCGTTACTACGAGGCTTCGTTGATCGGGGAATCATAAGAAATATAAAACAAAATCATCACGTTGTGCTGTCAAATTGTAGAGCACAACGAAATTGTCCACGGTTTCTCACTGTGAAGTTGTATAACGTAAGTGATAAAACAACGAAAGGTAAAGAATGTGCTTAATAGAATTTCAAATAAAACTGTTCGGTAAAACAACCATGAAAATACACAGAGGTTTTGGCAAACTAAGGGATAGCACCAACGCTTTGTATAAAGTGAATGAACAGTGTTTAAACGACGTTTTTATTTGCACGGTCTAAGAAAACGGACTAATTATTTTTGACCGATGATTTTTTTTGCTTTTACACGGTTATAAAAAAAGAAAAGTATCATTAAATACAATACAATATGTATATATAAACACTTCGGCTCTTTGTGAATATTCGGATTGTCATCTTTACCATTAATGGCGAATTTTAATGCAGATATTCATTACTCATGCATGACTTGTTATTGTTTTGACACATTTATATTGCTCTTCAATGTTTCAATTGTATTCTTTATCTGGTTTTTATGTTTTAATGTCTATTGACCGAAGAATTAAATAAATTATTTTTTCTCCAATATTGTTTTTCTTGATACATTTTACAGCTCCTTAGTGCAACCGTATCTTATGAAACTCTTTTTATATACAAATAATAACTAAATTTGGGCTATTTTTAAGCTCAAAAATATCATATTTTCGGAGTATTTTAAACAATGGAACCTATATCGCATTTTTATATAGACATCTTATCTTATTTTACATGGTAGTCACTGGAACGTATCCCCCGTGCAAAAAAATAATCTGGTGATGTTTTACAACAGGTTATAGTGACAAAAACATAAAGAATAATAATTTTAATACTGAACTACTATTGCGTTACTTATTATTCTGAAAGCATCGAAGAAGGACTAGGTTTAAAAAATTGCAATTATTTATTATTTAATTTAATATTTTACCGATAAACACACTTCAACCATAATATTTTTTTATTACGATTTAATCATTTTTATACTGGTTACCTTATACTTATTGACATGTAATACCTTTATACAATGTAAGTATAAAAACGCTCACCGACACTCACGTACTCACATATGTGTACATTTACACATAAGCTATCAATATATTTATCTTGGCAAGTAGGTATTGGACGGTGCGTACACGGCAAGTGTATTGGTAAATAAGTGTATATATTTAAATATATTCAAACCCCTGGGGCATTTATAGTTTAACACATACATCCATCGGTGATTAGAAACTTTTAAAGACAGTTATGGCGGCCCGGAAAATATTCTTCTATATATATACGGCGTGACAAATAACGACACAGCACCAACACGTTCACCGTTGGCTAATATCAAAGAACATTTACAAAAAAAATCTTATACGTTTTTAATGCCTAATATGATAGGGATTAAGGCCGTAAGTCGAATGTAGCAAATTGCCGAGTCTAATTGGACATGTACAATATACTGTTATAAGTCGCTCTGTACGTGTGATAGTAATCGACAGAATGATGATTGATTAAAAATTCAAAAGAAAGAACTACTGTAGTTGGTTCGCACTTAGTTTGGACCGGTTGACTACACAAATATTGTGGATTTTTTTACCATGTCCGCCCCAATTTAAAGCATATAGCCTCCTAATAGAGGTATCTTAACAGAAGTTTTTCTATAAGAATTCTTTTCTTTCTTACTCAGTTACTTGACTTCTATTTTTTTCGAAGATAGTATGAATAGAAGGATAGAGCTACCACAGGACCTGTGGTTAACTAATCGCTCTCGCTTTTCCTCGTTTTTTTATGATCTGATGGGTGGAAGAGAATTTCCAAACTGCTACTCGAACCCGTGAAATCCGTAACTGAAACCAACGACGATGACCACTCTTCCACGGGGCCAAATACATATAATTATATTGCATTCAAATATTTTCGACGGGTAGTCTTATCTAGTTTTATGAATAATGAAAATTTCTTTCAGTAATTTTAGGAATTAAGAAACCTTTTTAACTATCAACGGAACCACTCGTAAAATTGTTATACTCTTCGCTACTATCAATTGTATGTTAGTTCATCGTCGTGTGTGACATTAAATGTAATTTTGAGCACCTACTCTTGATACACAGCATAAGTAGGTAGGTACATAATATGTAAATTAAAAATAGGTATTTTTTAAATGTTTCCAAATTGTAATTAAAAAAAATCACAAAAAGCCTACCGTTCTAATTCTTTCTGCAATTAAATATTCAATGACACGATTGAGAAATTTATTTTTTAATTGTGACATATTTTTTTTAATATGACAAGGATATCTAATGTTTTCATATCTGTCATTCATAAAACGGTGAATATTTCCAATCCTGTATGGTCGCATTCATATTTAAATTTTTCAACACATTAATGGATTTATAATCGAAGGTATAATTTTAATATTCTCGTCTCTTTCCTCACACTATTGGAAGGGTAATCTCTAAGGGTTTTATCTCCAACCTCTCTGAAAGGTCAAGTTGGCCAATTACTATTGACTGAAAGTCAGATCTCCATATCGATATCTCAGCCCCAAAGTGTAACAAGTCAAAAAAAAAACAGTTTAGATTTTAGTATGAGGAAATGCTTAGGATACCTATCTCTACCAGTAGAAAAAATTAACAAGTGGTAATCTGTGCTTATTTTAGAATGACAGGTGTTATTATTACCTTAGATTCAAACTGTTACAACTACGAAAGTCCTGTGAAAACCTCTGAAAACACCTGTTATTAATAATAGAAAAAAATAAAATTATGTTAGTAATGTATAGTAAAATAATAATATAAAATAATATAGTAAAAGTATAGTAGAAGTTAGGCCTAGTCAAAATCTTGTTTTCTTATTTTATCAGAACTATGCTTTTTGAGTTGTTAAACTTTGGAACTAAGGTATCGATATAGTTAATATCGCCGTTGTTCTGGAAGTAAACACTTACTGAAAAATACTATTATAGTTTTAATTAATTTGACTTTGAAGTTTGTCAAATGTTTGAAATGCTATACCTTTTTCATTCAGTTTTTTGTACATAACTGTTTTTAAGTAAAAGCATAATTTCTAAAAATAAGTGTGCGATAGAGTTCGAAATAAGGAAAATTTTTGTATAACAACTCAATTAGTAATTTTTTCGATTTAGTGTTTTCTTCCAGAATAGTTACGATATTATGTTGAAATAAATACATCATCAGCACTACATATCAGTAGATTTAGTATAACATGAAGACCTCTCTATTCTCTCTTCCAATACGGTATTGAGTTATCACATTTTTCCACAAATCTTCATTATTCTAGCGATTCGTATTTGCTGATCTCACAAAATGTTATTATTCATGCAAGCAACGTGTTTTGCTTACCGCCATTTAAGTTTCTTGGCTTAATTAATCTGTCACTCTCAGTTGACTCACTTTTGAATTTTTAATGAATATAGATGAATAGTTTCTATATTATGTTCCATTGCTTTCACAGCGTTTATTGTATAGCGTTTGAAATATGATATTTAATTTTAACAAATCAATAAAAATATGTCGCCTGATAAGCAACATAATAAACATATAAATAACAAGTTGTACATAATGAAGTAAACTGTCCTATCATACAATATGTGCAATTGATTTCAGTCCATTATTTAGCTGATAAGATCGCAACATTGGTATGCTTAGCTATATCGCGGAAGCAGCACTTGTGCATTTCCTACTTTATCTAGGTTTGTATATGAAGTTGTTATGGTTACCTTTTGTTAGATTCATGAGGCGTGGCCGTTGTTTACTACAATTAATATGAACAATAACTTTTTTTAATAAAACACAATTCGATTTGAGGTTTAAGGCCAAGGGTGTTTTGGATGTTATTTCTCCCCGAGTTGAGGTTGAGTGACTTTGATTCAACTTAGGTTTTATGTATTAGCAATAAGTGTTTAGCAATACAAAAATATCTTTTTTCATTAGTTGATAGCCCTCGCAATAAGTCCTGATCATTGCAAAAATGTGAAATTACTACAAATCAAATTGTTTGTTTTATTATTAAAATATAATTTTCCTTTCCACCAAGAATTCACAGTTAACACAATGAAAGTGATTAATTAATAATAATTCTCAAAATCTTTTTCATGTTTAATAATTACACTTGAAAGTACAGTATAATGGAAAAAATATCAGAAAAAGTTATTTTTACGATAACTAGTTATTATGCTGTCGATTAAACTTTATGCTTTGGAGACTATAAGGGTAGAAGGGTGATCTTTCGAATTTATTTGAAACATTGGAAGTTGTGACTCAATTGCTCACACTCCGCCCCGTTTTCTCATGATTGAATGGTCGGAAGTGGAATATAAACATCAGAGAATTCTTTGCTTTTTAAAACAAATCCATAAATCCGTTTAAAAATTTGTGAAAACTGCAACTGACAAAGAACGAACGTCCAAAAGTGTTAAGCGCTCGAATATAAGACTGACGTTGTCTACAGGTTCGAATATATGAACGGGAAATTTCATCTCACTTATTTCAACATCTTAACTTTTATATTTTCTATAGATTCGGCGGTAACTTTGTGGAAGTTCATTTTTAATATTAAATTAAATTAAAAATTGATTAACTTAGATCCAAGTGGAATAACTAAGTTATCAATTTTTTATTTAATCATAACTTTTATTTAAAATTAAAATATTAAACGAACAATTGTGTTTTCGGAATAAAAACTTACATGGTATTATACTGGCATAATATTGTCCATCTCTTAACAGTATGTAGATATATCTAGGCTAAAATAAGTTTAAGCATAGAAATAACTATCAACTAACTAATAAAATTTTGTAGAATTAAATTATTTGATATTTTATCGTACTACATTATAAATCAAATTAAATCAGAAATCTGCTTCTGTGAATCGTGCTGGAGGCATTGCTGTGTTCGGTTTTATATTCTCATATTGATACGATTATAATCTTTGAACTAGCAGCATCTCTAGAATACAAATGAAATATTCTACTTGGCAATATGCAATAAATATATTATATAAAGTATAATAATATCGTTTATTGAATACATAACATTTCCGATGTCGTATTTCTTAGAACTGAGAAAACTCAACTCATGTCCTCACAATTAATTTCCGCGGTTAAACAATCATTAGGTATATGGTATATATACTTACTTATTAAACATCAGAACATAAAAAGATTCAATTAATTTATTAAACTTTCAAATGTTTTTTTTTATATATTGAGGTGTCATTATAATTCTGTCGGGTCCTTGGTGCACTGGTCAACGTCGTTGGTTTCGGTTACAGATAGTTTCATAGATTGATCTTTCAATCGATTTATGGATATTTGTCTATAATTCCATCCCACCAACCCGATCCTAAAAAATGGGCGTAGCAATAGTGACAAGCTAACGACAAGTCCTGTACTAGCCCTACGTTCCTATCCTTACCCTCATCACAAAAAAAAGGTTGTGTAACTGTGTGACAAGCAGTCCTCGTATTGACATGGTATAAATTCTCTGCTAAATGTGTATCGGAATACATTTTGTTGGAATGTAAATTATAATGCTTATCTAATAAAAAGGAACAATTCGATAATTATTTGGCTGTTAAGAGTTATTATATTTTCGTTTTCGACCGTGGAATATTGAGCGATTAAATGACAACTGGCCTTTTTAACATATACAATGTTGAAATCGTCTTTACGGTGCTACATAATATATTTACAGTACAAATATTTGGCAGATGTTGAAAAAGAATTTTTTATCACTCAAAATCAACTCGAGAAGAAACAGCATCACCAAAGCCCATACTGAATATCTCAAATGTTAAATTTTGAAAAAAAATCTTTATTCGATATTAACCTTTTAGGACTTGAAACAGGAACTATCTGATCGCTCTTCATAAAATTCATTCAAAAAGTTAAATTTTTAACAAAAACAACACATCAGAATGTTTAATTCATGCTCATGAATGTATAACACTATTGAGAAATAAAATCGAATATTATAATAATTTAGGTAGGTACAGTTATTTGTTAGACTGTCATTGCTATAAAGTCAGATAGCTCTAACACGCACTTTGAACGCTTTCGTGTGTTATCATTCAATTTGACTGACATTTCTCACATTTAAAATAAAATGCATATACATAAATTGGTTACGTACGTTACATTTCTTTTAAATTTAGGTTGACCAGATAGATATATGTATTTTTCTATCTGAACGTGAGAAAATTTTGATTTTATTGCCATAAATCAACGGAATTATTAATGAAAGTAGAGTGTTTTTTAGACTGAATGTCTTTTCTTTGGAGCGGTGGAATTTAAGAGTCTTGGATGACTCAAAGTTGGTGTCTTGAATTCAATAGTCCAAAATCTTGATTTATAATATGATATAAAAAAAGGTGCAATAATTAATTGAAATATATACTATTGACTGAATTGTCACATATATGGTAGAAATCCATTATGATAAATCTACCTTAACTTAAACCATCACAAGAAGCTCATGTAATTATTAAAAGAAAGTATGATTAAATTTCAATATAATAGCTTTAAATATCAATCAATCGTTGCCTTACTCTGAAAGGTTCTAACTACACTTGACCATGCTTTGAAATACGTGCGTTTGAAGTTTTGACTGATCATATTTTGTATTTTGAAGAAGAAAATATATTTTTAATTAGTGAGTTAGAATATATTTATATACATAAATATATTACTTTTTTTTCATATAATTTGTTTTAATTGAAGAATTTATATTAGAAAATAATGAGTATCTTAAGCTTTAATTAGAACTAACAACAATAATTTGTTTGAAAAGGTTTTATCGGGTATTTCACTTTTATCAAACAAAATGTTCTAATTTTTAAGATATTTATTAATAGTATATATTATCATGACAGCTAACAAAAATAATTTAATACAACAGAATAAAAATACATATACTTTGAATGTTTGAACAAACTCAGCTAATTTTCGTCAATGACCACATCGATAGAACAATAGAAGTAAAGGGTAAAACACACAACAACCATCGAGCGAAGAATGTTTGATATGACGTCAAAATCGTTAAGAAAACTGTGATTTTTTTTTCTGTGAGAAGATAAATAAGCAGTTCATAGAACCGTATAAAACAAATTTATGAAAAAAAATGTGTAGATAGAACTCCGAAATACTGCTAACTCCCTCATTGAACAATATATGACCGTGAAATCAACACATATGGTAGAATGTATCTAATACAAGATTTTCTAATCTAAAGGTCATTTTAGGCCAAAATGTCAGTTAGAACTTTTTCACAGTAAAGTAACGAAATGTCAAACGAACTCGATAAGAAGAATAAGGAATAATAATTAAAAAGGCTAATATTTTGTGAACTGATTATGAATTAAATACACTGGTTTATTCAAATGACATAGTATTGAATAAATAGTTGATCGAACTGGTTCCCTTGTAAATTTCTTGAAAGTATGTGATTCGTGTTGACGTTTGCACGCAAAGATAACTGTTTTAGTGTTGTTTATATTTTAACGAAAATATAAATCATTCAAGACTAAAATACAATATATATATCATCTAATTTTCACATTGGCCTAAAGATATACCTACCGATATTGTTTTTACATATCGATATCTCAGTTACAAAGTGAAACAACTCAAAAAGTTTAGTTCTTAAATAATAAGGAAATCATCTAGTGCTTTTAAATTTTCTCATCTACAAAAATACATTTGTGTTTATAATTAAAAATAGGAATCTTCACAGGATTTTCGCAGTTGTTACAGTTGTGATCTTGAGTATCAATAACCGCAGATTACTACTCGTTACATATTGTAACCTGGCAGATATCGTTATTCTAAGCATTTGCTCATACTAAACTCAAAATTGAATTTTGTTGACTGTTTTCGCTTCGGAACTGAAGTATAGATATGGCCATGAATGATAATCCACCAGTTATCGTACAAACTCCTCATATAAAATTAATACAATGTAGGTACTTTCCTTCTTTGAATAAATCTGAAAGTAAAATTTTTTTTTTTTGAAAGGAAGAATTTCTACATAATAATAACAACAGCTTGTTTTAGAACCATACATCTGATAATGTCGCTAATTTTTATTTTTATTCATATTAATATTACTCTTTCTGTGCTTTTCGATCATCCAAATTGCAAATATGTGAAAGTGAAAACTATGTTTCTAGTTTAATTAATATATTAACCATCTTATTTTATCCCAGTAAATAACCATAAACTTATCACGTTCAGTTGGTTTTTTTTTTCTAATCAAAAATATACAATGTACCAATAAGCTAAGAGCCAACAATGCAAATGGTGGTAGGCCAAGAGCTGAAGAGAAAGATACTGTCAAGAAGGAAATAGCAGCAGCCACAAACTCTTCAGACAAAATGATAAAAATTTACCAGTTTTTATTCGTGTCCATGATCCACTACCTTGAGGAAGAAGCCGGTATACTGTTGGCCCATGCTAAATAAAACTTCAATAGTGCCATGGCAAACCCGGCCCAGAGCATTAAAAATATGATATTGAAAAATACGTGTGTAGAATCACTGGGGTAAGAAAGGTAAAGGTTAAGGTATCAACTGTAATTCTTCATGAAAAAGCATGATTATAAAAATAAAATAATTTTATTCAATCCTGAGAATTTTCAATTGATGAAATCAAAAGACATATCAAAGAGCAGTACACAATTTATTTGGTATATCGTTGTTTTGCGCCAGACAGCAAAACGGGAAACGGTCATCGCTGGACCGACTCAACCAATTTTAAAATAGAAACAAAATATTTATAAATTCATACTCAAACATCCAGTTCAAGCTGTTAGTTAAACGATTTTTATATAGTTTTATCGCAGTACTTTTTTTACAAACGCACATTATGATTCTGCGAGAGGTTACGTGTAATAGTAATTAACATTGAGTACTTAATTATTTATTCCTTTAA
The DNA here is from genome assembly GCA_022494535.1 of Himalopsyche phryganea. NCBI lineage: Eukaryota > Metazoa > Arthropoda > Insecta > Trichoptera > Rhyacophilidae > Himalopsyche > Himalopsyche phryganea. The sequence continues at coordinate 11,464,194 of JAGVSL010000003.1, forward strand.
TGACAGAACGCGTTGGGTAGATCACAAACAAACGTGCAATTCGCAAATTGGCGTAAGAAAAAAATCTTGGATCTGTGATTGCAAAAACTCAATGGAAAGTATTGTATTGCTGATATTTTCTGAAAAACAATTATTGATAGCAGCTGAAACGTTATAATTATATATATACACATCCATTCTTCTCCATTCTTCAGCGATGATTTTCTTGAGATATGTGATGTGTCATAATATATGTCATATTATGGATGACTTGCAGCAGCGAGCGTTTCATGTTTTGCTGCCTGTGCGCAAAACAATGATTTACCATTTCATTAATACATTGTTTAGTACAATTTGAATTGGAAAGTACTAAAGTTATTGGTACAGAAAAGGGTTTTTTGTTAACATTTACACCTTTTCTAACCCATTCCCACCTTTTATACTGATCAGTACATCAAAAAGATACCAGAAGTGCTATCCGCATCACTGTACAATAAAATTGTTTAAAATGACCATACGATAACATTTATTTTGTGGGCAAATCTCCACGCAATGAATATTTCCAATAAATTATTGTCAAATAAACAAATTCAATCAAGCAATTAAACTCTTTGTTACACTATACATAAGAGCTATTTTTCTTTGCAGGTGATATGTTGTGTGTTCATTTTTGAGGCGATATCGGAACAGAGCTCTAAAGGGTTAACACACAAACTCCATATAAGTATCAAAAATAAAAAGAAAAAAAACATTCAGCTAATGGTCGGCTTCGTAAAAAAAATTACCATAGGAGTCGTGTGTGAGTGCGAGGGTGATAAAGCATCAGGTTCTGTAGGTGAGAAAGTGAGATGGAGGATTTTCGGGTACAATTTTTCTCGCTCGTTATTTTATATGTGGAATTGCTCGTGGTATGTTTAGAGGGAAATATTGTTAGGTTTAAAATTAAATTTGTAGATAAATTAATTATTTATAATTATATTATATTTGTAAATTATATATTATTGAAATACTGAAAGATATTATGATTAATGAAACGGTGTGCTTCTTTATGTGTGTATCGAAATAAGTTAAAAGTAATATGTAACTCGGCTCCGTAGCACAGTTGGTAACGTCATTGGTTACGGTTAAGGATGTCTCGGATTGAAATTCCTCATTTATTCATTTTTGTTCGTAGTCATGAATGTTTGTGATGTCTAAAACTTCATCCCGCCCATCCGATCTTCAAAAACGGGGAATATCGAGAACGATTAGCTAACCACTAGTACTGCCCAAGCCCTATCCTTCTATCCCTACTCTCTTCGAAAAAAGAGAGGTTGACTGAGCAACTGAGTAACAAGCAGTTCTCATAGAAAAACTTCTGTTGTACGGACAGGTTTATACATTAACCCTCGTAATATATTTTTGCTTGACAACTCAGCTGTGTTCATTAAGAGGATTGCAAATTTTGATGAAGATTTGTTTACTCATACCAACAAGATTTTTGCTTAGTTTTTTTTGTCAATAATTTATTGCAAATATTCATTGCGTGAAGATTTTCCCACAAAATAAATGTTACCGTCATTTTAAACAATTTTATTGTACATTGAGGTACTGTAGGTCAGGCTATGCGAATGTGACAATCAATATGAACACAAGGAACGTTATCTCCGTTATCCATCGAAACCTTTGAAAAAATATTTAAATTTGACTAAATTTTTTGATTTAAAAACATACTCGAGGCCTGATATCGCTAAACAATCCTGAGCATTAGAGCGGACCATTTTTTGAACTCCTCCGCTTGGCTCCACTCTGATATCGAAGTACATGCTCCAGCTCCGTTCCATGGTCCACTTCTTGTTAAAAGAAGTTTTAAAATAAGCATTATTAAATATCATTATTGATAATATAAAACAAGATGGCAGACAGCGTAATATATAATGCTTCATAGTTTGCCTATCCTGGCTCATCAATAACTTCAGATCAGAAAATAGTCACTCGACACCCGCTTGAATATTGGACATACTTAGTGTTGAAATAATCATATCAAATTCTTGTGTCGAATAGTTAATGCTTTAATATTTTCTATGGATTCCGCGGAAACTTTGTGGAAGATCATTTTTAATATTAAATTAAATTAAAAATTGATAACTTAGTTATTCCACTTGGCTTATCACTAACGTGACGCGTTTCGCCTCTTTAAGAAGCATCTTCAGAATCAATTTTTAATTTAATATTATATTAGTTAATACTTTATACAATATTTTTTAATGGTAAAATAATCATATTTATAATTTTTCAAAACACAGTCATTGGAATATAAGATGAAATTTTGATACAATATTTAATGAATTTTTGAAGCAATCGGTTCTGATCATTATAAACATGTAAAAGTAGTACAAACAAATTGTGTTGAATTTTTAAAATATAATTTCTTTCCACCATGAATTGACAGTTAACATCTTAAAAGTGATTACTGGAACACTGTTAATTTTGCATGATCCGAGTAAAACTTTATTACTCTAGTGCTCCGGGTAAAACTTAGGAAGCGAAAATAGCTTAAATATATATACATATATTTGCTTAAATATATTTTAAATATAAATGAGTGATGAGTGAAACCGGTCCTGATCATAAATATGTGGAAGTAGTACATATTGTTTTTTTTTATTTTTAAAATATATATTTACGCTACCCTGCTTTCCTACACTAAGGCTGCAGCCTTTTTTTCTTCCGAGTGCTAGAAAGGGACCGCGATACATACAACAGGTGTAGAGCGAGTGGAAAGGAAGGCAAAGCTTCGAGATGTTAAGTAAAAAATCAATCTCGGGGCAAATAATAAAAATAAACACGCGGGAGTGGAAGGGTCCGAGGTACAAAAAAAGCAACGAGACAAACATAAATGGGGCTTCGCTCTTTTTTAGGATGCGAGGATCGTTGTGGTCCTCCGAAAGACGAGAAGAGGTTCTAACTGTACAACAGGTAAATCAGGAATCTGATGAGCAGGTATGATGACATAGCCCGCGAAATGTCAGGTGGTTTTTTGGTCAGGTAATAGTTAAGTCGGTCAAAAGGTGTGCGCTTTGCGGTGTCAAACCTGATTCACTTAATCATAAATATTTAACTCTAATTTTGAGCTTCAAATGCATACTTAGTTTTTTTATTAAATCACAGTTTATGACTGTTATAGTATTTGACAGCTTAACCTTGTTATATTTAATTTAAATTTAATTCAATCTTTAAAAACATTTATTTATTCCCACGATTGGTAAAAATCAAAGCAATATCTCTTATATCTCTGAAGTAAATGGGTGTTAGACTTAGAAGTACTTAAAATTGAATTTGAATTGTTGATATTTTGTACATTTCCATGTATTCTGTCCCTAACGACCCGGGTTTCGCCTTTCGGCATCTTCAGGAATTCGATCACACGAATGGACTCGAATTGACAGACCGTAAATAGTGTCCCGGATCGTTAGTGACAAAATACATGGAAATGTACAAAATCTCAGCAATTCGAATTTGATATTGAGATTCAATCAAGCACCCTCAGTCAATGTCTTAAACTTAAAATTGAAATGCATGTTTGTATGTTACATAATATTTCACATTAAACTCTGATAGTAAAACTAAGCAAAACCAACCATTGGGTTTAAATACAATTTTAGAAAATATGTTCTTTTTTACAATGTCTGCTCCCAATGTGGAGCGGAGCATATTACATAATATTTCACATTAAACTCTGATAGTAAAACTAAGCAAAACCAACCATTGGGTTTAAATACAATTTTAGAAAATATGTTCTTTTTTACAATGTCTGCTCCCAATGTGGAGCATATGGCCTCCTAATGGAGGTATCTTACTTATATTAGGTCTCCTAATGAACATCTGCATGTTACTTAGTTGCTCAACCTTTTTTTCCGAAGAGAATAGAGATATGGCTAGTATAAGGCTAGGACAGGAATAGTGGTTAGTTTATCGCTCTCGCCACATATTTAATAAATTTACTGACCCATCTATCAAAAACTTCAAATATACTTTCATCTGTAATTGATTCAATTCCAAATTTAGACACAATTGCGTGTGATATTGTCAAATCAGATAAATAACCAGATGTTAAAAAACCAATCCATGGCAAACGTTTTTGAAAGGATTGACTAAAAATCAGTACTTCAGTAAATCAATACAAAAATCTTCCCTTTGAATCAATCTTAAGTAAAATCAAGTTGAACAAGTATATTGTCTTTTGAACGATTAAACATTTTGCAAAGTCGAGCCCGTGGCCGATTGGCTAACATCGAGCGCTTCGGTTACGGTGTACCGCGCTCGAAATGTACGGACAGTTTCATTAATCGATTTATGGATTACTGTTCGAAGGTATCAATGTTTGTAATATCTAAAATTACCTCCCAATCCTATCCTTCTATCGCTACTCTATCCGAAAAAATACAGGTTAAGCAACTAAGTATCAAGCAGTACTCGTAGAACAAGCTTTTGTTAATATACCTCCATTAGAGGCCATATGCTTCACATTGAGAGCAAACATCTTTGAAAAGAAAATATGTTGAAAAAAATAATCAAATAGAATCTCTGTTTTTATTACAATGATTTTTAATTATTTAAAATTCAATTTAGATCTTTCCGGTGTTAATCCATTTCGGGTCCTGTACTTTTTAATAATATGTTATATGGGTACATCGTTGCCATTTTTTATAGCTTCGCCCATACACGAAAAGAAGAAATATACCGATATCAGAAATGATTTATTTATTAAATAATTGAACAATGAATTTTACTGTAAGCATTGAGACAGTCGAAATTTTACTATACTAAATTACGAATCGCCCGGAGGTGAATCATTAATGAAACGTTTTATTTTTGCTTTTAGGAAACCAAAACAGTTTTATCTTCGCATCCTGCCTCCAAGGAATTAATTAATTTTGATGAATTATTGCAATTATTAAAAACGTTCTCTTTGCCACAATATTGTTACACTTCAACACAAATTGTTACAAAACGTCCGCAGACAACTTGGCTCCCAATTTACTGATAAAAAAATTATCCACTGACAAGATTTGAACAATTGCCTGTATACAGTTACATTGTAATTGATATACAAGTTATTGATAAACATCGTTTAAAAGTCATTCAGTCAATGAATGTGGCAATTCGTTTCATTTTTACATTAATTGTCGTTGTAGACGGTACTAACAAACGCTGGATTTATTATTATACAACAGTTGCACCCAAAGCGGCTCATACGGACCCCCAGGTGTCCTTGTGACCACTGACAAAATAAAAAAATATTTGGGGGTGCGTGGAAAACGTCAGGGGTCCGCGAAAGGTTTAATTAAAAAAAAAATAATTACACAAATTAATCAAATTATGTTCAAACGAAATTAAATATTACACAATTAAAATTTTAAGGATCTCTTACAAATCAATAAATACTTATCTGAAATCAAAAATTAAGCGCCGTTAAAAGTCGATTATGTGAAAGAAAGTTTTTTTTAATAAGTAATCAAATATTAATGAATTAAATAGCAATTCAAAACCTTAAAGTGATTTGAATTCCAACTGTCATTTTGTTGTTTTAATATGAAGTAAAAAAATTGTCTTTGTAGTGGACGAATAAATATACAATGTGAGAAATATATTTGTTTTCGAAGAGGAATTGTGTAGAAACCACTTGTAAAGAAGTCACATACCGTTACCAAAATTTCTCAAATTAAATTTATGTGTATAACTTATGTTTGGTATTTCTAAGTGTAAAAAAAATGATTGGTTGAATTCCAAAAAATGTGTGTGAGTATTGTGGATATAATATATTATTTGAAACCTAATTCCAATTTAATTTTGTGTCACTGTATTCTTTAACCATTAGCCTATTTTTTGTTTTATAACTATATTTATTAAAAAATCTGCTCATATATATGTCGAAAAGTGATCTTTTTATTATAATTCATTACTTAATTTTTTTTTTTAGTTCCGAAGTTATCATTTATTGAATTCGATTACTACTACACATTAAAAAAAAATTGATTACTTAAAACGGTAATGACATATATTTTTTTAACCATTTTTACTTTCAATGTGGATTATATGGACTCTTTATGAAGCTTATCTCAACAGACGTTTATTCACGAGAATTACTGCTCGCGCAATCGTTTAACCTCTAATTTTGGAAGAGAGTAAAAATTGATTAATAAGGGTTAGAACAGCACTAGCTGTAGGGTTGAATGGTTGGGAGGGATGTTTAGATATCACAAACACCGATGCCTTCGAAGAGAAATCCATAAATCGATTAAAAAAATCAATTTATGAAACTGTCCATACTGAGTTTTGATCCTGTGAGATCCGTAACTAAACCTAACAACGTTGACCACTGCACCACGTACCTGGCCTGTATCAAATACAAATCGTTTTTATTCTCAAATTCAACCGTATAAAATAAGAATTATTTTCTCATGATAGAGGAATAGTAATAAATGAAATTGACATGTTTTATGTCACTGTTTATTGCGTTGCAAGTTGCAAACTTTATATGTAAGCTTATAAAAAAATATGTTTGAATATATATATATATCAGATGAATATACATATTTAAAGCACTGCACTACACGATCTTTGAAAATCCGATTGACAATGAGTCTTTTCAATATCTGAAATATTTGGATTTGTTTCAAAAATAGTCACTATAAAAACATTTACCGCAGTGGAATCATTAAACCCGACACTCTTGGTATATTATTGATAAAGAAATACGTCATTATTTATTTTTTTTTTGTAAAAATGGATATACGAAGAACCAATCCCACAGTGACTTAACCTTAACTCTTACAAAGCGAGCCGTTTTCGCACGAATTTATCTTCAGTCAATTGATCTGCTAAAACGCTCACTATGGTTAAAAAAACAAAAATTTCAACAGTAAAAAATGGAGAATTAAAAAAGAAGTAAACTAAACTCGCTAAAATAAATCGAAGGTATAACGATCAATGCTGCGTAGCGGCAATTCAAATCTGACATTTGAAAGACTGACTATCAAGAGCTTTTTTCAAAAACATATTGTCATGTGTTCTACTTGACATTTTCATTATTAGTTGCTTAATTTCTCTACCTAAAGGTTTGAACTATTTTCTAAACCATATATCCACAAGTGTTTCATTTTAGTTTAGCCGGAAATACGAAATAAAGTCTTGGACATGTAAACATGTCCAGCGCGTTCATTGGGTTAATAGTAATTGCATCTTCAGCCTCAATTTTCAGTGTAATAAAATGTTGCAATAAAATACAAGCCATTTACTCAACTCTTCGTCGAATCAAAGTGGCCTCTATTATGTAGACTTTAAATTAACATGTCTCGCAGTGATACGAGCGGTCCATTTTTATGTGTAAAATAAACATCTATTCAATTGAATGCACTTAAATCCATCTTAATATGGCTGACTCAATAATAATCATGTGCCTACGCAGTTACATAATAATTCTGCATTCGTATCGGATTGGCGAGATGAAAGACATTTCAATAACCGTCGATTGACATGTACAACTCATAAACATAGATACATTATAATGATACTTATATTAGACTACATAAATGGTTCATTGTCAAAACCAAAGCTGTCCACTTCACTGATAAAACTAACTAGCAAATTTTCGATCAAAAGTGGCGAAGGGGCGTTATTTCAAATTATACATTTTATAATAACGATATAATGAAAAGAGATATATATAAAAACAAGAAAACAACACAATTTAACATGGTCATTTCTTTGTGGGAAGGCATTAAAAAACATTTTTCTGTGCTTATTCCTGATAATTTATGAAATAATTAGAACCGATTTCGCTTTACACATCATTTCATAAAAATTTGGAATTAGTACATTAACATTTTATTCATACTAATGCAATTTGAAGTATTTATTTCGATATTTTGTAGAGTTTCACATTTAAGGTGTTAACTGTCAGTTATTGTTGGAAAGGCATTCTATTTTAAAAACAAAACAATTTTTTTGTGGTAATTCCACGTTTTTATAATGATCAGGACTAGTTTCGCTCACCCCCAGCATTATCAACCGATAACATATAAATCTTAACAAATCCGTTTATATTAAAATGAGTGTTTATCAATGTTTGTTGCTGCATGGTTGAAATAAGTTTTTTGATAACGTTGTTGCAAAAATGTTGCAGAGCACCGGTTGACAACCGCTGTTCTTTGACACCGCAGGTGGATATATTGGAAACATGCTTATTTTCAATTGCGAAATTAATCAGTTTGTTTGATAATTTATTTTCGATTAATCAAAGTTGACATGTTGAGTTTTAGAAATACCTTACTGATTATTGTATAAATATTTAAATACCATACACAGACAAAAATATAATATATCATCCAATTGAATACAGAAACATTCAAAATGTATATCGGCTAAAGTACTATATACAACATGATTAATTGAATGGCACATAATATTGAATATTATAATAGGGACACTTCTCAATATATTATCAATTGAAAATAAGTATATACTTTTACAGCAAAAACAGTCCAAGGTTATGTATTTCTATTTTGTAATATTATTTTTATTGACTGCTATGGTATAATCTGATTTTATTTCGAATGCGTGATTGTCTTTGATGTCTCAAATTCCATCTCACCTATAAAAACGAGGCCCTCCAAGAGCGATTAGCTAACTGTTAGTCCTGTTCTAGTCACATTGTTCTATTCCAACTCTTTAAAAAAAAATGAGCTTCCGAATGACAGTAAGTTCTGGTAGATTTAGTTATCTTGTTTTCAATTCTCTATATATCTGATGCTTTTTGAATCCTCGAATTAACGTTTAAATACATTGATTTAGTCACTTTTAAAATGTTAACTGTCAATGTTGGAAAAGAATTGCATTTTAAAAATGAAACACAATTTGTTTCGTAATACTTTCACATGTTTAAAATGATCAGGACTAGACTATCATCTGACGAATCGATGAAATCATCTTACGATCATGCTCGGAATGAGCGAAGCTGGTTGTGATTATTACAAACTTGTGGAGGTATTACAAAGCAAACTATGTTTTCTTTTTAAAATACATTGATCTAGTCCTTTTGCTATTATCAAGACATTGTTGAATAAATAACTATTCGATGGTTACAAACTATTTTATATAATCCATCAAAGTAATTCTTAATTCACCCGATAAATTCACTTATTATTTAAATTGATCTCACGAAATTAAATACATAGAATTATTTTATAACCATAAAATTTGTTTAAAAATACCAACTGCATACCGTCTACCAGGCTACAGATAGGTATACATTACATTATACAAGGCGTGTAAGCAGAAAGGCATTATAATAACGACAGATTGAAATCATTTTTTTAAATAAATCAAAAAATTATAACCACGAATTATGCAATCACTGTTTCTTGCATCATCGGTAATCTCTAAAATAAATTTGGTTATTGCTCCTAATATACATTTTTTTCTAATATTTACATAAATGAACGTCGTCACATTTCGCCACAAAATCTTTTATATTAGTGTTTAAATTAGATCACGTTTTTGAATATTCTATAAAATGTATTTTAAAAAACTTCCCCTCAACTATCCCGTTTTCGAAATTCATAAAAATATATTAGATCATTTACGATTTACCCCATAAGTAAATGACGTCGTAAATGATTAACCTTTCATTGAAAGTTCAATAAATTGTTCACAAGCGCAACACTTCAAAGTGAGTCCTGGCTTCCTCCACTAGCTCAAAGCTGACGACAGTCATTAATTAAGTCAGAAAATTATTTCGTATAATATCCCCAAATATACTTCGTTGGCCATCATCAAGATCGCGTATTCCCGGGGTGGGTCCTGGTTGCGTCCAAGAACCCGTTCCTCAAGCAAAGAACAGTCATCCTCAGCTCCGCTCCATCCAGCTAACAAATCGTCTGCCTGCCTCTTCTTCTGCTTCCTACTAGATGAGTAATCATTAATTATTTTGTCTGTTTACTGTCGTTCAAACGTACATATTCTTCGTAAACTAAATTCATATATTAAAACTTTTTGTGTATAGTGTTCAGTTCTTTTAACAACATTAAAGATTAAAAATAATTCCAATATGAATATTTAGTGATTAGTGATACATGACGCTGCAGATTTAAGAAACATTATGCTTATCATTATTCGTCAGTAATATAGACATGGGTAATATGAAAAATATTTTTTTACGCACTTGACAATGCAGTCAGCGAAATCAAGCGGTGACGGATATACGACACGAATTCTGCTTACGCTGCGATAAAGATGAACGCTCGTAAAGGCAAGTCATAATGACCAAAGTAGGACACATACAATCGATGACATTATATATGAACAAAGAAGAAAGGACCGCATTCGTTCAGTCATCGACCACCAAACTGGGATTTTGACAACACTCCTCAACTGGAGACATCTCTCCTGAACTGCACAATCGTCATCATCATCGTCATCATTGGTACATACAGTTTAATCGCTTCTAACATAAAACTTTAGGAATTATAATCCTAAAAATATATGAAATATCTTCAGTTGATAATGCTCGTGAAAAGCTTGGTTTTGATCATTTTAAGCACGTTGAAGTAGTAAATAATAAATTATTTATATTCTGTACCTCTGTGCTGTGTCTTTCCATCAATATTGACAGTTAACTCCTTAAAAGTGAGACTCTTGGACGTTTATATTTTAGCGTATTGATTAAAATAATGGTTATTTTAATAACTTATTCTTTCATTGATTATTAAAGCAACACGGCAGAGATGAATGATGATATATACAAATTCACTTATTGTGGAAGATATTTCTAATTACCATTCTATGCTGTGATGCTAGTGAGATTACTTTAATACACACTTCCTACAATCCTCCTGTCTATTTCTTCCACATTGAGAGAGGACGTGGTTTATAAAAAAACTTTTTTAATTTCACTTGTTAACCATTTGTTATTCTTGCTTCTTTACGCCACTGTACTACAGCAATCATAAAATTTAACGGCCAAAATACCTTTCATCCGATTATCGTCTTTTCACCACCCTCCCGATAATCGAATAAAAACGTTACTGGTTTTATTCTATCACTTAAAACCATTACATTATAGTATTTGACTAGATAAACAGTAGATAACATTTTGTCTTTGGGTCATCCGGAATACATTATCTAATAATACATCTGTATAAATATATATCAATGAAACTACCTACAATACAACAAGTCTCAAAGAAACGTTTTTTGTATGTATAATATTAAATTATTTATTATGAAGATGGCATGAAGTGCTATCGTCCAATTCATGATTCTTCACATTCAAATTTGTTGATTTGTCAAATTAAATAAATAATATTTTTTATGCAACCGAAGTGTTTCCCAACCAGTGGTACGCGGACTAGTGCCGGTCCACCGGCATTTTCTGCCGGTCTAAAAATATTATCAACAAAATTTTTTTCTACTAAATTCTTAGCATTTTTTGTTAAGCCTTTAATTAATTGTTAATATTGTGTGTTTTTCTGTAAATCGATGGGCCCATATGTATGGGTTATTTTAGTTAAAAAAAAGAATATTCACGTTACCGTTTTTTTTTATTTTCTATCCAATATTTATTGTGTATGTTAGGTATGTAAATTTTGTTATTTCATAGTATTTAAAGGTTAATAAGCACGAATACTACATACAGGTATATTATTATTTTAAATTATTCGTTAACGGTCCTCAAATTTTTTTTTTTATATATTTACCGTTTCACAGATGTAAAAAGTTTTGAAAACACTATTATAGGTCATACATTTTCAGTTGTATAACTTTTTTTATTTCACCAATTTTTCTAAAACTAAACATACAGCGATTGACTATAAAGGAATCATCTTTTTACCATAATTTATTATTTGTCTTCGAAGTGTTTCTACAAAAACACTACTTGTTACTTAGTTACTCTTTAGTTACTCTTAGTTAAGGGTCTAGCTCAGAAGTGGTGGTTGGCTAATCGGTCCCACTTCTCTCATTTTTAGGATCGAATGGTTGGTAGCGAATTTTAGACTTTCCATGCCTTTCAAATACGAATCAAAAATCAAGTCAAAAATCAATTTATATAACTTTCCGTACTGGATTTCAACCCCATAAGCATTGTCACCGAAACCAATGACTAGCTATTCACCCGGCTATTCTAAGCCGATACTATAAATTACTTCATAAATAATTCCGTGTAACAAATAAATAAAATTCATAATTAAAATTCACACACATTTTTCATAATAATACTGTTTGTCCTATTACCACCTGCGCGTTTCGAGGTAAAAATAAAATTACGTATTCCGTCACATTATTTCTTTGGATGTTTGGCATTTAAATTAATTGGCATTTATATCATATATTATATTTTTACGTATTATCATCACATCGATCGTCAATTATCATTATATTGTAAAAATAAATAAAATTGTTAATAAAATATTCGCATTCAGCAAAACACTGTGTCATCATTGTCAGAGCACTAAGTAGCAATAAATTAAATAATATTCTGTATTTAATAAACGATCCGAATTAATAGATTTTTCGCGACAATTTATGCCAACTCGTGGTATATAATTATAAAATTATGTTTTTAAGTTGAATTAAAAAAGATTTATTTCAATTAACCCGTTGAGCCCAGCATCGTGAAATTAAAAGGTTTGTAAATTATTGTATTATTTATTTATAATCATAAATTACCCTCTACCGCAATTAAAAAAATTTCAATTTCAAATCTATGGACTGAGAATCCATAAATAAATTATTAGTATTTTTATATACTTATACATATACAAATATTATTTTTACTCCCACGAAACCGTCATTTTTTTATTTCTTTCATTACAATTAACTCATGAAAGTTAATTTATTAATGTAGTATGGAATCTATAAATATATATATATTGCATACTTACCATCCTTGTAATAAAACCAAATACCATTTGTTCAACACTTGCATTCTACCTACGCATCTAGACCAGTGGTTCTCATGTGCGGCCACCAGAGGATATTTTTGCGGCCATCAACGGTTCTATAGAAATAAATATTGATATTAAAAAAATGAGTAATATAAAATAAATTCGACATTTTTTTATTCGTATTGCGTACGTATGCCGCTCGAAAACGTATTTGTAATGAATGAATATTTTTAATAAAAAAGGGATCCCTTTTTAGATAAAAATTAATCGGGATCAGTACGGTAACCCCATCGGGTTAATTTGTGCTGCAGTGCATTAAGTAATTCGGTCTTTTGTACGATAACCAACGCTGTTTATCTTACAATTTTGTAATTATCATTGACGAGAGATTTTCTAAATATATAAAGTGTAACAGTGATTATCTTCTGATTTTTTTATATATATGAAAGCATCTGTATATTATGTTATTATTTATTTTTCTTATTTTTAAGGAAATTTTATACAATCCCCGAGTTAAAATAGATATAAGAAATTATCTATAAACAAACATTCAGAAGGATGAAACGGATTTTTAGACATATTTGAAAAAAAAACCTACAGGGCTATGTAATGTTAAATATACCATTTGTAAATGACAGCATTGTAAATATATAGTACATATTTTTAAAGAAATTATATTAATACTTACAAATTTCTGCCTGCGGCGCTAACTTGTGTGGTGATGGTTTATAGTTTAAAAAATTGAAGTAGATAATGAGTCCCTTAAATGCAACCGTCTAATATTTTAAATCACTTTTGAAAATTTGGTGTGGCCACGTGACATTTCCAAAAGACCACTGATGTTCATTATCCGGCCACGGAGAAATTTTCCGTGAGAACCACTGATCTAGATGGTTATGAATCATAACTATTAACGAAGACTCTGGCGATACTTGGGGTGAGGTGGTTTTGACTTCGTGAGTACCTCGGAGATTAAGGAACGTACCAGGTAGGGCCGTGTTATGTCAGTGGTCATGGAGAGACGTTGTTAATGACTGAGTCACGTGCTTCAGATGCATTCGGAGATCCTCAATTTTACTTACTTCTTTTTCCGACCGCTGGGATTCCGGCGTCCTGGAGACCCTCGGGTACTATCCACAGGACGTTCCAGATGGAGCCGAGGGATATCTTAGAAGGAAGCAAAGCTCTCCATATTTCTTCTGATCCAACAATTTATTTCAGTAGTTTTCAAACGGTGTTCCATTGTATAAATCTAGGGGTTCTAATTTAATGTTTAAAATATTGTAGATTCGATGATACTTAAGATGATGATGTCATGGCTTTGTCAAAGGTATTGAATAATAATTAACCCAATACAAAAGTTTAAAAGTGCATTCCTTTGGTGAGAATATAAACTGTATTTTAAGTCGAGAAACTTGTGGAGATGGGTGCAGTGATGGCGCCAAAACGCAATGAAATTAAGTTACCTTGGAGAACACCACATACAAGTTTTCCGCAACTAAATAATATAGTTGTGTAAAGGCTGATTTATTGCGAGTCCACAGCCTCCCAATTAAGAGCATAAAATATAGTTTTTTAAGTATTATAAATGTGATCAAAATGATAAAACCATACTTACAAACCGTTTAAATATTTTTACAATATATTAAAAACAACAGTCATGTTTTACAATTACTTAAATTTACCGTTCTCTATGCATTTCGCAAGATCTTTAATCGAAGGTAAATAGCATATTGAATGATATTGAGTACAATATTATTACATGGAAACATAAATTTTATTGATCATACACACAAATTATATGGTTTGTTCTAGGGATTGCAACAACGGATAAGTATATAAATACCGGTACTGAAAATATTAATACCACTATTATTGAAATAGTTGGAAATGAGACAAATACGATATGGATTCCAATGTATGCAAATTTAATAATAGGTGACACTTGCCTGGATCAACTACTCGGGCAAAGCGTAAAACAACAATGCTTCTGTATGATAAATGATCTATGGGTCAATACACATCCCTTCAAGGACAATATAAACCTATGATATCATGACGCCTAGGAAAGAAAGTGCTCGTCTGGTGGCTCATAAAACTGCCCTCTATAATTTTTTCATGTGTAATCAAAAATAATTTATTTTTTCAATTCAAATTTGCGAAATTTTTAAAACCGGTATTTTGAGATTGTGTAAAATACTGAAATACCGGTTCGCAATCCTTAGTTTATTCAAATATCGTCACTATACTGGCAGAAATTGGTAAATAACAAAACTGACGGAAACTAGGTGAGTGCACAGTGAGAATTTTGGATATCAATTCTTTGTCTGGAATAACTCATTAATCATACATGTTAGGAAAAATGTAGTAGTTTATTTTATCAGTCAATATATTAATGCAGATTCTTAGGCAAGCAATTATCCTTGTATATTGATTAGTGTTAGATTGGCATAAACCAATCTATATTTTGATATTATGATTATCTATGTAACATAAAACACCGAGACTAAAGACTATTATACGAGTTAAAATTTTCATTTGCTCTTTGCTCAGAACTTTTAATATGTTACTTACCAACGTCAGTACGGTGACGATATCCATATTATATTTACTGCGCCAACAAAGTAAACAAGAGTTGATTAACTCATTCGGATGTTTGTAAAAATGTCTGATTAACGGTTTGCAGGTAACCATGATAATGCGAAAGTAAAGTGACAAGGTAAAATGCGTTCTAGTTGTTTAAAACTGCTGTGGCAATATTCACTAGTTACTGGCTATTGATTTATACTATCGTTATTACAATATAATCAGAAACAAAAATAATTGCATGAAACTCCTTGCAATGTAATGCCTTCAATGAAGATACATTATCGGCGATTCGCTTTCGACATGTCGTGTTAAGTCAACTTACAATAGTATATACTTGTTTTTATTAATAAATTAACACATAGCTTTTTCCTTATGTATAATAAATTCTTTACCAATAGTTCTTCTCGACAGATTCTTCGTACTGTTTTACGGAAGTTTGCCATAAAATAGATGGTGTCATATACTCACTAGACATTCGGTGTGGAGTTCAAACAACGTATATTTTTTTGCAAAAAATGGCAATTTATTTAATTTCATTTGTATGTGTATGTGTGTGTAAATTGAAGACACGGGGGACCAGCAAAGAGATATTTAAAACGCAAGTAAATACAGATTTTAAAAATGAGAAGGATTTCTTTGAGAAGGGATTTTGAATTTAAAATCCTATGAAATAATTGTATGTATCTATAACACAATTTACTGGTCGAGTCTATTCAAAATATAGGACATACAGACTTATATGAGAGCATCTCAAGATAATTTGTTTTACGTGAACTTATTGTGAATCTGTTTTCCTCATTTTTTTAAGAGAGAAACGTTAGCAGGACAAGACTAGAAAAGGACTCGATTAATTAAATATTTTCAAAGGAGGTGAGTGAACCCATTTGTGGCTTATTAAATCGGTTCGTTAGGTACTTTCCAAGTTATGCTAGCATCTCTCAATTCTGCTTAGTCACCTTTCGAGCAGTTTTTCAGAAGAAAATACATGTTCAGCTCAGTTTCACATAACACAGACATACCAAGGTCAACGTTTATTAATTACTAAGAAAATATTTTCGACGGATTCGGCGGTAAATTTGTTAAAATTCATTTTTAATATAAAATTATAATTGATTTAGTTATTTCACTTTGTGTGTCACAGTTAGTAACACAGCCAGTGGAATAACTAAGTTATCAATTTTTCTAATAGGGTGTTAAATGCCAATTCTTGGTAGAAAGACATTCTATTTTAAAAATAAAACACAATTTGTTTGCACATTTTGTATCAATTTTTATTTTATATTATTAATAAAATACTAGCTTATACTTGATGATAACATGTAATTGAAAACACTTTATTATTATTTTAAAAAAAACATCAACAACATTATGTAACACTTTAGGCATTTTACTTCCTGTGTGAAGTAAGCAACAGTAGCGTAGCTTTTGTAAAGACCCAAGAGGGCTTTCTTTGTGTTAAATGGCGACCTAACCAAGCGAGCGTATCGACGTCACCGGGCATTTATCTTAGTCAATTAGTAGCGACATCAAGTGAACGCCCATTAGCCCTCGCCACAGAGCCGACTCTGCTCCTGTCTAATTTATAATTAGTTAGTCTTGATTCACGGACATTAAGTTATTGCATTTGTTTGCTGACTATTGCATACACTCAATAACAATACGTGAATTATCGATAGATTATTATGTATTTTTAAAATATTTCTCAAGAATATTTTAAATACTAAAACAGTGGTAGCTCTATGTTTCGTTTGAGTGCGAACATGATTTGAAAACAAGATAAATTTATGTAAAGCTAAACGTTTTTTTAATTTAGTATGTCCAAGATCTCAAATTTAAATTGAAAAAATCTAATATTAATATTGACCTTGCTGGGACGTGAACCAGGATCCACCTGATCGAAAGTGCAAAGCTTTTACAACTAGACCTCGGATACCGACCAAGTCTATACAGTCGAATTCCGATTTATCGTTTTTAGGGACAGCTATAAAACGACGAATTCAGGATTAGTTAACACTGTTTGATTGATCAATATAGTTCCAAGTTTAATTTAGTTGTTATAATATTACTAAAAACTTAATTATCTGAAGTATTTTCTATAAGTACATAGAAGATACAAACTGTTTACTAGCTGTCAGTTCCAGTTCATCATTGCACAAAAACGCCTGAAGATTCCGAAAGGCGAAACTCGGTTCGTTAATGACAAAAATTATTCATATAAAAGTGTACAAATTATGATTTATTCAAATTTCATATAAAATTTAAATCAAGGACCTTCAGTCGATATCTTAAATTACATTGGTGTTCATTTATTTTTTATATAGGCTCATTAAAAATTGTTCAACCGTGAAAATTTGGGAAACGTTCCCCTTTTTTAATGGAGTTTTTAAAGTATTCTTGAAAAAAAACCTTGATAGATAATAATGTATAATTTATATACATATATATAAAGAACATAGCATTGTATTGGTCGAAATTACAACCTTGCTATTTGCATAATAATTTTATATGCAGACTTGTTAATATATAATAGATTTTGAATTATTAACCGTTACATTATGTATGCAATAACCGATTTCGTTATAAAACAAATAAAAAACAATTAACAAACACTTGTAATCGGGAATCTTATTTGGTCATATCTCAATTACGTTTCATATCATTAGAAAACAAATACATATTCACAAATTAATTTTTCCTATTTAAACCAGTGGTGTGCACTGAACATATATTAATATAATAATAACAAAATGAAAATGTAGTCTGACAAGTAATGTTTTTGCCCAGTCTTTAGTGGTCACACTGTTGGCTTCGGTTGTGGTCTTGAACCACGGGCTTGAATCATAAAAAGGATAGTTTTATAAATTGATTTTTCAACCGATTAATGTCTCTTATGTCTAAAATCTCCTCACCCACCCGATCCCGAAAACGAGGTGTCGTGAAAATGATTAGCTAACCACTAATCTTGCTCTTACGTTATCGTTCTATACTTACCCTCTTTGAAAAATGAGTGGTTGAACAACTGATTAACAAGAAATTCTCTTAGAAAAACTTCTGTTGAAATTAACTCTGTAAGGAGACCATGTCCTTCACATTGGAAGCGGAAATGGTTTAAAAATATTTCTAATTGAATTATATTATAACGTTTGAAGTAGCCACTTTCTCTCTCTCTTTATATGATCGAATAGGGTAGTTGGACAGAGATAAAAACTTAACAGACATCCATATCTGTAGATTATTATCTATAAATCGAATGAAATCTCAATATATGCTCAATATAAGTGTTAGGATACTCGAACCCGTGGACAAAAAAAGCTTTCCCACTCAGCAACGGCGACGAAATTATGCGAATACTTTAAGGTTCTGTAATACCGGAAGACTAAAAAATCCGTTATTTTTAATTAATTTTAAAATATATTAATGAATATGAAAGTCGCTGAGTCGCTAAACACGCTCATGAAAAACTGTTATATTGTGTCTTCCGATGTAAAAGCTAAAGTAAAATAATCTTTTACACGGTCGTTTTTTCGGAGCACGTCAACCGTGTAAAGTGAGAATCGAGATCATGTGAAAAAACGACATTTTTAAGTTTGGAAGAACTTTGAATTTCGAACAGGGGACGCTTTTAGACTTTTTTTTTTTAGCTTGTCTAGCGACTCAGCTACTCATGTATAATATGCACTTCCGATGTGAAAAAGTCTCATAATGTACAATAAATTTACTTTTTTTGATATTAAGACGCACCTCACCAAGGCACAGGGTAGCCGTATACTGCGTTTTGAGAACAGATGCTTGCGGCAAATACTAGGGGTACGGTGGTTTGATGTTGTCAGGAACCTGGAGGTAAGAAATCGGACGGACCAGCCTCTTACTACGTCCAAAATAAAAAAAAAGCGACGATGGATCTGGCTTGGACGTGATGCGTATACCCCAGAGGAGCCTGAATCCTGCCTGTCTCTTCTACCAACCAGATGGATTCCATCACCGTGGAAGACCGCTGATGACCATCCATAGGATGTATTCGGCGGGGGACAGAGAAGCTTGGAGGAACCGCGTGATGGCCATATGCTCCGAATAGGGAACGGATATGGCTAAAATATACATATATATATATATAACCTACTCGTAAACTGTACAAAAATATGCACAATTTAAAATTGATTTGATTTGATTTTTATACATTTGACTAGAAAACCTTAGCCTAAAAATCTATAGCCACGTCACTGCAGCGGATATGCCCTTATTTCATTATTGAAATATCAAAATTGTGTTTCACAATATCACTGGCCAACACTCGAAATCGTAACATATAATTTTGACTTCTCAACTACGACCAGCTGTGTGTTTAAACGAAATTGCGTGACTAAAAAAATTACAACCGCCACTCTTGTACTAAACGTTAGATCACTTTTTTCGATTCAACTAAATGAGAGAGAAAAACCGAGCCATATAATCAAATGCTTATAAATCTGGACATAGTTTGTAAATTACAGTTCCGAGGATTGTTAAAACCACAATGTTTTCAACACTTTGTTACCTATTTACTTTCGTTTTTTTATTGCATTGTGTCGCATTTATAAAAAGGTATGTAATTAAATTAAATATTTATAATTTGCCGATACAACAGCGAGTAGTAAGCATCAGGGGTGGGCAAGCTTTTGCATACAGTGAGCCAATTTTTTGATAGACAAGTTAACTCATGCACCTTTCTTACCTTTTACGTTCATGGTTGGAGCTGGAAAATAGGGATAAATCAATTACTTAATTAAAATAATTAATTTATGCCAGTTCAAAAGACACACGTTTATTGGAGCACCACTCAACAATTGTCAGAAATGATCTCTTATTCTCACCTGGACCACGGTAATTATTAGATGTGATGAGAGAGAGAGAGAGCTCTGAGCGATATGGAGTACTGAGTATGATACTAGACTCAATCATACCACATCTCACTCTCTCATGCACGTACACTGTTTCACATCCTATAGTTGTAAACTGTCAAAAAAATGTGACGAACCGATGAATAAGACGGCTGTATAAATGGAACTCAGAGCACTCAAATGTTGAAAATGTGAAGATGAATTTAGTTATGGCGTCTACTTCAAAATAATAAGTTTGGCTACCCCTGAGTTAGCTACATTCAGTGTATAATTACAGGTTGTTTATTCTGTTATAGAAAAAATATAATATACATTACGTATGGGTATTGTAGTCGTGGCAATGTAACTTAGTTATGGGCGTAATAAAACGCAATGGAACGTTTAAAAGCATACGGCGTACGGCGCACTGAATGGTTTAAAAAAATGTCCGATTGAAAAGGTTTTTGTGAAGTCATTTCATCCTTACAACTTGTGTGTATAACAAATGATTGCTTACTCCATTTTACGTGAAGTTCAAGTATTTTATTGTTTAGTGAGGAGTGAAAGAATATTTAATTTTAATAGTGCTTAATAAATAAAAAAAGCATTCTGTTTTCAGCTAACAATTAGGAGCATATAGACTCCTGTATATAATTCCCTCCCATCCATACCATCCTAAAAAAACGGGGTGTAATGAGAGCGAACCAGTCTTGTCATATCCCTATCCCTACTGTTTTCGAAAAAGAGAGGTTAGGCAACCGAGTAATAAGCAATCCATGTAGAAAAACTACTTTTGAGATACCTCCATTATGATTCCATATGCTCCAAATTACCAGCGGATATGGTAAAATAAAAGAAGAAAACAAAAAAGTCTTATTTATACCCTTAGAAACAAGTCTCTTAATATATTGAATTATTCACATATGAAATATTCAATTCGGGGAGAGACTAAGAAAAGTATTAAAAATCGTATTATTCATAATCGCCTTATCCTGGGTATGTAGACACAAATTTTATATTGACAGTGTTTTGGCCAATCGATGTAACCCTTAAAATAGAAATTGTTAAGGAGAGAATAAAAACTGTTTTTATCGAAAACATTATATGCTGAGGGGTAGTATGAATCTTTGAAATGCACTCCTGTAAATTGTCATGTTTGCAGATACGGGATTATACACAGGGATTGTTGATATAATAGTGGCTTCCATCAAGTGGCTGGGTCAGAATTTGTAAACCTAAAACCAATGAAAAATGATGTATCCATTTCAAAAAGTGGTGAATCTAATATACATCATTTGGCCAAGACCTGCTCTGTGGTCTTTAAAATGAGATCCAATCATTAACTCATTTTCGTATTTTTTGAGGGTCAAAAATCATACTTCTTTTCCTTTAAACGAAATTTTAAAAAATTTATGACACTGTCTCTTTCAAATGAATGTCGTGCCTTGAGCTACCGGTAGTTTGCTAGCGGCGGTTTGGCTACCTCTGGTATAAAAACTGTAAACATATACCTGCTCTAATCGATGCTATCAATTTTTTCCCGAATTTCATATGGCTAATGCGGAGGTTAACTTATTTACTGCATCGATATGACATCATTAAATTTCCTATACCCCTTTAGCGGCGTCCCATTCAAAAGAATTTATTTACCACACTTGACCTGCGCGATTAGAATGCCGAATGCTTTACACTAGAAAAATTTCTGAGGTTCCACACCCGCATATATAGTAGATATAATATCGCCATATAATCCATTTCATTACAAGGATATGCTTTATGTACGATAATAAAATGGTTTTCAATAAGAGAGCCCCCCATTTCCAAGTTCACATTGCATATTTTGTTTGGTTTTGAAAATTTATATGCAACGTCTGAATTGAAAAAGTAACAATATTTTTATTAAATCAAATTGAAATAAACATATGCTTGCGATTAAGATAATATACACAGTTTTTGAAATATTTAAAGAAAAGTCATAGATAAAATTATTTTTGGTACTGTTTTATAGACTATTATAAATGTTTTTACGGAAAGGATGAATTATGGTATGGTATGATAAGTATATTTTTATGAGGGAGGAAATAAAAATATAAACAATTAATTAAGTTCAGTTTATTGGTTAGTATAACAAAAAAGTTAAACTACCACAAAATGGACGGTTTGTGAGGAGTTCAATCTAAAAATGGACTAAATGATTTTTGAAAATTTTAAAATTAAACACTGTATTTCAACATTTGTACTGACTGCAAAAGACTTCTTATGGAATTGTTCATAGAATAGGTATGTGCCTTTTGAATGGTAAAATCTTAAAGCTTTTATAGAATTAAATTTGGATTATTGAGATTTTGTACACTTCCATGTATTTTGTCACTAACGACCCGGGTTTCGCCTTTCGGCATCTTCAGGCATTCGAGCACACGAATGGACTCGAACTGAGGAAAGGCGAAACCCGGGTCGTTAGTGACAAAATACATGGAAGTGTACAAAATCTCAATAATCCAAATTTAATATTGAAATTCCATCAAGCACCCTCAGTCGATGTCTTAAATTTTATAGAATTGTTTTGATTTCTTCGTGCAAATGTCAGACGCCTTTCGCGATATAATATCGACTGTGGAAAGGAAAATGGACATACACAAAACCTGCCAATACACTATATTATATATATAGTAAATATATAATATATCGGCTTTAGAAAGGCAAAAGGAATTATCCGTTCGTCTTTCCAAAATATTTTTTTTCAGTAATCACAATGTTTACAATTTAAAACACATTTTGTTTGGGCTATTCACAATATGTTTTGTATGTGGATTTTTCCTTTCCACAGTCGATATATTATTAATACGAGATTTCTTGTTAGACGTTGAGCTGACCAATGATCTCTCTAAGAGGAGAGTTTCTCTGTTCAGAAAATCCAAAGGCTGAGCAGGCCAAACGAACAATACGTCATATTCGTTATAAAAATTAGTGCTGTCTGTGTTACATACTTAGCATGATTAAAATTATATTTATTTATTCATTAATATTATTAGGTATACAAAAAATGGTTTATTTTACTCTTTCTAGTGCATTTATACCCATCGCATCGGTATAGAACATACATTTAACAATAAAAAATAAATATATATATATATTTCTTCAAAAATTACATTTAGTTAGCTTGTATCTCTAAAATTAGAGGGAACATTGGATCTGATAGAGCTTTCCATTGTATGGCATTCGATTTGTTAACATGCTAGCGATTTCTTATGAGTAAGCTTCCAAACTCAAAGTTTTTCCCATAAACTAGGTAGTTCTATCGATACTTAAGGGTCAGTAGGCCAGATGGCACATAAGCGTCCCGTGTCTAATCTTAATTTCGAAAGTGAAACTTTTCTTTCATGCGAGTATCCTCATCGGCTTACGAAAAAAGTTATAGTTTATTGAGCAACCCTTTATATGCGATGATTTGAAAAAACTATGCAAGCATTCTGTTTACAAATCACATTAGACTCGGTCGATAAAGAGCACAAAATACTATCGAAATTAACATGACATCAAAAATAATATCGACTGCTTTTTTAACCATTAAAATAAAAAAATATATGTATTGTGTGTACTTAATATTACATTCACAAACCTTTTTATAAGAATACTTGATATAACTAGAATTAGGAACATAATTCATGCAATGTTTGTTATTTTCCATAGTATTTCCATTTCTTAATCGTGTTACTGATAAAAAACATATTCGGTTTATCCAACCTATCAACAAGTCTGGAAAACATATTAATACATTAAAATTAATCATTAATCATAATAAAACTAGAAAACTGTACTTTAATACAGATTTTTTGATTTTTTTTTCACACATTATTGTTTCAATCGATTTATGGTTTGTATCCAAAGCCATGGGATATCTGTGAATTTTTATCCCTAGCACCTACCCTTTCTACCCTTACCCTGTCTATAATGAGAAGACGAGCGACTGAGCTACAACTAGATATCATTAAATACATTATTTTCTAAATTAAGACATCGACTGAGGGTGCTTGATGAAATTTCAATATAAAATTTAAATTATCACTTTTAAGGTGTTAACTGACATCTTGGTGGAAAAACATTATATTTTAAATTAATAAAACACAATTCATTTGTACTACTTCCACATATTTATAATGACAATTTTATATGAATAAGCCTGTTATGTTTGTATTTTTATCAGTTGATAATGCTCGTGATGAGCTAAACCGGTCCTGATCATTATAAATATG
The DNA here is from genome assembly GCA_022494535.1 of Himalopsyche phryganea. Classification (NCBI taxonomy): domain Eukaryota; kingdom Metazoa; phylum Arthropoda; class Insecta; order Trichoptera; family Rhyacophilidae; genus Himalopsyche; species Himalopsyche phryganea. The sequence continues at coordinate 11,488,797 of JAGVSL010000003.1, forward strand.
TGTGGAAGTAGTACAAATGAATTGTTTTATTCAAAAAAAAAAAAATTAAATTGTTGAGATTTTATACATTTCCATGTATTTTGTCACCAACGACCCGGGTTTCGCCTTTCGGCGTCTTCAGGCATTCAAGTACACGAATGGACTCTAACTGACTCGAGTCCATTCGTGTACTTGAATTCTTTTGTGATGATTGTTTTTTTTAAATTAAGCTTAATATAATAACAACAAATTTTACACACAATCTATATGTAGATAATATAATACTAAAACAAATCCCACTTAAATTAATTTTGTTTAAATTTATTTATAATAGTGTCATTCGACTCAATAGATAACAAAGCTCTATTCTACACAAATTCACCTTACGCAAGTTACACGTTAAACAATTATACTACGTCCACGTGGTTATAATGATCATGACAGGCTTTGCAAGCATTGCTCATCGCAAGCATTATCAACTGATAGCTGATCAATCGATAATAATAAACATGTGGAAGAAGTACAAAACCAATTGTTTTTTATTTTTAAAATACATGTTATCTCTGATGTAATAATTTTATTTAGAATAGTAGTTCCTGCCACTTCTCCTTATTCGATTTACACCGTGGAAAAATGGGAATAATTAAAATGGCTAATAGCAATTCTGAATCTCAAAAGATAAGAAAATACACTCTCTACTTTGTCATTGGTTAAAAAACATCCAATAATAATCAACACTGCTATCTTGAAATCGTAAATAAATATATACTTACCAAAGTCTTATCTGCGAGTAATGAAGAAGCATGTCTAGATATAAATAAATCGCAAAGGAATTGGTGAAACTTCCATTTAGGTTCAATTTCGACACGGCTGCTAATTAAAAAAAGACCCTCACGTTTTATTTCGCCATCTTTTTAAGCGCATTACTTCTTTTAACATTGTAAACTTTCTTTAAATGCTGTCATTAAAAGTTCGATTACTTTAAACGCCAATGTGTGCGAGAGAGTATTTTTTGAGTGTTTGTTAAGTCTACAACGAACAGCCATAAACATAAACGTATTATCAACATTCAATTATACTGGTCGAGTTAACGTTCTTTTTCGTTTTTTTATTCGCAATATTTGTTACATTTACATTGTGACATACCTATTTCATTTTAAACCATCATTTCCTTGATGATTTTTTAGTAATTACAGTATACATTACATACGATCAATGTGGGAAACTTTAAGCCAGTTCTGAGGGTTTTTTTATATTTTATGGTTCGCCATTGCATTTATGTGTAATATTTTTCTACATAGAAATGTCTTAAGATGAAATTGAATTGAAATAAATAGATTAATTGTTATAATTGATACATAAATAAAGATAAAACAAGGTGGGCCAAAGTTTGCATCCAAATCGGGTAACTTTGGGCCACGATACAAATAATCACTGTAATTACTGTAAATTCAGTGATTAAGCCTTGAAAACTTTTCTTTATGCTTTCATATATTTTTAACATAATTGAGGTGGGAAAAAATATACAGCATTTGGTTTACAGATTATTAATTCAAATTGAAAATATGGCTAATCCAATTTATTTCAAGATAAGTTTATACATTGTGTTTTATCATTCCTAGTTGACAGCTTACAAATTCAACAATAGAACAAATTATGTTGCACATTAATTCCTATTTTTACCACATACTCAATACCTTTGCTTAACTAAAAAATATTCAAATATCATGATATTATAACAGCATAATGTTAAACCTTTTTCCATGTAGTGGGTCAATCTTAGGCCGGTGGGCAAAATTACCCAAATTGATGGGATTGAAAGTATTTCAATTAGACTTGTAAAGGGATTCGAAAAAATGGATATGAATAAAAATAGGTAGACGGCATATCATATTCGGACATTGGAATTAAGTATATTTTTACAGCTGAAAAAAAAACATCGCTAATAAATATAACATTGTAAGGTTATACACGAAGCATAGACATAGGCTGAATCCGTGCTACCTTACACACGTACGGACGACAATACTACTTCACAAGCCGTCAACCGCACGGGTTCGCCCGTTCTTCTAGACAAGTCGACGGCTGACATATTCGTATGTAAAATTATTTGTGTTCAGGTTTTGACGTGAACTTTAAGGGTCAATTATTTATCATCGTTCACCCTACGTAAAAATCCTATTAAACTAATTTTATGTAATTAGTCACTTTATTATCAGCTATAGTCCAATAATTATATACAGGTCGGAGCGCACTCCGTCACTTCTCTAGACAGTTTGTATCGATATATCATTTAACACACAATAATTTCACATCGTAATATATTCATACAGAGCCGAGAGAAAAAATCAAAAGAAACGACGAGTTTTCCCGACTCAAACATAGTAAAAACATTTTAAATTTTCTTGTTTTTAAAAAACATTGAGTGATTCGGATAAAAAATTTCACTTACCTGATGAATTTTTATAGTTATTTCTATAATAAATTATTAATTTATTCTTGCTACTACGTATCAATTATATTAAGTAGTTTTTTATGTTTTTTTATGCAGTAAGATAGTGTGAGAATTTTTAGTATTTAGTAATCTACAATCCGTGATAAAATTTAACATTCTCCTACGTGATAACATTAAAAATAGAAATAATAAAGAGAATAATCCTTCATAAATAATTCTCATAGCACTTCTGAGAATGCGTCGTCTTGAATAATGAATAATTATTGTGTTACGTATGAGTCGATTAATTTCAGTGGAAATTCGTTATTAATAAATATATTTGTTACTTGATATAAATATTCATAATTCCACAATTCCAATATGAATTTATTATATCTACAAACACATTCGATTACAAAAAAAATACTATACATAATTTTCCATTTCATTTTCGTAATTAATGGTGTAACATAATTTAAGTTAACTGCATGTAACAGCACTCCATTTTGAAGTGACAAAATATTTACAGATAGAACGGATAGATACAGAGAGACTTTATTATTATTTTTGCAAGAATGCTCAAGTTGTAATAACACTACATCTAATATGTGCCTCCCTAATTGACACGTAGAAATGCATATATTTATAAAATTAAAATTGATAACTAACGGGTCACGTAAATAATTTATCTATTTTAATTTCATATTAAAAATGAACTTTCACAAAGTTACCGTTGAATCTAAATAGCATAGATTTATGTTTTATTTACATATTCGATACCTCAGTTCCAAGGTGTAACAAGTAAAAAGAAAACAGTTTTACGTTAAGTACGAAGAAATGCTTACAATACCAATATCAACCAGTTCCAAAATGTAACAAGTGGAAAGCTGTAGTTATTTTAGAATTAAATTGGTTATAATTACTTAAAACCCAAACTACACCATTAACGAAAGTCCAGTGAAAATTCATATTATTTACTTTAGAGAAAAACAAAATTATGATTAAAACATATTTTTACTAAAAGAATTTTCTTAAAATCAACAAAAATTTGATTTACAGTATGAGATTAAATCTTCCCGAAATCTTGTTTCTTTATTATCACAGAACTATGCTTTTTGAGTTGTTGCACTTTGGAACTGAGGTATCGATATGTTATATTGTATATTATTAAAATGCTTTTTTGAACGATTATTGCATACCTGCATCAAATGTGAATTTGTTGAAATTCTGTAAAATCAGCGGGTCAGCATATCACAATGTACCTTATTATGTTTAAACACAAAAGGAACATGGTTATATAATTAAACAATTGGAATCAAATTCCTAAACATCTTTTCCATGTTTTTTTTACATTACATCGTAAATAACATAGTAATAATTAATTATATACAGCTTCTAAAATAGTAATTTTTAAACTCAAAACAAAAAATACCTTAATCTAAAGATCAGAATTCTCCAGAGCTTAAGAATGGCAAGTGTCTCTTCCTTTTCCGTGAGACTTGTATCTTCCGCACCATCTCTTCGTGGTCCCGAACGTCAATTAGGGCGGACTAACGGAGCCCTCAAATTCGGCCATTGTCCTTAAAGCCTGCAGCACATAACCAGATAATTGGCTCCAAAAACAACACAAAGAAGCTGCACATACACTGACAGATTATTGTTTTTTATATTGAATTATGTGTTCGGAATAACAAGCGAAATACGAGACACTTACTACATTTTAAAATTTAATGCTTTCGTAAGATTTATTACATTATATTATATAATTTAAGACATCGACTGAGGGTGCTTGATGGAATTTCAATATTAAATTTGGATTATTGAGATTTTGTACACTTCCATGTATTTTGTCACTAACGACCCGGGTTTCGCCTTTCGGCATCTTCAGGCATTCGAGCACACGAATGGACTCGAACTGAGAGACAGTAAACAGTGTCTAACGCTTATATAGAAGATAAAAATGCGACAAATATCATTTACGAGGCAATACATTATACGTCTGAGAGCCACACCGATACCTGAGTTAAAAATTTCGGAAATCGTCCTAATCCTTATTTTGTAAACACCATATTAACAGAGTGACGAATTGCCGAAGGCGAATTACCGCTTTTCAACTTCTTTTAGAAATACCAGTGATTTTACAATTATAATAGTATTGTGGGTTTTGACGGGATGTAATTCGACGAATGGGTAAATATATACAATCATTCCACATTTGGTGACATCTGTTGGGTGTTTCAACGTATCGGATATAATAGCGGAGAATTAGGAAGGTTCAGCTGTTCATTCAAGATTGGTAATGAGTTTAACTGGGCTCTATTAATTTCTAAAATTTCCTGATAAAATAATTTATGATCCCCCATGTTAAATTCCCCCATAAATTATTTTATCAGGAAATTTTAGAAATTAATAGAGCCCAGTTAAACTCATTACCAATCTTGAATGAACAGCTGAACCTTCCTAATTCTCCGCTATTATATCCGATACGTTGAAACACCTAACAGATGTCACCAAATGTGGAATGATTGTATATATTTACCCATTCGTCGAATTACATCCCGTCAAAACCCACAATACTATTATAATTGTAAAATCACTGGTATTTCTAAAAGAAGTTGAAAAGCGGTAATTCGCCTTCGGCAATTCGTCACTCTGTTAATATGGTGTTTACAAAATAAGGATTAGGACGATTTCCGAAATTTTTAACTCAGGTATCGGTGTGGCTCTCAGACGTATAATGTATTGCCTCGTAAATGATATTTGTCGCATTTTTATCTTCTATATAAGCGTTAGACACTGTTTACTGTCTCTCAGTTCGAGTCCATTCGTGTGCTCGAATGCCTGAAGATGCCGAAAGGCGAAACCCGGGTCGTTAGTGACAAAATACATGGAAGTGTACAAAATCTCAATAATCCAAATTTACATTATATTAATTTAATAAAATTAAATCGAAAACATTTTTTGTACTTATTCAATATTTTTTGTAATTATCAGGACCGGTTTCACACATTGCGAGCGTTATTAACTTTTAAAGATTGTGTTTCCACCAAAAATTATTGATAGTTGACACCTTTAAAGTGAATATTAATATGAGTTTAATGATCATACGACAGTCTAATCACTGAACAAACTTTTCCATTTAAAAGAAAATATTTTCACTCCAAAGAAAATCTATTATTTAAATCAGTATAAAGGTGTTAACTGTCAATTTTTGTTGAAAATGCATTATATTTTAACAATTAAACACATGTTGTTTTGCTATATATTCGTATACATTTCGCTCATCGCACATCAATTGGTAATACTCGCGATGATGGGAACCAGTCCTGATCATTATAAAAATGTGGAAATAATACAAAACAAAATATTATTGAAATTATTTTACGTCTTTCATTTTCAATACGGCACAGTCGGAGAGAATTCGCAGAGTGCTTTATGACATGTGATTGATCGCTCATGTGGATTTTATAATCTTAATTTATTGATCTAATTTACTAACATTTCGAAGCGTCGGGATGATTTGATTTCAGAGAGGAATCAGTTCCCCTTATATCGTTAAGCCTATGCCGTTGAAATTCCGCATTCGAAAAAATACAGGAAGACTTTGTGCATCACAAAGCGCATGCACCGAAAATATTATATTTAAATGTTACTTTATTCAGCTTAGTATAATATTGTTATATTTCCATTTTGAATAATCGTTAAAAGGAAAACATTAAAAATCTTATGATACTCTCAGCAGCAATATTTTATTTGAACGATAAATATATAAATTTATACAGAAGCGCAATCATAAAAGATATTTTTATATTATTACGTAATTAAATTTTCATATCATTAAAAGTTCGTGTGCAGGGACATCTGTTGGCAAAATTAATTCGTATAATTATGGTTGGAGCATTGGCTAAAAATTCCTGTTACGATTTTTCCTTCTATTAAATTTGATAAATTATAATTGCATCGTAAATATCTTGATTGACTATCACCACTTAGTGTTGTGTTGGGATCTCTACAAGTATAATTATTTTTCATATACATTACGTTGGCACTTGTTAATGTTATTTTAAAAAATCTGAAATACGAATATTAAAATCCCTATAATTGTGACACTGTTTGATATATCATTTATTTTTTATAAATATCTCTGTCAAAAACTGTTGTTACTCCAAAATTAAGTATTATTGCAGTAATATTTTTATTGCCTCAATAAATTATTTGTGATGGCAATTTTTTGCGATAACCGTGAACTACTTTGCATAAATTCAGGGTTGCCCAAAAAAATATGTTTTAATACACAAAAATATTTGTCAAAGTTAATCACATAGCTACAATCAGCAACTATGTATTCACTAATTTATCAAGGACTTCGAAGCTCGTCTTCAGCTCTGCCTGTTGCATTCCACTGCATGCATACTTTTGCGAATATCAGTGAACTTTAAGCTAACTTAGAGGTCTTGTAATATGAACATGAGTGAACATATTAAAAATGAGTACTATTTGCATTTTTTGATTACTAAATTTTAACACCAAGACTGATTTAATTTTAAATTTAAGCATTGTTACATTTAATTCAATTTTACATTGTGTAATGTATCAATTTTTAATACCGCCGAACCAGTGACTATCTAATACATTAAAAAATTGACGATTGATTGAATTGTCATTTATTTTCTAGAACTCCGTTATAAATTGTATGTATTTTCTCAAGAATTAATTAATATATGTGATTAATACTGCCTACCACCATTTTCAGAACTAGCTATTTTTTTCATACAATTTAAGAAAACACCTGTTACACGCTTATATTTCACGTTAAATTTTAAATAAATAGGCATGTGAAATGTGCATATTTTAAATTTATCGAAAGTATTTTCTATACGAGTGCCAAAAGCTTGAATATGTCAACGCAACGGTAAAGTCGATCAAACAAAATATTATTATATCGTACAGTTTTCAACATATGCTCCTACATATTATTTGTCTGTTAATGTTAAAATATTTTCGGTAATACAGGATTTGCAGTACCTAATCGTTGATTGATTTCATTTATACAACATATTGTGTAAATACTAATAATTCTGTCAATCTACAATATATCTTAACAACAGTTCTGGCTATATAGATTTCTGCTCTATCATTCTTTTAAACAAATATAAATTTATTCTGATGTTTTCACGGGATAATTTGACAAAGATTTCAAAAAGATTGTTCTATAAAGAAGTTAAATTTGAAAAAAATGGGTCACCCCTATAATACCGCTTACATTCATTTGAAAGTGGACCACTATCCGTTTTATTTTCGCTGCCATAATCGAGTCGAAATGAAAACAGATAATTTCCAAGCGATGTGTTTGCAGTGATAAATGATCGAATAATATTAAATTTAAGATCCTACGAGGGAAAGTCGAACAAGTGCAGGCTGATATCGTAAATATACTTCAAAGTTAACGTTCTTATCGAGCAGCGTTGCCACAGAATTTAAAAATAATCAGCTATTTTTCGGTTTATATTTGCATCGAGCAAATTTTAATTGACTTTTCTGTTATTCGACATATAATCAGAACACATTTTTAAAATATTACCTATATTTCCTTACGTAATTATTAAAAGGCACTTATTAACCTGTATCGTTAGGATTTCGAATACTCAAATACTACTTGCAAATAATTACTTAAATCGTTAAGGAAAAACATTAGTGCCTGTGGTCATGATGTAAGAAGTACAAGGTGAGCTGGATAAAAGGTGACAGTGGCAATTTTTGTAATTGTCGACGTCACTACGTGCTTATCCAGTTACAATGTACTATGTTTACAACGGTGTTTTGGTGACAATAAAAATTTGGTTCGTCAAAGTGACGTCACATATAATACAAAAATAGCGATCCAGACTCACCTTGTACTTCTTACACCATGGCCTGTGGTCTTATTCTCAGATTTACTAGTGCCCGAACACTAACAGTAAGGTTCAACGCATTTACGTAGAACGTCATAATTTTTATATTCGCTCCATGCATGTTTATTAGGTTGATACTAAACATAGCCAATATTTTTATACAAAAGGGAGGTATAGTGGTCGTATAACTTTTCATCACAAGAGTATGTTTCGCGAAATATACTTTTAAGTTACTTTAAACACTAAAAATTAATTAATCAAAATCATTCCGTTCGACGTTAAGTTGTTGAACCTTACTGGCCAGGCACTGTACTTATAAATCTGAGAATTGGACCGCTGGGCTCTGAAAAAAGAGCCATATGACTGGTGCAACCAACTAGAGCATATTACGGTGATACAGAGGGAGATTGGGGATGTTACTGAATAACAAGCAGTTCTCATAGAAAATTTTTGTTGAAACACCTTCATTAGGAGGCCATATGCTCCGCGTTGGGAGCCAACGTGAAAAAAAAAGTTCATCAATTACTGAAATTACGGCATGTTTAGAGGTTTTTTTAGCCCTGAGTCATTCGTCAAACTCAAATAAGATATTGAAAGCGCCGGAGTTGGGTGAAGGCAAATATAACCATTACCTGAGGTATTCGTTTTTGTTCTTCCAATTTCGATAAATTGTGATGTAATCTTTCGTTGATTTTGTAAATATTTAATTAGATAATATTACGTGTACTATTCAAATAGTTAAAAAAGAGTCGAATACATTCGGATGTCAAATATACGAATATTCAAGTTGGAGTCAATTGTCTGGATTCAAGTCCCTGCAACGTCAGTACAATATTTAAATTAAGATATTTTCAATTCAAATTTAAAATCTCGGATGCATGTATATGTGCTGCCATTTCTTCTTACGTTGATATCGAATGACTTTCTGATCGCGTTGATGTGATTTTTTATTTTAAAATTATTTGGCGCGTTGGCAATATTTGTAACATCATTTCAGGAATTCAATCAAGCATTAACAATTAGCGATAATATATTTAGAATGTCTTTAATTTTAATGCGCGTCACTATCGAATACCAATTCTACGAAAGCTGTCATCAACATTTGGCGGTGTTATATTAAACAGAATAAAAAAAAACACGATTACTTCTTTAACAATTGCAATAACTGTGCATCAATTTTCAATCTATAGAAGTCAGAACCTATTTGCAACAATCAATTATTTCCTATTGATCAATTTTAATTCCATTAACATTCAATCATTTCGCTATATCATCTTTCTATTCATTTCTTCTACTGAGAGCTTATTAAGGCTAGGGTTGCCAACCGGTCTCTTTTTAAGAGAACATGTTCTCTTTCGTTCTTTATCTTTTTTATATTATACCCAGAATGTCCTGTTTTTCAATTTAGATTTTTTCCACTGTCCGGGGTATTTTGAGCGCAGTATATAATATCAAAAATATTTCATGCTTTGAATTTTATATCGAAATAAAAGAAAATATGAAACTTTTGCACCAAATTAGCTGTGTAGATAAATATAGCAACAGATATGATGAAATTGAGAATAAAAGATGGTTAAATTCAACAATTGATTTTTAAGCGCACTTTTCATGTTCTTAACTATTATTTTGTATATATTGTGCCGATTATTATGAAAGTGGAATGAGTCATATGATATTTCGTTTGAGATAATTGGACTTTTGCGTAAATTTGTTTTTAAAAATGTTTTGATACTACATAAAAATATGTGTATACTCCATGATTCCTAGCCTTATAGATATAATCTTTCCTGTAGTGGTGGAATTTTACGATTACCTTGTAAAATAATGATATTTTTGTTACCTTAAATGACTTATTCGACTTTGATAATAGCCGGCACAATTATAAAGAAAATTGTATAAAATAAACATTTTCTCTTTCACGTTCTCTTTTTTTGTCCATAACACTTGGTAACCCTAATTAAGGCAACTTTCATAACACTACCTACCACGTTATGATCAAAACTCATTGTTGATTGAAACTTAATCGTCCCTATTTATAAATTATAGATTTTAAATGTTCTAGTGCAGTGGTTCTCAACGTTTTTACACCTGCGGTCTACTAAAAATAAAAGAAATATTTTGCAGACCAACATATTATTTATATAGTAGGAGCTGGATTTCCCGGCGTTGCTCAGATGGATAAGAGTAATATTTGAAAAATACATAAAGCAAATTTTCAAATTCAAATAAAAAAAATGTAATCTCTTTTTATTAGTATTTAAATATTGTAATATAATAGTTAGACAGAAAACGCAAATACAACAAAAATATAAGATAAACATTTTAAAAATAAAACACAATTTGCTTTGTACTACTTCCACATTTTCATAATAATCAGGACTAGTTTCGCTTCTCGTGAGCATAATCAAATGAAACCGGTCCTGATCATTATAAACAATTTGAAGTGGTACAAAAATAAATGTGTTTTATTTTAAAAATATAATGCTTTTCCATCAAGAATTAACAGTTAACACTTTAACACCTTAAAAGAGCAAAATACATTGATAACACTTGCAGCTACACGGTCTTTGAATATTGATTATTACTTAGAATTTTTGTGTAGACATTTTTAAATAGGCGTCAACTATTTACGGACCACCAGAAAATGTCTGCGGACTGCCGGTTGAGAAACACTGGCCTTGTACAGTGCTGTCCAAAACAAACCCCAATTGAAAAATATCTGCGGCCCAATTGAAGATAAAAAAAGGCTTCGTAACAATAGTCAAGCTTAATAAAAATCAATTACGATGACTTTAATATCATGTCGACTTTGGAAAGGCAAAAGGTTTAACCCACACAAAAAAATATTATGTTTAGTCCACATAAAACTTGTATTAACTTATGATTATCATTCGGTGTGGGTTATGTCCTTTTGCGTTTCTAAAGTCGATATAATCAATTATGAAAATAAAATCACCAAATTAATAAAGGCGTTCGACGACAGATTCTGATACGTACGTGTATGAAGAAATTTCTGTTTCGATATTCTTTACTCCGCTTAATTTAAAATATGTAAAAAAGTAAGCAGAAAAATATTTATTATTAATATGTCTTTGTCACACTTTAAACTGAAAATAACTAAATTTATCCAAGGTAAAAAAAATTAAACCAGTTTTTTTTTTCAATTTAATTTGCAAATTAAGTTTACTTTTTCCATATTATTTATTACTTTAATAACATAGCTTAGTGGTATTAAAATCATCTTTCATACTTACAAGACCTTGATCACCTGTTTAAATTTTATTATTATTGCAAATACTTCTAGCGTTATGAAATTTACGCACGAAAAGAACGTCGTCATTCTATTGATTTATCGGTCAGATTGTCCGAATTCTTCTTAACGCTGGCTTTTAAATCTTATGCTTTAATAATGAACTTTACCATAATTACGTTAATATAAACAATTTAAAAACTGTTGATATAATTACAATGGATCATGCGCATAGATCTAATAGTTATATCTGAAACTTAATTATTAACATTAACGTTGCAGACTTAATTATTCATCCAATAAATAACTGTTGATGAAAAATTGAACTCAATATTTTATACATTAGTATTGCATAATGTCTTCCTCGTTTTTTGGTAGTCGAAGGGAGGGTTTCTCCGGTCTGTATAATTTCTCCGAATGGACGAATCAGCGGATATACCATTGATTCTAGCGGTCATAATATTCGGGATTTGATCTTAGAGGTGGTTTTTTGCACTAAATAAATATAAAATATCATCTATTCAATTCTTAACTACCCTAAGCCCGAAGCCTTAAAATGTGCTGGAAAGAGAAATTAAACAATTACGAACCTATAATTCGATTTTAGTTCTGTTATATCGAATAATCTTAGGCGCTTACAATTTTTAAGGATTGAAGAATGTAAGCAATTACTACTTTTCAAGACAATCATCGAGGTTTACAATACGCCTGAAGGAGTTTTTTCTTTGGTGTAGAGGATAAAAAAAAAATATCGAATAACTAAGAAAGTACTGCATATTTTTCATTTATAGTTATACAAAAATAAAGAATCGATTGATGGAAAGAAACGTAATTTGAAAAATTGGCGTTTAAGATAATTTAAAATTGAATAGGCGAAATACTGACAGTAAATTATTACTTAATTTTACCTATGTCAAACGATTGAATAACATGTAGCATATGGCGTCAGGAAATTCATATAATTTCTATTGTGATTTAACATGGTTAATATTGGAAACGGCTATTGTTGAATAGAATAAATACTTAAATACCGCATGCTTAATAACATAAGGGCGTCTCTAGATTTTCATAGTTATGACTACCTCATATACACGCCCTTATGTGATGAGGTGTAAATACATTTTCACAAATTTTAGAGATACGCCTGACTTACAAAATCTTTTTCGAAAGAGATAAAAGCACGCACTTTAGTTACTAAATATAAATTGTAAATTCGTTTGATGAGTATAACTCTATTTCGTATATTGTCAAGGTAGGCCCTTTTGTCATTAACGAATTCTATATTCCAGTTATTTTCTTTGCATCATTTTCTACGGTATTTATAAAGAAATTACCTATTCTACAAAATCGTAACATAATAAACAACCTATATGTACTGCAATAATCTATTTACAAGAAAACATTACCTTGCAAAATACTTATTAAGCCATGTTACAATATTTGAAAGCATGACATTCGCAGCCTCCGGGCATATCCGCTGTGACATTAGAACTAGCTTCCGTCGTCTGAGCAACGGCCACACTGTTTTTCTATTAAGAGCACATCATCATGCAGCCTGGAGGCAGAGAAAAATCACCCATGGCTTTATAATTAATCCACCAATTAATTTCCATTATTAGACAATATGACGACTAAGCCTATGTAACAAATTTCTACTTAAGTATTAATCGAAAGAAAAGTTTATTAGGAAATATAATATTATATTGTAGTTAACACGAACACGAGAAAAAAATAAAAGCTTTCACCGTCACTTTTCAGATATTAACTGTCATTACTTCTTGTAAAACCTACGAAATGAGGACTTCACTGGTTTAAGTTTTATAGTTTTAAATGATGGTCGGCGTCCGTGGCGCAGTTGGTAGCGTCGCTGGCTACGGTTACGGAAGTCTCGGGTTCAATTCCCGGTGCGTTAAGTTTTCATAGATCGATCTTTCAATCGATTTATGGATTTCTGTTCGTAGTCCGAGTCCTCCCTCCCACCCATCCCATCCTCACAGGGCGTAGCGAGAGCGATTAGCTAACCACTAATCCTGTCATAGCCCTATCCTTCTATCGCTACTCTCTTCGAAAAAAAGAGGGGTTGAGCAACTGAGTAGCAAGCAGTTCTCGTAGAAAAATTTTGTTCAGATACCTCCATTAGGAGACCATATGCTCCACATTAGGAGCGGAGATGAAAACAAAAATGATGGATAATTTTCCACTCAATCTTTTGATTTTCTACAAATTTCACGATTCATATGAAAAATTAGTATATGTTATATTTATGTTATAAGATATATATGATTTATAAACAAATTCAACACTGATTTTCCAGTTGCTTTTCATTAATACGTCGAAAATACTGAGTTTTCAGTTTAAGGTAAAAAGTTGAGAGTTGAGAAAATAGCACAGTTGATCTAGAAATGGCATGTGAAAATTTCACGTCGCTACTGTACATTTGGAAGGAGTTGTTATGACAAACAGACAGATTTATAAATTGTTTCCTGTTAATTAATAGAGATTATATTTTACAAAAAAGCTACCTTTCTAAGTATAAGCTGTCAGTTCATTTATTTCTTACTAACTGTTTTATTTATTTTACAGACTATTTTTTACCGGGGACACCACGCCACTATAAAATGGTGTCAAATAGCCGTGCCCCATTGAAGAGTTATGTTGATAGAAACCAACGAGGAACATTTATAAGGCGGCACTCACCATGATGTCGGTGGAGAGTTCAAAGCGGCCGCGTAAGAATTGAACCCGGAGCATAATAAAGAACTCCTAGAGACGGCATGCGGGAGTGATACTCCGAACGCTGCAGCAAAAACGAACAATCAGTATAGACTGCTACCAAACACGCAACGTAAGCTACTAGCGTCAATATGCTACATTTGCTAACCATAACTTTGCTAATCATCACATTTCTTAAAAAATATATGCAAGTAATTGTACACTTCTTTGTCACGTAAATAAATGTAATTAAAATAATACTGCTATTATTATTTTGAGTGAATTATTATAAAATGTTTCTTTGTGAGATATTATAAAATAGTCAATAATATAAAAAATAGATACTTTTTGTAAAAATAGATTTGATGAAAAATTTGATGTTTAATAATGAATTTTACCAATTCAGTGGCATTGATTGATTCAACTCGTCCGTTTTCTCTTATAAGCATGTATTTATCGTAGGTGTTTTAGAATATTTAACTCGTTTTTCAATTAACTCGACTTAACTCCCGTCTCCCAGATCTGTTCTGTGCTGGTTCCACATTTTTTATAATGTTCATGACATCACGAGCACTATCACCTGATTGAACTCTATCATGATATGTATTAAAATGTGGAAAAAACAAATTGTGTTTTATTTGAAAATAAAATCATTTTTCTCTAATAAGTACATCAAAAGGAGGTTAAAATATTATAGCATCTGAAAATATATGGATAATATATCCGACGAATGTTTGCTATCCATTTGAAAATATAAAAAATGTGTTCAATATTTCGACTGAAATAGTAATTCAACTATCAAATTTTATTCAATATCTTAGTAACACTTAATACAAGTTTCATATTCCGCGTGATTGAAAATAATTTAGACTAACTTTATGTTTTTTATAAGCGTAATTAGATCTCATTTAAAAAAGTGTGCAAGTAATAAAAACGTTAAGTACCATTATCAGAATTAAACTATAAAAAAAGCGATGTCAACGCCTTGATTTTAAACTGATAAACTATTTAAAACATTGCAATAAAACCACGCCCAACCACTGGCTGCCAGTACGGTGCAATAAAATTTCGAATAGCGGGATTAAATACGAAAGAATCTGAGAATACTGCTGTAGGTTTTTAATCTTCTGTATTGCGATAATTTATTTTTACGACAAATCGTCCAAAACATGTGTGTATACGCTCCCTCGACTATATTACAAAGATTTTTGGGTCCTATTCTCAAATTTATTAGATTTTCATATTTGCTTTACAAATTAGAATTAAATTTCTTGTTCAATATAGTTGTTTCTCATTCAGCTCTTGCGATGATAAATTATTTTACCACTGACCTCCTTCCTGTAATACGATATTGGCTAATTTTAGTACCAACATAATAAACAAGTAAATAGCAAATACCTATGGACTATATTTTGTTGGTGTTACATAAGGTAGGGACCATGGTGGTATTCTCAACATTCAACATACATTATTATTGATAGATTGACTGTACATATTTTGTGGATGTCACATGTGTCACATGTTCACGGCAATATTTTCAAATTTAAACAATGACTTGCACTAAAATAATTCCAACGCCTAGTTATTAGCGCCCTGTATCCCAAATGAAGCTACGTAAAAAATACTAATAATTGATAATAATTCATTGTGTTGTCTGGTATCATAATTGGTCAAGTCCATATTAAGTTTTTTTTCAACTGATTATGCAATATAATATGAAACTCTGGTATACCATCTACAGAAATAATTTAACAAACTTAAACAAATCCAATATTATTCTTAAATATTTTTTTCGTATCAAATCTGCCGATTTTTTTCATAAGTAGTCAAATTTGAATCGGTCAACCACACTCATCAACAGTTTTACATGACAAGCCAGTAAAACTTCGTATCAAAGGTTAAAAAAATCTTTCAGATTTCACGTAGCCTCAATCCTTTCAATTACTCACTTCCATATCAAAAATGGTCAAATCCAAAATCAAATCTTTTATGATTAAAAAAAAGATATCCACTATTTTACGTGTAAGTACATAGTTACTTTTACCTAAATGTCGAGGACTACAATAAGTAAATTTCTCTTAATACTTGTATTAACTTATAAAACGTTTTTTTATTTATTTTATTTTCTATGAAAAGGGTTTTGACTACTTATGATTCAAGACAGCATAATTATTACACTTAGCAAATATAAAAATATAGATAAACCCAGACTCCACTGCATTTCTGTAGAAAAAGTAATACATGCTTCTTAACGTTCGTTTTAATGAGGTTATACGTGAAATTATTCATTAAATTCTTTATGCCATAAAAATACTTAGCTATTTTTTTATTGTCAAGAATTCGATAGTATAATAATTTATTTCCGTGCCCCATAAGATTGACATATCCAGCAAGGCGACCTAAAAAAAAGTAACTACAATATTTTTACAACATTGTAGATAAGTAACAATGAAAAAAAACCTTGTTTAGAACTATTTTACAACAAATTAATTCATAATAATCTTTTTTTGTATCCGGTATCTAATTTAATCCTATACTTTTGACCTTATTAATAATATATTATATTCAGAGTGATTTGAAATTTAATCAGATTAGCAAGTACAATTTACTACACATACAACAAGCTTAATTTGTAAATAACGGAAACCAGGAATGGGGAACCTTTTCATATCGGAAGGTTGCTTAAAAGAAGCTTTAATTAGATATAATTAAAATACCTGCACAAGATTTTTGATATTAAAGAAAATTTTGGATTCCGTTCAAAGGCAGCGCATGAGGACACAGAAAACCGCTGGCAAATCAATATTTAAAGCATATAGGCTAACAATGAAACTAAGTTAACATTGTAAATAATAAAAATTCATTTCATTCAAAAAGGATCATTTTGTAAATATTGTCAATATTCAATTAACTGTAATAAAATTTGTTTCATATATGTTTTCCAATAACAATAAATACAGCGGAAAGAAAACATCTATACCTACATAATTGATACAAAAATTAAAATATTAATTGTTAATTAATCAAAATAAGATTGTTTTGTTTGGCTTTTATTTGAACCCAAAACCAGTAAGTTGATATTTTGCTAGTTATACTGAATGTCAAATGAATTGCAAGTTTCAACATAACAGAAACTGGGAAAACAACATAATATAGTTTTCGAACAACATAATATAATAATTTGGTTTGTTTTTGCTTCCTTGCCTATATTGACCTACTGAAACCATGTGGAACTTGCAAAGCGAGCTTCTATTCTTTCTAGGGTGAGTACGGACTGAAATTTTATATTATCTCTTTCCAGCGTGTATTCTAACTAAGCATTTTATTCATTTTTAAGGTGTTAACTGTCAACTCTTAGTGGAAATGCATTATATTTAAAAAAATAAAACACAATTCATTTGTACTACTTCCACATGTTTATAATGATCAGGACCGGTTTCGCTCATCACGAGCATTATCAACTGATAAATATACAAACACAACCAGCCTATTTATATAAAATTGAGTGTTAAAAATTTAGGTTTATAAAACAGTTGGTTCGTGAACTAACACTAGAAATTACTGATTATCAAACAAATTATACGTAAAGCAAATAAAATAGTCTACAATTAAAATGTTAAGGATCTCTTACAAATCAATAAATGCTAATATGAAATCACAAAGTATATCTACATTAAAAGTCCATTAAGTGAACAAAAAAGTTTTAATGACTGATGCATTAAGCGAATGACAGATTGGGAAAATTTGAAGAAGAAATTAGTGAACCATTTAAAAATAATGAAATATTAAATATGTAATTAATATTAACAATAAACAGCCATTGTAAGTGGAGAACGCAGAGCAGCTAGGAGCATTCACCAAATTTTTATATGTGAAAAACAAAAATTAAACAGACCAGAATCAATTCTTACAAGTTGAAATATAAAAATAACATTGTAGATATAATACAAACTAATGAAACGGATATAACAAAGGAGAAGATGCAAAGACGGTTTGCTCATTCAGTAATCAGTAATTTCTTGTGTTCATGAACCAACTGTTTTGTATACCTTAATTTTTAACACTCAATTTTATATAAATAAGCCTGTTATGTTTGTATTTTATCAGTTGATAATGCTCGTGATGATCGAAACTGGTCCTGATCATTATAAACATATGGAAGTAATACAATTGAATTGTGTTTTATTTCTTAAAATAAATATTGTATTATTAAAGATTTTGTCTGCTGAAGGCTTTTAATAGGGAAAAAAATTAAAAAAAACCCCTTCAAACACAAATTGTGGGTGTTTAGTAAACATAAGGGCTTAGAAAACACAAGTTTAGTAATCACGTGAAGAAAAAATTCTTTTCGATATTTGTTTATCATGTGATAAGCTTTAATTCACTATTTGATTTTTGAGAGTATCTTGAAAATGACCGCATGGACTTTTGCATCATAAGGTTGCGTGCACAATCTATTCTATATTTTCGTTCGTATGAGATTAAAAACACTCGACTTCACATGTAATAAAAATACGTGCTGAAGCACGTATTTTTCGTAATCATACGTAAAAATACGTGCTTCAGAGTGTCTATCTCTTACGTTATTTTTACTAAATATATAAAATAAACTACAGATTATACAATTAATTGATAAAGATTGCTTGATAAAACTTGAATTAAAAATTATAATCTGAAACCAAATTTAATTTTAGTGTTTTTAAATGCAAGAACATCTCATAATGCAATAGCTGATGAGAAAAAAAAAACATTAATTGAGTTATCTTGAATACACATAACTGATAAAGTTATATGGGTTTTCTTCGTTATTAATTTAAATTGTACGTATAGACAAATTATCTTCCTCTATATAAACATACATGGATATTATTTTAAACACAATTTTTGTTGTTAATTAATAAACAATTCTCGTTTTCAGACGTTTTTAATTCAAATTAATATTCCAAAAATCCTTCCATCGTTTATTTTCCAACTATTATTAGTGGTTGATTACTTTAAACAAGCAAAAAGATAAATACTTTTAGAAATACAAATAAATTTGACATTGGATATCGATTGGGCAGTGGTATATTAAATGGCTTCCCATTTATTATCAATAAGATTTAAAACACAAAAAAACGACTTTTATAACTTTTAAATAGCTTTTCTTATCATAAACTCACAGCATACAGTAACGCATTTTTATGAGGGTCTTGTCCCCACAGTAAACTATTTTATTTAACTTAAATTCGTTTAGAAACCATGTTGTTTTTAGAACTGCTTATAACTTTGCAAAATTGTTTCGTGTTCTGTATTTCTAAAACTTATTTTTGGTTATTAAGAAATAATATTTTTTATATAATGCAGCTCCCACTTTCTACACTCTCTAAATAGAAGATGGAGAGTATAAATGAATTGGCTGAGAACCAGAGATCAAATAATCTATAATGCAGTCTTTAAAATATCATACATTTTTCACTTCATGTGTATATGAATTCAAAAGATAAAATTGTGGAAAAAATCTCCAACGTTTATTATTCTATGATCTAGTATTAAATATCTATATTTTTTTCAGTTTTCCTAGTTTACTGAGAATAAATCATGCAAGGGTAGTGAAAAATCGGATGACCAATTGATTTAACCCTCAAAATATACGAAAATAAGTTAATGGTTGGATCTCATTTTAAAGACGACAGAGCAGGTTTCGACAAAATGATGTAAATTAGAAAAATAAATTGACCACTTTATGGAAGGGAAACATGATTTTACATTGGTTTTAGGTTTAAAAATTCTGACCCAGCCACGTCATGTAAGCCACTATTATATTGACATCCCCTACGTATAATCCCGTATTCGAAAATCTACAGGATTTGATCTCAAAGATTCATAACGTAACTCACCATATAATGTTCTCGATAAAAAACAGTTTTTAATCTCTACTGAAAATTTTCAATTTTGAGGGTTACATCGTCGATATAGTGTTTTTCAAGTTATCATAGTGGTGATTAAACGGGAGTGCCATTACATACATATATATAATCTTCAAAATATTTGTTCTAATCTCTTTGTACTTTGCATATACTGTCTTCAAAGCAGGTTAGCAGATAGCTTTAGTGCGAGTTCATATTATAATATTACTAATTGCAAAAATAATTTATTTGAGCAGTTGTGTATAATTCACACTTATTTATGTTTCTTTATTTGACGTACTGTTTTTACGAAAGTATATATTCAACTATTATCGAGTTGATTACTTACATAGGTACTGAATTCATAATTAATATTCAGAGACTTCTTAATCTATTGAAAAATCTAATTTTATCGTGTATGGTGAAATTTTAGCATAGCAACTGCTTTTTGAGCGTCGAAAATAACAGCGGATAAACATTTAATTAGTTAGAATCGACATTTTATGGAAATCAGTTCCGAGGTTGTTGATGACAGTCAATAATAGAACGTTTACACGAAGAACTTTTATGTCACTGCCGTGAAAAGCCTCAACGTTTAAGTCAACGCCATTCGCTGCAGCCTAATTTTTTCGTACAACACGTCTCCCCAACGCATACTTTAGTAAAATGAAAGCAGTTTATAGGACCCGATTTATCACAGGCCACGTTAATTTTCAAGATTACAAAAAAATGCTGAAAACTAGAAAATATAGTACAAGTTTAGATGTATAATTGTTACCGTTCGAAAAATATACATATTTTAAGTACTGTTAATCTGCAATTACGTAAAAAATATTAGAAAACACGTTTTAATCACAAAATCAATTGCATAAAGGTATGGATCAATTTTATCTAATATGTCAACATCGTTTAATAGTGCTTCTCATTGAGCAAAATATAATCCTTATTTTTAATTAATAAATATGGATATTTGGGTTAGATAGAAAGAAAATAAGAGTAATCTTAGAATTTAAAATGACTTCCACTTAGTTGTAGTGGCCAACGAGTCCAATCGAAGGTTGAACAAACTTGAGCAATCTGTTATTTAATCGTTCTTCTAATGCAAGTCTCAAAAGATATGGTATAAGGCTTTTTTTAAATCCTATTTAACGATAAAAAAAATTTTTAATTACGAAAGCGTCAAAATTGAGTGATAAAAACGCCTAAATTGAAAAAACATTAAGAATTATTACACTAAATATGTATTTTTTTGGATATTCTTTCAATAAAATGACAAAAAATTTTGTAAATATCGCGATATGTATTGTATTTTGCTGTGAAGTAAACTCCTACACGTTTTTCACTGTGCGAAGTAAAAAGCAAATGTAAAACGTCATTCTTGACCGTCACGTGTTCGAGCTATCAAAATTTATGGCCGAATCTCTTCGTGGAATCTAAAATGTTTATTTCTACAACTAAGAAACTAATAAAAAATACGCTTTAATGTACATTTTCCATTAAATCTATTACTAAATTCCGATCCAATGATTTCACTTCATATATTATTACCAAACGGATAAGTAGACAAACAAACATATTTTCAAGGAAGGCACAAGTCTTTGTAATGTGGATACCGGGAAAATAACAAAAATATTTATTAAATTTAGGCAAAATAGTTATCGACGAAATAAAAATTATTGTAAAACTAAAAACAGATATTGCATCTTTTACTCAACTCACTAATTTCATTGAATTCTAAATACAAAAACATATTATGAATATCATATCCCATGCCTTTACAAAAATGGATGCGTGCAGAAAGGACAGCTGCCAATGCCCTCTTTTTAAGTGTATTCAGAATGTTTTTGTGTGTTAAATATTTAACATTTCATAAATTGAAAACAGTTTAGATTTTTGTGTGATATTTTCTTCTTCCGAGTCCGCTCTGTGGTGCAGTTGTCGTTTGGTTACGGATCTCAAGGGCTCGAATCATAATACGGATAGTTTCATAAATTGATTTTTGGATTTGTTTGTGATGTCTGAAATTCCCTCTCACCTATCTGATCCTAAAATCGTGGCGTAGCTAGAGCGACTAGCTAATCTATTCTAGTCCTATCTTTTTATCCCTAGTCTCTTCGAGAAAGAGAGATTGAACAACTCATTAACAAATATTTCTCATAGAAAAACTTCTGTTGAGCTACCTCCATTAGGAGACCATATATTCCGCATTGGGAGCTAGCATGATTCAAAAAAATGTTCTTCCTTATAGTCTAAAATGGGGGAAGGAAGCTCAAGAAATCACGTGCACTAGGCCCCTTTTCTCCAACAGACTGAGTCAAGTACCAGAATTCTGGCTAATTTGCTATTGGGTTTTCATATATTATATTATCATAAATATGCATTTCAAACATTTTTTATTCTAGCTACTTTACTGTCTTGCTAAAACAACGGTGGGCTAAAATTGCATTTTTAACAAAATGAAGTGTGAAATAATTTGTAGACCCCTATTCAAATTTGACAGTAATAAACTAAAGCTGATAATTATCTTTCTTACACAGAAAATAAGATAAACACATTTTATAAACCAATTGCATACATGATATGAACTAAAGATTCTGTCAACTGAAGGCTTTATTTGCGATAAAAATACATAAAAACTACACAACGAATATATTAAATCGTGTTTACTCCGCAAAGTGCTACATTCATATCACATCAATGGCATAGTTCCATAGTGATACATCTAGAAATAGGTAATTTTGAGATATGACAGATCAAAATTTTCACTCATCTAAACTGACTCGTAAAAAGTGATGGCTTATTATTTGTATTACTTTTTTATTCAAATGGGTGGTCAATAGTTTATAGTTTTAGGATTAAAGGTTGTTTTTTTATGGAACGCTACAATTCACAAAAAAATATTTCGATATGTATGTATATGGAACTAAGAGATTATTTAATTTTGTTGATTTCCGTATGCAAATATCTGCCTTTTCAGAGAAAACCTGTACATCTTTACAAGATGTACTTTTGTGGAACTGTAGAAGAGCGGTGTTCGAATATAATAGCTAACTTAACTCAAAACATCAAATGTTTGACTTATCGTCCTATGGAACTGGGCCATCGATATATGTTTTAAACCATTATGAACCTTAATGTAGCATATCATCGGAAGTTTTACAATAACAGTTGTAAAACACTTTTTTTTAGTATTTAGTGAGTCTTCAAAACTGACAGTGTATGTAAAACTTTAACAAGCTATATAGTATTTAAAAAAAATACATTGTTCACAAATATACTATGTATTTGAAATCAAAATTAAAAAATCAAAATGTCTCATTATATGCATGCTTATTATATTGACAGCATTAAGAATTTAACCTTGCACCTATAAACATGCAATCGAGTTAATAAAAACGTTCTTATACGCCGATTAAATTTTATTAAATGCAGTATATCGTAAACTGCAATTACACTTTTTTTTTATAACCGACGTCAAAAAATTCACCGCCCAATTAAAAGATAATAACTGTTTCCTTTCTACAGATCACTATAAATCATTTGTTTCTGCGTCAAATAAAATTCTTTACGATTTCAGATAATAGTTTTATTATTTAGCAAAATATCTTGTGACGTAATACAGTATTTTAAAATGACTGACGCATTACCACTTCGATTACATTTATGAAATAATTCTACGAATTATGTTCTATTTTTATTTATTAGTGATTTAATAAAGAAGCAAATTTTGAAGAAAATACAGGATTCTTGGTGAATGATTTCAGCTGATCTGACGTCATAAGTATAACAATAGAAAACTATTGGTCATAGCTGGTCCTGACTAGGGCATTCAAACTCAAACTCTTTTTCTTATACCGGGATTTCGGGATCCACAAGTTTTCAATCCCGAGATTGGTCACTAAGAGTAATTTCATGTTTTAAATTGCATTTTTTATATCAAATTTGTGTCCATTATTGCTTGAATTGAAATAAATATTATCTTAGCATGGAAATATTTTTTTTATCTATTGAGAAGATTTTATTTAGGGATAAATAGTTGAAATGGATTCTTTATAAAAAAAATGTAAAATAACATTAAATATATTTTAATTTTTTTCCATGTCCGCTCACAATATGGCATATGGTTTCCTAATGGAGGTATCTTAACAGAATTTTTCTACGAGAACTGCTTGTTACTCAGTTGCTCAACCTCTAGTTTTTGGAAGAGTGTAGGGATAAAAGAATAGGGCTATGACAGGACTAGTGGGTAGCTAATCGCTCTCGCTACGCCCCGTAAAGATGGGATGGATGGGAGGGAGGACTCTGACTACAAACAGAAATCTCTAAATCGATTGAAAGATCGATCTATGAAAACTTTACGCACAGGGAATTGAACCCGAGACATCCGTAACCGTAGCCAGCGACGCTACCAACTGCGCCACGGACGCCGACATATTGGCGTCAAAATTATCTGTTTGTGTCTACGGCAGTTACGAAATATGACAAGGAGGGAGACCACAATACAGATTAAATATATAGGTATTATAAAATACATCTGTAACTAAACAAATAAGATACACGTTTTAGTTAATAAGGAAGTCAGTTTGTTTGAAATATTGATATCGTTAATAAATTGATATCGTAGGATTACGGTATTGACAGATTGTTCGGGATCCCGGGATTGAAAACCCTATTCTTGACGAAGGACGAACGCGTGTGTTAGGAGGGTTGCCAATCCCGTGTTCAAAATCGTATTTCGAAAAAATGATAACTGTGTAAAATTGATATAAAAAATAATTAAGTAATAAAAATATAATAAAAATCTCATGTTTACGATATCGCAGGAAAGACATTGAACGAAATGTCTAAAATAATTGATGAATTAATGATACCCGAGTATTTTCCCAATCTCATATATCCAACTGAACGAGAGCGTTCCCATTTAAAAAAAATTTAAAATATGTGTATAATAATATACGGCAGTGGTTCAAAATCACTCATTCATACCTTTTATTCCAAATTATACAGATTAAATATTAGTAAATATTATAATACTACTTTTGAATAAAGCCATATGCTTTCAAAAACAGTTACTAAAATAAGTAATTTTATAAAAATATTACTTTTTTGATTTGTAAAGAAATCAATGCGATATATGAGCTTGTCAGCTTTAGCTGCTTTCAACAATGTAAATTCAACACTTTTGAAATGCTCGAAATATTATGAAAAATAGCGTAACACCGTTTAAGAATATTTATATATTTTTTAGATAAAATATTGAAAAATGAAGCGAAGAGCATTGCCAAATAAACCATGTCGGTCTATGCCTTATTTAATTTTTAACAATTTAGGCTTTCGACCACACAGGAAAGTGTTTTAATGTTTATTTCGTTAATTTATGCTGTATTATAGCCGATTTGATACACTTGTTACTTGTGTGCAGGCTCTGTCAAGCTAAGGCCCGCGTCGTGCGTGAACATTAAACAACAAGCGTGCCGTAAATAATTTATTTATAAAATGTGCACGCCGTCCGTAAACTTTTAACAGGCACTTCTGTCAAGAAAACGACGTCGCGTGGTTTCAGATCGGCTCCTTTGAGACCACAGCCAGAATAGCTCTTTTCATCTGAGCTGGCACCACACCGGCAATAATGATTCTCGAAGAATATCGACACTGACTTACAAACTAATAGCTATACAAATCATAACATACTCATCTTAAATCCACAAAAAATAATATTTTATTTTGCCAAAAATAAAGCTTTTTTCTATTAGTTGTATTTTATCGTGTTACGGCAGTTCTACTTTGCCTAGTAAATGCTTAAAAATGAATACAGTCGACTCCGATTAATTGGGATATCTTTGGCCCACACAATTTGTCCCCAATAAGTGACTGGCTCTAATAATCAAAGTTAAAAAATAAATATTAAGAAAAGTAACATAAAAATATGTAAAACGACATAATCAGTAAAAAATATAAATTCTTGAACAAACCAAGTAATTTACGTATTACATAGCAATTCATCAAGCGAGTGTAGTATCTTTTGTTTTGCTGATAAACACAAGTATGCAGAGCGGATGGGTTCCCACCATCACTTTCTTGAAAAAAATAACTGTGACTCAAGCATATTTTTTTTTGCCTCCCGGTTAGCCACATGAATAAGGAGTAAATTCACCACCACCCTCACCGTCTTCACGTAATGTTTGATGCTTTGATTTACTGACATCAACCATTACTGCATCTACAAACTTTTTATCTATTATTTTCATAATAAAATATTGTCCCCAATTAAACGGGATAGTGTCATAGATAACCGAAGTATGTTATTTTAATTTCTTCATTTAGTTTTTGTTTCTTGGGATTTGTCCTAATTAACCGGTTTACCGATTAAACGGAATCGACTGTATATGCTTGGTATCATGGGTGACCAACGTTGTGCCTAATTTATTGAATAATTGTTTTGAACTACGTATAAACTGTTTATATAAAAAAAAATACTTTATATGTAAACATACATTTTCTTATTGTGAAATTAAAAGAAAGTAACTTAACACATTCGCACCGGGGTATATATTACCAAAATACGCGCAGTGACGAAGCCGTAAATAAATAAGTACATTATTAACGCATGGTTTGTGAAGAATTAGTGTTAAGACAATAAAAAAATAATGAAACATTTAAAGGGTTATGAGCGATTAACGTCGACTATATCGAAGGACGCGGAATACGCGTTCCTCACCACTCCACAAAAATATCCACGTCGTGGATTCCATGTTACCTGATGCTAAAACTAATACGACATTTGACTCTGAATAACTGTTCCAATATAAGTGGTTGCAATAAATTATTAATGAATTTTCGAGTTGTTCATCAGAAACTGTGCTTCTAATATTACTCTTTGTGTGATTCTTCCTAGAAAATAGTTTCTCACGAATTAAGCAGTAGCAGGATATTTTTAGATAGGTCTTACAAAGTACGTTCAATGTCTAATTGATAATCTGTTTATGAAATTTTTCAATTTAGGTAACATAAATATAGCTAATGAGAACTTAGTCAAAAATATTACAAGATATTGATGATGTTCGGGCCATATTACTTTCTGCTTTGAGCCGCATGCGTTACCTGAATCATGGGTTTGACACGTCTGCTTTAAGTAGTTAGCCGATATAATAATTTTAATATTTTTTTTATATCCGTGTATTGTGATTGTAAATCATAGTATTAAAAGTGATTTAAATTGCTTTTTCGTAGCAACAAAATATTATATTATGGACTTGGATCAGTGTCAACGTGTATGAAAGTTGACACAGTAAACTTCGACGGGCTTTTTGTTTCCTACTGTGTACTTGATGTATTCATTCACGGTTCGTTTGCATTGAATCGATTGGAACCGAATTATTTTTTAAGCGGTGATCGTTACTTTTCAAGTAGATATAAATTATGAATCAAAATTCAAGGCGAGACGTTTACTGCGAAGGTATACCACCAAATCAGAAATATCTACAAGCCACTTGCGTCCGAATTTGGACTATAAATGCCATCCGCTATAACCGAAATATGGACGTATTTTTTTTCTCAAGATTCCTGTGTTGCCATATTGTTTCGCATTAAAATAATTAAGGTAAAGATTGGAAGAAAAAAGGTACATTATGGCGAGGTCCAATTCTTTGTCGTATATTATGTAATATGATTTATAGAAGCAGGTCAGTGGAGCTGGAACGGTTTAACATAAAAGCCTTGTCCCGCCTGCCTTTTATATTATTCAGTTTTCATAAAATTCGTAAAATAACAATTAAAATACGTTTGATTCCTAGTTCCAGTATATCGATCGTTCAGTTCATTAGTCATACAATTCCAAAAATAAAGTCAAATATGCAGTTTTATGTAAAATTTTGCGCTCTATCGGATTAAATACTCAGATTCCTCAACAATTTCACCAATAAATGTTAAGGCAGACAACTTTCTATAGAATAAAACAAAATGTTGATATTTCTGGCTCACTAAAAGGATTTTTAAATATGCTTCTACTGTCTATCTTCGGAAAATATCTAATTGTACAATCACCAATATTTGATTTCTTGTGATCATTTGAATAATGTTTGTACATTACTTGAAAATGGGTTATTTGGATAAATATTAGAAAGTAGTTGATATAAATTATTGCCTAATTAAATTTATTGAATGAACAACATTTTTTCGTGTCTTCTCCACTTTTATATCCGTTTCATTAATCTATATATATATATATCATATCGTCGTTGTTCTGGAAGAAAACACTAAATCGAAAAAATTACATATTGAGTTAGATATACCAAAATTTTCCTTATTTCAAACTCTACCGTATGACAGAACACACTTATTTTTATAAAGTATACTTTTAATTAAAAACAGTTTTATACAAACACACAATGAAAAACGTATGACATTTCAAGCATTTGACAAAGTTCATAGTCGAATTACTCAAAACTAGTATTTTTCAGTTAGTGTCTTCTTCCAGAACAACGATGATATCAACAAATTGATTTTTATAATTTAACTTGTAAGAATTGATTCTGGTGTCATTTATTTTTTTTTCATTTTTCATTTATCGTGTGCTGTTTAGTGCTAATGTTAATTAAATATTTAATACTTCATTATTTACTTTCTTTAAAATTTCCTGAATTTGAATTACTTTCAAAGTAACTGTATGATTTTTAATGTGGCTGCATTTTTTATTTCATAGTACTAATTATTGATTTGTAAGACGTTCTTAGCATTTTAATTGTCGACTATTTAATTTATTTCATCCATAATTTGCTTGATTACCTGTAAATTCTTGTTATAGTCAAATTTGGATTATTGAGATTTTGTACACTTCCATGTAATAAGGATTAAGGCGATTCTCGAAATGTTAACTCAGGTATCAGTATCGTATAATATTTTACCTCGTAAATAATATTTGTCGTATTTGTATCTTCTATATAAACGTTAGACACCGTTTACTGTCTGTCAGTTCAAGTCCATTCGTGTGCTCGAATGCCTGAAGATGCCGTAAGGCAAAATCCGGGTCGTTAGTGAAAAAATACATGGAAGTGTACAAAATCTCAATAATCCAAATTTGATATTTAAATTCCATCAAGCACCCTCAGTCGATGTCTTAAATTATATCTTGTTATAGTTTTAGAAACAAATGTTTTATATACATTGTTATAGTTAACATACGATTTTCTATAAATATCCCCGATGAGTGAAACCGGTCTTGGTCATTTAAAGCATGTGAAAAAAGTGTAAAAACAAATTGTTTTTTATTTTTAAAATGTAATGAATGCCTTTCCACCAAGAATTATTGACAGATCACCTTAAAAGTGAATATTTGGAGATGTCTTAGTAATGAACTGGACGATCGATATATTTATATAAAGTCCCATTTTCGAGTGACCCCGTCAATTAAAATTCAACTTTTTTAATTCAATTAAAAATTAACAATCGATCTATCTTATTTAACCTGTATTAGTTTTGAATGTACTAATTCCGACTAATGATTGATTCAAGCAAAAAGTAGCAGAGATTAAAAAGTGCGCACAACAATAATTAAGAGCAGACATGTTACAGTTACAATACGATGTCAATCGAAATAAATCAAACAAACATTATGAAATCTTATCGCCCCAATAATCCAAGCGAAAGACATTAAGAAATCTAAACTGAGATCTCTTAAATTTGATTATGTAAATTTTTATAATTAAATAAGCCTCCATAGAGTTTTTGATTCCGCTTGATTAGTTAGCTGTACATCATACTTATAATTTGAGAAACAAATTTTTACGGAATTCGAGTTGTTCATTTTTTGGATATCGCCATGTATTTCGTTAATAACGACCCGGATTCAGCCTTTCGGTATCTCCAGGAATTGAACTACACGAATGAGCTGAGCGAACTGACAGTTAGTAAAAAGCTTAAGTATATCGTTTGTACACAATACAAATTAAGGTTGGTATTAATTTTAATCCCAACCTTAATGGTATTAATTTTAATGTCGGCGTCCGTGGCGCAGTTGGTAGCATCGTTGGCTACGGTTACGGATGTCTCGGGTTTCATAGATTGATCTTTCAATCGATTTCTGTTCGTAGTCTGAGTCCTCCCTCCCACCCAT
This sequence comes from Himalopsyche phryganea, assembly GCA_022494535.1. Classification (NCBI taxonomy): domain Eukaryota; kingdom Metazoa; phylum Arthropoda; class Insecta; order Trichoptera; family Rhyacophilidae; genus Himalopsyche; species Himalopsyche phryganea. Next base: position 11,519,062 of record JAGVSL010000003.1, read on the forward strand.
CCCATTCTCACGGGGCGTAGCGAGAGCGATTAGCTAACCACTAGTCCTGTCATAGCCCTATCCTTCTATCCCTACTCTCTTCGAAAAAAATGAGGGGTTGAGCAACTGAGTAACAAGCAGTTCTCGTAAAAAAATTCTGTTAAGATACCTCCATTAGGAGACCATATGCTTCACATTGGGAGCGGACATGGAATAAAAAAAAAAATCTGTTCGTGATGAGCGAAACCGGTCCTGATCATTATAAACATGTGTTTGAGTAGTATAAACAATTTGTGTTTTATTTTTAAAATACAATACCTTTCCACCATGAATTGACTGTTAACACTTTAAAAGTGATAACAGAAGATGACTACGACACGACTGTTTAGATAATCGCTACATCGTGTTTTTAGGTCGAACGATCGAATACCTACGAACAGAAGTTCATAAATTCGCTGAAAAATTGAGTTGTTCGTAAAGGGATTTGAGCCCGTGAAATTCGTGACCGAAGGCAACGACTGCACGACGGACCCGACTCAAACACAAATATTATTATTGGTTTAACTTCGCTATTACGAATCTTACAAATGATAAAAGGGCAATTAAATCTAATCTTATATTGTTTGAATAAGTGCACATGACTGCTTGTTACTTTGAAAAACAAAAGAAAATCTTTGTGTAACTATTGCCATCAAAATGGTATCTAGAAGAAGATATCGATTGAAATTGATTTGTATATTATTTTATCTAATAGAAATAACACTGTCTTCGGCTTACCTGTATTGTCTTATCCTCGTTGGTGATGTGATCTTATTCGCGAATAATTATTATATTAGGGTCACAGACCTGGAGGCACTGGGCATGACAAATGACGCCTATCTATATTAGAGGAAATGCAAAAAAAGCTTACATGACGCAATGAACTGAACTTAATGTTAATTCTAATCACTTTAATTTATAAAAAATAGCGCCGTCATTGACTTGAGATTTAATTTTAAGCCCTATTTGTTTTTAAAATGAAGAGTTATTTTAGAGTAATTCAATAATAGTTTTGCGTTTTAGCTTTCAAATGATTGATTATTTTCGGTTCTATCTTTCGAGTTGAGGAAGTCTATTATAACTGCAAAAATGCTCACAAAATTTACGATTTTTGTATATTTTTGACATTTTATATTTTTGTTTATTTCGGGTTGCTAAGTCAACAACTAATAACCATTTGACTTTTTTTTGCGTTTCTATGGTCACAGATGATGTTACATAATGGTGGAAGGATAAAACTACAAGGTGAGATGCATCGATGCTATGGAAAATATGTGACGTCACAACGGGCGCATCGTAATTTTGAGTTGTTTGGAAATACATCGAAAGGCATGATTTGCTTAGTGGTCAAAATTGAAATATTTTTGGATTCCATTATAAAATATATATGCTTATGTAACAGTTAGTTTTATTTTTTTTTGCATACATTTTTCTGGTTTTAATCCCTTATTTAAATCTTAATTCTAACATGCATCCTAGATCTAAAAAGCAACAGTTTTACATTTTCAGAAACTAAGATACTTTCGTTTAAAAAATGATAGTGAAAATTTTACAACCATTATTTTGAAATATAATTTTTCTAATTCTAAAATATTGGATAAGAATTATTATTATTTACATAATGATGATTTGCGCAAAATACGAATATAATATCAGCATGAAAAAGCCACCATAATATTACGACAAATGGAATTTCTTAGAACAAACCATGCAGCATATTTGAAATATGGCGACGAATGTTCGTAATAATATTCCGTTTTTCGCATAATTTATTGGTTTCTTTGATTCCAGTGTTCGACTTTTTGTCAATTTCTTACTCGCAATTAAATTTCCTAGAGAATGACATTGTTTTGTCAAACAGAAAAAGAAAAGCGTGTTGTAAAGAATATTTACCAAAATAAAATAAATCCAAATAATATACTGATGTTGGATTTTTCTTAATCTCACTTTACTCACTCAATATTAAAACGATTTTTTTTATATGTCATGTCCACTCCCAATGTGGAGCATATAGTCTCTCAATGAAGATATCTCAAAAAAAGTTTTTCTACGACAACTGCTTGTTACTCAGATGGTCAACCTCTCGTTTTTTTCGAAAAGATCATGGTTATACGGATATGAATAGGACAGGACTAGTGATTAGCTTATCGCTCTCGCTACTCCCCGTTTTAAGGATCGCACGGATGAGAGGAAATTTGATTAAGACATCACAAACACTCATGTCTTCCAACAGAAATCCATAAATAGATTGAAAAATCAATTCATGAAATGAATTGAATTCTCTCCGTACTCTGGGATTTGAACCCATGAGCACCGCAACCGAAGCCAACGACGTAGACTACTTGACCACGAATCCGACTCTTAGGAAAAGTAAAAAACTTCACATTTTTGTTGATTTTTTTTATGTTCCAGCTCTTACAAGTTTTCATTGCACATTTCAGCATTGTTATTAACTTTTAATCTTTAAAATCTTTAAGATAATAGTTTTGCTTAAACAAGAATGTCCAAATTTACTTTTATTTTAAACTCTATCACACGATTTATTTATAATATATATGTTTCTCTTTTAAAAAAAACCCCGAATCAAATATTTACCACCTCTTCAAAACAGTGTCGCAAACAAAGTACTTTTGACGTTTAAATATTGGCACGTTATGACGTCTTTAAAAATACAAATGGCGATTGTCAATTATTTTACAGCTCACCTTGTAGTTCTCTCTCTCCTTCCACTATGGTCACAGATGATGTTACATGAAGTAACTTAAGAGGATATAGTAGGTTTTTCTGTCATTTTGCGAAAATCGTTAATCGTTTTGCGTCGCCTAAAAAATATGAAATGTCAAAATATTTTTTTTTCTTTTAATAATTGCACTCTCAAAGTATTTTTTTACACTATTGCACTTTTATTTAAATGAAAATATTAAAGTTTTCAAGCTTTTCTAGCAAAGAGTTGACATCTATTTTTCAGGAATGCTACAGAAACGATAATACATCATCTGATATTCACCTCAACAAAATCAACGAATTTTAAATCAGTAGGTATCTCTATGGTATATTTTTCCAAATTGCATTTTAATGATAATTGGTTCTTGTCATATGAGTTTGCAATTGTTTGTGCGATTACTTTCCCAATTAATGTTTAAATTCAAAAAAATCGCAGCAGTATTAAAATCGGCCTCTGTGATTTAGGGGTATCAAATTTATATGTGATCTTGGACATAAGTGACTTACAAATATTCGCATAGAGTTTCTTTCGTATGATTTTCTAATTTTCAAAATATTTGGCACTGTCAGCTCTAGTGCCAGATATTTTTTTTAAATAAATAAAAAAATATTAAACATCATTGTAGTTCCTACACTTTTTTTCTTTATTTTTCTTACCTATAAACGAAATTTAACTATTTACAAGCTGTCGATTTGAGTTAATTCCTGTACTTGTATGCCTGAATATAAAGAAAAGCAAATCCCGAGTCGTTAGTGACTAAATGCACGGAAATTCGCAAAAATTGAATGTTCATGTAGCCGAAATGTAAATTTTTGGAAAACTTTACACATTCAGTTTTGTCTTTATATTACAAGTAACTTTCTAATAATGAGAATAATTAAATTTATTACATTTTGCAATTTATGCAGTAGTTTTTGTTTGTGTAATTATATCTTTAAAAATAACGCAGCAAAGTTAATGTCGGTCTAGGTAATTTAATTTAGAACTTTATTACTTTGTATCACATTTCTGTATGCCATTTAATTAATTCAGTCAGATAGCAAAGTGTGGCGACAAACAAGCTTTACTTTTAATTATCTAGATAATATTTCTTATCAGTTCGAATTGCGAAGTAATACCTACAAATGATATAATTATTACTTCGATACAGATCTTTACAATTACGAATGGGGTATGACGTGCTTATGCAACAAATGAATTTATTGAATTTATAGCGAATTAATGCACATAATTATTTTATTAAAATGTCACTTTGCATTGATATTATATTAATTTGAAAATTAAATAATTTCTGTAAAAGGACAAACTACAAACTCACTTTATAAGAATACCTTTTACCACAAAAGTAGAACATATTGTGGACTATATATAAATGAAATGAATTGATATAATATTGACACAACCTAGATTTGCAGCGTGCCCAAAATCATACTTTGAGTCGCCTTCAACTATGGCAATTCATTCGTGACAGCATTGGCAACATTATTTAATTTTTGTAAATTCAGTAGTAATAAAATCACGAACCATATTTTAAAGTAATTGGCCCAATGAGCGCCCCAGGACTAAAAGTGGCGTACCTGCGACAGTCAGTTAGAACCGTTACAATTTACAAAAATGGCACATTTTTTAGTTGTTTAGCTTCTTTCCCTGCTAGTTTGTCCTTTCTATCCGCTAAGGATGAGGGTGAAGCGCTTCAACCTTATCCGATCAGACAGGCAATTTATTTTTGTTTGTCAATCGCTTCGTCTCCTATGAGGTTTTATAACCCACATTGGAACCGATTTAGCTTGGTAAAGATAATAAAAAAAGCTATATAAAATTCTTATATATTCTACAATTGTCAATTGATTCGAAGTACTTACTGGGTTTTTTATCTAGTGAGAATTTTTGACTGATGGATTTATGAAGTAACAATTTGAATTACACCCATCCTAAAGAAATAAGAATTGAACTTTTTAATATGGACAAAAGTTTAACCTCACGCAAAAGGCTTAGAAAATAGTTCTAAAAAATCCATTTACAAATTTTAGCTATCAACTGTCAATCTATATATAAAAATGAATGTATGTTTGTTGGTTTGTCGCCCGGATCTTATAGGTTCCTAAACTACTCAACCGATCGCGACGAAACATTCACGAAGGATCATGCCGGGAAATATTATATAAAATAAATGTTTGTTTGTCCTTTACGCGTTCCTTTACCATTCATACGATTTCGATGAAACTTCGGTGAGTTGTTGTGCACACACCCGTGAAGGGTTCTGAAGAAAAAAAATCTAAAATTGAAAAAAACAATCAAATACGTACATACAGCGACATCTAGGAAAAACCTTCTGATTTATTCGTGTACGCACCAGACGAAAAACAAAAATATTGTGTTATAACAAGTGTGATATTGAAACTCGGGTTCGGTCGGGCCAGACCTGAAGATGATGGGCTCGAACCGGGTAAGTCTATGAAATTTCGGCCTGTGCAGACCTCTAATCCAAAAGTAGTTCAATAAACAGAATTAAAACACAAACCCTTTCTTTCTTTGAGTGGCATTGCAACGCATGCCGGGTACTCACTAGTCTTCTATAAATAAAGTCTATATTATTATAATATGAATCAACGTAGATTATTTTCCCGTTCTTTTGTTTCTAATGTAATCAAATTTAACCTTTATGTTTGATAATGATAACTGGTTCTTCATTTTATATTTCGTTAAGTTCTAGTTTCAATTCCATTACAAAAGTAGATCACATAGAGGACATAGCCGATGCATTATTATAATAAATAGATTAATGTTTTTTTAATTTCAAATGTCAAGCTATTGACATATCGTAGATGAAGACTACTTATTCGTTTCAAAACAATACTGGCCCTAAACTTAAATAATAATATGAATATTTTTTTATAATATAATTTCGATTGTGTTTTGGCCAACCCTCAAAATTGAAATTTTAGAGAGTAAAAATTATTTTTATCGAAAACATTATTTGGTGAGTTGCGTTATAAATCTTTGAAATTCACTCCTGTAAATTTTCATGTTTGCAGATACGGGGCTATACGTTGGGAGTGTCAACATAATAATGGCTTACATCAAGTGGCAGGGTCCAAATTTTTAAACATAAAACCAATGTAAAATGATGTTTCCCTTCTACAAAATTAGTAAATTTATTTTTCTTTGCATCATTTGGCCAAGACCCACTCTGTCGTCTTTAAAATGAGATCCAATCATTAACTCATTTTCGTATGTTTGGAGCGTTACATCAATTGGCCAAAACACTGTCGAAATGGCATTTACATATCCATTTTAGTTTTCAAAAAAGTGTGAAACGCTGCCAGTGTGTAACATATGGATTCCTTATGGTAGGACAGGAATAGTCGTTAGCTAATCTCTCTCGCTACCCCGCGTTTTTAGAATCGGACAAGTGGGAGGGAATTCTAGACATCACAAACATCCATACCTACGGAGAGAGATCCATAAATCGATTGAAAAATCAGAGACGACCGTAGCCGAAGGCAACGCCGCGTCGACCACTGCACCATGATCCGACATTTTTTATTTTTACCATAATTGATTGATGAGCAAATAAATAATGTATTTTAGAAAAAAAATACGTAATTTAATTTTAATCACTGCTTGTCGGTAAATTTAAGTACAGAATCATGTATTCGTAATAATATACATAATTGTTTAAATCGTTTCATTATACGGAAGTAGTTATTTTTATGACTAGATAAATACACAGCCACTAAACACTTCCAAATTTTGGGTATCATGCATAAATATTTCCAATGATAAAAAATCTCATTCAATAAAAGGAAGTTAAACCACAGTAGCCGAATGGAACCTTTTTGGGATTACTTTCTTAATACTCGGTTGCGTTTGAAAGGGTTCGCATTCGTGCGTAGATAAATCTTCATAATTTGATATGTATATCTGTAATGTTTTCATTCCTCCCCAGCATCATTTCAGCTTTTTTCAGAGTTAGGTGGCAAGTGGCAAGTGTTGTCAGCTTGTTATTTTTAACTTCGTCTATATGTGCAAGCCAGTGCAGCAAGAGGTTAATTTATGAGGTTTTTTAAAATTCAGGGTAGGCCTATGCCACCCCCTGAATGTCAACGTCTGCGCATACCATTTTTAAAAGGGGACACAGAGAGAGCTATTATTCAAGTAATAATAAGGTAAAAATAACAGAGTACTTAGTTTCACAGACAAATCTTCTGGAAGATACTGTGCTATTTTTAAACTATATTTTATTCGAATTCTACCAAGTAAATGTAAATTCAAACGATATTATCCAACTACTAGTTTTTTCGTTTGCTCCTAATATGTCTATCATCTCTACTGCGGTTTCCTTAGCAACTGGCATACAATCAATTGTAGTCAAGTAACGACCCGAGTTTCGCTTTTCGGTATCCTCAGGCATTCAAGTGCACGAATGAACTCGAACTGACTCTCAATGGTTCTCAGTCAGTTTTTTTAACGATCCAAATTAAATATCAAAATTCCGTCAAGTATTTTCAGTCGATATCTCTTGGAATCTCTAAATGCTTGGTCAATGATTTTTGACAGTAAAATTGTCCAATAATTTTAAATCATGTTCACTCTCATGTTTTCTCACACACATATGTGTATATTATCAGCCTCTGTGGTTAAGTGGTAAGAGTTTTACTTTGCGACCAGGTGGGTCCTGGCTCAAGTTCCAACAAGGTCAATATGAAATTTAGATTTTCTCTATTTCAAATTGGTCATCTAGGACATGAGTGACTTATAAAATTTCTCATCGAGTTTATCTTGTATGATTTTCCTATTTTCAAAATATTTGGCCCATTAGCTGTCAGCAGTAATTCAAAATATCTATAATATATATATATATATATATGTATAAATGAATGTTTATTTGTTTGTCCTCTATGCGTTCCTTTACCAGTGATCCGATTTCTATGAAACTTTGTGGAGTTATTGTGGGCACACCTGCGAAGGTTTCTGAAAAAAAAATTAAAATCTAATTTTTTTTTATACAGAATCAAAACACAAACACTTTCGTTCTTTTTGTGGCATTGCAACGCACGCCTGGTATTCGCTAGTTTTTAATAGAAGATTGAAACATTGTCGATCGAAGGCTGAATCATAAAATTTTTTAGTGTTTAAATTATATCAGCACAGATTTAAAATTGAAAATTTTACTCACTGCGTAGCACTTCCGTTATAAAAATCTTTCTTTTTTTAATTAACATGCTTTTTAAAGTAAGCAATCGCAATCAGGCCGTGCAGCCGGCGTTGTGTACGTATTGGATGCAATTTTTCACTGTAATTGCATTGTCGGAGATAAATAAATAAACGCGAACTTCTTAATTAGTGATAAGAAAAGTGCAGCAAGATTGTGCAAACTCTAATTATTAAATTCTGCAAAACCAACTTTAAAAAAAGAAACGATCTTTTTCGAGTCATGCAATTAAAATTTCAAAGTCACCTTTCCATCATTATTTGAAATAGTGTTATGTACTTATCAAAATATTAAAATATACTGTACGTGGCACGTAGTTAGGTCAATTTTAAAATCCTTACCATTCTATTATATTTATAAAAATACAATTTTTTTATAAAACGACCAGGATCATCGCAATGAATGAAACCGATCCTAATGACTTCATAAAATTATGAAATTAATACATAGTAATTTCACTTACTTTTTAAAACATAGAATTTATTAATTATATATAATACATAAAAAGTAAGGTACACTACTATTCTTCTGTTCTTAGACAGGCATTTTTAAATTTCGTTCCTAATGACGCGATAAAACAAATACCCATACATTTAATATTGATTTCAAGTTATAATTTTTGTTGGAATGATATTAAAAATGTATCAAAGTCACTTAAAAAAAATAATGATTATTTACCATACCACCCCATCCCTTGCAAAATCAATAATTTACAATTGTTCAGTTTTCAGTATTATCTTACGCGTGTATGCCACTTTTCCACTCTTACACATACATGATTCTAACACCATATTTGTTTTATCTTTTCTATCACTTAATTTTTACGTAGGTACATCATATTAGATTCGATTCAATTCTTTAAAAAAAGACTCACAAATTGTTTGTCTATTGCTTTGGTAACGTGACATAAAACTTAAGAAAACAGTCATCGATAATAAGTATTATTTCAACAAAATCTATGCGAAAAACTTATAAATTAAAAGCTTTTGTCTGAATTCACCAGCGTCCGCTTGGAATACGTCAATATTCGAATCAATATCGTCGAACGATGCTGAAGTTCTTCCAAGCAGCTTTTCCATTGGCAGCTGGCATAATTCCATAGATAATCATCCGTAACTTAAATGCAATATACACTCCTTCAATTTAACCAGTATCTGATCAATCGAATTTAGTTTCACTGAATATCATAACCATTCAACTTGGGAAAAGAATGAACCAGGTCCTGTTGCAATACATTGTCATTATCAGTATTATTTTTGTTTAGTAGTCGACTTGGGAACACACAGTTCACTATAAAAATAATAGATACATATTATAATTTAAGATACAATTTAAGACATCGACTGAGGGTGCTTGATAGAATTTCAACATCAAATTTGAGTTATTGAGATTTTATACACTGTCATGTATTTTTTTTAATAACGACCCGGGATTCGCGAACAGTTGAACGAACAGCTGAATCTTCCAAACTCCCCGTTGCTGTATCCTAAACGTTGAATCACCTAACAGATGCCACTACATGTGGAATGATTGTATATATTTATTCTTTCGTCAAATTGCATCCCGTCAAAACCCACAATGCTATTATAATTGTAAAATCACTGGTAATTCTAATATTAGTTGGAAAGCGGCAATTCGCCATCCTGTTAATCCGTTGTTTACAAAATAAACATTAAGACGATTCTCTAAGTTTTAACTCAGGTATCAGTGTGGATCCTAGACTTATAATATTTTATCTCGTAAATAATATTTGTCGTATTTGTATATTCTATATAAACGTTAGACACTGTTTACTGTGTGTCAGTTCGAGTTCATTCGTGCGCTCAAATGCCTGAAGATGCCGAAAGGCGAAACCCGGGTCGTTAGTGACAAAATACATGGAAGTGTACAAAATCTCAATAACTCAAATTAGATACATATTTATTCAACATTTTCATATCGTGACTTTTATTCATCGACACACAGCAAGTAACTGATTGCAAAGTTATATATCACTACTTACGTGCAGGCACCCCAATCAGGAAACCAGCTAAGACCACTGTCGCCTCTTAATATCCACATTCGTTTTCTTTTCATTCCTGAACTTATTCCTGGGCACATCTTTAAAGTTTAGAAGCGTTTCTTTTTTTGGAAGTCGGGATTAATGTAAACGTTTATAATGTCAAACTCGATTTGCACCGCGGGCCATATAAACTAATTTACATCAGTGTAGGGCCGCATGTTTTCAATATTTAAAATTGGACCAAATAAAAGACGGTGTTCATCTTCAACTGAGCTTTTCTTTCTCATACTTGTGTTGCGCTCAGACATAACTTTTATTAGTATTATGACTTTTAATTAAAAATAAGACAAGAAGTTAAAAGTGACGTTTTCGCTGACGATGGCGACGATCAATGACTGACGTTTTCACAGTTGTTGGTAAACAACTGACGTTTCAACTGACATATCTGGCCGTCTTTCCAGCAGGGAAAAAATATATTGACATCATCTGTGGCGCTTCTGTCACTGCTAATCACACACAGGTAGAGTTGCTATATGTAAAATTATTTGAATGCAACATTTTAACTAAATTGTATGCAAATAAAAGTAAATTTGTTTATATCAAAATAAAGAATAATAGGGCCGCCAAATATTTGACGGAGGGCCACGTGTTTGACATACCTAGTTTATATGTTGGTAATATGTATGAAGTATGAACCATCAGCGTGCGGTGAGTATATCTCTGTATCTATCACATAAGCAAGTAGGATAGAAGAGCAAACGTCATCGTGCCCTAATATCTCGCTAGCACCTTTCACGTTACATGGGATTGAGCGAGAAAGAGAGAAATTCACTGCACGTTGCTGATTCAAATACGGTAATCAATTTGTAATCAATTTGAAAAACAGCATATCGCGTGCCCCTCTATACCAAAGTAGATGTTTGTTTAGCGTAGAATCAAGGATGTAAAAGAGACTAGTTAGTGCAGACTCTAAAAAATAGACAGCCGTTGCCTTCAGTATTAATTCACGAGATATATTCATTATTTATAATCAATGTATCTAAATAATTAAAGATAAACATTCCATTTAACAACTGTGAAACGGAAATGACATCAGCTCTTATAAAAGTAATACCGATTTGTTTTTAAAATATGAACAGCCATTTTAAATTGCTTTACACGTACAAACACGAATCCATTTAGCGCAATCAATGTTCAATGAATTTTTTATACGCCTGACGTCTGTTTCCTGCAAATTATTACAGGAAGCGGGTAAGTGCAAATCTGCTGTGGAGATCTTTGATGGTAACGATAAAATACAGATTTTTTCCTACGTACCTTGATAAAAAAAAAATTAAACAATCAATGATAAATTTGATTACAACTTGTTCAAATATATTAATCATATTTTTGTAAATGTATTTATTTAACACATACATAACAACTTTATTGTTGTTCGAAAAATGCTCCAAAGCGTATTTTGATAAATATAGTTTGCCTATTTGATTACGATAATAAAAAACTAAACTTAAGAACGCTGACTGCAATAAATTATAATATTCAATTTACTGCTGATCTTAATTTGGATCAAAATATATTGTGTATTTCTTCTATTACAAAATGGTTCTATAATTCTATGAATGATAATAATTCTTATACAAATTATTAATATGTTGTGTTTGTGGTGCAGTTGACAACGTCGTTGGCTTCGGTTACGGATCTCACAGTTTCAAATCCCAGTACGGACATTTTCTTCGATTTATGGATTTCTGTTAGTAGGCATCAATGCATGTGACGTCTAAAATTTCTTCCCAACCATCTAATTCCAATAACGAGGCATATCTAGAGCTAACTACTAATCCTGTCTTAGCCCTATACTTCTATCCGTACTCTGGTTGAAAATAGAGAGGCTTAGCAACTGAGTAACAAGCAGTTCTCCTAGCAAAACATCTGTTAATAATCTATCATTTCAATATCGTATATCCTATTTATCTTACATATTTCAAGAATAAGCCTGCGGGGCTCTATAATATTAATATTACATATAACATTTGTAAATGACAAATTATAAAAATAATGTACATGTTTTTCAAGAAATTATGCTAATATATAAAAATTTTGCGCCTGCGGCGTAATTTCCTGTACCGTGATGGTTTGTAATTAAAAATAAATAGTAAGTTATTTTAAAGATAACGGTATTACAACACTATTGTAAATATTACATCATTTTTGGAGGAAAAATGGTGGTGGGGGTGGTGGCAAAACCCCTAGATACACCACTGCATGTACGTATATGTTATAGCATAATCTTGTTTTTAATATTAAAAGCATGTCCATATTATTATGTCAATTTAAAATAAAGGTAGGGAGGCGAGGAAAAAAAATATTTTTTAGTGGAAGGCGTCGTAGCATTAAGGTTGGAAAACGCTGGTTTAAATACCTCCCATTAGGGCGGCGTATGCTGCAAATTGAGAGTGGCTTAACGAACATATGTTATATGACAACTATCAATAAATTAGTATTATCACGAATTAAAAATAATTTCGAATCCAGGAAATAGATATTTTTTTTTTAAATCAGGAATCTAAACGATTGGTGAAAAAATAATCTTCCTAATATAACGCTCTATTAAAATAAGCTCAGGGTTGTAGAACTACAAAAGCTTTGGCTCAAAATACAAATTCATCAGTAGGTTTTGTTCACTTTTTCACTGAGAATATCGTTCAACTCCCTATTCCTCACTATATTATACAACACCAGGTGCATATCTTTCAGTTAATTTATTATTATTTATTATGTTGTCAGTTATATTCAATTAAAAGTAATAAGACTTTATTTACAATGAGCTACACAGTTATCGATTAGTTAGTTCATGAATCAGATAATCTCAGCGATACATCAAGATATTTTGTAATACGTAAACGATTGTTTCGTTCGCTTCTAGTCTTATTAAGACGTTTTACAAATGGAAAAAAATGCGTCGTTAAAAATGCAAATTGCTCATGCATACATTGCATTTGCAATTTATTTACTTGCAATACAACAATATGTCATAAATAAATAATAATTATTGCAAGCAAATGTCAGTAGCGTACTAAACTTACCAAACATTGCATCTTCTAGTACCTGAAAATATAAAAATAAGCTCAGACTTTCGTCCACAACTTGTATCCCTCGTTTTCTCATTTTTCCTGGTCCAGTGCTACTGTCAATTATTTCGTATTAATCATTTTACACATTTCGAGACATTTCAATTGATCGTAGTTTACATGTTAACGCTCGCTTATCCCATGATTCCATCGACAATATCGACATTCGTGTAATTTTTAATGCACGCTTGAATTACTCCTAGGCACACTCTCGACCATTGTCCAGTAACTCATTAAGTCAAAATAAGTTCCAGATATTACTTATTCTGTTCCTAAATTTTACACTAAGCATAAATTACGTCATAGTACACTGAACCACTTGAAAAACATAACGTTCGATTGGACATACGAGCTTTTTGTTTACCATGTTCGCACCCAATGTGGAGTTTTCTTCGACAATTTTTTATTACTCACTTAGTGGCTTAACTTGGATAGAAGATTAGGGCTAGGACAGAACTAGTGGTCAGCTCGTTTTTAAGATCAGATAGGTGATACGGACTTTTAAATTTATAAATTTTTAAATTGGTCCATAAAAAACAAACTCGACTTCAACATTTCAAAATGCTTTTGCATTTCTTTCTCTCGCTCAAGATTTCCTATTAAATATAACTATGTGATATCGAATAATACTTTACAGCGTTTATCTGAAATTGTTGATCTCGGTATAACGTTTGACTCTTCTTTCACATTTCATTCACATATTAATTCCGTTGCTATGCGTGCTAGCAAACTTCTTGGGTTTATAGTTAGGCAAAGTAAACCATTCGAAAACACAACTGTGTTTCACACTCTATACATTTCCTTGGTTCTCAGTACGCTTGAATATGGATCTTTTATCTGGAGTCCATATGAAAATTCCTACAACTTGAAATTGGAGCAAGTTCATAAGAAATTTCTACGATATTTCTATTTCAAAAAATTTAAATATTTTCCTTTTAATAGTTCCCTAAAAGAGTATTTACTACCCAACCAAATTTCTTTTAGGAATGCTATTTTTTCACTCTCCTGAAGCACGAAGATTGTTTTCGATCCTGAAATTCTCATGACTATTGATTTACATGCTCCCAATTGTTATCTACGTGGCCGAAACCATATCCGGATAATTTTTATTCTTAAAACTTGTTCTCCGCGTCGGTCATTCGAGTCACCAGTTGCAAGAGCCGTTCAGATGATTAATGCACTGCCTAGAGAGCTGGATATTTTCAGCACTAAACTCTGGGTATTGTTTACTAAATATTTGTTCCTTGTAAATTAATTATGTCTTGTTTTTTTGTATTTAATAATTTAAAAAAATGTTTTTATTTTCATTACTGTTTTCAATAATTATTATTATTGTTGTTGTTACTGTTATTATGTTTGTGAAATGCATGGCGCATTGGCGTCAGCTGTAATGCCATGCATGTCAATTTTTTAAATTTACAATAAATAAATAAATATCCTTGCTTACGAATAAAAATTCATAAATCGATTGAAAAGTCAATTCATGAAACTACCCCTACCGAGATTTGAAACTGAGACATGACTACTGTTATGTGGTCCTGACATACCAGCTAATTATTTTTTTAAATAATGTTTAAAACTACTACAAAACAGTGTTTGTAAGAACTCACTACAATGGACGCGTAATAATAACTCTCTTTCCTGTAGCATCAGTATTGTCTCTGGTCCCGTGAAAGTGAAGACAACGTTACCAATCAGTTCAGCCAACAATATTGTAAATGACTTTTGATTAGTTGATAATTTTGGAATGTCCATAATACCTGCTCTGTTATCAAACGTCACTGGTGACTGGCTACACAAACACAAGGTCTAAATGTTATAATTTATCGATGTCAGGTAGTAGGGCAGCGATTAATTTTATCCTCGCATTATAATTAAAATTATTTTAACACGGGCCCACTTGGCGCCCGGTGATTGTTAATTATGATTTAACCTGCGAGATAAATACGTGTAAAGTACATAGACATACCCAGTTGTATTCATTACATATATATATATAATATATCACAATGTGAACTTGATAAAACATACATACTTGTAAATCCACTTACATACAAACATGTGTTTTTTGTCTAATAAGATTGTTACAACTACGTAATTTCGAAAAATCTCTACAACATCAAACGTAAAATAAAAATATTACAAAATATTAAAAACTTTTTCCTCTCTATAGATAATATATTGTAAATTTGAACTGTTCAAATTTCGTACAGTTCCATGTATTTTACCACTAACGACACGAGTTTCGCATTTCGGCATTTTCAGGCATTCGAGTGCACGAATGAACTCGAACTGACAGTCGAACTTTTATATTTAAATTCCATCAAGCAACATCAATCGATATCTTAAATTAAAATATATAATAACTTAAATGTATTAATTATTACGTAATGAATTGAATGCAAACTCAGAAAATATGGTACTTTCAAAACACAGTACCTCCCACTTAATTTTTTTAAAACTTTATTGTAGTAATATTAAACCTTTTACTTATTCAATACAACATATGAGGTACCAGACCATCATTGTTCTGGAAGAAGACACTATCTGAAAAATACTAGTTTTGAGTAACTGGACTTTGAAGTTTCTCAAATGTTTAAAATGTAAAAACTTTTTCATTTTTTTTGTTGTACAAAAGTATTTTTCGGGGTCCGTGGTGCAGTTGGTAGCGTCGCTGGCTACGGTTACGGAGGTCTCGGGTTCAATTCCCGGTGCGGATGGTCTTCATAGATTGATCCTTCAATCGATTTATGGATTTCTGTTCGTAGTCTGAGTCCTCCTTCTTACCAATCCCATCCTTATGGGGCGTAGCGAGAGTGATTAGCTAACCACTAGTCCTGTCATAGCCTTATCCCTCTATCCCTACTCTCTTCGAAAAAAAGAGAGGTTGAGCAACTGAGTAACAAGCAATTCTCGTAGAAAAATTCTGTTAAGATACCTCTATTAGGAGACCATACGCTCCACACTGGGAGCGGACATGAAAAAAAAACTATTTTTAAGTAGAAGTATTATTTATAAAAATAAGTTTATTCTTCCATACGATATATATTTAAATATATATTTATAAACGAGTTATATTTAAATACGGAACAATTTGGTATAACTAACTCAATATGTCATTTTTTCAATTTAGTGTTTTCTTACAGAATTGAAAGTCAAAATTTTGCCCTGAGTAGCAGACCTAATCGATACACTAATTATATAACAGAATATATCCGATAATTCTAAATGATATCCATAAATAGTAGTTTCCTGCTCTATATATTCAATCAACAGAGTCTGGGACAGGGTTCATCGGATCATTAAAATAAAGGAAGTATTCAAACAATTATAGATATCAATTTTATTTCTTCGTCTTTATATTTCAATACCATTACATAAATAGCAAATTCATATTTTATGCTTCATTAGTTAACAAATGTATGACCCTTACTCGTTAAAGTAATGATACATTTAATAAAATATAGTAATTAATGCTTGATCAAGAAACTAGACGTTACTTCAGTTAAATATGATAGACCAATAAATTCCTCACCAGGTCTGCAACCGAGGAGTCAACTAACGCTCTTGTGTGTTCGTTTTCTTCGATTGCATTTTCCCACGGATTTGAATCCCTGAACGAATACCTTTATATGTGGTGTTTAACAAAAAATACTTTACATAAATTTAATAAAATATACAGTCAATCTGGATAACTTTGGTCCAGTTCTGAGGGTTTTTGTATATTTATAGTCTGCCATTAGATTTATATATAGTACTGTTCTGCATATAAATGAACTAATATCTTGAGATGAAATTTAATTAACATGAATAGATTTATTGTTATAATTGATATATAAATATGGATAAAACAAGGTGGGAAAAAATTTCATCTAATTCTGGCAACTTTGGCCCACGATACAAATAATCACTGTGTTTACTATTATACATCCAGTGATTTTAAAAACTTGGCAACTTTTCTTTATGGTTTCATTATTCTGTACATAGTTGAGATGGGTAAAAATATACAGCATTTGGTTTACAGATTAGTAATACATATTGAAAATATGGCTAATCCAATTTATTTCAAGAACAGTTTTTAAATTGTTTTTTATCATTCCATGTTGACAGCTCACAAATTTAACAATAAAACAAAATATGTTGCACATTCATTAATATTTTTAGCACCAACGGATACTCTATACCTTTGCTTAACTAATAAATATTCATAAAGTGTTTGTATTATCATGGTATTATAACAACACCTTTTTCCGTGTAGTGGGCCAATCTTAAATCGATGGCAAAACTTACCCAAATTGATGGTACTGTAAGTCATTTCATATAGTATAACATGGTTTTAAAACTTGCAAAACCCGACACAACCATGCGAAAAAAAATGTTTTAATCACAAGCTGAAAACGAGATGTTCAATGCCGATACGTGAAATTTTATTTCTGACTTCCTCTTGCCTCTCAAATAGGCATATTGTTCTTAATTGTCAATTATGCAATACGACCGAAAAATAATTTATCGATAAAATTACACACAAATATTTTGTTTACTACTTACATTGCAAAATGTACATTTGCTTTTAGTTACCTCATATATTGATTTTTCAATAAATTTAGTTTAAGTTGAACCTGAGTTGACGTTCTCGAGTTGACCCTGAGTGACATTAAAAACAAATCTTTTGAGTGGATCTCATTTAGTTTTAATTTTTTTAAATATATGGCGCCTGGACTGTTGTCTGTATTACCGTGTATTATTTTTTTTAATTCTTAAAACATATTGGGAGTGTAAATGATTTTATCGTCATATATTGGCAGAAGGCGATAAGTACGAAACCGGCTATTTTGAACTATATGTGCTGTACAATAGATTTTAGGGTGGTCTATCGTCTGAAAAAACAAGCTCAACCATATTCCATGTATTTTTTACGTAACTTAAAGAAATCTATATGAAGTAAGTCAATTTCTTTCACAGTTATTTATTGGTGGCAAAAAACAATAAAAAATAGTTACTAATAATTAATTCGACTTCCTAAATGATTAAGAAATCTTATACAGTGTTGAGTATTGTAAATAATGTTTAAGGTATTTTAATTGAAAGGCTTAAATTTCATGATTTTCTTAAAATTCGATTATCTCGAAACAAGACTTTTTGACTTAACGCCTTCTGCCACTATAACGAATATATCGATGGTGTTTTGGCGAATTGATGTAACTCTAAAAATTGAAATTATTCAGGAAAGAGAAAAAACTGTTTTTATCAAAAACATTATAATATGGTGAGTTGCGTTATGACTCTTTGAAATTCACTCCTGTAAATTCTCATGTTTGCAGATACGGGATTATACGAAGGGATTTTCGTTATAATAGTGAAATACATCAAGTGGGCGGGTCAGAATTTTGAAATCTAAAATCAATGTAAAGTGATGTTTTCCTTCCAAAACGTGGTCAATAAAATTTTAATTGTTGAGATTTTGTACATTTCCTTGTATTTTGTCACTAACGACCCGGGTTTTGCCTTTCGGCATCTTCAGGTATTCGAGCACACGAGTGAACTCGAACTGTTTCGAACTGAACTCAGTTCGAACATAAAATTAAATTAAAAATTGATTGCTTAGTTATTCTACTTGGTTAACCAAGTGGAATAACTAAGTTATCAATTTTATATTAAAAATGAACTTCCACAAAGTTACCACCGAATCCATGGAACTCAGTTCTAGTTCACTCCTGTGCTCGAATGCCTGAAGATGCCGAAAGGCGAAACCCGGGTCGTTAGTGACAAAATACACGGAAATTTACAAAATCTCAACAATTCAAATTTAATATTGAAACTCCGTCAACCACCCTCAGCCGATGTCTTAAAAAAGTGGTCAATTAATTTTTCTAATTTACACCTTCCACCGCCGAGACCAATCATTAACTCATTTTCGTACTTTTTGATGGTTATATCAATTGGCAAAAACACCGTCAATTTAATAAATTTTTATATATTATATTTATAATATCTATCCATCGTGTTTAATGGATCCATCATTTGGAACCACAATATTGTTTTCACAACATTATGTTATCCTTAAATATTATCCGAACCCTCTTTTGATTATATCCGTTATGATTTGTATGGATTGATACTCTTTTGACAGTTGTCAACTCCAGATAGGTACGCATCATTCAATCAAGATAAGTCGATAAGATAGCATTACAAAATACTCTTTGTAAGGAATTTTAATTATGCTTTTTCTTCAACAAGCTTAAGACAGCATAACATTTACACGTTATTTCACCATATCTACAGTTTTTTTTTAATGAGGAATCCATTATTATTTTTGATTGGCAAATAACACGTAGATTACACACCTTATAACTTTGCACTCCGGCTTTAAGGTCCGGCTCTAGAATTTAAGATTACGAGATCAATACTGATACATACACGGAAGCTATGCACTACTCTATCATCACGGGATGCATACATGCTAATACACTGAAAAGCTCTGTTTAGTATACAGAAAGGGTATCAGTGTAACAAAAAGTGCAAATTTATGCGGCGTATACTCTAATGCAAATGACAGAGCAATTTAATTAGTCTTGATTACGTCACTTTTCACCATTTTACACATACATAGTAAGAGTTAAGTTTACCCATCACAATGATACGATGTTGATTCCTTACTAAATAAACATTGTCTAAGGTTGACAGTTCGTGAAATAAACCATTTGACGAAAAAATTGCAAGTAATATTTATTTTTTAAATTAGCACCAAGTGTTGAACCTTGAGGTACACCTATGCTAATTCATGATACAGAGAAAAAATATTGGTCAAGAAGCACTTGTTAAGAGGAACAACATCCTGCAAGGAACGTGTAACAAATTACAGCATGCTAATGGCGGAGCCGTGCACCCAATAAATAACTCTGTAGCACGATTAAAATTAATCATAAATATTCAAAAGCGTTGAGTAATTGCAACCGACGCACTTTAGCTGTAAACGCATTCGTGATAGCATTTCCGAAAAACCAACCGTTTTCGATTAAAAACGCTAACTGTTAATAATTAACAAAGTTTGTTTTTCGATGTTTATTATATTGCCTTGCCGAGTAGTATTTTTTTTTTTACCATGTCCGCTCCCAACTTGGAGCATACGACCTCCTAATTGATCTCAACAGAAGTTTTCTGTGAGAACTGCTTATTACTCAGTTGCTCAACCTCTCGAAGAGAGTAGGGATAGAAGGATAGGACTAGAACAGGACTAGTGGTTAGCTCGCTACGCCACGTTTTTGAAGATCGGATGAGTGGGAGGGAGTTTTAGGCATCACAAAAATTCATAACGAAATCGATTGAAAGATCAATTTATGAAACTTTCCTCACCGGGACGTGAACCCGAGACATCCGTAACCATAGCCAAAGACGTTACCAACTGCGGCACGAACGCCGACAATTTAAGCTTTTTATATTTTCAATTAATTCAAATTTTGGATACTTATAAAAATCTTTGTGTACTTGCTCATTTTTAAAGTTATAGTGGACACTGATTGTAGTCTATAACTATCCTGTTACTGGGAAGGGCTATATCAATTTTAAACGTTAGTGCTTCGGATATCAACATACTTCGTGTGGACGTGAGTGAGTTCAGATGTATAGTATTTTTTTATATATTGTAGTAGATTTTCTCGGGACTCACTTTGTTGACTTCCTTGCCGATTTTCAATGATAATGTAATTGTATCGTTCTTTACATTGTTTAAGTAATAATGTTATAATATAAAATTAAACTTGATAACCAGTGGAATAACAAATATATAAATTTTAATTTTATATTAAAAATAAATTTCTAGAAAGCTACCACCGAATCCATCGAAAATATTAAAATTATATATTTTTTACTATGTGTATATAATGATATGAAATAATCTAATTAAAGAAAGTTGGCGTCCGTGGCGCAGTTGGTAGCATCGCTGGCAACGGTTACGGATGTCTCGGGCTCAATTCCCTGTGCGGACAGTTTTCATAGATTGATCTTTCAATTGATTTATGGATTCCTGTTCGTAGTCTGAGTCCTCCCTTCCACCCACCCCATCCTCGCGGGACGTAGCGAGAGCGATTAACTAACCATTAGTTCTGTCATAGCCCTATCCTTCTATCCCTACTCTTTTCGAAAAACGAGAGGTCGAGCAACTGAGTAACAAGCAGTTCTCGTAAAAAAATCTGTTAAGATACCTCCATTAGGAGACCATATGTTCCACATTGGGAGCGGACATGGAAAAAGAAATTACCATTCGCAGTTTAATTATTCATTGTCGTTGTTACAACCAAGTGCTCATCTATCTTGGTTTCCACATTCGCTTACAATGATACAAGGCTCGATTAGCTAACAATTAATCCTTTCATAGCTCTATCGTTATTTCCTTACTCCTCTAAAAATGAGAGATTGAGTGACTGAATATCTACCATTTCTTGAACAAAATAACATCTATTCAGACCCTCCATTAGAAGACAATATAATCTACATTAGTACCGGAAATGGATTATAATATATATGCATTAATTAAACCAAAAATTATTATAAGCTGATAAAGTTAACATGTCCATTTCGGAAGGCAAACAACCAAATTTATTAGAATACCATATGCAGAGTCATCTATATTCTGAATTAGAATACACAACAAATTGTATTTATGCATGCGATGAAAGTTTATTAAATTCAGAGCTGTCCTTACTTTTTTGTTCGCAGATCAAATATTTTTTCGACCGAACAACATTAATTAGCCAAAATTTATCAAACTTGATTTTGATTAATTAATTAATGATCTATCTTGCGGTGATATTTCTTAAATTAATTCCTTAGTTTGATTACACAATGGAGCAATGATTAAAAAATAATAAATTAATATCGTTTATTGTTAGTCATTTTCGGAAACAAGTTATAAGAAATTATTAAATCAACTCATTTATATTCCATATTTTTATCGAAACAAGACGATAGTTTCAATTGGTACGTAGAAAATATTATGTTGATCAATATTATTATTGTACTTGGCCAGCTATATAAATTAAAAGTTTTTAGAGATTAAGAGACTCAGCTAAGCGAAAATAGTTCTATTGATTGAAATAAATATTGCGGAACGTGCACCCTTATAATTGGTAGAACTCCATTGTAATAAAATGAACAATATTTCACTTTTAATGTTGTAACTATCAATTCTTGGTGTAAAGGCATTACATTGTAAAAACATAAAACACAATTTGTTTGTACTACTTCCACATGTTAGTTGACAATGCTCGTTATGAGCGAAACCAGATCATTATAAACATTTGTATGTAGTACAAATTATGTTTTATTTAAACAAAAATTATTTTCAATAGTTCTGTTCCCATAGTAATAAATAGTAAAATGATTTATTGAAAATAGTATAATATATAAAGCAATCAATTAAAATAGCAAAAGTAAGTAATTTTGTGTAGTTGATCTTCGTCAAAACAATTTATTATTATAAGACACTCACGATGGCGCAACGTGTAAAAACTCTCAATTAATATAAAATTAGAATTACTAACTTTTTTTATTCCACTGGTTGTAGTGCAATAACAAAGTTATCTATTGTAATTACTAAAAATGAGTTTCCACAAAGTTACCGCCGATTCTATTCAAGCTATTTAACTGCATTGCATGATTTTTGTGGGATTATTTTATACTTGGCTATTTTTTATCTTATTGTCAGAGTAAAACCAATAGAGACGCAAAACACAAAATTGTACTTATTTTGCAGAAATATAATATAAATTATACATCTATGTTTATTGACTAACCTTTATTTTTGTCCATGTTCACAGTTTTAAGGATTGTAATTGTTAAGATACTTGAAATACAGGCACGCCAAGCGTCTTCTGAAAGAATGATAATCCTGGTTTACAACCAAACGGCATGCAATAAGAGAGAGATCGTCAATCAATAAGCCAGGTATGACCAGTAACGTATTGGAAAATATTTAAAATTTTAGATCTCCGCTAAAAATATTACGATAATTTATTTTAGAAAAATTTTCGCAGTCAAAAACAATCTTTATGAATCGAAATATAACTGAAATTGAGAAAATATTCTAATCACACAGCAATTCTGGAACAACGTCAGTCATTTTCTTCTCTAACTTAATCACGACATCCATTTAAAAAATATTTATCATAGGAATTCTTCTTTTTTTCTGAATTATACTGAGAACACTTTTTACAATACTTAGATTAATCTTTCAAGATATATATAAAATTATTTCAAGAGTAGTCAACGTTGTACCCACTACCACTTACGTTTTCTGTAGACCTGACTCATGTCCCACAATACAGCAGCGTTAAACTTTTGCAAGAAAAGTCCCAGGACCAGTTACCCAAAACATAGTTGCTAAACTTATAAGTGTGTGGCAATATTTAGTAATGCTAATGGTGATTCCTTCTTCTCTCCACGACCTCTCTGTGATAAAATCCTATCATCCTTAATTGCTAGTAAATTAAAAGAACAATGGATAGGATGCGATACCTTCGATAAATATTTGTTTGGCCGAAACACATGTCTCACTTATGTTTACAACAAGTGAAATGTCAATTACTTTTAAGGTGTTAACTGTCAATTCTTGGTGGAAAGACATTATATTTTAAAAAATAAAACACAATTTGTTTGTACTACTTCCACATATTTATAATGATCAGGACCGGTTTAAGACAGTAAGTTTAGCCGTACCCGCTTCACTAATTACTTTTAAGGTGTTAACTGTCAATTCTTAAAGTTTGTAAAATTCTTAAAGTTTGTAAAATTCCTGAAACCGGTCCTGATCATTATAAATATGTGGAAGTAGTACAAACAAATTGTGTTTTATTTTTTAAAAAAAATGAAATGTCAATGTTATCACTTTTAAATTTCATACTGAAAATACATACCCACAAAGTAATCACACAACCTAATAAAACAAAAGATTTTTTTATTTTCTGTTTAATTTAATTATTAATACTATTTGATTTGACACTCGAAAACATTTATATAATAATTATTATGACATAGTATTGCAGTATTCTGACGGCCTCTTTTACCTAAAATTAAACTAACAAACAAATAAATAGTTAAAAATTGTTTGACCATCACGAGTTATTTTAGTATAGTTCTGCGGCTGGATGTTAAAAGTGCTAGAAGTCAGATTATGACCATTTTGACTTAAGTATCAGAAAGTACTTTTAAATGTTCATTCTTCTAATGGTAGAAATTAACCACTCTCAGCCAATTTAAAATGAATGAAATAAGTGAAAATATAATATTTTACACCAAGAAATGCCTATTTTGATATAAGCATTTCAGATGTTGGGATTCACTAGTACAAAAAGGGTCCATCTTCACATGGGCAGCTCTAGCACAAAAAATCACCACTGTATTCAGTAATGTATATTGTTATTGAGCAATAAAACATCACCTATACTGAATAATTGATAAATATGACATAGGCGCTCCCCAGAGCTAAACATTGATTGTTTTGTCATATTATGCATACGTCATACTTGATAAAAATTCTTTGACTTTATATTCTTAAATATTTAAATTATGTTTTTGTATATATTTATTCATAAATGCGTATCTGGACATTTTGAATATCGTGGAAGGCCTTCCGAGTAACGAACGCTGTGCAAATAAATCTGCAGGTCGAATATTTAACCTCAATATGTTTCATGAGCCTTACATTGACTTCCTACATTATAATACAATATTTTTTTACAACATGGTCGCCTCAAATGTAGAACGTATGGACTACTAATTGAGCATCTCAAAAGTAATTGTATTCAGTCTCTCAACCTTTCTTTTTCGGAATAAGGGTGGGGCATGAAAAGAATTTATAGTTGGCTAATCGCTCTCACTATGCCTCGTTTCTCGGTCAGATGGGTGGGATTTAATCTAAGTATTAGAGAGAGCCTTGGAACAGAAGTTAATAAATCGATTGGGAAGTAATTTAAAGGATTTGTTCATATTGAAACACCCAATATTATATCGAAGTTATACTGACAGAAGGCGTTACGTCATAAAAACAAGCTCTGAGATATTCGCATTTAAAATATTCTTTTTTTAAAGTACTTTCTCTCCCAAGTAAAATTGTTGGCTTTGTGGCATACAAATCGTACTATTTGGTATCGATGAGTAATAGCTATATTATGCTTTTTGTAAGAATAAAAAAATAGCATTGTTACTTAATATTGTTTTTTCAAAGCCATTATATCGTATAACTTTATGCATTCTACCAGTAAATAGAGAATATATAATAATTGCATATATTTGGACATTTAAAACAAACAATTATTTCAAGATGCTCTAGTGTTAATAATATGAATAAATTCAGTCCCGTAGCCGAGTGGTAAACGCTCTTCGTTTTGTCTTATATTTACTTATTAAGCGAAAACGATTTATTTTCAAATAAAAAGGGATACATATTAATATTGAAAAATAAACCGTTGAAAGATAAAATTACCTAAAGCAGTATTCATCGTGTGCTTTGTTTAATTATTTTATATTACAGTATATTAAAAGAAAGTAATATTTGCACCGTCAGCCTTCTCCCCTATTCGCAGATACACTTCAGCCGTCATTTATTATACTGACAAGGGGATGGCAGGGTTCATATTCACCCTTTCTATGTATGTTTTAAAAAAAACAGCGTTCCTACAAAAGATGATACGGGGGTCTTAAACGAATTATGCGAAGACATAATTTTTGCATCCCTCGAACAATTAAAATATCTGCATACTCACGGCATCCCTGTTTGACCATCAGGCATGAATAAATAATAATACCATTATATGGGAATGACCCTCGCGGATCAGACTTATCTTGACTGGTCAGTTCACATGAAGGGTTAGGGGATATTTTCAAACACCTTTGACCATCCGATTTGAAGCTTTTAGCTTGTAATATAAATATCATGACATCGCACGTAGTCTCTGAATTAAAAAAAGACAATGGTATTTATGAATCCTTTCGATTCATATTTAACCTTTTTAATGTGTGGTTGGTATTTATTTTCAGTGACAGCTGGCTATCAGAATTTTTTTCATTTATTTTTAATTATTTCCCACGAAAACAAAATTATGATTTAAAGAGGTCATAAAAATTGAGAAAATTAATAAATTTCTTAGACGCCATCGAATGTGAACGCTATTAAACAAAAGAGTCATTTTCATACTGAAACATGAACTTTTTACAATGAAATAAAGATATTACCGGTATTTTTTACCCGGCTTCGCCCAAGATAGGGATGGCTTATATTAGTTCATTTAACACTATTCTTTTAAAATCAGGCATACTTCTTGTAAAATCCACGAAAAGAAGACTTCACTATTTTAAGTTTTATAATTCTAAATGCTGGATAATTTTCTACTAAATCTTTTAATTTTTTATCAATTTTAAGTTTCACATGAAAAGTTATTATGGTCGCTTGGAAAAATTCAACACAGACTGAATTTGAATTATTGAGATTTTGTACACTTCCATGTATTTTTTCACTAACGACCCGGGTTTCGCCTTTCGGCATCTTCAGGCATTCGAGCGCACGAATGGACTCGAACTGACCGATGTCTTAAATTACAGACTGATCTGTTATGACGACATGACGGATTATTTTAGTATGGAGAAGTTGCTGAGCAACTATTTGCTCTCATTGTTCTTTTGCTTTTTATTTAGACGTCAAAAATATAGCGTTTTCAGTTAAGGTCAAATGCTAAAAGTTGAGTGTTGAAAGTTGAAAATAGCACAGTTGACCTAGAAATGGCAGCCATAATGGCATACTTTTTGTTTTTATTGTACACCGTTTGGGAGAAGTTCTTGTGACGGACAGATATACATACAAGCATACAGATTTCTACATGTATTTTGTTCTACATAGTTGATATATGCTTAGATTTTTTAGAATACTTCATAGGGGTTTCAGAACGAATAACGAATAACGAGTCTGATAGCAAAAGTTGGTTTTTCCAATCACCACCCGTTGTATATATGCAACAAATGTTTCATGACCGCCTTCCATAACGCTATCAACAGAAAATATGAGTCTATCCATCAAACTCATGCCCTGAGCAGAGCTGCACGGGACTGATTCTGTACTTGGTACTGTATGCTTGAGAAAAATATTTTAATCAAAAAATGACTAGCTCAGACACTTCAAATCAAGTTGGTATTGCGTCCTGTGTGTATATTGAGAGTCCGTCTTTTTAGACTAATTTATTGACTCTAGTGAGGAATCAAGATTATGGCGCCTCCCAAATAATTTTTTCAGCTACCGCGGTGATGTTTGCCTTTTTTGCAATTAAGTCAGCGTAGCCTATTGGAATCTTATGAGGACGGATAACAGCGAACAGTTCTGCTCGTTCATAATTCATCACCGAGCAGTCCCACATCATGTGATGAACCTCGTGTTCAGCATACCCATAAGTACAATCCAGCTTTAAAACCAACTTGCCCAGCGCGAAGAGTTTTGCATTGAACTTACCATCGCCGCTTAGAAACTGACTTGTCGATTGATTTTAGTGATTTTGACAGCAGTACGCTGCAAGTTAAATTTAAATAATATTTTTAAAACCTTAGGTGAGGTGGTGTTTTTCTTTAAAACACAAAAAGATACCACTAAATCACCTCCTTCGCTATTTATATTACATTCAAAACCTACGATTTCATATAATTTTTACCGTTACATTTAATCTAAAGATACTTGCTTATCAACGCTAAACACATGTTACAACAAAGTTATCATTTTTTTATTATACGTTCAAAATAAATTCTACAGTATCCGCCGAACCATTGAAAATATTCCCCAAAACAACTCCATTCCATCCACCGTATCTTTACAACATCGTAGGGAATTTAGTCGCAAGAATATCAACTTTTTAGATGATGTTTAAGTATGTTCGATAGGTTAAGCGGTAATTTGTGAAAATTTATGGCGTGTTTTGCGACTTTGAGAAGCATCTTCAGAACTAATAATAAAAATTTTCACTATTTTAATACAATATCGACAAAAAATATGCATTTTATGAGTAGTAAAATATACGTAAAACTGAATATTTATGATTCAGCGCCACAATGTTATGATACTTAGATTGCATCTCAGCATTTTTTTTTAACTTCCATGTTGCATGGCCACTAGGGATCGCAATACCCGTACTACCGAAAATGGGACCCAGGTATTTTTACTGTTTTTTCAATACTAAAATACTTCTCACTTTTAAGGTGTTAACTGTCAATTCTTGGTGAAAGGGCATTATATTTAAAAAAAAAACAAAACACAATTCATTTCTACTACTTCCACGTATTTATAATAATCAGGACTAGCTTCGCTCATCACGAGCAATATCAGTTGACAATGCTCGAGTGAAACTGGTCCAGATCATTACAAACATGTGGAAATAGTACAAATGAATAATGTTTTATTTAAAAAAAAAAACAAAATACTTCTATTGAAAATAAGCTAAAAGTTTAACCATACCCACTGCCAATGTGGAGCACATGATTTCCTAATAAAGGTGTCTCAGTTAAAGTGTTTCTACGAAAACTGCTTGTTACTCAGTAGCTCAACCTCTCTTGTTTTGTTGGGTTCGTGGTGCAGTGGTCTACGACGTCGTTGGGTTTGATTACAGATCTCACGGGTTGCAGTAGAGACAGTTTAATAAATTGATTTTTAAAATCGATTTTGTGGATTTCTGTTTGAAAGCATGAATGTTTTTTTGTTTTTTTACTTGGAGCATATGGCCTCCTAATGGAAGTATCTCAACAAAAGTTTTCTACGAGAACTGTGAGCTTGTGTTGCTGAGTGTAGAGATAGGGCTAGGACAGGACTATTAGTTAGTTAATCGCCCGAATGCAAAAATCGATTGAATGATCAATTTATGAAACTGTCCACACCGGGAATTGAACACGAGACATCCGTAACCGTATCCAACAACGTTATCAACAGCGCCACGTGTATTAATGTACCTGTAGTAAAAATTGTACAGCTCTGTATTTAATATGAAATACAAAAATATCGGTACTTTATTCGTCAGTTATTGATATCCCTATTGGCAACGACGTAGTGATATCAATACAAAAATGATACTTTATGACCCTCACTTTTATCTTTTAACAACCGATAATAGCTATTACATAGAATATTTTGACATTGCCATAAAATGCTCGGTGAGATAAAAAGATATACATAACGGTTTTCAATCATTACTGCACGAATACTATTAGCCTCTCAAGCTCTAAATTGGGCAGAATAAAATTCTCCATTTTATATTCATTAGTGTATAATGGAGCTATGTAGCTTTGATTTATGACAACGTGTCTAGTTTTGCATTTTTTTTCGTTACAAAAAAATAAAAATCCTAATAAGGAACCGTTTATTGGCTCCATATTTGGAATAATGTATTATTTTTTTTTTCATTTCAATTATACATTTTTTTATATTTATTGTAGAATAACGCGGAATATTTGATGGATAATACTTATATATCAATTATAATGGAATATAATTGAATCTTTTATAGATTTTTAAATCAATTATGGTAAGAAATATATTTTAATAGCACTTAAAATACTGTATGAATTTACAAGGCTGTCTTTAAAACAAATTATCAACTTAAATTTTGAACATAGATTTCTAATGTTTTTGAATGTAAAGCTGCCAGTGTAAAATGTAAGGAGCATCTTAACATAATATTGTTTCTACGAGAGATTTGTTGTTATTAAAATAGAGTTTTACACATTTACGCACATCGCTAATTACTGTGATAGTCTTTTTAATCAACCGTCAAATGAAGAAATATTTTATTTCAACTTAAGAATCAGGGGGAAGGCTTACCCATTAAACTGTAACTACGATTTAACAATGCAAGTTTTAAATTTTTTTTTTCATATATTATTTTTATTTGTAATATGTATACTTAATTGTTTTTTTATGTTATGAAATTGAATAAAAATATTTGATATTGGTTAGTTATTTAATATTGTCGTTGTTCCGGAAGAAAACACTAACTGAAAATACTAATTTTGAGTAATTGGATATTGAAGTTTGTCAAATGTTTGAAATGCTTTAATTTTTTCATTTTGTTTGTTTGTACAACTCTTTTTAAGTAAAATTTTAATTTAAAAAAACTATTTTCTTCATTCATACGGCAGAGTTCGAAATAAGGAACATTTTGGTAAAACTAACTCAATATGTCATTTTTTCGATTTGGTGTTAGAGCGACGATATTTAATATTAATGAGGATTTTGGATGTATTTTTTTTTAATAAATACTAATCCTGTAGGTGATTGGTCATCGCTCATCGGCGTTCGTCACATTCTTCTAATAAATTGATTGTTCAATCGATTTATACTTTTATATGCAGTAACAAGGATGTATCTAGTGTTTAAATTTCCGTCTTAAAAAATTTAAAAAAATAAAGCAGCGCGAAGGGAGAGTAATAAGGTTATTATTATTAATTTCCAAGCCGTTTCCTTCTATCCTTACTCTTTAATCTAACAAAAAATAGAGGTTAAGTAACTGGATTAAAACCAGTTATTGTAAAATGGTTTGTGTCAACACACTCTTTTGAGAGTCCATAATATGCCAAAAGCATCAATATCATTTTTGTGGCATTGTTCAAAAATTAATTAATCAATTATCTAATTCGTTTATTGTATTGTAAATTCATTTCTTAGCATTGGATCAATCGTTTAAAACACACTATGATTAGTTTTAGATAATTATTAATACATACAATGTGCAATTCATTATAAAAATGCGCCTCTACTCAGCTGTACGAATTTCACCAAGAATTATTATTGACAGTTAATATCATTCAAAAAGTTCAGGGAATCGGAAATAAATAGTTCATGCTCTTCACCATGCATTTATTATCATATACGTAATATCATATTATAAACTGCATATAACAAAAAAGTACATCGGTGCTGGATGTCCGTTATTATTATATATTCTCTAAAGAGCTATAAATACATTCACGTCTCATTGGACAATGGGCACGTTATATCATTACCAAACATGAATTCATACAATATCCATATACATATTATAATATATAATAAGTAATTGAGATTTTGGTATTCTTCAGGAATGCGCTTCGTGCAGTATAATCATTTATTTTAAATGTTTTCTCTTTAACAATATATCAACATTGTTTACCGAGTTTTTTTATTTTAAATATCATTCCAATTAAATGTATTGTCGTTGTTCTGGAAGAAGACACTATCTGAAAAATGCTAGTTTTGAGTAAATACACTTTGATATATTGTTTGTATAAAACTGTTTTTAAGTATAATTTATAAAAAATAAGTTTGTCCTTCCATACGATAGAATTATAAATAAGAAACATTTTGGTGTAACTAACTCAATATGTAATTTTTTCGATTTATTGTTTTCTTCCAGAACATCGACGATATGTACTAAAACAATAATAAAAAAACGTGTGTCGAGTCCTTGGTGCAGTAGTCTACTCCATTGGCTTCAGCTACAGATGTCTCGGGCTCAATTCCCGTTCGGGACAGTTTCATAAATTGATTTTTAAATCTATTTATGGATCTCCATTCGAAGGCGTGTTTGTGATACCTAAGATTCCTTCCTAACCATTCAATCTTAAATACGGGGTGTAGTGAGAACGGTTACTTAACCACTTGTCCTGTCATCGCCTTAACCTTATATTCTTACACTCTCCAAAAAAAAGGCAGTTTGCGTAACTGAGTAACAAGCAGTTTTCGTAAAAAAAATTGTTCAGATATCTTCATTAGGAGTTCATATGCTCCACATTGAGAGCGGACATATAAAAATAAAACTAAGTAAAAGTTTTTGTATTTAAAAGTTTAAGCATAAAAGGTAAAAAACTATTTTTAATATATTATTTTAGTAATAACAACTATTGATGAAAATACACCGATAATATTTATTATTACTTGTCAAACATTACAATAATCATAATTTGATAAAAACATTATTCTAGTAACCGACTTTTGGCCGTAGCTCCAGGATGTTACTTTAAATCTTGAAATAAATTTATTGTCCTTATTTTATCGTGAGTTATCTGTGAAGAAAAAATAAACAATATATTTTTGCACATAAACAGAGGTATAACATAATTATATTCTAAATTCCATAACACTGGTATTATGCGAAATAATAATCACAGAGTGTGATAGGAAAATGACCTCTAACGGTTAGATGACAGCGGACATAGAGAAACACTTTTCCACTATCTCATGTCAGTTGAACACTCGCCAATATTAGAATCTCCATGCAAGTGTTGTCAGTGAAGTGACAATTTTAATATTAGATTTCATGTATTATTAAAAAAATAATAAATTGCAGAGATTCCATACTACCATTCATCCATGATATATACATATATTCTTCAATTTTTAAAATGTTTCATTTCAAACGAAATACATTTATTAATGTATCAGATAAATTAGGGATAAACCGTATAATATTAATATATAGGAAAATTTAATAAGAAAATTCTATTATATGTTTTAGGTATGATATTGCTTAATGCTCATTCTTGATAATCTATATATATATAAAAATGAAGATTTGTTTGTTTTTTTCTTTGTCCTGTATGCATTCCTTTACCATTCATCCGATTTTGATCAAACTTTAGTGAGTTGTTGTGTGCAAACCGTCAAAGTTTTTGAAGAAAAAAAATTATAATATAAAAAAAATATTCAAATACGTACAACTAGCGACATCTCTGAACCAGACGGAAAAATAAAAAAAAAATATTTTATATCCAAAATACATCTAATCTGCACGGGTCCGGGCTTACCCCGTCGACCTTTAACCGGCCCGGCCCGTAATCGGACGGGTAAAGACAGTTCGGCTTCGGGCTTAGGCCGGGCTTTGGTAAAGAATTCGAACATAAATAATATACTTTACATGTGCTATGAATATCTTTGGAAATATGGAAACAATAACATAATATGTATTCTTTGAAAAGTATAAGTGAATTACTATATTAACAAATAAATCGAGCTGACAAAAATAAATCTGGGCTTCGGGTCGGGTTCGAGAAACAAGTATGATATTGAGACTCGGGCTAGGGCCGGGTCGGACTTGAAGATGAAATTTCGGCCCGTGCAGACCTCTTATCCAAAAGACCTTCAATAAACAGAATCAAAACACAAACCTTTTTTTTCTTTGGGTGGCATTACAACGCAAGTCGGGTACTCACTAGTGCATTATAAAATTCACAATGTCGCAGAAACATGTATTCAGGTCTCCAGATAATTCTTAAATATTCATTAAAAAAATATTTTAAGCTCACTTTGTTTTCCTTACTGTTCATTTGGTGATAGTGTTTTTCTTACTTAATTTACTTTTAATCTGACTCAATTTTTAATAACAAATCACAAGTCATTTATTTTTAAGAGGTTGTATGTTGTAAGCATCCTAAATGTAGATAATTTTCATTTTGTTGTAATTTGTTAATTCAAGACATTGATCAATTATTTTGTATTTTTTTTAACATTGTCCGCTCCCAATGTGGATCATATGGACTTCTTATGGAGATATTTTAGCAGAAGTTAGTTTTACAAGAACTCTTTGTGACTCAGTTGTTCAACCTGTATTTTTTCGAAGAGACTAGGTATAGAAGGACAGGGGTAGGACGGGAGTAGTGGTAAGCTGATCCCTCTCGCTACGGGCCGTCGTTAGGATAGGATTGGTGAGAGGTAGTTTTAGACATCACATATACCCATGCCTACGAACAGAAGTCTATAAGTCGATTAAAAAAAATCAATTTATGCAACTGTGATTAAAGCTCGAGACATCCACAACCGAAGCCAATGACGTTTACCACTGCACCACGGATCCAACGCTGATTATTTTGTATACATTGTCATTTATCATGCATAATATTATGTAAATTATTATTTGGATACAATTATAAAAGTATTCAGTCATACAAAATTTTAATTTCTACGTAATTTTGTAGAAATGAAAACTTGAGAGCTCTACCGAGTAAATTCCAATTCAATCAACTATATAAATAACCCTTTTCGAATGCATTTTTCATAAAAAAAAACATTGTTTGCTGCTAGGATACCACTGGAATCTGAAATATATTCTGTTAAGCTTGTAAGTCTGGTCGATAAAGCCGGGCGGTATTCAGGTCCTGTTATCTCCACATAGAATTTGCTAAAACACCTCTGAAGATATTTCTCGCTAGCTTTCAAAGATTGGAGCTTAAACCTACGACTACACTTGCGAAGCGATTATAATATTACATTATACTGTATAATCTAATGTCACATAGTAGAATATGATAGAATATGTAAACACTAGATACGATAGCTGAAGAGATTGATAAACGCTGTGTATCAAATGTTGTGAGTTGTGAATAGATAATATCGATCTGAAAGAAATATTTTGTAAAACGATCAGGGCCAGTTTTCTGGAACCCTTGATGAAAGAATCCGATCTTGGTTCTTTAATGCAGTTGGTGGAATTAGCACCATAAAATCCTGTTTAATTTAAAAGCTTCTTCCCATGACTTAGACACAAAAAATATGCACAGAAGCGCATACATACTATTTGGCACGGCAATAATTACGCACATAATGACAGCTGCACATAAAATAAAAGAAACATTTAGTGATGAAAATGGTTTATTTGAATTGTACGTATTCGCTACGCTTTCGAACAGAAATCCACAAAAATCAATTAATGAAACTGTCTGTACTTGGGTTCGTATCCGTGAGTCCCTTAACCGAAGCCAACGACATTGACCACTGCACCACGGACAATACTTTCTTAGTAATCTAGTACACGCGATTCGGTACAGATATATTCGAAAACGTTAAAAATCATTTTACCAAATAAAAATTATCGCCAAAGTTTTTCGAGATAATATATAATTTGAAATTCATTTTTAAATTGATTTCCTGGTCGCTGTGCGTTCCGGTGCAAGAATTTGCGCCTCTTATACAGAACTGCTGCACGGAGACCTTCTGACCTCTGCGCCCCTCCCTCGATATCCTCCCTCCGCCCCCTTAAGGCCATGCATACGCCGTAAGGAAATAATGCGGCAGATAATTACGATAATCTATGTTAATACTTTTTATATGAAGTGTTTATTAAACGGTCTTCGATTTGCAAAGATAAAGACTGTACAAGCACTTTGATAAAATTGTACGTATATAAATTGGTTAAATAAATCACTTTTTTATATTTCCCTCTTCAATTAAGCACGCGTTAAATTCACTGGTTATTGTCGAACTCGTGTGTGCAAATTAATGTGTATTTCAAAGAAATATCGTTAAATTTATGATTCGATTTAGTTGCGTAATAGCAAGGAAGCGTAAAATCTAACCTCGCATGTTTTCCATGACGTATTTGAAAACTAAAATGGTG
This sequence comes from Himalopsyche phryganea, assembly GCA_022494535.1. Lineage (NCBI taxonomy): Eukaryota > Metazoa > Arthropoda > Insecta > Trichoptera > Rhyacophilidae > Himalopsyche > Himalopsyche phryganea. The sequence goes on from JAGVSL010000003.1 coordinate 11,554,535, forward strand.
CGATTAACTCAATGTAATTCTCATTAAAACAACATTTTTTTTAAATATCCGAAATTCATTACAATATGAGTAAATTATAACAATTATCATATTTATATAAACTATTTGCTGGTATTGCTCTAAAACGATTCTAGATTACAAACAAAAAAATATTTTTTTAATCCTCAAAGTGTTACCTGATAAATGATTCAAAAAATATTTCATCTACCTATTTCAAAAAAACTCTGCCCATGTAAATTTTAATGAACTATTTTTAATACCGCTTATAATACGGTGGCGTCCGTGGCACTGTTGATAGTGTCGTTAGCTACGGTTACGGATGTCTCGGGTTCAATCCCCGGTGCGGACGGCTTTCATAAATTGATCTTTCAATCTATTTATGGATTTCTGTACACTAGTCTGAGTGTTTGTGATGTCGAAAACCGCTTCTCACCCATCCGATCCTCACGGGGTGTAACGAGAGCGATTAGTTAATCACTAGTCCTGTCCTAGCTCTATCCCTACTCTCTTCGAAAAAAAAGAGAGAGAGGTTGAGCAACTGAGTAACAAGCAGTTTTAATAGAAAAAATCTGTTAAGATACCTCCATTAGGCATCGAAAAAAAAATAGATTTAAAAAAATATAAAAATATTCTTGCTAATAAATTAAATGCTGAAACCACAAACATGACTGTTTTGAATGCAATACACCATTTTTATCAAAAAAATGCATGTCGGATAGTCAAATAAAGATGTAACTCTTTGATGAGCAGACTTTTCAGGAGAAAAAATACAAAGATAAATTCTGAAGTCATTTTTTCAGCAATAATGAATTTATATTGCCCATAAGGTTATTATCATTTCTACTATTTTTACTAACAGTGTTTAGATATAAAACAAAATTTAATTAAAACAAGAATTAATAGAACTGTACTCCTTCCTACTACTTCTAGTGCCATAAAACTTTTTTTTATGAGTAAACTTATACTATTTGGACCAGAAAATAATAATAATGACGCATAATTTATGTAAAGCATTTGGAATATTTTTTATACTTATCTAAAAATTAACAAAAATTGAGTTAAATACTCGTCCGCAAATCATATAAATGGTAGTGAGTACATAACACCAAAAGGACGATTGTCTTTTTTAAAAGTAGAATGAAATTATTCTTATGAATGTGCTACTTACTTTAATAAATATTTTTATATTTTTACAATCTATATATATAAAAATGAATGTTTGTTTGTTTGTTTGTCCTATATGCGTTCTTTTACCATTTATCAATTTTCGTGACGTTTTCTGAAGAAAAAAATTTTAAATCTAAAATTAAAAAAAAGAATCAAGTACGTACAACTAGCGACATCTCTGAACCAGACGGAAAAACAAAAAATATGGAAACAATAATGTATATTGTTTGAAAAATATAAATGAATTACTATATTTTAAAAAATCGGGCTTTTTTCGGGATGAGAAAATAAATCTGAGCTTCGGGTCGGGTTACTGTAACAAGTGTGATATTTAAAACACAAACCTTTTCTTTCTTTGAGTAGCATTGCAACGTATGCCGGGTACTCACTAGTATGAAATAAGCTGTGTAAAAATAAAATTTTTCTCTGTTCTCATTTTTCTCAGTTCAATTGTGTCACTAATCCCACAAATGGAAATTAACATTAAATTTATAATTGATTTAAATTAAATTATACAAAAAATTTAATATGAAAGATTGGTATATAATCTTATTCAAAAGTTAATTTTCATCCGACGGTCAGTAGATGTGTGAATTATACTTTATAAGAATTTATTTTCATTCTAAATAATTCTCAGTACCTTCCCATTCCTTTCACAAGTTTTTTGAATAAATTTTCATTTAAAATAATACGAATAATGAAAACAAAATAATGATAATGTATTTGGACGGAAAAAAAATTAGCAAGTTTGCCTTCCGATAATTTTATTTTCATTGTGATTTAATCTAAATAAAATTATGTTAACAAATGTTAGCTTAACCGCCTTACCGAAAACATTTAATTTTAATTAATTCGTCTGTCGAAATTTAATATGTAAAGTCACCCATGCTACGCCGAAATAATTTGCACATTTTTAATGCAATGCAGAATGATTTTTAATATATGCAATTGTTTACCGTGCATTTGCACAGTTAATTTATTATACATGTGCAAACACTTTTTCAATTCAACCGCATTTGAAATTTTAATTGAAATTGGTATAAAATATATTTTATTTCTTTGGCAGTCGGTATTCTCTAGATTGCAAAAGGATAAACCAACAAAAATTATGTTTGAATAATAAATTATATATTTTTTTACAATTTAGCACCGAAGCACTGTTATAGCTAACTATGGTAGTGTATTTATATTCTCTATCCATGCAAAAACTATTTCTTTAGATGTATTGACTTCTAAATATTTTTGCTATAGTGGCAATAAGCGTTACGACAAAAAAATTAGATTATTTGAAATAGTTGACTTTAAAGAAAATCATGCATTTTCAGCATTTTTATTTACCCACCCTAACTATTATTTCGTCGGCGTCCGTGGCGCAGTTGGTAGCGTCGTTGGCTACGGTTACGGATGTCTCGGGTTCAACTCCCGGTGCGGACGGTTCTCATAAATTGGTCTTTCAATCGGTTTATCTATTTCTGTTCGTAGTCTGAGTATTTGTGATGTCTAAAATCCCCTCCCACCCATCTGATCCTCACGGGGCGTAGCGAGAGCGATTAGCTAATCACTAGTCTTGTCCTAGCTCTGTCCTTCTATCCCTACCCTCTTCGATAAAAGAGAGGTTGAGCAACTGAGTAACAATCAGTTCTCATAGAAAAATTCTGTTAAGATACCGCCGTTAGGAGACCATATGCTCTACATTGGGAGCGGGCATGGAAAAAAACCATTATTTCTTCAAATAACAGCTTTATGAGATTCGTTAATCATTTACGAACTCGATTTAAGTTTTATTAATTCTTCTTTATAGCAATGTCAATTATTGTTTTTTACCATTAATAACTGTGAACAAAATTGACTTAATTTATATTGATTTCTTCAAAAAACACATTGAATGTGGCTGAGCTTGTTTTTTTTCACAAGATAGAGCGTCCTAAATTCTATCGTACTACACTCATAACTCAAAACAGCCAATTTTCGACTTATCGCCTTCTGCTACTATGCCGACGATATAATGTCTCCATATGGGCTATCCGTCTCAACTTAAACACTTTGATTTTTTATTGTAATTTATAATATCGCTTAAAATCGTTAAATTTTGACATCTATTTATCATCTAACACTTTCAGTATTTTTTACACAGATTATGATATAAACAAGACCCTAATTTCAGCATGGAACATGTTTCCAGCAATTACTGTTTAAAAAACATTTGGCATTATTTTCAGGACACCATATTGATTATACCACGGCACAACCAAACTCGTTACATTTAATCTCTGTGGCCAATAATAATTATTGCAGTATGACAATTTTTAAACCACTTATTATGAAACAGCAAATTGCTTTATATCCTTCCAGTGATTCATTTTCTGTAATTAGAAAAAATAGGGGCTAATTCTTTCATAGTGAAATTTTTTCTCTACAATTTAAATTTCTTTTTGTGCCCACTATAGATGAATTGAAAACTTTACTCATCGTCGCATAAAATAAATTTTGTTTCATCTAACGATTAATGCAAGCTAAATTTGATTTAAAAAGAGTTTTCTTAGCAACATACTTAAAGTAATCTTTTTTCTCTTTTTATAATTATCAATAATAAATTTAAGACATCGACTGAGGGTGCTTGATGGAATTTCAATATCAAATTTGGATTATTGAGATTTTGGAAGAAATACATGGAAGTGTACAAAATCTCAATAATCCAAATCAATAATACTGACAAATGTTAACATTATGGCTGTTTATTTTTGGTTTGTAATAATATTTATTTTGAAAAATTAACTAATTCAACCATTTTACCATCTATTTCAATTAATTAATTAATATCTTTTGTGAATTTAAGCATCTTTTTTACCATGTCCGTTCCCAATGTGAAACTACAAGTTTTCTTAAAGGTCTGCTTGTTACTCAGTTGCTCAACCTCTCTTTTTCGTAGAGAGTATGAATAGAAGGATAAGTTTAGGAGAGAAATAGTAATTTTCCAATCGCTTTCGCTACACCCCGTTTTAAGGATCGGATCATCTTTTGAAACTGTCCGTACCGGGGTTTGAACCCGAGACATCCATAACCGTAGCCTATGACATTTACCACTGCACCACAGACCCGGCAGAATTTTAGCATCTATTCCATATTCATCGCAAAATGCTCAAAATACAGATTAAAATCTATTAACCATTTGACAGCCTCAAATAAACTCAATATTGATGGCACATTAATTTTTAATCTATTTTTCCTGCCATTGTTATGACATATTAACAAATACCATGGAATTCCGATATGTATATCATTTCTCAATAAATCGTTTTCGCAAAGACGTCGTTAATTTGATCAGGTTCCGACAATGCTCATACAGAATTTTCTCGTATTGATAGTTAAAATTGTTAAATTATTAATACTGTACCGTATTTATGGGAAACAGAATCTTTCAAAAACCTTGCCTGTGACTTATTATATATGAATGAATATAAAAAATTGAAAACTTTCATGCATTTCATTTAGTTTATGAAATGTAAAACAATCAACAATCAAGGACTGTTTAAAATAAAATTATTTGTTTTCAATTCCCATGGTATGAAAATTATATTGTTAGTTTTCAGGATTTTCTATTTCATCCTTTTTCGCAAATTAATCGTGAATTATGAATAAACATAATTTCTTGAAAAATATTTACTATAATTTTACAATCCTAATAAATTCCCGCAGGTCTATTTTTCAAAAATTTATTTTCATTTAAAAAGTGATTTAAATAAATTCTGTATTTATAATTAATATTGAAACACAAAATTATTTATATACAATACATTAATAGATATGTATGTACGAAATGAATTGAAAATTGTAAATTCATTAAGAACAAGATATTCGACAGATTTTATTTACTAACATAACAATTCGCAAAAAAATACATTTTTTTTGTTAATTTCAACTTTGAAAAACTTCTTTCAGACCTTGCAACACAATTGCGAAAATAAAATTACATTTTTAAATAAATTGCAAAGGTTCAATCTTTGCCATCTTTCCAGACATCTGTTTCTTTATGTTACAGCAACATAATTTTGAATTCTTCACGATCATAATCATCATGATTTAAATTTAACTGACACATCCAGTGAAGAAAATATCTCACTTCCCAATTTACCATCTTGTGATTGTTCACCAGGCGACAATTCATGATTATCCTTAGATCTTTCAGAAAGGAAATACTATATTTTCTCAGCGAATCACATAGCATAAAAATTTTCAGACATGCCTCCTCTAAAAATGTATATTTTTTCAGCGAGTCACAAATTATACTGAAGAAAACATGGTGAATGGAATATAGCTTACATTGATAATGTGAACACACAAAAAAATATTTATTTTTACTACCGAAATTTTCGTTTCTCTTTAGAAAACGGCGCCCCCTCCCTCTCGCTACACCAGTGTCTAAAAATGAAGAATGAATGTCGTCAATTGAAATAAAAAGACACCACAATCTCCTGTAGTAAAACATATTTTTACTTAAGAATATTGACATTTTAAATCGAATGCAAATTCAAAACTTACTAGTTTATAGAGGCTAGTCTTCGTTTAATTAATACAGATATTAATATTATTGAAATATACATATTTTAATTGTCTTTATTATCATTTTAACTATTTAAATTTGGTACACTTCCATGAGTTGTGACATTCACTATGCAGCTTTTTTTATTGCATAATGTTTTTATTATGCAAGTATCCGAATAATAAAGTCAATGTCGAAATAAATTTTAATGTATGCATTTAATGACTGATCTAAATTCAAATTATTTACGTCACATGATGATGCAAATTATCTAAATCACCGATAAAGAATATATGTCATAAAATTATTTGAGAATTAGTTATAAACGGCCTTATGATGTCCTCCAAAAAATGATCCTTATAATTTGAACATTTCGTCATCATTTATTTTTTTAGACTGCAAGCTTTTTGTAAAAACTGTTCATTCTGATAACTAGCCGTATCACAGTTTTTTTCCCATTATTTAAACCAATAATATTATATAGCTACCATGTAGATGTAAACCATACCATGGAGTACTTCATTAAAACGTTTTTTAAACGAAAACTAGTTGATGAACCTCCCTTTCAGAACGTCAGTAGGATTAATTGCTTTTTCTAAGATCCGTTTTCAAGATGCTATGACTTTTTCTGTTACAAAACATCACATATAACCAAAAATTTTACAAAGCTGCTGAAACATGTAAATGCGTAACACTACAGCCAATACTGTGTTGTGCAGTCATAAATGAGTAATACATAACTTACCCTTAATTCAGATATTTTAATTTTATATTTCATTAATTGATTCTTCTGTGCCAGTGCTGTCTAAATTTTCTCCCACCCTTCCGATCCTAAAAACGGGACAGAGGGAGTGATTAAATAGCAACTAGTCTTGCCCTAGCCCTGTTCTAATATCTTCACCCTCTTCGACAAACGAGAGGTTGGGTAACTGAATAACTAGCAGCTCTCACAGAAAATCTTCCGTTGAGATAAGCTCCATCTGGTGTCCACAGTGGAAGTGGACACGGTTAAAGAAACTGTGCTTAATATAGCAGAATCGAATTTTAAGTTATAGTTTAATTTTTTAAATTTGGATTATTGAGATTCTGTACACTTCCATGTATCTTGTCACTAACGACCCGGGTTTCGCCTTTCGTCATCTTCAGGCATTCGGGCACACGAATGGACTCGAACTGACAGACAGTAAACAGTGTCTAACGTTTATATAGAAGATACAAATACGAAAAATATTATTTACGAGGTAAAATATTATACGTCTGGGAGCCACACTGATACCTGAATTAACATTTCGAGAATCGCCTTTATCCTTATTTTGTAAACAACGCATTAACAGAGTGGCGAATTGCTACTTTCCAACTACTTTTAGAATTACCAGTGATTTTTCAAATTATAATAGCATTGTGGGTTTCGACGGGATGCAATTCGACGACAGGGTAAATATATACAATCATTCCACATTTAGTGACATCTGTTAGGTGTTTCACAGATATTTGTCGTATTTGTATCTTCTATATAAACGTTAGACACTGTTTACTGTCTGTCAGTTCGAGTCCATTCGTGTGCTCGAATACCTGAAGATGCCGAAAGGTGAAACCCGGGTCGTTAATGACAAAATACATGGAAGTATACAAAATCTCAATAATTCAAATTAATATTGAAATCCATCAAGCACCCTCAGTCGATGTCTTAAATTATAGTTTAATGTTTCATTTACAATCAATTAAAAATTAAAATATATTTTATCACTGAATTCATTTTTCACATTGTTCATGAATGTTATATTGTAGCATAGTGGCAGAAGGCGATAAGTCAAAATCAGCTGTTTTTAATTATTAATACAGTAAGAAAAATTTTAGGACGGTCTATCGTCTGAAAAAAACAAATTCAGCCATATTCCATGTATTTTTTATGTAATTTGAAGAAATCAATACGAATTAAGTCAATTTCGTTCACAGTTATTAGTGACAAAAACCAAATTAACATTACTAAAAAGAATAATTACTAATAAGTAAATCGAATTCGTAAATGATTAACGTATCTCATAAAGTGGTTTATTTCATGGTGAAGGTATGTAAATATAAAGACTTAAATTTCATGATTTTCTTAAAAGTCGATTATCTCAAAACACGGTTTTTTTCTTAACGCATTCTGTCACTATATCGACGATATAATATATTAAGTTTACATGCAGGCTACAACGGTCACTCTCCTTTGTGTATGAAAGATTCTTTTCCACGTCCACAAAGAAATCTAAACAATTCTTGTCATTATTAATTCGCCGGTCCTCAAGTCTCTGATGATGACGGTGCAGCGGTCATCATTTTGCCGACGCATACCTACTTTCCAATTAACACGTTCACATACTCCATGCGGTAACATACCTTTAACGCATATATTTTAAAGATATATCTCACAGACAATCGAATAAGACATAATATATTTGAATCCCATTGTCGATTTTCAATTATTTTTAAAATTTACCTTTTTATTGATTGAATCGTTAATTACTTGGTATAACTCAATTATAATATGGTAAAAATATCAAAGTTTTCAGTTCTACAAGAATTGTATGAATTGGTTGATAGCTATTTCGGCTTCACGCTATCGTCAGAACTTAATTCAACTAACTAATTGGTCATACTGCTATGTTTAATACATGTAATTATATGCATAGTTGCACCGGATTACTGTAGGTCTTATTTTTTTAATATTGTTATAGGCTTATAATAGGTATTTGGTGTTGGGTTCATATTTAAGATTTTAAACCACACTTTTGTTTTGAATTTTCCATGTGAAGATCAGTTTAAATTTTTTTTAATCTTGGTATTCGAAAATAGTCTTTTTAGTCATCTTTTTGACACTGCATATGGTAATTTGATGCAGTTATATCATAGAAAATCACATACAAAATAAAATAAAGTAATTCTCTAGCCCGTCGAATATTACAAGCGAATGAATATCAATTTTGTGATTCAAACATATTTATTTCTATAAAATTAAAATTGCTATTTATTTTTATTCCACTGGTTGTTTAACTAACTCTGACACGTGTTTCACGTCAGTAGAAACGAATAATTTGACCGCAACTTTAATATTTGCAATTTATAAGATAAGAATTAGAATCATTGTTTACCGTATCAGTAAATAAACGCACAGTTGGTCAGAAGATGCCTCATAAAAAAGAGGAAATACGTGTCACAGTTTGTATTTTTTATTAAAAATTAATTTCCACAAAGTTACCGCCGAATTCATCGAAAATATATTTCATAATATTTGATAAAAAACGGGGCATCTAGTATTTAATTATTTATTTATAATGTGTAAACAATACTCACGTAAATATTATTTTAATTTTTAAATGATAATTAATATAAAATTATATCCCAATGTTTTTCTGAAAAATAGCATCCCGACCCTGATGTGTACAAATAAAATAATTAATAATTCTGTATGTACTTAATTCAGGCGACTAAAAAAGTTCGTGGGAACTGTCCGAGGCTCGCTAATTCACCTCCCAATCTACCTTCGCAATTTTGACCATCATCGCGTTCATAAACGTATCCACTATCCCACCCCATTCACTTAGGGTTCATCCTCGCCAAAAACCTGTTTTGACAAACTACCCCTAGCGCTAATATAATAATTTAAGCGTGGAGTGACAACGAACCTGCACAGTGACGGAGTTAATAGGGTAGGGTGATAGAAGGGTGCCCAACGAATTAGCATATATAATTTTGGTTAATATATAACTCATATTTTATATATATAAATGGATTTATTTTTAATTTGAATTTTTACAATTTTTACAATAAAAACGAATTTAATCTTACATCGTGTAAATATATGGAGATTATATGGCAATCCAAATATTTATTTTATAATCTTATGTAGTCGATACACATTCCTCGGTTAATATAACTATTAGAGGTCTACACGCGCTCGGTGGTCCGGTTCGGGTGAGTAAAGACAATTCAGATTCGGGCTCGGGCCGGCACGAATTTTAAGAATTTAATTTCCAGAAAAATATTTCGGACTATGTTGGGGTCATAAGGTAATCCTAGTCACAACATAAATATTTTTTTCCGTGAGTTATAAATATAGATATAATAACATACTGTTTATATAGAGGTATAAATGAATTTCTGTACTGACAAAATCGGACTTTTTTCGGGCTGAGGAAAATAAATCTGAGCTTCGGATTGAATTCGGATAGCAAGAAAGTGTGATATTGAGACTCGGCCTAGAACAGGGTAATTTCATAAAATTTTGACCCGTGCATACCTTTAACATCTATACATTTCTGTACTACGACTCGCATTGGATTACGATTTGTCCTAATATTATGATATGCTTAAGGAGCCGACATAGCTGATATGTTAACAACATATGTATTTAATATCTACGAACTCTTATATTTATTTTGCATAAAGTAGTTCTCTAACGAGCCTAAAGCACATGCGTTTTTTTCATTTCGAATTGAAGTAGCAATATATATAGAAGTGCTATAGATATGTTACATATTTCAACGTTGCGTTTAATCGTTTTTCTTATAGTACTTTTTTTTAGTATAATAGTAGCCATATTAATTAATACCCGAAAGAAAATCTATTGAATTATTCTGAAATTAAAGTACATACATATTCTCCGCAGTTAAACCCTTCAACCCTTTTTCTGTACGCCAATGTTATAACTCCATCCTCTTTTGTCTACTGACCATCCAAAATACTACACAATTAAAAACGAAAACTAGTATGTCCAGTTTTCATTGTGATACATTATTTTCTCACAAACAAAATACGCTAAGCTTTAAAAGCTCGAGGATTTCTTTTAAGCGCTTTTTTTTTTCGGGGCCATTTTTCGGATGGACACTGTCCCTTTGAGGAGTTGACATGATAAGATGACCCTTTGTAGGGTGTCCAGCAAAACCGGACTTTCTGGATCTCGAAGAATCGCCGTGAGAAATATTATTCCGCAATTTTTTTACCATTCATAGAAACATTATCTTCGCTTTTTAATAAAAACTGGACAAAGGATTTTAAATGGCGGATCTATTGTTATTTTTACATGACTGATGGTGTTGTATAGAATGTTTAAACTTTCATAATATATCGTTAATGCAGGATCGGCTTTACATTTCGGCGATGTTCCATTGCATGTAGGCGGCTGATTTTAGGAAGTGGAAAATATAATAAATGAAAGTTTCACTATAAACTCTACCACTGGGAAGAGCTTTAACAATGTTCAACGCTATTGCTACGGATGTCGACATATTCCACGTGGGCGTGAGTGAGTTCAGACGAATACAATTATTAACATAAATGTTGTCTGAATTTACTCGATTTACTTACTTTCCAATGTTTTTTTTTTACACTATTTTAATCTCTTTTACATTGAAAAAGCGATAAACACATAATTTTAAATTTTTGTAATTTATATATAAAAATAAATACATTTGCAGAAAACATATTTAAATATCTACACTTGTATAATACTTTTAGATATCATATATCGATAACTCAGTTCTAAAGAGTAACAAGTTAAAAATTTGCAGTTTTGTGTCAAGTATGAAAAAAGTTTAGAATACTGATATCTGATAGTGGTTATTATTAGCTATTCAAACTGTTACAACTACGAAAATCTTGTGAAAAGCTCTGAAAACTCCTATTTTTTTTATTACAAAAAAAGGAAATTATGTTTATAAAACTATTAATATAAATATATGTTTTGGATAATCCTAGAATTTCAGTAAACAGTAGAAGATTAAATCTACCCAAAATCTTTTTTCTTAATTATCTCAGAACTATGCTTTTTGAGTTGTTACACTTTGAAACTCAGGTTTCAATATATTGAACTGGGAAAGTCAGTTGGTATTTTGTATTAGGGCAGCCTCAATCCTTGGGGCGATACTGTGCGTCTCGTCTTGGTATCAATGAATACATTAGACTCTCTTGTCAGGAAGGAAAATACCGCTACAGGAACTGATCGTGAATAGGCTTTGCAGGAAATCCGGTTTCTTTTGTATCAATTCACTGAAAAGTGTTTTCGTTTCCAACGATTTTAACGGTATCGACCGTTAAAAAAAAGTTCTCACGGTAGGTATCCAAAATATTTTTTTAAATGATTGTATTTTATGTACAGTGGCGTATTATGAATCTACGTTTGAATTGATTGCGAACAATTGTTCATTGTGAAGTTCATTGTTATATTTTTTAACGTATTTTGATTATCAAAAACATTTTATTTGCTTTTCTCACAAATGTAGGCTTAATAAAACACATTCTCCTACTGATTCCACATTTTTTATAATGATGTTAATAAAATATTAATGTTTTAAATATTTGCATAAATACGCGAGATTTCTGTGTATTTTCATATCGTTTTTGGGTGATTTCTAAACAGCATTTAATGTTATATATAACCATACACAGAAATGGTGAATTCAATAGTAAAAAAATAATTTGATTACTTCACTTATATTGCTATTCACCCGGTTACAGAAATATTTTCCATATATCGACGGTGTTTTGGCCAATTGATGTAACCTTCAAAAAATACGAAAATGTGTTAATGATTAGATCTCATTTTAAAGACGACAGAGCAGGTCAAATGATGTAAATTAGAAAAATAAATTGAGCACTTTTTCGAATGGAAACATCATTTGACGTTGGTTTTAGGTTTAAAATTCTGACCCGACCACTTGATATAAGCCACTATTCCATAGACACTCTCTTCGTATAAACGAGTATCTGCAAACATGAGTAGGACTGCATTTCAAAGATTCATAATGCAACTCACCATGTAATGTTTTCGATAAAAACAGTTTTTACTCTCTACTGAATAATTCCAATTTTGAGGGTTACATCAATTTGCGAAAACACCGTCGATCTGTAGTATTTTTTTGTTTTTTTATTAATTCACTGACAGCTGTATTCGTAAATGTTGGATTTTTTTTCTTAATAAATAATGCTTTTAGTGTAAGCAGATTTTGTCTGAATATATATGGTTGACTTCCTTGCTAATTTCAAACGTTTACTATTTCTTTCCCAATGTTCAACGTTTTTTACGTTGCAAAAGCAATAAACTTATAAATTGTAATGTGTATAATATAAATAAATAAATGACACCATTTAAAAAAGAGAATAACTTTGCAACTAGTCCTCATGATAACCCTTCTGTCCATTAGTACTGGGTATGGTTTTTAAAAATGATCGTAATACGATTTAACGCATAAAGACTGCATTCCACAGAATTCACCTCGCAAACAAATACGTATACTGACATCTAGCGGGCGTCTTTTAATGCGTTCGAAACAATTTTAATTGGAATTCAGCGTTATCAGCTGAATTGCGAGTCGAAACGACCGTTATTTACTTGCTACTTGGAATAGAAGCATAATGTCAAGCGCCGTCGTAAAATTAAGTGTACACACTACGCCACCAACCGACTTCCTTGGCAGCTAAGAATTATTGAAAATTAATTAAGTTGTTAGTGGATCTATGATAGTATCAGTAAACAGTGTACATAGCTTATACTGATAAGCGTATAACGCTTATGTCAGTATCTCAAGTACAATTGTTTGTTTTTTAAAAAGTTTTTTTGTACATTATAAAGAATAATCTTTTTGGCATACAAATCATAAAATTTGATTCCATAGTTATATCATACTCAGCATACCCTCGATAAATTATGATTATTATGCCATGCTTAGAACAAAAAAAATATCGTCTCTACATAACAAATTTGTGGGAGAAATGTTTGTGTTTGCCGGACACCCTGTTTGATAATTAAATATTTCAATGATCCAAAAAACGATGACGAATTGCTTAATGTCTCATTAGAGCTTCATCATACTGCCATCTCAAACTAATTGATTCCTCTTACATACTCCTACATTACTAAATTATTATTTTTTTCTTCAAATTACTTTTTAGGTTATTCAATATATCTTTTATATCTTTTAACATATTGAATTGTCTTTTTTGTAAGGACACTGTGTTTTGATTAATATTTAACACCCGACGGCTTAAAACCATTGTAGGTTGATTCTAAAGGATTGTGAATGAAAGAAAGAAACCTGTGACGCGATTTAGGCTTCAGATGATATTCTTTAATCATAAGACGGTGTTTTATGGTAGTTTTACGGTGGTTGACTGCTATATACACCTGATTCTCTTTTTGCACGGATTTTTTTTTGCATGATCTAAGAAAACAGACTCTTTTTAAATTAAATTTTGCTTTTAAACGGTTGCAATAAACGAAATAAACAAAATAAATTCAATATTTATATAAATATTTTGAGGCTTTGTGAATATTCTGAACGTCTTTTTTTCCATTTGGCGAATTTTAAGATGCAGGTTTCCACGATTCATGCATAACTTGTGATTGTTTTGACACAATAATATTTCTCTTCTATGTTTCGATTTTATTCTCTCCCTGGTATAGATTTTTAATTTATAATGTGTGATTAAAATCTGAAATCATACTAATCTATTACTTTTTTTTCTTATGAAAAAAAATTCAAATACCAATAATTATTTTCAATTTTGGGGATATTTTGAATAACAGAATTTATCTTCAATTTTTATATGTGCACCTAAGCTTTTTTTGCAAGGTTTTCTCTGGAGCGTATCCCCCGCCGTGCAAAAAAAGAATCGAGTGCATTATATAAACCGTGAAAATTTATTAAAGATTTTACTTTCTTGTAAGTGGGATTCACGTCAAAATTTGATTTTTGTTTTATAATATGCAAAGCAAACATAATAACTTATAAATATAAAAATGGGCGTGAAATAAATATTAAGACAAGTATTAAATGGATATCGAACGTAAGTTACTGTTTTATTAATAAACTATCCCTAATAATCCGGATTGTAAATAATGAATATACTAAAATAAAAATACTAGCCGAACGCAGTACAAATCCTTACGTCTCGTATTTATAAAACAACTGACAGTTAACTGATTTCGATAAAATTGAAATAAAGGCGGGAAAATTTATGTCTTTTCAAATGAGCAATAATAGCACACGCTGTGCATCCCACAAACTGTTGATTAAAAGTTATTTGAAGCAGCAATACCACCATTATCATTAAAATTTTACATTATTTCTAACTCACAAATTCGCTTCAGGATTTGTGGTTCATGTATAATGAAAATTTGTGAAAAAAAGCGAATGATTTATTCATACCTTTCAGACGATGGTAATATTCTTCCCACATACAATGTATTTAATATGTAAAAAAATTAACTGTCCAAGTGGCGGATGCATTCTTTTTGCCACTTCATGAGGTTTGAATCATGTGCAATATATCGTCGCTGTTCTGGAAGAAAACACTAAATCTAAAAAAATACATATTTGGTTAGTTACACCAAAATATGTCTTATTTTAAGCTCTATCGTATGAAAAACACACTTATTTATACAAATTGTACTTTTAATTAGGAAAAGTTTTGTACAAACACTGCAAACAAACAAAATGAAAAAGATATAGCATTTCAAACATTCGACAAACTTCTAAGTCCAATTACTCGAAACTAGTATTTTTCAGTTCGTGTCTTCGTCCAGAATAACGACAATATTATTTGTTGTTGACTTTTGACAAATTTTGGGAATACTTAAACAATTGCATGTAAAAAAAAGATAGTCAATTTGTGTGTGGGAAGGACATTACCGCCTGCCGGATTAAGGGTTAATAGAATAGTATAATTTAAAGATTAAAATTACGTCAAATGTTTAATAGCATAAATATATGTAACTACAAAAATGTCCAGAGTAAAAAAACATATTTTAAATTTAGTGACATAATTTATCAGAAAAAATAGCCGCAGCCATCCTGCCTTCAAATATTAATATTATATTCCAGGTGGATGTAAGTAAGTTCAGACGATCACAATTTGTCAATGTATTAAAGTAAATTTTGTCTGAATTTATTTTTTTTGTATTTCTCAATTCTCTGTTTATGACTCCTCTCATCTGAAGTCTCTCAAAAATATGCCGCTTTTCTAAAAACATACAAGAGTCCAGGCCATTTTGTAACAGTAAAGGTCTTTTACAACCAAGATTCTATGTTTTTACCCTCCCCTGTACAAAATGAGTTTTGTGACATTTGCTGTTTTTAGTCCATGTTCTTAAATTTCCAATGTAATTTTTGTAATAAAAACATACATGTAAATTATATTTCTATGGCCATAACACCTCAAATGAAGCCAATGTATTGTTTTGAAATTAGCGTGTTATTCAAAACTGATAATAATGAATAAATAAATAAATATAAAAAGATATGTATCACTTTTACTTTTGTACGTATCTAAATTAATACCTTATTACGTTAACGATAGGGTATTTCAACTTTACTATACACACTCAAGGTTTGTCACTGACTGATTGTGATCTGCAGCAGGGTAGACTCATTTGAATTCCTCGAATCAATTCAGCAGCATCCAAAATACCAATTTTCCAGACCTGATACGTCATTGCTACCAGTTTTATCGGAACGGGATTCAGCCGTATCGTGTTTGACTCGTCAAGACGCACTGGCCAGTGCGACGATGGTAAAAAGTGGAAGTTGCACCGACCTGTTTGACTGATGGCTCATGTGGAAACACCTTGGGACAGGACTGCGCAGAACCGTTAGTTGGTAAACCCGTCTATCCTGATCCTGACTCTATAGAGCCGTTTCTAGTCAATTGTTTGTCCGCAATGCTGTAAGCTGAACATTATTATCTGTCGACGGCGTTGCTGTAATACGAGGATGAGATTTAGTTCTAGTTTGCTATCAATCTTGTACCGGTCAAAAAACAATGCATAAATAATACCTACTTTTATTTATTTCATTAAGATTTTCAATCACTCCAATTATTTTATTCAACCGACTACTTAAAATAATCAGCCCGAAAAAAATGCTTAACACTTTAAACCCTGTCCGCTCCTACTGTGGAACATATAGACCCTTAATGAAGTTTATCTTAACGTAAGTTTTTCTCCAAAAACCACCAGTTACTCAGTTGCTCAAACTCTCTTTTTCAAAGATAGTACGGATATAATAATATTGCTAGTACAAGACTAGTGGTTGGCTAATCACTCTCGCCAGGTATAGATGGGTGGGAAGTCATTTTAGAGATCACAGACATTCATACCTCCGAACAAAAATCTATTACTAAGCAAGAATAGGCAATCAAAGAAGAATATTTTTATAGAGTCAATAATTATAACGTAACATAGTAAAGCTTTTTTTAAATAATTTAAGACATCGACTGAGGAATTTTAATATCAAATTTGAATTATTGAGATATTTTACATTTCCATGTATTTTGTCGACCCGGGTTTCGCCTTTCGGCATCTTCAGGCATTCGAGTACTCGAATGGACTCGAATTGACTGACAGTAAATAGTGTGTAACGTTTATATTAATATAAGATAAAAATACGACAAAATATTATTTATAAGATACAATATTATAAGTCAAGGATCCACACTGGTACCTGAGTTAATCTGAAAAACTCGTGTTTTTATCTTATTTATAAACGTTTACTGTCTGTCAATTCGAGTCCATTCGTATACTCGAATTCCTGAAGATGCTGAAAGGCGAAACTCGGGTCATTAGTGACAAAATACATGGAAATGTACAAAATCTCAGCAATTCAAATTTAAACTTTCTTTTTTTTAAAAACTATTTTTTGAAAAAAAAATTATATATATCTGTATATTTATAACTTATAATGCCTATTAAAACTTTTTACTCGGAGCATGGAGCAGAGCACGGAGCGGAGCTGGATCAAGCAATTCAAAAAATGCCTTGTTCCATTCCTTTACTTATTTCATCAATTTCATTTTTCATGATTGGAATTTTCGATATACCAATGAATAGGTCGATTTAATAACAATACCTCTTTTCATTTTCCATCTCATTGAAAGCAATGTTCTTGTAACAAAATGCCTACGGTATATTTCATTGTTCTTCGGCCATCGGAGAGGCAAATTGCGGTAAGTCCACATCTCCCATTTAAAGTATTAAAAAGTTTGGACTCTCTCCGGATGATTAACGGTCTCGCCTTATCGGGGTCTCGAACCGGCCACCTCTGCCAAAACATCACAGCGCCTTTGCCGAGATGCCAAACACAATCGAAATACGATACCGTGTCCTGTATTATTCCACCACGAGATGAGACCTCGTTACTTTCACAAATAACCATGTAGGCATGTAAGTACTTGTCACTTTACTTACCAGGTACCGCCAACAAGTAGAACGCGACCAACCGGTGGATCATGGGCATTTTCCCAATTCTAATCATAAAATCAAAGCAATGATAATTGACAATAATAAAAATATGTATTAATATCATATAAAAAGATTCCCTGAATCGATCTATTTTTTAAATACCAAATTTATAACTAACCGGTTAATGGACAATGCGAGTAAAATTCATCTTGCTTATTTCGTGAGATAGCTGTTTACGGTCTCTGAAATATTGTTATTTTGCATTCATTTTTGCCTACCGTTGACCTAAACGTTTCATATCAACCCTTGACCAGTCGGACAGTAATATGCTTCCCACATACAATTTGGCCATTTTTAATCTGTCAAAACTCATTAAGTAATAAAAACAAGTGCTGAGATAATCGTATTTAAAGCGTAATAATAATAGATCGTATTTAAATTATTTGTTTTCAAAGTACAATTGTTAATTTTTTTAAATCATTTTTTTACGTTATAAACAATAATCTTTTTCGCTTACAAATCATAAGTTTTAGTCTCGATGCGTTATCGTTATATCATGCTGTTTACATAAATAAAAAAATAACAATATATTTACTATTACTTCACGTGTTTTACCAGTACATAGGGTGTTAAATTACATACATTTTGACATTTTAAGCAGAAAATTATTATCTCAATATTTTCTATGATTAAAACATAATGATGTAGATACAAGAATGCATCCGCCACTTTGGCAGTTAATTGTTTTACATATTTAATGCATTGTTTGATTGTATGTGGGAAGGATATTGCTACTGCCTGATTGGTACTCATAATTATGTTTGAAACACGAACGTTCACCCTTCTTCATTATTTTTGAGATTAAAATAAAAATACAACACTGAAAATCAAATAATTATACCATCGTATAAAAATCCTGTAATACGATTCGCAGGGCGTTTTATCATGTGAACGAATATCGTGTTTAAATGTTTAACAACTGACATCTAATTAATGTGCGAGAAAGTCTTGCCAATATAACAAAGTCAACTTTTAATAAAAATCTTACAACCAAAAGCGAAACATAATTATTTTATTCTGAGACCTGAATAAGTTCCGCGCGATTTATTAACTACGTACAGGAAGCTCGATTTTTTGTTTCATTATGTATAAAAGCTTCAAATATACATTGACGCAGTATGACGTCATCAAAAGAAATGCTTTTTTAATTAGAGAACTCGCCTTTCTTTTAGTCAGTTGATTAACTCATGAACACAGTGTAATAAACACCTTGCAGATTTACGTTGGAAGAAATTGTATTTATTTTGCATAAATTTTATATTGTTAGAGAGTTTCTTCGTCGTATCGTTTTATATTCTATATAATCAAATCCCTCATATTTTTAAAGCAGGATGCAGTATAAGAAAAAGTGTCGTCCAGCTCTAAAAATCTTCCCTTAATATTTATTGTGATACCGAGTTACCGACGGAGTTATTACAATCAAAATATTGTACATCTCAAGCAACTAAAAAATCTAGCTCAGATTATCCCATGCCATGATATGATTTCAAAATATTTGGTTAATTGGTAATTATTAGAAACTTTACTGTGAAGCATATTTTTATATTATTTATTTTCTTCCTTAGAACCGTGCTTAGAATACTGAAATTCTCAATACTTTTAGCCTTACTTGCCCCCGATTTTTATCTAAGTGGACAATTTTTTTACAGTTATGTTTGAATACAAATTCATTGTAGAATATATATTTTCTTTGGTACTTTATATTGTATTTTGATAGTTTAATTACCAGCAGAGATAATTATCTATTTAATTCGAATAATACTGCGCATTTTGTTTTTACAAATCATTGAAAAAAGATAATTTTTTAAACTATATGAATATGGACTCTTAATTGAGTTTATCTCAATAGAAGTTGTTTTACGAGAACAAATGTTATTCAGTCGCTCAAAGTCTCTTTTTTCCGAAGAGAGTAAGTATAGAGGGGTGGGCTAGGATAAGGATGCGCAACCGGTCAATCGCGAATCAAAATTTGGTCGATTCCAATTTTGATTTTCGTATTTTAAATTTACAACAACGTTTAAAAAATAATATGCCGGTCTTCGGACAAATTGATTCGTGATAATCACAGAAGTGGATTGTTGGTCAAAGCAAGGTGGGACCCTTTTTTGTGGTATTGTTTAAAAAAGGTTCTCAGGCCATTAAAGTTAAAGAACAACAAAAAGTATCAACAAGATTTCTTATACGATTCTTGTGAGAAGTCGATTGCCATGAAAATTATAGCTAAAAGTAACTCCCAACTTTGAAAAGATTGCGCACGCTTGGGCTAGGACATAGAGTAAGAAGTATAGGTGAACTGAATAAAAAATGACAGTCGCTATTTCTTTATTTTTTAACGTCATTACGTGTATATTTAATTATAATATATAATGAACACAACTGTGTTTTGGAAACAATACAAATTTGGTTCGTCAAATTGACGTGACATATTTCACTAAAACAACTATCCAACTCACCTCACCTATACTTACTTGACTTACTTCTAACACCATGGGGATAGGGCACGACTAGTACTATACTTAGATAATCGGACTCTCTATGCTCCGTTTTTTTAAGGATTGGATTGCTGGGAGGGAATTTAAGACATCACAGACATTCATGCCTTTGAATACAAATCAATAAATCGATTGAATAATCTATTAAGGTAATCGGAATTCGAACTCTTCAACCCGTTGATGACCCGTTGATGGCTACAGGTCGTATTTGTTTATTTCATTTTAACATGCATTACTGCATTATAAATAAGTAATTATGTAACTTTGGGGTTATTATTAACAGATTATTTTTGTCGATATCATTTTTGAAATAGGTTTAAATAAGAAAACATATTTATTCTTTTAGTTTATATTATTACCATACAATTTACACTTTGTATTTTAAAAAATAAAACACAATGATCAACTGATGATGCTCGTGATGAGCGAAACCGGTCCTGATCATTATAAATATGTGGAAGTAGTACAAATGAATTGTGTTTTATTTTTTAAAATATGATGTCTTTCCACCAAGAATTGACAGTGAACACCTTAAAAGTGATTTACACTTTGCTTTATAGTCTTAAAAAGTAATTGAATAAAAAATATTGACAATAAACGAAATAACAATTAAATTGATTTTCAAATTTGAATTATTGAGATTTTGTACACTTCAAATTTGATATTGAAATTCCATCAAGCACCCTCAGTCAATGTCTTAAATTATATAAATTTATTTTATTATACATTGCAAATAACGGACAATCTTTTGACATGATAATTAAAGACAATGTATAATAATAGTTTCCTATAAATTGGTTTTAATAGTATTAATTAATCATAAAAAGAATACCATCAATTTGGGTAAGTTTGCCCATCGGTTTAAGGTTGGCCCACTACATGGAAAAAGGTGCTGTTATAATACCAAGATAATACTAACCCATATATTATAAATATTTTTTAGTTAAGCAAAGGTACTGAGTAGCCCCTGGTGGTAAAAATATGAATCAATGTTCAAAATAATCTGTTTTATTGTTGAATTTGTAAGCTGTCAGCATGGAATAATAAAAACACCATTTAAAAACTTGTCTTGAAATAAATTAGATTAGCCATATTTTCAATTTGTGTTACTAATCTGGGAACGAAATGCTATATATTTTTCCCCATCTCAATTATGTACAGAATATACAAAATTTTAAAATCACTGAATTTATAGTAATTACTGTGATTATTTGTATCGTGGGTCAAAGTTATCTGAAATGGATGACAATTTTTCTCACCTTGTATTATCTGTATTTATATATTAATTATAACAATAAATCTATTTATGCTGATTAAATTTCATCTTCAGACATTAGTTCATCTCTATGTAGAACATTTTTTTTAACCATATCCGCTCCCTATTCGTAGCATATGGCCATCACGCGATTGCTCCAAGCTTCTCTGTCCCCCGCCAGTATCCTCCCTTCCTCTCAGATCATCCCAGCGTCGCGTAACTCCGCCAAATACATCCTATGGATGGTCATCAGCGGCCTTCCGGGCGACGGAATCCATCTGGTAGGTAGAAGAGACAGGCAGGATTCAGGATTTCATCCGCA
Source organism: Himalopsyche phryganea (assembly GCA_022494535.1). Classification (NCBI taxonomy): domain Eukaryota; kingdom Metazoa; phylum Arthropoda; class Insecta; order Trichoptera; family Rhyacophilidae; genus Himalopsyche; species Himalopsyche phryganea. The sequence goes on from JAGVSL010000003.1 coordinate 11,576,588, forward strand.
GCACGAGTCCAAGCCAGGTCCATCGTCGCTTTTTTTGTGTAGAACAATACCACACATAAATGCAATGGCGAACTATAAAATACAAAACCCTCAACACTGGCTGAAAGTTACACAGATTGAATACATTAGCGTGCAATAAACTACAGATTTTATATTGATTAAAATATTAATTGTATTCTTATACTAATAATAGTGGGTGTTTGGATATAGTTATTATTTATTACAGTGTCATAAATTTTGTTTTAAAAATGGCCTCAATTTACTGCCAGGATATGAACAATTTATTCCAATACTATTAAAATATTGATTAATTTTATTTAATACATTTTTAAAATGCTACGTTTAGAAGTTTTTAAAAGTTAATTAAAACACGCCTTTCAATTAAAAAATTTACACCTTACAACACTCTTGGTATTACGTATCTTTGATATAAAAAAGCAGTTATGTAAAATAATTTCAGTACAAATATATGATATAATAATTTATTATTTTAACGTACAAAATATGTATATGTTTGAAAAAATACGTATTGGTATATTTACTACAGAATACACATCGACTGTGGAAAGGAAAATGGACGTAACCCACACCAAACAATATTGTGTATAGCTCACACAGAACGTGCTAATACACTATATTTATATATAAATATATAATATATCGACTGTAGAAAGGCAAAAGGACTTATCCTTCCGTCTTTGCCAAAATATTTTTTTTCGATAATCACAATGTATACAAATTTGGATTATTGAGATTTTGTACACTTCCATGTATTTTGTCACTAACGACCCGGGTTTCGCCTTTCGGCATCTTCAGGCATTCGAGCACACGAATGGACTCGAACTGACAGACAGTAAACAGTGTCTAACGTGTATACGTCGTATTTGTATCTTCTATATAAACGTTAGACACTGTTTACTGTCTGTCAGTTCGAGTCCATTCGTGTGCTCGAATGCCTGAAGATGCCGAAAGGCGAAACCCGGGTCGTTAGTGACAAAATACATGGAAGTGTACAAAATCTCAATAATCCAAATTTGATATTGAAATTCCATCAAGCACCCTCAGTCGATGTCTTAAATTACACAATGTATACAATTTAATACACGTTTTGTTTGGGCTATAAACAATATTTTTTGTGTGTGGGCTACGTCCTTTTTCCTTTCCACAGTCGACATTAAATTACTATTGTAAAACATATTGTTTTACACACAATAATGGCTATTGAATTGTTTTATATAACTTTGGTAAGGACTGTGTTTTTATGATAAATATAAATATTTATTTAACTTACAACTATGATGTGATATCAAGCATTGAAACAAATGTTTCACGTAATTAAATTTAATGTTTATTTGTCGATATTATTTAATACACAGTATGACAAGAATTTTAATTTGTTGACGTTTTATTATTATCATATATCACATATAGGTACGAAATCTCATGACCTAAGCGCTCGTTGTGTATATTATATATAAAATGTAATACAATGCACACACAGTTCGAAAATACTAGTTACTTTAGATATTCAGTATTTCAATATCAATACTATCTATGACGGGTACGGTTATACTAGTTATAAACATTGGCTATAATGAGATGAAATCAATACATTGTTATCTGGTTGGAAAATTATTTCGAATTAATTTTTATAATCCCAGCGCATACGGACAGTTTCATAAATTGATTTTTCGATCGATTTATGAACTTCTCCTCGAAGGCATGGTTGTTTGTGATGTCTAAAACTCTCTCCCACCCATCCAATCCTAAAAACGGAGCGTACTGAGAGCGGCAAGCTAACCACTAGTCCAGCCCCAGTCTTATCTTTCGATCTTATTTTGCAAAAACCGTATTCTCCACATTGAGAGGGTATATGGTAAAAAAATCTTTACTGATATTTTCATGTTCTTATACTGATTTCATTAATGTAAACTTTCATTATAAATTTAGTAATATATTTCCGATTTTGTATGAGTGACGCGATTAAACAGTATATGCGGATGATGATGATTATCCAGTTTCGAGGAGATGTTTCACGCTCGGCGAGTGGCGACAGAATAATGGCCGTTTTCTTTATTCTTCACTCGTGACCTCTTCGTTCGTATTCCATCTAAGTCGTCATATTGCGTTTTCCAAACATCGCATTTTATAATTCTCACGCTTGCAGACGGTGTTCTTTTACATTTACATGTTTATTTGTTTCTGCACTATGTACGTGTTTATCTTTTATGTCGCTTAAAACTTTTTTAAATGAACAATTACCTTGTAAAAATACCAAGCCCTATTTAACCTGTTATTTTAAATAAACACAATATTTTTTTTCTAAAACTACGACACACGTTAATCAAAAAAAAAAGTCGCATTTATGAGTCAGAATAAAAACCTGATTAGCTCATGTGTATATTTAACCAGTATATTACATTTGAACCTGTATTTGACTGCCGAAGAATCTGGTTTGCTTAGTGCAACTGTTATTATTGAAGTGTGAAAGATCCAGTTTGTCCTGTAAGCTGCTCGTCCTTGAGACAGGTCTGATGGAACTGGTGTCCACGCACGTTGGCTGATTCCACTGTTGGCTGACCAGCTCTGCGTTGGTATTCCGGTTAATCAAAGCAGAGGTGCAATTTTCCTCTTCCGCATAGAGGCTATCGCAACCGTTAGCCATACATAGAAAAATATTCTAAATATTATTATTTAAAAATAATAATAAATCGAGCTGATTTAGTAGGATCTACCGCTAGTGACATTTAAAAAAGTTGTGTACTAGTAAGCTTTTTTCAAACACGGTTGATTTGAATATTTTGATTAAATATATGAGTAGCTGAGTCGCTGAAGACGCTCCTGACGATTTTTCAATAAAATAAATTGTTGATGTACGTATGTGCTCTATCAATTTTTCAAGTCTAAAATTCCAAATTACAAACATTAAAATGTCGTTTTCAACTCAAGGAGAAATGAAGTCGCTTACACTCATGTCCCACTCAAATTTAAATTTAAAAAAATCAAAATTAAATATTGTTCTTGAACTCGAACCTAGACCGTCCTGAACACTACAGCAAAGCTCTTACACTAGACCACAAAGAACGATATACAATATGCCACGTTACCGTAATATTATATCGACGATATCGATGAAAACGATAAAGGACGCAACCCACACCAAAAAATAGTGTGTATAACCCACACAAAACGTGCTATTACACTATATTTACATATTAAAATATAATAGGTCTTCTGTAGAAAGGCAAAAGGACTTATCCCTCCATCTTTTCAAAATATTTAATTTTCGATAATCACAATGTATACAATTTAATGCATGTTTTGTTTGGGCTATACACAATATGTTTTTTGTGTGGGTTACGTCCTTCTTCCTTTCCACAGTCGATTTGATCTATTATAAAATATATTATGTATAAATTATTGTTTTCATTCCGCCAAAGATTATCAGCTAAATATATAATACTTTTTAAATACAATATTAACTATTAGGAATGTCATTAAAGTATCTAAAATGATTAATATCTACACCGAATGCTTTAATGAAGGATTTATTACCCCATAAAGAGTATTTCAATGTATGACCGCTTGGAAGGGGCGGCTTGATTAATGTTTTTCATTAACATTCTGATAATCTCGCTGTAATATAAATACCAAGTGTCGAACTTGCATATTTGCAAATACGTATTGAATAATATTATATTTTAACTGTAAAACCATTTTAAAAATAAGTATTCAAGAAATACCTACATTAAGTAGTAATAATTTTTGATTCTTTTTTTACCATGTCCGCTACCAATGAGCGTATGGAATCCAAACGGAGGTATCTCAACAGAAGTTTTTTCTAACTTATTGTAACTCAGTTGGTCAACCTTACTTTTTCGAAGACAATAGTGATAGTTGGATAGGGCTAGGACAAGACTAGTGCTTAACTAATTGCTCTCTTTTTTATGATCGAATGGACTAACGAACAGAAATTCATAAATCGATTGAAAAATCAATTTTTTAAACTGTCCGCACTGGTTCTTGAACACGACACATCCGTAACCGTAGCCAACGACGATTACCACTTTTAAATTTCCACTTATTAAAGCCTATTTGTTGAAGATATAATAATACAATTATAATTAAAACATGATTATTTAGTAACTAATTACCTCAAATGTTTATTATATGATATACCGTCAGTATTCTGCAAGAAAACAATAAATTCAACAAATAACACATTGAGTTAGTTACACCAAAATATTCCTTATTTCAAACTCTACCGCATGAAAGAAAGCACTTATTTTTATATATTATACAAATACTTAAAAACAGGTATGACATTTCAAACATTTGGCAAACTTCTAAGTCCAATTATTCAAAACTAGTATTTTTCAGTTAGTGTCTTCATCTAGAACAACGACGATATGATATATCTATGATGGGTCGACTTATTATACTTAGTATAACTCCAAAAAGACGATATTTCAGAAAAGCGAAAACAGAGCTAAAATTCTGAAGTCATTTTTTCTGTAATAATGATTGTATGAATATAATTTTTACTTTTCTTGTCAGCAGTGTAGACATATAAAAAAATCTTATGTAAACAAGAATTAATAAATTTAGTACTATATAAATAATAATTTAATGAGAAAACCGATACTATTGGGACAAGAAAATAATAAAAATTATATCACATTTATTTCAGCTGCAAGTTAGTCTAATGGATCCATTAATTTATAATAATATTTATTTTTGCGATATATACTGTTATTCCTACTGAATCTGGAATATTGTTCCGAATTTCGTAAAATTACCAATAAATGGAGTTATACTCATAAGACTGCCCATCGTAAAAAAAAGTATCAATATTTATATTAGAAGAAAATATAATTAAATCACTCTTATCAATTTGCTTCATCAACTTTGGTAAATATTTTTATCGTTTTTTATATAAAATAAACCTTTAGTAATAATAAAAACTATTTTGTTATTTTTCTCCGCATATTGTTTTCGCCCATCACAAATATTTCCCTCCTTTTAATGTGAAATCGACAGGAGACAATTTATATATGCTTTTATTATGGACGATTATCACTATCATTTTTTTTATTAATTATGATGAATTCTAGCATATTGTAATTATATGAAATATGTTAAATTTAATGTTAACTTACAGGAATAAAGATATTTCCTTTAGATTACGAAGCCTAGTCGTAATCAATGATTGGAGTTAATCAACAATCCAAATTGTAATTTTTGCGATAAATTGAATTCTAATCAATCTAATCTGTCACTCATCGCATTTCGTGCCATTCACTAGACATATAATGACCACTCAACGATTGTCTTAAATGGTTCACTAATTTTCTCTTATAATTTTCCCAATCCATTATTGCTTATTGCATTAGCAAAGTTATTAAAAAAATTTGCTCAGCTAATGGACTTTTAATATAACTATATTTGTGATTTCAGATTAGAATTTATTGATTTGTACGAGGTCCATAACATTTTAATTGTAGACTATCTTATTTGTTTTATGTATAATTTGTTTGCTAATCAGTATCTTCTTGTCTTAGTTCATGAACCAATAGTTTTATATACCTTCATTTTTACATTAAATTTTATATAAATAGGCCTGTTATGTCAGCTGATAATGCTCGTGATGAGCGAAACCGGTCCTGATCATAATAAATTTGTGAAAGTAGTATAAATGAATTGTGTTTTATTTTTTTTAAATATAATATCTTTCCAACAAGAATTGACAGTTAACACCCGAATGATGATTGAAAAGTGATTGATGAAATTTATTGTTCACCAGTGAGTACCCGGCATGCGTTGCAATGCCAATCAAAAAAAGAGATTGTTTGTGTTTTAATTCTATTTATTGAAGTGCTTTTGGATGAAAGTAGTACACGGGCTGAAATTTCATTAAATTACCAGGTCCTAGCCCGGCCCGGCCCAAGCCCACTTTTAGAGCCCAAATTTATTTTTCTCTGTCCGAAAAAAGCCCGATTATTTTTAATATAGTGATTCATTTATACTTTTCAAACAATATGTGTTATTTTTTCCATATTTTTTGTTTTTCTGTCTGATTAAGAGATGTCGATAGTTGTACGTATTTGATCCTTTTTTTTAGATTTTCGATTTAAAAAAAAAATCTTTAGAAACCTTCACGGGTGTGAGCACAGCAACTCACCAAAGTTTCATCGAAATCGGATGAACGGTAAAGGAACGCATAGAGGACAAACAAATAAATAAACCAATATTCATTTTTATATTTATAGATTATTTTTCTGGCATATATATGGCAGTTTTAAATGAATCGTGAATTATATAAAAATAATCACAGAATAAACGCAAAAGAAATCCTTTCAAATATATATTATATTACGCAAAAACCGGAGTTGAGAATTGATCTCCGTACAACCGCCATACAATTTGTTGGTAGAAACTGGAACTTTTAGGACTACATCTCAATTACGAATTTTCTTATAGCACTGCTTGCTTCTTAAGGTTGCTTTGATGTATATCAACAGAAGATATAGCACAAAAAATTAGGATTAAACCAGTGTATTCTAAGAATAGTATAACAGATATATTAATATAAACAAATCCTATCGGTCAAACAGAATTCACAGAAATATCGAGATAAAATTTGAAAACAAAATAATTAGACTGTTTCAAGAAATGCAATCAAACGTTTCATCCAACGATAACCTTTTAGATCATCATTATATTATTCCACAGAAATATAAATATGACGTAATTCTGCGACTTTTGGGAAATTATAATATTGGCTTTATTATTTATTGTATACAAAGGTTAAGGAAAATAATCGCTTACTTTAATTTTATAAAATATTCAGTGAAATACAGTATGTCTTAAACATATTTAAATCGTCAAATATTCAAGCGATATTATGGCTTCGGGGTATTTCAACAATTACCCTTACGTAGCCCTAAAACCCCAGTGCGTGTAATTTTTGGTGCATAACACTGAAGGACAGAGAGAGGATCTCCTGTTTGATATAAAAATAGGCCAGAAGTGTCAGGATATGCCACCCAAATGTAAAGCAACCGATGAACCATAGGTTTCTGTATGAAAATTGATTTTAAATTTGCATCTATGTCAATATTATTGTTTATATCTGCTTGGCTTATATAAAATGCTGTGCAATTTTTGCATACAAGCTTTGATGAACCATCTTATTTTGATTGGGGTTAATTTTAACTTCACGAAAATTAAGGTTTCAAAGGGTTTTAGTAAAAAGAAATAATATAACGTTAGATTACTATCATCAATCACAGCATTTTATCTTATTAAAGCCAATAAAAATATGCTATTTTTTAAAACTAAATAATATATTGGGTCGGGTCCATGGTCGAGTGGTCAATATCGTTGATTACGGCTACAGTGCTCACGCGTTCCCGTCCCAGTACGGACAGTTTCATAAATTGATCGGTTTATGAATTTCTATTCGAAGACATGGATATATATGTTTTCATAAATTCTCTACAATCCATCCAATTCTAAAAACGAGACGTAGCGAAAGCGTTTTGCCAACCTCTAGTCTAACCTTACTCTTCTTATATCTCTACTCTCTTCGAAAACTACTGGTTGACTAACTAAGAAACGAGCGGTTTTCTTAAAAAAAATTCCATTGAAATGAACCTTAATTAGTAGTTCATCTGCTACACATTGGGACGGACATCCTTAAAAATATGTATATATTATAACACTGATATGATTTAAAGTACTAAAATTACTTTCGAGTTTAATCATCAAATTTAAACACAAATATTTCACAGGTTTCTCCCAAGTATGTATTTCGCAGCATCTCGAAAGTCACCAGTCACCAGTTATTAAATAATTAATATCGATTTTCCGTATTATTCCTTAGTATGTTTATTATTTTATGTCTGTACTATACTTTTTAAGTAATGATAACAGATAAGGTACATTTAAAACAATATTCAAGATTACTACGCAATTTACAGATGAAGTCTATAAAAGAGCATCAATCCGATTTGTTTTGCCAGTTTGTTTTGTGCTTGAGTTTATTTATTCACTCCATATTACAAAAGATAAACCTCGTATGTGATATTTTATTATTATTTTTTGTGATTTTTGTTTGTTCCGTTTATTTCTGATTATATAACAAAATATAATGCGTTACATTTTATAATATCAGTGGTATACTTGGATATATTTCATAAAGTGTTTATTTTACAATTAATAAAAATAATTTACAAATGTCAATAATAGAAAATGTATATATGTGCGCATGAGATCAATTATTTTAAAAAATTTGCTATTCTCATTTGCGTACTGAAATCTTTTTACGGGCTAGACAACTATTATTACAAATAAACTTAATTTTTTTCAACCATGTCCACTACTAGTGTGGAGCATATGGCCTCCTAATGAAGGTATCTAAAACACAAGTTTTCAACGAGAACTGCTTGTTACTCAGTTTCTCAAACTCTCCTAAAAACGGGGCATAACGAGAGCGAGGGCATAACCTTATCCTTCTATCCCCTACTCTCTTCAAAATAAACCTAACTTAATAATTTTAAATCATTAGTGTTGCTGAAAAACTATTTAGAATATTAGATATTATCTAATAATTTTAGTATATGCAGTAAGTTTAATAATGATGTATCAACAAAAATTCGTCTGCGTTTTATATAAACAAGCAAATTAACTGTTTTCTGGTAATAAGTTTGAGAACAGCAGTGTACTCGACGTCTTGATAATTTTATGAAACCTAGTTCATTAGTGATACAACTGTAAAAAAATGATCTTTTGATTTATTTATTAAAAAAAAAGCAAGTTGCATGAAGGCTGACTCCAATGCACAAATGCATTTGAAAACTATTAACAGACATATTAAATGAAAAATAAATGATAAAAAAAGAAAAGATTAAATTAATATCCAAAATACTTATACAGTTTTTAATAGTTTATTTCACTCATTTTTTTAAATCAACTATGTTCAAAAAAATACATCAATATTAATAAAGCTCCGTATCAACGATTTATTTTTACAAATAAAACAATTTTTTGTACTGATACCACAGTTTTATGTAATGATAAAAAAATCATTACATAATATTGTGGAATTATTACGAAAAAGTGTTTGATTTTAAATAATTTATTCAGGAATCATTTTCCTGGCGATGGTCAGTGATACAGTATTGTTTTCTGTCCGTGTGTAAGGTAGTACGGCTTCTGCCCGTGTCTATGCTTCTGACCTAGTATTGCCATCTCGTCTGGGTTTCCATCTGATTCTTTTCACTTTTCCACCAAGAATCGATATAGAAATTGCTAAAATCCAGAATAATCATGTCGCGAATTTGAATGACTAAGTAGACTCTGTCTTGTTGACTTAATGTTCAGTGATAATACATTGTTTTTTTAATAATTTTTAATTAATATAACTTGGCTATTGTTTTTTTTTTATTGTTTCAGTCAAAATGAAGTTCCTGTTCTTCGTCTTCTTCATCTTCATGGTGATGAACTTCTTCTTTGTCAATGCCCTCCCTGGAAAGCCAGCAAGAGGTCAGTATTCATATTGATCATACACATTATTTATTTTGATAACCGTGGAAACGCTTTACAATTTATTTTTATATTCAGACGCGATACGAACGCCAACTAAATTAATATTCCGTTATCAATTTTGTTTTTTCATTCAATATTTTTTGACTGCGTAAACATATGTCTGGGTTCTTTTTAACCGCCATTACTTATACTAATGTTTTTAATTTATATTCTTAATTGTTGGGTGTGTGGGATTTGGAAAATTAAAAAATCACTCACACCAATGTCCTCGGATGAAAATGAAAAAAAAAACCGATAAAATTAACATAATGGGAATGTGCCGAAATAAAGGAATAATTAAAGAGAAATTCTTTATTTTATCATAATAACATTGATTGAATTACGACTGTAGTAATTCATTTGGGCAATTAATTATTTTGGTCAGTAACTAATCCCATAAATGGTCAGCAACTTTTCCGATTTATGGTCAGTTAGTAATTATGTTTGATCAGTAAATAATCACCAAATAAAGAAAGGTAAACTTAGGTTTAATTAAAAAACTGATCGTTTATTTTATTAACTGACCACGTAATACTGAGCATTTATTTTAATTAGTTTCTGACTTTCCCTCTATTTATCTCCTAACTAGTCCCTTATTTGTTCCATAATATGGATTGTGTTCTCTGGGCAGAAAGATTTCATTTTTTTTGAAAAATTAAAAAAATTTTCTTAATTTTTTCAGTTACCGACTGCACCGACCCCAACGAAGTTTATTTATACTGCGGCAGCGCCTGCCCAGCACAATGTGGAGACAAAATCGGTGACAGGGTATGTGCAGTAACATGCGTTGAAGGATGCTTCTGCAAGAAAGGATATGTCCTCAACAAATCCAAGAAATGTGTTTTGCCCGGAAAGTGTACATAAATTTATCGATAAATTAAATATATATATGTGTATGGCTATGAATAAATTGTTACGTTTTGAGAGTTTTCAGTGACCTTTTATTTCATCTATTTCCTTTTTATTTATTTCCTTTTATTTATTTTCTTTTATTTCACCATATTTTCTTTTGTTCCCTGTTCAGAATAAAATTGTAAATATACCTCATTACATTCGTGTACAACTTACGTCATCGTGTAAGTAATTGTGTGTTTCTACGTTTGTAGGTCGTGTTCGAGTATTCATTCCTGTTTTTAATTTTCCACTATTCTATTCTTTATACTACATTATTTTGAGTAAAAATCAGTTGTGACGGCATCATCCCAACGTATTAATTATATAGTTCAATGCCAAAATAGCTATGCACATTCAATCATCGTAAAATAAATTACATCGCTATTGTTTCCCTAGTATAATTGACTTCTACTAAGTCTATTCCAGCTCAATTAATATCTATTATTACTAATTAACTATTAGAGGACTATCGATCGTCCAAATCATTACTCAGACATCTCCAAATAACCCATACTGAGATAATGCGATACTAAATATTCAAAGCCAACTTAATATTTGATTAGGTAACTACTTACATAAATGGTCAGTAACTTATTCGATGAACGGTCACTTAATAATTATATTTGGCCAGTTAATAATTGCCAAATAAATAATCACCATTTACTGAATATTTTGATTTTTTACTGATCATTTATTATTTCTTACTGACCAATAATTGAAAGAGTAACTGACCAAATAAATGCATTCAAGGTTACTCTTATTCAAATATTGTTGATTTTTATCCGAGTTTTATTCATTTTATCAGCAGGTGCTTAACAATTAGGTACTTTCCGAGTATAGTCTTTTACTGACCCAAAATAATCAACATTACTTAAAATTCCTTAGAAAGTTATCCGCTTTATCAATTTTAAGTGAATTTTTTTAATTATCTAATTACTGTGTCAGATAGAGCGCAAAATTTTACATTTGTAGATACTCTTCAATTTCAATATATTATAAAAAAATATCGGTAAATTTTTAATGGAAATAAATTCACAATAATTTACGATTAATTTAGAACCTTCTAATGATATTTATATTTAAACACGGCATGTTTTATTTCTAATAGTGACAAACGCGTATTTAGGAAACATCTTCTTGGTATTAAATGAATCTTCTAAGAAGGTATTGGTTACTTATATATACTTAACTATTAAAATCAGTGAGCCATGAATTAAGCTAGGTTGGATTAGAATGAATATCAAGTGATAAGGAGAGGACAATATTTGCAACAAGAATATTTCATCGCTATTCTGGAAGAAAACACTAAATCGAACAAATAACATATTGAGTTAGTTATACCAAAACGTTCCTTATTTCAAACTATATCGTATTAAATAAAAAAAATATTTTTACAAGATATACTTTTACTTAAAAACAGTTTTGTACAAACAAACTAAATGAAAAATGTATAGCATTTCAACAATTTGATAAACTTCAAAGTCCAATTACTCAAAACCAGTATTTTTCAGTCAGTGTCTTTTTCCAGAGCAACGACGATTTGTAACTCATCTTAATTCATGTTTGTTGATTTTCAAACCAATATTCCCTATTCTACGGAAAACATGTACACACGAAATTAATAAAGTCATAACTTTAATAATAATTAAATAATTTCTGACAGATTAATCATCTTAACTAAGAAATCTCATCAATTTTTTTCAAATCAATATTTAATATTCTATCCATTGTGCCTATGTACACAGCTGTACAGAATTTGTCAATGTTACCGACGCCACTGCTGAAATGCTATATTTAAAATAGAAACCATGACGTTTTAATTAGCGATTATCATCCGACATTCAGAAACTATTGCAGATATCATCTTCAAGGTTTACAGTAAAAAATGGAAGAAAAAATGCCTGTTATTATGTCCATTTTCATAACAAGAATTTTTTCATAAAAAAATATGTCGTAAAGAGTGTGATGTCTTAAAGCATATAAGTAATTTGTCTTTTCTGTTTGGTTAGATCTCTCCTAAAATATTTTAAGCTCTGTTTATTAGTAACCTTGACAGAAGTTTGAAGAATATTTTTTTAAAACCAAAGGTCGAACCTAATACAATATGATTATTGAAGCGATAAAAAGCAACAATCGATAAGTTAACATCTTGTCAAAATCAAACAACAAAATAGATACATATACTATTTTTTTATTCATGTCCACTCCCAACGTGGAGCATACGGTCTCCTAATAGAGGTATCTCAACAGAATTTTTCTATGAGAACTGCTTGTTACTCAGATGCTCAACCTCTATTTTTTTTTAGAAGAGAGTATGGATAGAAGGATAGGGCTAGGACAGGACTAGTGGTTACCTAATCGCTCTCGCTACGCCGCGTAAGGGTCAGATTGGTGGGAGGGAGATTTAGACATCACAAACACTCATACTATGAACAGATCCATAAATCGATTGAAAGATCAATTTATGAAAACCGTCCGCACCGGGAATTGAGCCCTAAACATCCGTGACAATACCCATACTATAGGTTATTCTTTCAAAATCTGACAAAAGCACACGAAAAAAAATATTTAAACTGTTCATTACATACAGAGTCTGATAATTTTAACAGTTGCAATCAAATTCCGATATATTCAATTTTATTCCCCTTATATTAAATGCAATAAACGGTTGACTGTCTCCTAAAAATATGCATACTTTTTTTAATTGGAAATACAATACGATTAAAAAAATAAAACTCGCTGAAACAAAAAAAAATGTGGAGACACAAAAACGTCGTTTACTACTAATGCTGCAAACTGGACATATTGTTTTTTGCTTTTAAACACCTCTATTACAAGTTGCAAGTAATTATTCTTCAAAAATTGATAGCATAATTGGAACGCAAAACAAAACTATGCCCCAGTTGTCCAATTCGTATCACAAAGACAGGCAACTATCAGCTAGAGAAATCCTGCGTGAATTAATACCGATTTTCTTCAAATTAAATGTTTTGTTATTTTATATCGGTACCACATTTTTTTATTAAATAATCATAACATTAAATTATGACGATAAGACTCAGGAAAATTTATTTATGTTGACTACTCAATTTTTCAAGGCAGTCTATAAAAGAACATCGCTCCAGATTCTTTTGTCAGTTTGTTTTGAGCTTCCGATAAATTATTTACTTCATTTTACAAATTAATAACCTCGTATGTTGTATTAAATTATTATTTTTGCTAATTTAATAAGTCCATCGATCATAATATTAGTGTTACATAACCTAAATACATTACGTAACTTTTTTGTAATATCAGTGATGTAATTTGATCTTTTTTGTTCAGCATATGTTATTATTAATTTAGAATCCATTATGTATTTTAATCTTTTAAAATAACTGTTCTGATGATCTTATAATCGTTTAAAAATTGCAATAAATTCTGTAATTTCATGTTCATAACATGTCCTTCATAAAATTCTTAATTTATCTATTTTAAATAACCACTTTTTTATGTCACTATTAGTGATAACCTTGTGTTTTGGTCATTCGGGGACGATTTTTAAGCCTAATAAATTGTTTAAGAATTAAACATTAATTTAGTTTGAAAATATATATCAATGAAAATCGTAACACCCATAGGCAAGTTTTGAAGAGTTGATGACTTTAATTTAGTGCTCAAATTAATGGCTTTACACTCCTAACTAATTTAAAAAACAACTACCAAAATGATTTCATAAGTATAAAAAACTTATTGAACATTATTGATCAAATCCATAGTGAATGAACTTATTTTTAATTTAATAATAATTTAATAATTAGTAACTATTTTTTTTTTCTATTTTCAGTCAAAATGAAGTTCCTCTTCCTCGTATTCTTCGTTTTCATGGTGATGAATTCCTTCTTCATCGACAACGCTTTCGCTGGAAAGCCAGCAACCACCAGAGGTCAGTTCTTACATTATCTAATATTGTATAAGTAATGTTAAAAAACACAATTGAAACATGAAGTAAATTGCTTGTTTCGATCGCCTTGATCATCTCATCAAATCATTCAGTATTCAAAGGCATAGGTGTTTGTGATTTGTTCACACGTCTCTGTGTCGCTTTTCTTTTTGATCACGGTGATAAAAGTGATGTCAACAAATTTAACAGATGACAACTTCATTTGCAAAATGCTGTTCGAATGGTTCAATACGAATACATAACTTTACATTGAGAGAGGACATATCTGAGTAAAACTGATTACACTGCTGTTTTTCGTTTAATGAAAAATCAGTGAATTATAGTTTCTATTCCGGTATTTAAGCCCATGACAGGATGGACGAAAGCGTAACAGGACTTTCAATACAATTCTACTTATTACGACTATTTGATAATTTCAGTGACTGAATGTGCTGATCCTAAAGAAGAATATTTATATTGCGGCAGCGCTTGCCCTGCACAATGCGGAGACAAAGTCGGAGACAGGGTCTGTGCAGTCAAATGCGTTGAAGGATGCTTCTGCAAAAAAGGATACGTCCTCAACAAATCCAAGAAATGTGTTTCACCCGGAAAATGCACATAAGCTTGCTTTTAAATATGTATAAAAATACGAATAAATTATTACGTTATGAGAGCTATCAGCGAGTTTTTATTACACCTTTTGCTCTGAATCACATAAGTTTACCGAGAAGAATCATTTAACACTTAAATTTTGACATGAATCGCTGAGTCGCTAAATATGCTCTTGGAAATTTTTCAATAAATGAGTTTTTAATGTACGTATGTGCTTTATCGATAGATCTATCGATATTTCCAATTTTAAAAATGTCTTTTTTAACACGATCGCGATCCTCGTTTTATACAATCGACGTGCTAAGAAAAAATGACAGTGTATAAGAATATTTTACTTTTCATTATGCACCGGAAACACAAAATAACTAAAATTATACTTAAAACTATCATTATGCCATAACAGTTTTTCGTGATTTACTCTTAACTCTAAAAACCTTCGGGAGGGTGTTTAGCGACTCAGCGAGTCATATATCTCTTTATTTCCCACTCAAACATTGCTTTTTCAATAGCACCCAAAGTGAGAAGAAAAATGATTTGCGTGTAATTGAATTAGAATTAATTAGACCACCGAATCTATAGAAAATAGAATTTCTAGTCGTTTGTTTTCTGTACACTGTGAAATGAAACAGCGATCGCAATCATCTCTCAGTGTTCACGCCATTCACACCAAAGTGTCCCATATCTAAAAGGAAACAATTTTGAGATCAAGGGTCATCCATAACATTAAAAACATAGCGATATATCAATTTATGTAGATTTTCCTTGTTGTTTATTTTCTAAAACAGAAAATAATCTATCGTAAATTTTAAAAAGGTAATTATTTTTAAAAAAAATGTAGTATACGTACAGGTGGGGATAGGCGGACAATATTTCTTAGATCATCTGCGATGTATACTGTTAGTCCCGCTGCAACGTTCTTATATTTGAAATAAATCGTAAAATGACCAAAAATGAAGTTATACTGGTAAGTTTAGATACAAGTATATTACTAAAAATATGACATCGACTGTGTTTTCGTCAATTGACATAACCGTCAAAAAATACGAAAATGAGTTAATGATTGGATCTTATTTTAAAGATGATAGAACAGGTCTCGGCCAAATGATGTAAATTAGAAAAATAAATTGACCACTTTTTGGAAAGGGAAACATCATTTTAAACCGGTCTTAGATTTAAAAGTAAGCTACTATTATATCGACACTCCCGTATCTGCAAACATGAGAATTTACAGGAGTGCATATCAAAGATTCATAACGCAACTCACCATATAATTTTTTCGATAAAAAGCAGTTTTTAATCTCTGGTCAATTGGTCAAAACACTGTCGATATTATATATAACCAAACAATAATTTTAATGTCGTTGTATTATATTCTTAAATGCCAAATGTATTTAATATAAACTATTATTACATAGTATTAACACAGCATTCAAGGATAGGGAATTTGATACAAGCCATAAGATTAGGTATCGATTTGAAATTAAATTTTATAGACATGCATACTTAGAAAATCGTGATGGTGTAACGTTACAAGTTAAAATGTCATTAATTTATTAAAACTTTAAATGTTTTAAATTCTAGTAAAACGCATACAATTTTATTGAATTATTTACTATGAGTCTGTTATTGACAGTAAAACATTTCCAGACATAAGATTAAATCATACTAGATACTAGATAAAGCAAAATTATCCAAATAAGTAACACTTTCAAAAAAAAGGTAGAACGCAACAAATGAATCTTTCGTCGTGATGCTACTTTATGAAGCAGTCTCTTTTGAAATTTAGCTACAAATAAAACTTAATAAACAATTGTGTTTTTTTTTATTTTTATTTGATTATTCTGTTAATCTTATTTACATGTTCTTAAAAAAATAAAATGATGTAACACTGTTTTGTCGTTGTTTCGAGAACATATTTTTTTAATGTATGATTATTAAGGTCATAATATACACCCAAAATAATGATAAAAATTAATATAAACATTGTAATTAGTACAATGATGTAACATTTCGGATATTAATATGAAAATTATATCACTGTTAGAAAAACATCAAAACATTAAAAAGTTACAACTTAAAACACAATTTGTTTTATATTACTTCCACGTCTTTACAATGATCAGGACCTTCCTCGCTCATCGCAGACATTATCAACTGATAAAATATAAATCTTAACAGGACTATTGATATGAAATTGAGTGTTATTAATTAAATAGTATTTCAAACAGCTGGTTCAAAAACTATGACACGAATTTACATATTTTTCATTTCGTTTATCGTTGTTCTTATTATTAACAAAACTGTCCAAATAATACGAAACCAATTTCGCACATAACAGTTAAAAATGTAACATCAAATATTAGTCGTAGAAAATCGAAAAATTGATATATAGCTGATTATTCTATAAAAACTTTATCACCTCGAAATATCAAATTTAAATAATTCGTTATTTCTATGTTAGGATTACTTTCCCAATTAGAACAAACTATCCCCAACAAACAGATTTTGTAATTTTTCATGCGAATCTTTAATTGAGATTATTTGTTTTTAATATAAAATCATTATTAAAACAAATTCAGATCAATATCAATATTTTTGGTTCCCACACATTTTTTAAACCATGTTCAATACCAATGTGGAATACATATGGAGTACTAATGGAGGTATCTCAACAGAATTTTTCTACGAGAATTGCTTCAATTTATCTTTTTCGAAGAGAGTACGGATAGAAGCATAGGAGATGGACAGGAGACAGGACTACTGGTTACCTAATCGGTCTCGCTACGCTCCGTTTTTAAGTTCGGATGGTTGGAAGTGAATCCTACACTTGGGAATAATATGTATAAATGGTACTGAGGTAAATTTACTGGTATTTGACCATACACCAGTAGTTGAGCTTTTTTCAATAAAAGTGCCCAAAATAATAAACGTAGCCACGGGATTGCTCTATATTGTAGAGTTCAGACGAGTGAAACCATCTTTAGTCGGATTAAGGTACTAACACATCACTATATATTTATGTCATTGGGGTGACATAACGGCCATTTTAAAACAACATCTTATGCAGTAAGTATTTATTATTTTGAATTTTCTTACTAAGGATATCAGTGAAAGTAAGCATGTGCTACTTGATTCAACCAAGAGTGGTCTGACAGAAAGCTCTGAGGCAACTCTGATGACAGATTGTCATGAAACTCTATGATTAGACATGGTCAACTACTGGAACTTTCAATTTTTTAGGTTGCTCAACTACTAACATATTAACGTGGTTGTTAAAAATTGAACGGAATTTTTTGTAACGGATCTTTCCCAAATTTTTGTCCTATCATATTAATTAAGACATATGATCCATTATGAATACACTTGTTTTGTGACCATTCGGTCTAATGCTAAACGTTGATCGTTATTTTTTCTCTTAAGTGGTCAAATACTGGTACGTTTACCTTAACTGTCATTTCGAGTTTATCCGTGCATTTAAAAGCACGAAGATCTCGAAAGGCGTATCCTGGGTAGTTAATGACAAAACTTAAAGAAAGGCACAAAATTTTAAGGATTCACATTTGATATAAAAGTTTCATCAAGCGACCTCAAAATATATTAATTCCTGTGGATAAAATAATATACCTCACCAATATCTCACAAGTATCATAAACACGCGGTTCCTACCAAACCCGGCAATTCGAAATATGCGATTAATATTCCCGGATGCAAAAAGGACTGTTGCTTATATGCTACAGGTGACTTTTATTAAATGGCTTACAAACGACTAAGATACTTTGCAAAATTACTTTCTCAAACTGCTGATTTCAGAACCGATTTCCCCTTACAAATGATTCTCATTAGATACTTAAAAGATAATTTACAAACAAGAAAGCAGTAAGCGATTTTTAAACGTTACGCGCCGCTAGAATAAAATAATCAGCATTAAAAGATAATAGCAATCCATAATGTAAAGTGCAGTATATGAATAAATTATTATTTTGTAATCAACGTTATTGCTATAAACTATTAAAACCAACCCACTTACAAAACTGCCGCTAGATGTGAGAAAAAATATCCCTTACATTTATTTCTTGGTGGAAAATAAATATTTTTCGTAATTTGATTAAATATCATATCGACTGTGTTTTGGAAAATTGATGTAACCGAAAAAAAAATACGAAAACGAATTAATGATTGGATCTCATTTTAAATACGACAGAGCAGATCTAAATTAGAAAGATAAATAGACCACTTTTTATAAGGGAAACATCATTTTACATTGGTTTTAGGTTTAAAAATTCTGACCCGTCCACTCGATGTGAGCCACTATTATACCGACAATCCCTACGTACAATCCCGTATCCGCAAACATGATAATTTACAGGAATGCATTTCAAAGATTCATAACGCAAGATACCATATAAGGTTTTCGATAAAAACAGTTTTTACTCTCTCCTGAAAAATTTCAATTTTGAGGGTTACATCAATTGACCAAAACATAGTATGTGAAAAGATATAATGTAGCGAAATATCTATTTCATAAAACGGATATTCGAGGAACCAAACGTACATCGAAAATATTCAACCCACCACAGAGATAGTGTTATAAAAACTATATCATACCGCATTGATAAATTGGCGTTATAAAACTGTTTTTTTTTGTTTTAGGAATATTCGTCAACTTAACGCATTTTTTCATACACTTATGCAGTGTCCCTACAATTAACCTGTGTTCTATAAATCATTCTTATTATCTTTGCATGAACCTCTCGACACTTCGATAAATTAATGTTATGGCTCTTTTATAATACTCAACAGTGTACCCACCACCACACGATAAGTCTTCACACTCTTATTACTTTGTTATTCATGTATCAAATTTTTGCCAGGAGAAATTCTACAAGACTTGGTTGCACTCTAGTGCGCAGGAAGTTTTCGATGGTTATTCATTATCTTTCTTTTCTGTGTATATAAAACTCCCGAACAAAATAGACCGTATACACTCGTAGTTTTAACACAAATGACAACTCAATCAATAAAAAATATACGTTGTAAAAAACAGTTATTAGAAATTCTTTTTCGTCAAATAAACCGAAACAATGATTATTATTTTCTCAAGTGTTTCTCTTCGATGATTTATGAAGTTTTTGAATATTTTAGTATCACATGAGGAAATTGTGTTGAATATTTTTTAATTTATTAGCCAGTAAGGAAGCGTGTTGTAGTTGCAAGTTGCAAGATACGTTATTCGGGATAGGGATTGCAATACCGGAAGAATATATCGATACCGGTATTTCGATATTGGATTGTAAAGATCAATACCGGTATTACAAATATAGATAAAAACGATTTAAATAACGGTAAATTGCGATCGAAATACCGATAACTCATATTAATTAGCGATATCGATAAACCTTCAAAACGTTAGTTCATCAATGCAGGAATCTGTTTATCTCGATGGAATCTTCGTGCAAATAAGTCCCTCTCAGATGCATCGCTTATTGGATGAACAGTAATTAAATGATTGTACAGTATAACACTTGCACGTTGCGCCAACTTGCCGATAATCCTCCTTACATCACCTTTTACTGTACAATTAGTAGTAAAGATTCATTCATTTAGTAAATTCACTAGTGTGCATTAAATTCATTGTTATTAATAATTGTAATATAATATAAAATAATTCACATCAAATAGTCATGTTTACCGTTCACAAAAATTCGTTGTTATAATAATCCGACACAGACCGTTGGTGTAGATGTCTCTATTCTTTTTGGTTCCCTTTCCCGATATTCGGTGGGATCTTCCGCCGACAAAAGCCGCTGATTTACCTAAACTTCAGCTATTGTAATACAGCTTCGAAGCCGAGTGGAGAACTAAGAGCCAATAGTAAATTCACTTTATGTTTTTGAATTCAAAACAATGTATTTAAACTAGTTTTATTGTTGTTGTAGCTCTTACTAACTTCAATAACTGTATTCAACTTTGCACAACCAAATGTAATGCAAATATTGATCTGGAACGACTGGGGTGTTTTTTTAGTGTCTAATGGTCCTGGAAGGTGTTTATCCCTTACCGACGTCTACAGAAGAAGACTGCTATCCTTTTTACTTCGAGCGAACCGGAACTGAGACCGAAAAACCGTTTTTTAAATGCGAAATACCGGTATTTTGGTATTGAAAAAAAACAACCGCAAGCCAGGGATCGCGGTTTCAATACTGGTATTGCAATCCCTAATTCGGGTGTGGTGAGGCGATCCGAACGCCTACAGCGGCCTGCGGTGGCAACACGCTGCGACACTGCACCAATAAATTTAATAATCTCCGCCCGCCATAAATCTACGTGTAATAAATAAAAAACGTGCGCGTCATAAATCCAACAAGTGCCGTTCATTTTCACTAAATGCCCACTGAGGTGCGTCGAACCTCCTGCCTACTGCCTGCAGTCCACCGTCATCCACTTGACCACAGAGAAAGTACCTGTTACGTAATCCGAAAAACATGTGTCTGGTGTATATTATTATGATAAAAACTTATACATAATAATTATACACATTCGCAAATATATAAAGTAAATGAACATGGAATTTCGCAGAAAATGTCAGTTTCTTTATGCCACTTAAAATTTGAAAATGGAATTTTAATGCCACGAATAACTAAGTAGGGTTCGAAATTTAAAAGCTTCAGTAATTTAAATTTAAATTACGGATCGTTCGTAAATTAAGCCTATCTTTTCTTAATTTGAATATTCGTTGAATCTGATGTTAATAGGAATATTCTGATTGTAGTTTTATTATGATAAGACTTCTTTTGATTATTTTTTGAATTCATTCGGACATTCCATTGTAAATTACTTGGAAGAAGTCCGTTATAATTAGGTATAAAATAGCATATTATAAAATTCCGTAATAATTATCAAATATAATCGATAACTATTTCGGCATTACGCCATCAAAAATAATTATATTCCATCCTTGTTCAGCTTATGTTAATCCCTATAACATTATACATTACACCTTACTACTTATATTCGGCAAGCAAAAAATACAATAGACGACATAAGAAACACAAATCTTTGCATGTAGATTGCCGTCAGAGTGCAGTGCGCTTTCATTCATCGGACATTGTTTGAAAATCTTTAGGAATAGTATTTACTTCGTTTTATCAACATAATATGTTATATTATTTATTATAATAAAACTGAAACTCTACCCGAATGCATGTTATCTTGTCATATTCTTTGCGCAACAAAAACGCAGCTTATATCATTTTGCTAACAACCTGATTTTATTCTTGCATCGTAATAATATTGTCTGAAAGGAAGGTATGAAGTTTTTAATACTTCGTAGCATGATTTTTTTGGGAACAAAAGTAATCGTAATAATAACATATTACATTTATGGCATTGCGGTTTCCTCTACCCACTTCTTAACCCTTGGATTAGTGAGTTAATATTATTTGAATACATATCCCGGGAGTTAGTTAATTTTTGCGCTTAAAAAAGCCTGTACAATTTATTTTTAAAAAAGTTTCTTGTAAATTTTTTTTTAATGTGTTGTTTTTTTTAAATTAAACAAAATTAATGGCTCTCAACATTTTATTTGATTAAAAATAAAAATATTCTCAGTAAAATAATTTATAACATTTAGTAAAATACTAAGTAAAAGGATCAAAATCAGTGGTTCTCAACATTTTATTTAATTTAAAAAATATATACAAAAATATAAATGAAATTCTAAGTAAAAAGATCAAAATCAGTAGTTCTTAGCATATAAAAATATTATAAAATAGGTATAAAAATAAGTAGAATGTTCCAAAATAATAATAATCAGTTGATTCTTTATTGCCCTTGGTGACTGTAGACGGTATATTTCTCATATCTTCAGCGGTGGTCTTTCACAAATTTATCAAAAAAATTTTCCGCAATATCTACTTATTTTTTATCTTCTATTTTCAAAAAATATATGATACAATTAAAACGGTTTTTGCATATCATTGATAAATCTATCTAGCGTTAAAGAGAAACCTGAAACAATCATCGCGCAATCACATCCTAACCCAAGATTTAACTTTTTTTTTCCGCTGCAAACGCATGTTGAGCGATTTTTTCATTAAATGTATTTTTTTACCACGGTCCGCTCACAGTATAGAGCAAAAAGACTAATGTTGGAGTTTATCTCAACAGAGTGTTCTGTTTATTTCTCTACAAGAGGTCCTTGTTACTCGGTTGCTAAACCTCTTTTTTTCGAAGCGAGTAAGGATATAAGAATAGGGCAAGAACAGAACTAATGATTCGGTAATTACTCTCAATACGCCCCAGTTTTAGGATCTATAATAATATAAATAATGATTTTAAAATAAAACACGAGGCAAAACAGTAAACTGCAAATTGGGTAATAAACGTTAAATTTATAAAATACGTCTACAGATATATACATGTCGACTGTGGAAAGGGAAAAGGACGTAACCCACACACAAAAAATATTGTATATAGCCCAAACAAAACATGT
Source organism: Himalopsyche phryganea (assembly GCA_022494535.1). Taxonomy (NCBI): domain Eukaryota; kingdom Metazoa; phylum Arthropoda; class Insecta; order Trichoptera; family Rhyacophilidae; genus Himalopsyche; species Himalopsyche phryganea. The sequence goes on from JAGVSL010000003.1 coordinate 11,600,095, forward strand.
ATAAAATTGTATACATTGTGATTATCGAAAAAAAAATTTTAGAAAAGAAGGAGGGATAGGTCGTTTTGCCTTTTTACAGTCAATATATTATATTTTAATATATAAATATAGTGTATTAGCACTTTTTGTGAGTTATAAACAATATTTTTTGGCGTGGGTTACAACCTTTTTCCTTTCCACAGTCGATATAATTAATATCAGCAGAATTTTAGAATCAGTAATTAAATTATATTAGATTATGAATTTTTGACATAAATATTAAGAATTAGCGAAATAAATTATTTACAATATCATTAAAGAAGTGCAAATTTGAATAAAAAATATTTTGTTAGCTAACAATAATAAAGTATTACTTTTCATTTAAAATTTAAATTGATACTAAAATATTTTTTTTCTTTTTCAAACCTTATCGAACTATCGAAACATAATAATTCGACGGTGTTTTGCCCAATTGATATAACCCTCAAAAAATACTAAAATGAGTCAATGATTGCATCTCATTTTAAAGACGACAAAGCAGGTCTCGGCCAAATGATGTAAATTAGAAAAATAAATTGACCACTTTTTGGAAGGGAAACATCATTTTACATTGGTTTTAGGTTTAAAAATTCTGACCCGTCCACTTGATGCAAGCTACTATTATATCGATATTCCCAACCTATAATCCCGTATCTGCAAGCATGAGAACTTACAGGAGTACATTTAAAAGATTCATATAATGTTTTCGATAAAAACAGTTTTTACCATCTCTTGAAATAATTTCAGTTTTTAGGGTTACATCAATTGGTCAATACATCGTCAATATAGTTATTGTTAATTCACTAATTAAAAAAGTATTTTCTATAAGGCGCTAGTTTTATGGTCGTAAATATTTCTTTTATGGTTACTGTATAATAAATGCCCACCTCTCAAATTCAAAACTAATGAAGATTGCCCTATATGGCTGCCGAATTATGATTTTTTAAACACGTTCGTCCTGCTATAATTAAATTCAAACATTTTCTAACTCGATTAAATTTGTTAGCTCCATTACCCTCCACCACCCGTTATGGCAATGTAGCTGTTCTATTTACCAGAGAATATATTAAGCTAACCATATCTCTTTTATCGAAAAAATAACTTGATGTACCATACTTAGATAGTAGGCCATCTGCGTTCCGAATCTTTTAGGGCGCCCTCTCCTAAATTACTTAAAACCTAAAAAGTTTTCATTTCATGCAATCTACCCTGAAATATCCTAGCCGTATTGCGAATCTCACAAACATTATTTTACTGAAAGTTTTTAGCTAGAATGATGACCACTAGATTAGTATCGATGTTTCAAATGATTTGTTTTCTGACACTAATTGTTAAAAAATGATTTAATGAAAATAAAAAGCTTTAGCAGCTTTGTATCCGTTTACCTACTCATGCACACAATTTTGATAGAAGATGACAAGAAAACTTGGATCGAAAGCGAGAACAGTTTTAGTTTATTTTTCAAGAAGCTAAACAACAAAACATAAGTTCAGGCTATTTTGTGTGGAAAAAGTGAAGGTGTTTTTTTTTTTCCCATGTCCGCTCCCAATGTGGAGCATATGGTCCTCCTAATGGAGGTATCTTGACAGAATTTTTTCTACGAGAACTGCTTGTCACTCAGTTGCTCAACCTCTCTTTTCTTTTCTTTTTTCGAAGAGAGTCGGGATAGAAGGATAGGGCTATGACAGGACTAGTGGTTAGCTAATTGCTCTCGTTACGCCCCGTGAGGATGGGATTGGTGGGAGGGAGGACTCAGACTACGAACAGAAATCCATAAATCGATTGAAAGATCAGTCTATGAAAACCGTCCGCACCGGGAATTGAACCCGAGACATCCGTAACCGTAGCCAGCGACGAAACCAACTGCGCCACGGAGTGAAGGTGTTTTACAACCAAGATATTATGTTTTTGCCCTCTCATGAACAAAATGAGTTTTGTGACATTTGCTGTTTTCAGGCCAAGGCGTTCAATTTTTTTTCGATGAATAATTTTACATATACTTTTCCAGTAGCACTAAGTTCAAATTAACCTTCATTCTTTTTACTTTGCCTATTTTTTTGAAATTGTCATGAATATATTATTCCTTACAAAACATCTTTCGTAAGAATATATAAATACTGCCTTAGTAAACTTCTAGTATCCATGCTTCTTTATATATGTATTTCCATGTCCGGTCCCAACATGGAGCATATGGTCTCCTAATGGAGATATCTTAAAAGATTTTTCCATGAGAACTGCTTGTTACTGAGTTGCTCAAACTCTCTTTTTTCGAAGAGAGTAGGGATAGAAGGATAGAGCTAGGACAAGACTAGTGGTAAGCTAATCGCTCTCGCTACGCCCTCTGAGGATTGGAGAGAACTTTAGACATCACAAACACTCAGACCACGAACAGAAATCCATAAATCAATTTATGGAAGTATGCCCGAGACATCCGTAACCGTAGCCAACGACGCTGCGCCACGTAGCCAACGAACAACTGCGCCACGGACGCCGACATGATATATGTATAATCAATGCCCGATATATATATAATCAAATACATATAACGAACATAAATCTTTTGTTAAAAAAATGCATTTTGATTTCCATAGTTAATATAAATTCACGATTTACGGAAAAATCTCTTGACTTCAGGTTGGTTCCAACTTCTGACCAACAGTCACCGAGGTTGCACAGCTCAGCGGCAAAGATACGGTTAGATTTAGTACATCCCGAAGGCAGTTTGTTATGTCGACCGTTTTGAGTTATTCTACCGTAGGGAGGTCGTAAGTAATGTTGAGTACTTATAATACCGCTTTATACAAAACTTTACTCTGCAACCCTGATACTTTTCAAAATAATTGTATTAAAAAATACTTCTCTAGATATGTATGCCTTCCTGATACTTAAAATTCCCGTTCATAAATATTATTATCACAGACTCATTCTAAAACTATAAATTATTATCATTCTTGCTGGTCGTACAACCAACTCCTATTCGAGACTTTTTTCTCCAAGAATATACCTAATCTCCGTATTAAATGTGCCAATTTCTTCCATTTCGTCTTCTGAGAAACACCTTTATAGGGTGAATGTGCCAGTAGTCAGCCAGTAAGGGAAAGATATATTTTCGAAAGGGATTTTACAAATCAATAAATGATTAATAGACTTTTTCTCGCTATAACTTCATAAAACAAGTATTAAATAATGTTACAAACTAAAAATAAAATTCAAATTTAACGGAGATTTTATTCAGCCTTTTAATATTTAATGAAATATTGAGATTATTCCATATTTTTACTACAAAACTCCTATACATTATGTAGAATAAAAGCACTCAGCATTTTGAATTCAAGCAATACTAAAACAAGTATATCGTTTTAAAATGTCCACATTGGCTATTTTTTGCTAGAGATCCCAGTACAACAGGATCTGGTTGAAATTTGTGAAGTAAATATGTATTTTTTTTAAAATACCTTTTTGCATTATAGAGTTCAGTGTAGTACAGATATAACTTTGTAAAATTTTCGCAATGCTGTTTTTTTTAATTTTATCACCATTATTAAAGTTTTCAACTAAAAAGACTTACTATTGGACATAGCTGACTTTAGGAACAGTCACTCTATTTCCTGGTTCGAATGCAGACGCCATTCGCAGCTTTCCTGCTTTGGCCAATAGTTTATTGCTGCTGCCAGGAGTATACAAATCTTAGCATTTCCCCCAACCTTTCACTTTTTCAATATTATTGACACTTTGACCAAAGTCTAGTTTCCAGGTATTTCATTTTTGTTATTTTTGTATCTTACTTATTCGTTACTTGTGGCATATCGTAATAAGTAGCATACTGGAAGTATTGATAAATATATTGTACACTCTGGGCAGGCCAACCTTTATAGTCTCTAAGCCGCTGATCCCGAACCACAGCTTGAGAAGGTTACCCGGGGCGCCGCATCGAGCACCTATCGTTATTTGTTTACGACGGCCATTTTCGATTCATTACGCACGCATGCGCGGAGAGGTCTCCCGGAGTGACCATACCCCTTCCCTTCTGACCTCTCCCCGCCATACTTCTCACGTCGGGTCATTTCCTTCACCTTCCTAGTGTCATATCGGTATTTTTACTTATACATATTTGAAAACTTGAGTCAAGTAAGAGATAACACAGTCAAAAAGCAACAAGCAAAATAAAATTTCTGAAGGTATCCCAATTTGAAAAGTGTGGATGATGATTTATTTTATAGTAGTGAATTTTACTGACTAATCCAAATTTTAGATAGTGTGAATAGTGTGTACTTTAGAATTTAACATTTCTTCATTAATGTATGTCAAATCAGCCATAATAAATAAACGTTTTATTATTGATTAATGAACTAAGTTTGATCTTCCAGGACACGGGGTAAATCGTTCGTTATGTTTTGTTAATTATTGACAATTTCTGTTTTGTCTCACATACCTAAAAATTGTTTCAAAAAAATTGGCAACATAAAGAAAGAACATTTTAGCATTATCAAAATTACAGAACTGTGAAATTTTTTTAATTAATCCATACATTTTGTATCCACTGTTTGACAGTATTTTTCGGGAAACTACTTTTCTCCATATTTCTCCAATTTTGACAACAAAATCAGCTGAAATATAACTTTTTCTTCTTTGTACATATTTGATCGCTGCATGGAACCTGTGACAATTATGTGCTTTGCTTACTTCCAGATCATGCCATCGTTAAATTAATATTTCCACCGAATACATCCTATGAATAAAATGTCCAAGTATATCTTCCAGAAAGCTGAAAAGAACTCGGAGATTAGAGAACATACCAGGCAGCACCCTGTTACGTATGTGGTCATGGAGAGACTTGGAACTGGCTGGATTACGTACTGCGGACGCTTCGGTGAACCTCAATCCTGGTAACCTCTTCTTTCGATCGGTGGGATTTCGGTGTCCAGGAGGAGATTAGGATACTACTACAGGATGTACTTGACGGAGCTGAGGGAGTATGGCATGTCTTGGGAGGAAGCAAAGCTATTGGTGGGTGACAATAGGTGATGGCCATATGATCCACATTGGGAGTGAATATGGTCAAAGAGAAAGAGCATGGCAACCTTTTTAAACTGCATACTTTTCCAGGTGATAAAGCTTTCAAAAAGGAAAAAAATTGTCATGAATTACTTATACATGATTGAAATTGAAATGATTTAATTGTAGTCTTAGTCACGGAAAATATCACACAACTAAACCGTGTGATAATCTATACATCCGAACCTTTCGCCGAGTGATCAACGTCGTTGGCTTCGATGCTCAGTGATTCAAATCACAGTACGGACAGTTTAAAAAAATGATTTTTAATCGATTGAAATGATTTGTCTAAAATTCCTTCCGTAGCGGTAGTGATTAACACACCACTGGTCCTGCCGTAGCTTTATTCATCTATACTTTTCTTTAACATCTTTTCGAAAAAAAGTGACTAGTTCTCGCAGAAAAATTCTGTTGAGATAAGCTCCATTATCTAATCTAGAGACTTTATGCTGCATATTGAGAGCGGACATAGTTTAAAATATATGTTTTCATATATATTTATATAGCTGTATAAAAATGCTTGATAATTTTGCGTTTAAAATAACATTTGTACGCTTTTTACAAGAAGTAATCGCTTGACTTTGTTTAGTCAAGTTAATGACGACTTGTACAATAACGTTATCTCATGATTTAAGGGATTAATAAGGTCCACCTTCATCGATCACTGTTCACTTTGCCGTGTAAAGTTAAGTTCATTCCGAATACTTACCTATCTAGTAAATAATTTACCTTTATCATTTTGTATTTAATGGCTGTAGATTTCTTAAGACTTGAAAGATTTTAACTGTTTTACTCCCGCTCGGCTTACTAGAAATAGAAACTCGTTTAAGGCATTTGACAAAACGTTTCGTAATCAGATTTAATGTTAATGTATCGATATTATTTAATACTCAGATAAACAAAGTGCGACAACAATTTTAATTATTTAAATAAAAACATAAATTAGAAATCACCTACGTAAACATTATAAATATTGGCTGTAATAAAATGAAATCAGTACGGCTTACATCCAGTTGGAAAACTATTTTGAATATAGTTTTATAATCCGAGTACATGCAAATCTCAAGGAATTTCTCCTAGGACATTCCTGGCAAACATTTGAAACAAGCATAAGAGTGTGATGGTGGGTACAACGTTAAGTACCCTGAGCATTAAAAAATAAATCCCAGTACATGCGGACAGTTTTCATTAATTGATTTTTCAATCGATTTATAGATTTCTTTTCGAAGACATGAATGTTTTTGATTTCTTAAATTCCCTCCTACCAATCCAATCCTAAACACAGAATGAAGTGAGGACAATTAAATTACTACTAGTCGTGTCCCAGTCCTATCCTTCTATCCCTACTCTCTTCGAAAAAGAGAAATTAAGCATCTGACTAAGAAACAGTTCTCGTAGAAAAACTTTTGTTGATAAACCTCCATTACGAGGTCATATGCTCCACATTTGGATTGGACACGGCTAAAAAAAGTTTTATAATATATTGTCTGATAACCGTGAACTAGAACTCCTGTTTTAATCCGCTTCGTAATTAATATGCAAGTAATCATTCCTTTTTAGTAACAATCTTTTCAATTATTTGTGAAAAGCAATTATTGTCTTTCCCACTGTAACGTTGAGATATCTACTAAGTTTTGTGAAAGCATAACATAATATAGTGCTAGGTTGGTAAAACTTCGATCTTTTTGGTTCTGTATCCGAGGGGTGAATACAGTTGGGCTTTCGTCCATTTTATTACGGGGTCAAAGAGCCCACCCCACTTCCGACCCTGAAAACGAGACAGAGAGGAAACGACTAAAGTCATTTCTCAACTCTTGTTGAGTGACTGACTTAGGGGTGCATATTATGTGCCATAGTGGAAGATTTCATAAAAAAAAACAAAAACAATAAAGTCCTCTTTCAATGGAGTTTGGGATTGTAGAATTTAATTCCATTTATAGAATTAACCCCTTCTTCCGAAATCACGAGTGATATTCGTGACCGAATGACATGGGCATATTTAGCAACTACGAGATTTGTTTAATTATTCTTTATATTACTTAAAATAATTAAATAGTATAAAAATGATTTGTTACTGAAGAATTTATTCACAGTAGAAAGTGTTACACTTTATTTCAATAATATAATTTAATTTTTGCTTCCATTGATAATTTTTCATTCTTTATTTGAATTTTTGAATTACGAAATATGGAATTCTCAACAAAGCGTGTTATATTTTGAACTCAACAGACAATTTGTATTACCAATTTATTCGCTTAGCTGAATAGTATTAATTGTATTACTGATGAAATTTTCTACAATAATTCATTTCAAATGAAATATTCCCTAATGGAATATTACTAAAACGAATTTATCGCCACTATACTTCTGTTATCAGCGTCGATAATAAACCCGACATTTTATTCATGCAAATGGTGTTCGCGAATGCAGTGTGCGGGTTCAACCAATCGCGTGCCGTCCCGCGCATTTTGAACCGCGAAGCCTGTTCGTAAATTTAATCTCCATGTTGAAATTAGATAACGGAATTTAATCGAGGATTGAAGTGCATAGATAATTATAATTGTGGACATTATTTACGCTGGACGTAGAGAAAACTTAAATATGCAAATCTTGGGTCGTAACTTTGCGTCGATTTGATTCTACGGATTGTCTATCTTTGGTTTATTAAAGATGGAGTTTTCACCACCGTATTCCATTTTCAATACTATACCAACAAAAATCTTAATTTAATTAAATAGAACATAGTTTTAAAAACTATCAATCTCTAAATAAAATAAACGTACCTAATCTTATGCAATTTTTGAGATATTTTAGCATTAGGTACTTTGATTTTGTTTCTCAACCTTTGTTTACCGAACTGGGATAGGGATCATTGTTGTGATCAACCTAGGTGTCTATCTAGTACCTAGACTTAGTGATAAGATTTGTCGTATTTTATCTTGTATATAAGCGATGTAAACTGTTTACTGTCTGATAGTTCGAGTTCATTCGTGTGCTCGATGCCTGAAGATGCCGAAAGGCGAAACCAGTGTCGTTAGTGAAGAAATACATGGAAATTTATAAAATCTCAATAATTCAAATTTGGCTTCGAAAAGAGTTGAATGTAACCGAAAGTACCAGGTATGACAAAATTTTATAATTTATATTACTTTATGAGATAATGTTTTTATAAGACAACTTACTTATATTATGCTGACTGATTACTTTTTTTAATTTATACAATATATTTTATGTTATTATCTGATGAAACCAAATTCACAAACAAAAAAAAATTAATACTTAAATATCTTTCAGTCTTATTACTAAATAAAAATTTTAAAACTGTTATTATATGTAGGCAAAAGAAATATTTAGTAACCTCTAATCTTAATTCCTTATATTATATGTAAAATAAATATAGATAGATGCTTCTCAAAGAGGCGAAACACGACTGATACTCAGTTACACAGCCAATGGAATTATAATTTTAATTATATATTAAAAATAAATGTTCACAACGTTATCCAGTGAAAATATCTGCGTGCGAAAGGAAGAGGGCGTTAAGTCTAAAATTGGTACTTTTCAGGAGAGCCAAAACAAGATTTGCATTTGTATAAAATTTTATGAAAGATGTGATGCTTAAACATGAATTTAACCAATTCAGCAGCATTGATTCGATTCTTCTTTTTTTATATTATATGCATGTATGTGTTGTAGTTATTTGAGAATATTTAACTCATTTTTCAACTAATTCGCACTTTTCTTTTTACACACAGATATAGTCTTTCAGTCAAAGCAAATCGGTTTCCAACTGGAATTGATTTTAAAAATTCTGCTTAGAATATGATCTCAGACGTGAAATTCAAGTGTAGTAAGGGCATTATTTATTTCTTTTCGATAACAAATTGGCAAACGAATTTATTGGATTCTTTTTCGATCTTGCCAAATCGAGATTATTTCTGCAAGTTCATTCACAGTCTATTAATTGATTCCACCTACATATTTATAAAGTCGTTTTCTTTCCGAAGCATTGTTATCACCCAGACGTAATTTTAAAACGCCGTTTTGTTACGTCACTGCGCTATTTACACCTCATACAGCGGACTGCTACAGAAATATTACTTTAATAATTACCCTAATCACTTTGAAATGTTGTCATAATTCTAGTAAGCTGGATTCAATCAATACTCAACTTAAATTATTTTTTTCACCGATAGATGTCAACATCTCAGAAGCTTAAAAATAAACTTTAGTCTCAACACAGACACAGCTTTCCTTATACTACGCATCTGTCTTCGATCAAGAGCGGTGAAATTCTAGCCTCCAGTGCTACCGAATTTTTGACCGAATACAAATTCGCCATTCATTTCCATACATTTTTATTATAACTAATTACAGCTTATTGTGGCCTAACAAATAAATTAATACAGCCTTACAATTTTTGAAAAAATAAAACACAATTTGTTTGTACTACTTCCACGTGTTTATAATGATCAGAATCGGTTTCGCTCATCACGTGCATTATCAGCTGATCAATTAGTACAAGGATGCCCAACGGGTCAATCGCGATCGACTGGTCGATCCTAAAGCAAAATTTTGTCGATCCCGAAAACTTCCGTTTTTAAGCACAGTACTTTTTAAGCACATACTTATCTAACAATATTTTGCATTTAAAATTAACATTTTTAAATTTGAAGGAAGGAAAAAACCTTTGTTAATTAAAAAAAAAACAAATTCCTATAAGAATCATACTAGAAGTCGATCCCAAGAAAATTTTAAGTTGAAAAATAGCTCCCAAGGTAAAGAAGGTTGGGCACCTTTGAATTAGTACAAACAAATTGTGCTGTATTTTTTTTTAAATATACTGCCTTTCCACTAAGAATTGAATTTAAAAATGGCAGCCTTACAACATGAAAATATTCGCCACCTCTGAAACGTCTAAAATAAAATATGCTATTTTAACTACAATAAAGAAATTATATTTTATTTTTATTTATTACAAATACTGATTCAATGTTTGTAATTATTTTAATATACACCTCATTTGAATGTTTCCTTTCTAAAAACCACCCTGATTAGTGGTGAGTTTATTTGATGTATTTGAAAATAATAAGTAGATAACGATTTTATTTTTTATGTTTATTCTGCTATGGTATTTTCTGATATATTGCAGAATACTATCCGCCAAAGAGGTGCTGCGTTGGTCATCCTATTGTTACCGAAAGGCATTCTTTTGCCGACTACAAGCGCACCGTGGCTCTATTAAACTATATACGGCATGCGTTTCACAACATAATTCTTGCAAAACACACTTCCGGCGATGTTGACAAGTCGGGAGAGCTTTCACTGCTGATGCCTTCGTGCTTTAAAATAATAGCGTATTGTGGTGGTGCCACCGCGAGTGTTAACTCTTTCCAACCCACATTATATCACCCTGCTAAATTATCATCAAGATTTTAACAAGAATATTTTTAATAAAAATAATGCCTTCTTTTAACCAACAATTGACAGTTGACATCTTGAAAGTGATGGACTAAAATTATTACTTTAAAATGAATAAACAAGACATTCGCGAACATGACGGAAAATTGCCAAAGATTTGAACACTTTTGTAGACTGAACACCCACAATCACTATTTGTAAGGGGTTTCTCTAATTTTTTTCCTATTCAAAACCTTAATCTGACCGAATATTCATTAATACAGTGCTTAACTAGAAAACATGCTGGAAAGAACTCAGTCCGTAACAACCGAAGACATAAAAAATAGCCCAGAAAGGGAGAGCCGTGGGAGAAAATTTTAATGATCACATATCGCATCCATGCCTTCCACAAGTCTATTGAAAAATCAATTGTAACACTGTTACCGAAGTATACGACGTTGGAATCTCGGGATGTTTACTATATCCGCTTCCTACTCGAAGCATATGGCCACCACACGTGCCTCCGATTATCTATCCCCCGCTTATCTTTTTGCTTCCTTCCAGGACAATCCACCGTCCCGTAGTTTCGACGATTACATCATTTGGAAGGTCATCAACAGTCTTAAAGGGTGACGGAATCCAATCCAGTTGGTAGAAGAGACAGGCAGGATTCAGGCTCCATCGTGGCATTCGCAGAACATGTCTAAGCCAGGTCCATTGTTGTGTTTTATTATATTTTAATTGGATAAATATAATAAAAATATTAAAATCGAGCCACAAAGAGTAAACGCCTGAGCAGGGCAGTCGCCAGGGCGGCTTCATCACACAACACTTTTCTCTTTCAAAAAGACCGACAAGAGTTGTCCCCTATGTCACTAGATAACAATTCCCAACAGTGGTCGATCACCCACAATATTTAATAAATTTTAATATATTTATTGAGCATAGAGCATTTTCACACTAGGCTAAGATGCTATCTAATGGCATATTTACAGAACAGGTAGACGCCTGGATAGAAGGTCCTAGGGCAGGGTGTAAGATTTAAGACATTAGAAAAATGCTCTATTTTAAATTCGCATGACGCAGAAGTGCTAAATAGCTTTAGAAATAATATTATAAGAAATTGTATTTTTCTTATATATTATTATGTAAATGTCACAGTTTGTATTCCAATTCAGTAAGTTTTAAAATGTCACAAAATTATCTAATAGAAATGACAAATAACCTAGATATCAAATGCTAAATAAAATAAACTACTTTGGGCCACAAAACGAATCGAGTCGGGAAATTCTTATCTTTGTGATTGAATTTTTGGTATTTTACAGCAACTATTTTAGAAGTGCCAAATAACATGAAGATATCAATTACTTTTTTCTTAAATTTAAAAGGACATTTAATTCTTATAAAAACCTTACAATCGGGTCGATCTTTGACGAGAAAAAATGGTCACTTAATTGTTTTTATTAAATCCCTTCGATAGACAAACAGATGATTACGAATATATCTATAAAAATCATTTTTTTGTATTCAAATAATATATAATTCCTACGTTGGCGCAATGACAAAAGAACTATCAATATTAAAGAATTCGTGTGGAATTTAATACATTCCTTTGTTTAACCTTGTTGGGTTTTCATATTTAAAATAATGTGGATATTATTTATTTTAAATATTCGAAATCAAAATTGGGATGACCGATTGTATCAAATATCTATTAAACAAAACGCATTGTTTGTTTAAACATGAATAAAAGTAATTACGTATATTTATCAATTCACACCCTTGCAGTAATATACGAACACGTACCCTTAATTCATTAGCACACGCCCTCTACCCAAAAAATAAACATTAATTGAATATTTCTTCATCTTATAGTCTTAATAAATATTTGTAGCACATGCCTCTCCGGTTCAGCGACAAATCAATATAGTGACAAATGTGACAAAAACCACAGTGACAAAACAAGTGAAATTATATTAAATATGTAGCGATACATGACGCCGCAGAATTACTAAACGTAATACTTGCATTTACGAAACATCATACGTCATTTTTTTCAGCATTATTGGCTAAGCATAATTAATTATTAGTTGTAATCTGTATAACTGTAATCGCGCATTCTGTAATCACCTAAAGATCGGAATTCTGTCGTCACTCGCCGAACGAATCCATCATCCGTCATACTGTTTTACTGTTTGTTTGGAAGTATATTCCTAAAAATATTTTTTTAAAGTTGTGCTGCATATATAATTCATTCATAAATATAATAGATACGAAAAAATATTATGTGTTGTATTTTTCCCTATTCTGCTTGGAACTATGTTGTTTTGTCACTGTGTTGTCTTAACCGGTAACCGCCCATCCAGCTCTGATTATAAGGCAAGTTTTGTGAACTAGTGTATAACACCATGTAAACCGTTGCCACTTGTTTCAAGTATTTTCCATTAACTAGCTGAGTCAATAACAATGCCCATATTTTAGAGAAAAATAGTCGACGACATTGTCCAATATTCTAATGCGCGTTATCTATAAAATGACACAGCTTTGCATATTTTATTATCAGTCACTAACCCTGCCGTATTCAAATAAATTGAGACTTAATGGAAAAATAATAGAAATTAATTAATCACAATAATAGTACAATAAAGTATTCGTTGAACGGTGGGTGCTTATGAAAAGGTCATGAGTCAATCGCTCAACCGCAAATTTCAATAAATTAGATTATCGATTGAGTACATAAGAAGACTTGAAAGACAAAATGGCGTAAAGTTTACTAAGACACTCTTCAGAAAAATGAACTGAAAAAAAATACTGCTTTCAGTTAATACTATTCATAGCATGTTTTGCAAAATTATATTTCATCATGGTAACTACAAAATTCTTGATGTTATTTGAGCAATCATTTACATTTAAAATCGTCTACCCAATTCATCAACGCTTTAGAGGCATAATATTATAATTGTGGCGTGGAATAATTATTGCGTTATTTCTGTGTAATGTCAATATTAATATTACCGTTTACCGTACTCCACGTAACGCCCAAAAAATATAGTACATCAATTAATAAAATGTTAAAAGTTGAAATATGAAAATAGCACAGTTGACAGCCAAAATTACATATACAAATTTCACGCCGCTACTGTTCAATGTTTGGGAGGACTGTGACTGACAGACATATAGATTTATACATGTATTTCATGTAGTAAAGATTATGTATGTCGTATGTCGTATAAAATCATCGAATTGTCCATATCAAAAAAACTAAAATAAAACCTAAAATATGTGAACTCTCAAAAACTTACTATTTAAAAGTGGAGTGGTGAATATCGTTGACTACGGTCACGTATTTTTCTGGTTCGAATCTCGGTATAGACAGTTAAATTGATTTTTCAATCGATTTATGGATTGGACGAAGACGTGGTTGTTTGTGATGTCTAAAATCCACCCCTACCCATTGAATCCTAAAAACGGGACGTAGGGAGAACGATTAGGTAAACACTAGTTCTATCCTTTCCCTATGCTTCTATCCCTACTCTCTTTGAAAATATATAGGCTTAGCAACTGAGTAACAAAGAGTTCTCGTAAAAACGCTTCACAAGAGTGGACAAGGTAAAATAAAATGTAATCTCAACAGTCCCAGCAGATAGCGATTTGCTAACTCTTAGTCATTACCCTGTCCAATCGTGGTATGTCTACGATCTCCGAAAAATAAAATTTGAGTGATTAATAACAAACAATTATCGTTAAGCCTTAGAAATGCTACGTTATAAATCCATATGCTCTACATTGAGAGCAGATGTGGTTGAAAAAATCAGACGTCGATACGTATTTTACAATCTAATTGAAAATAAATATATTAATATTTATTTTCAATTGATGAAATGTTACACAAAATGACACTTAAATATGAAAGACGATTTTTCTTGTAACAGTGCAAAAAATAATGCTACTGGTGTACGAAAATAGATAACCTTTGTCAACTTTAAATCAGGGGTCAACATTTAAGAGCATCATAAATAATTGTACGCGTCTTGTCCATTTTTTTTCCGATCAATAAATCTACCTTTACTACGATCATATAAATATAAAAACGTAATTTAAATTTTTTATCACTCTTGCGACTATAAGTCCTTTTTAATGTGGAATTTTAGTTTAAATGAATAAAAAACCGATTAAAATCGTAAATATCTAAAAAATAAAATAATTAATTATTATTTCAACTCGTATGTTGATGTAATAACAAAATTCATATATGCATATTTAGCTTGTACGCTTTCGTGGCATTTTTTATGGAATAATATATCCATGTATGTTTCTTATATAAATTATAATATATTTAAATAAAAAGTGTTTGTAAAATAATAAAATTAGACATGATGAGACTGAAATCTCGATGTAATTATTTATTAAATAATCATTACTTTTAATGGTACGTTATAAATTAAATTTTAAAATGATTACCGAGATATAAGGCATGCAGAAAACATAGCTTTATTTATATATTTTATTTGATGAATTATTCTTAGGGTACATCTTTGTTAAAAAAAAATGATGAGAAATACTCCGTGTAAACATTTCATCGATGTTTGTTTTCTGTTTGTGCCAAATAGTTTTTTTCATTATTTAATCAAGATCGTTAACGAACAACGCTAGCTCGCTTTGATCAATTGCAACTAATTATTTAGTCAGTAACTAATCCGATAAATGGTCAGTAAAAAATAATAAATACACATCTGAACGTTTAATTTAATAACTGACCACATGTATACTGGCCATTTGTTGAATTAATTACTGACAATTTTGATTAATTACTAATCATTTATATTTCTTATTGATCAAAAATTGAAAAAGGACCCACCCAATAAATGCAGGTACTAACACCTCATTTATTGTAGTTATTAAAATTAAGATTATTTTCTTCTGTCTGCTGTATATGGCTCATGGGACGACAGTAGAGCCCAAAATCGATGAATTATTTTTGCTCTATAAACTAAGTCTAGTCAAGCGAAACCGGTTATGTTGTTTGAATTAAATTTGGGATATTATTTAATTGACAAGTATTTTCATTATATTTTAAAAAATTGGGATGTAAAAATAATTTAAAGTTCAACGAAATTTACTTGACTGATTTGTTAAATCACATGACACACCCTGGTTTTTGTTCACTATAAATGTCATTAGTGTCCAGAACTGAAATCACCCAGCGGCAACAGCAATAATTCGCAGAATCGGCCCAAAAGCTTGTTACCATGCCGTTCAATAGCCGCCGGGTACGTCCGCTGAACGAGTCCATTTTTACGGAAAGGGGTAGCTCCGACGGTGCAGGGAGTTTTTTTAATTGTATTTGTAGACAGTCAATTACGATCTGTCGAGCCGGACGAGTGAGGTCTCGTCGCGGCGGAGGTAACGTGACGATGTGAATTGTTTGTTTGTTTTTGATTTGCATTGGACTTAATTTAAAATCTTTGTCGTGTCATTTGTATTATAACTTAAAGTAAATTCAGTTGCTAAGTAAATGTAAATGTAGAATCAATTTTATGTGTTAGGATTTATATATTTGTGTAATGTAAACCACTGCATCTTGGATGGAAAATAAATAAGTTTTGAACCGGATTCGAAATGGCGTTTGTCTGAGATCACAGCCCTTCAAGGACTCTAGACAACCAGCGGCTCGCCTCTCTTCGATCCGGGGTCTTCTCACACATTAATTTTATGGTGAATAATAATGAGCTATGGAAATCGAAATTATGAGAGAAACTGACTAAATATTCTAGCTGTCTGTTATACGTTAGACCTATAATCTAAGACAATGAAAAAGAGCTACAATCCACTGGTTTATTCCTCAGATAAAATTATTATCATCAGAAGTACACAGCAGCGGTGATGAGGACATAGGGTGCTTTTATTTGGATGCTAATAACGATTTAATAAATCAGCAAGTTTTTGTTGCTTCTATACCTATCTGATATTTTTTTATCTCCGTACTTTATTGTGATACAAACGATTGACTTATGATGCTTATTACTTGTCTGAATAACAACAGTTGAATCCTTTTCCCTATACCGATCTCTTGGCACGGCGGTGGCTCGCTGACACCTGCGTTTGTGTCAACTTGTTTACGATCGTCACAACTCGACCGCTGCATTGTAATATATTTATTTCAATCGATATTTCAGCCAATGACAATTTAACGCAGACATGTACAACCATTGATAATTGGAACAAATTTAAAATTCTCTTATTTGTATAATGATACATATATAAGTTACATTTTATTGGCATATGGCTTTTTCAATTAGCATCTACAAATAGGATACAAATCTTGCACAAAAAAGAATTATAAATGAAGTGTTTATGAGATAAACTGTCGAGTTCTTTATTAATGTAATGTAATGTGTAATTGTATGTACCAAAAAAAAATTAAATAGTTACTCAATAAAATATTGCTTACTAAGCAATCTTTTCTACATTTTTTATATATAAAACATTACTTTGGTATTATTAAAAAAATAGTGAATCCTTAAACTAAATCTGATAATCAATTATGAACGTTTTTAAGCTATACTGTAATTAATGGAGTTACGATCCTTTCAATCTAGGTGAACGATATACTTAGTGGCCGGTGAAAAGAATATTAGGGAGTGCAAAAAAAAGTACACCTATTTTATGCAAGAAATCCATCCTCCGATTTTGAAAACACTTCAATAACACGAACATCAAAGTACGATATTGACGTTACCAACTGTTTCTCTACACTTAACATCGCAATAGCATTTAGTCTATCATGAGTCATAGTATTTCTCAAAAATGACTAAATCCTTTTTAAAGTTGAGAAGGAACGTTCACTTTCCACTGAAATCATCGGTATTGTACAAATAATCTGTAGTAACACTTTCACTAAATACTTAGAGTAAATTATTATTTGTAAAAAGTTGAAGTATGGAAAATGCATCCATCGGTGACGCACAAACCTTTCCTACTGAAAATAACAGTAAATTCATTTTTAAGCTTTAATTTGTGAAGAGGTGTACTGTTCTTATATGCGTAAGAATGTCCCATACAAATCGAATCAGCGACACACATGACAACAAACAACCTTGCATGCGATATACTTAAAACCCAAAGGGATCAGTACGAGATCCGCACTTCCTGGACAAAGGCAGATTTATTTCTTCTCTTTTATTGTATTAGCGCGGAATACGTCCGCTAAGCATTTTTGTGAATCATCGCTTCCTGCAATATTGTTTTATGAGGAACACGCGGGGAATTTAAAGTTGGTGAATTGTTATATTTGTGTTTATATCGCTTATTAATTGAATATGTAAATGGTAGTACAATGCACGCTTTGCTGCTTTACAACAGCCGTCCCTGGTGGTATATTGACGTAATGCAGTTATCTGCTACACCCTCAAATAGAGAAACATTCCAAAATATGAGGATACAAACAAATAAAGTAACAAACACTCTTATCGTATTTTTAAGAGACAAACACTTGATAACGTAAGCGTTAGTAATTTGTATTGTGCTAAAGTCACACATGAGCTTTACTTATAATTGTAATAAATATGTAGGCCAGTAATACCAGTTATTTTATACGATATTCTTTTATAACTCAATTGAATTTAATTACGTCGATAATTGAATTTAATGCGAGAATTAATATCATAGATAAATTAGGGGTTAACAGTTTTACGGTATTGGTTTATCACCTCTGATGCAAGCTGTTTATGAGATAATCTGAGTTATCGGTTTATTGTTGTTATGTGAGTTATGCAGCGTTTATTTGCAACCAACAATTTTATTGCGGAAAGACTCAATGGATATATATTACGAAGTATATAATAATAATACGAAATACAGTTTCAGAGTTTGCCTCTGGGACAATAAAGGTGTGAGCGGTGAGAAGGTTTTTGATACAATCTATACATAATAGCATATGTAGTTATTTTATTACATATCATATTGCATGCCTACTTATGGACTTTCATGCTTTCCAGCTATCAATTTTGTTGTAATGTTTTTTTTTAAATACCAGACATTCATTGCCAGTCAAAACGCGAAATATTTTCAAATCACATGAGATAAAATCTAATGAGATTTTTTTCAAGTCACAAGATCAGCTCAAGGAGAAAAGACATCGCAAAAAGTCTAAATTTATATCGACGTTGCCGAAACTTGAACCCATACCCAACTGATTGCTTGGGTAAAGAAAGCTCTTACTACTCGTTACGCTACATAAGGCAAGGGTATCCAACAATTATGAGGTAAGGAACTTCACCATGCCCAAGATCTCAAATTAAAGCTAGAAAAAATCTAAATTTTAATATAGACGTTGCCGGAACTTTGACCCATACCCAGCTGATCGCTAGTGTTGAGCCCTTACAACTCGTTATATTATATAAGCCAATGGCATCAAATAAGCTTCGTTTTGCAATAATTATCAATTAAGAAAGTTTTTTGAATGAAACTTATATTGGCGAAAATGCAAGTGCTGTACGAATAGTCACAAAATGAAGGGGAGTCAAAGAAGAATAAAAAACTCTTTATGTTGTTTTTCATTATTTAAAATATGTTTACTTACAATGTACAATATAAGAAATTTGGATTATTGAGATTTTGTACACTTCCATGTATTTTGTCACTAACGACCCGGGTTTCGCCTTTCGGCATCTTCAGGCATTCGAGCACACGGATGGACTCGAACTGAGTCAGTTACAAGTGTACAAAATGTACTGAGAAGTGTACAAAATCTCAATAATCCAAATTTAATATTGAAATTCCATCAAGCACCCTCAGTCGATGTCTTAAATTATACAATATAAGAATTGAGATATTTGACATTGTGTAACATTGGCAATCTCCCAATAATTCGGCTAGTAATTTTTTGTTAGTATGCGCAAACGGTTATCTAGTCTGTTATCCATATATGTCAAACGAGTTCGATATATGGATATAATAAATTTCATATGTAAAAACGAAGATTCACAGAAATATATGCCTACAAGTATTATTGTTTTCGTCCGTGGTTGTAAATTTAAAATATGGAAATCATTACCATTTTCTAAATTCACAATCGTGATTGAGATCCACCAAATTTTTTTTCGCGATCGACTGGTTGGGAACCTTTGATATAAGGAAAATCATTTCCATGCTTCAGACCAAATGATTTATTAACCTTTTTAAAACTTACATAATACATTAATCAGACAAAGGCGAATGTGAAACGGAGACGATGAGAGACAACATCGGAAGCACATATGTATTTATGACATTATTTATTCTTTGGAATTTTTTGCTAATTTTTCTATGTTCACTGTATTTTTTTTACACGATGATCACTGAAACTTATCATCCATACAAAAAGTGTACCGAATGTTTCAAATTCAATATGACAACCTGGAATTTTGTTTCAAACATCAAACATAAATAATATTTATATGAAATATTGAGGCGGTAGGTGTTTAGCCATTGAACAATAATTCTACTGTGTTTTGGCTAATTGATGTAACAGAAAAAAAAAATACAAAAAATAGTTAATGATTCGATCTCATTTTAAAGACGATAGAACAGGTCTCGGCCAAATGATGTAAATTAGAAAAATAAACTGACCACTTTTTGGAAGGGAAATGTCATTATACATTGGTTTTATGTTTAAAAATTCTGAGCCGACCACTTGATTTAAGCCACTATTATACCGACACTTCTTGCGTATAATCCCGTATCTTCAAATATGAGAATTTCTAGAAGTGCTTTTCAAAGATTCATAACGCAACTCACCATGTAATGTTTTCGATAAAATCAGTTCTCTCTCTACAGTTTTACTCTCTCTTGACATCACTTTTAAGGTGTTAACTGTCAATTCTTGGTGGAAAGACATTATATTGTAAAAAATAAAACACAATTCATTTGTACTGCTTCCACATATTTATAATGATCAGGACCGGTTTCACTCATCACGAGCATTATCAACTGATAAATATACAAACATAACAGGCTTATTTATATAAAATTGAGAGTTAAAATGAAGTTATATAAAACTGATGGTTCATGAACTGAGACAAGAAAATACTAATTAACAAACAAATTATACATGAATCAAATGAAAGAGTCTACAATTAAAATGTTATGGACCTCTTGCAAATCATTAAATACTAATCTGAAATCACAAATATAGCTACATTAAAAGTCCATTTAGCTGAAAAAAAAATTTAATGACGTTACTACTATAATATAAAATAATGAATCAGGGGAATTATAAGAAAAAATTGACAATTCTCTTGATAATTTCAATTTTGAATCAATTGGCCAAAATACCGCCTATATGTTTTTGTGTATATATTTTAGCAACAAACTAGATAGAACTTTGTCTCTAGATAGAACTAATCAGCTGGGTGAAGAATTGGCGGAATATGATGACGCCTGATAATATACATAATGACATATCTGATGACGATTGAGGAGTGGGCGGAGTCGGGGGAAGGCGCGTCATTCTTCTCGGCGACGCCTCTCCTCCATTTGCAGAGCAATCTTCACCTGTCACTTTTCCGACCTTACTCACCAATTACCGCCATTATCACTCGCATATCAAAATCACACCGACAAACTGTCAGCTGTTAATCCTGGTATTTCAATAAATGTGCTCGTGATGTTAATCAATAAGTCATTAAAAAGAATATTATTCACATAGTAAACTTGCAATCTACATATCGATACCTCAGTTCCAAAGTGTAATAACTCAAAAAATACAGCTCCGAGATAATAACGAAACAAGATTTTGGGCAGACTTAATGTTCTACTATACATCAAATTTTTTTAGACTTAAATAAATGAAATTCTAAGATTATTTAAAAAATAATTTATAATAGGGCGAGTGTTCCTAAAGTCAGCCGTCACCAGTGGTCAGCCTTTTGAGCTTAAAACTTAAATAACAGTGGATACATTAAAAAAAACAGATTTTTTAAATTCGTGTAAGTAGTCTTGCCACTTGCCAATGTATATCTGTACTATACTGACCTATATGATGCAATACGCAATTTAAAAAAAGCACATTTTTACTTCGCGAGTTTCGACAGATTCATCTTGTATGAGGATCGCTAACAAAATATACTTTATATTGTCATGCTTTGCATCATTATGTTTTTTATTGTTCTATCTACTATCAGTAAATTACTTCCCTATATTCAGGAAGATTCATAGTGATGACCGAACACTGGGCAACGAAAGGCCAACCATTGGATTTTGGGGGCTGACCACTGGGAGAATTGGTATTTTTGGTAAACTTCTATTATTTTATGCTTGCTACAATATAAACCATTTTATTTTTGTTGGTTACATTACTTAATCCCTGTTTAATACAATAACAGCGAAAGAAGTATGTATTTATCATTAATTTACTCAAAATCCTTTTTGAAAGTACACCTGTCGCTTCACTGGCCGACCACTGGTGAATGACCCTATAACAAATATATATATATTTTTTTTTAATATAAGTAATAAGAGTTTTCAGAAGTTTTCACATAATTTTGGTAGTTGTTCTATTTTGGAACTGGTAGATAGCTGTATTCTAAACGTGTGTGCGTAAGGAAAAGGGCGTTAAGTCTAAAATTGGTATTTTTCAAGAGAGTCAAAACAAAATTTGCATCTGTATGCAATTTGATGAAAAATGTGATATTTAAACATGAATTTTACCAATTCTACAGCATTGATTCGACTCTTCCCGTTTATATTGTATGCATGTACTGTAGTTATTTTAGGATATTTAACTCGTTTTTCAATCAACTCTTTTTCATCCGCAAACAAAAAGATTTCTTCATTCTTAACTCAAAACTGTAAATTGTTCACTTGTTGCTCGTTGGAGCTTTGGAGTTATCGATATGGTTAAAACCTTACGTATGATAATCAATTCGTTTATATTGTATATCTTGTTCCTTTTTTTCGAAGAGAGATAGAAGGATATGTCCCGGGTACGGCTAGTGGTTAGCTAATCGCTCTCACTTCACCTAATTTTTTACGATCGGATAGGTGGGAGGTAATTTTAGATAACACAGACATCCATGCATTCGAACTAAGTGGATTGAAAATTAATTAATGAAACTGTCCTTACTGGGAATCGAACTTGTGAACACCGTAACCGAAACCAACGACGTTAGCCAGTCGGTTAAATGCTTGGCATTGTATTACTACCAGTTTAAATACAATTAATCAACTTTCTTAGTATCTAATTGTTACACCTAAAAAACTATCTAATACTTTTCCCTTCGGAATTGTAACCATGTTTCAGGGAACTGTGGGATATTATTTTACATTTTTTTCCATGTCCGCTCCCAATGTGGAGCATAAGGTCTCCTAATGGAGGTATCTTAATAGAATTTTTCTACGAGAACTGCTTGTTACTCAGTTTCTCAACCTCTCTTTTTTTTCGAAGAGAGTAGTCGTTAGCTAATCGCTCTCACTAGGCCCCTTTTTTGAGAATCGGATGGGTGGGAGGGAGGAGTTTTTAAACATCACAAACATGCATGATTACGAACAGAAATCCATAAATCGATTGAAAGATCAATTTATGAAAACCGGGAATTGAACCCGAGACATTCGTAACCGTAGCCAACGACGCTAACAACTGCGCTACGGACGCCGACAAACGCGTGTATTAAATCTAATCTGGTAATTTGACGACAAATACGAAAAACAATCCAAATATAAGAACGCTTCAGTGTGACTAACAGTATATGTCACAGATGTTCTACAAAAGTCAATTAGACTAACTTATATCATAAATAATTGTGGTATAATTAATAATATTTTCTGGTCCCAATAGAATAAGTTTGTTAATTAAATAAATATTTCTATTTTTCTATAAGTGTACATGAATAGGTCCATAAATTATCGTATTAATTACATTTTATTATGTATCTAAGCACTGCTGATAAGAATAGTAAAAATGATACCCTTATGCAGACGTAATCATTATTGCTGAAAAAATGTCTTCAGAATTACACTTTGTTTTTCTCGTGTTTTTATACCCATTATTTAAATTATCATTAATATCAAAAAAGTTTAAATATATATTGTTATCCGTTGTAATTTATCAAACCAGTTGCAAAATATTCCAGTGAATAAACTTCACTCAGTACTACATCATTGCAATCGAAATAATTTTAATTGACAATTGTTTAAGTTAAAGCAATACAAAATAAATTGACGTTGATAAAAAAATGTGAATCATCAATCACACGTCTTATTCGAACAACATTGTAATGCAGTGATGGCAGATATCATGTAAGTACACTGCAGGATATTTCTATGAATATATGCGTGTCACACTGCTGTTGTATTTTCAATTATAGCAATTACGTTTTGTCTTTTTCCCATTTAAAAAAAGGTATTTTTGTTATTGCTCATTCTTAGAACAATAGATATGACCAGACTTTTCAGGGTCTTTCACTTGCACTGGGGAACACTTGCGATGTAAAAAACGTATTTTATATTTTTTTTTATTTAATTTACTTTTCTGTCAACCGCCAAGCGAGTATTGCTTTAGCGCGTTAGTTATTCTAAATTCTAAAGATTCATTTCGATTTTTAAAAAATATGTATTATTCTATTATAATTTGCTAAAAATATTGCAATAAGAAACTGGTAACTGTGCTGATAGTTAAAGCAATCTTTCGTAAGCCTTTTCATACTCGGAAAAGTACCTCATTTTGTATTTAAAAAAATTTACCATAAATTTAAAAAAAGGTTCTTGTTTACCTTTAGCAGAATGGCATTTAACTATGTAACTAAAAAATAACTTAAAAAAAACGAATAGCCAAAAGCACTTTTTTTAAATAGATCGATGACGAATATTTGTGAGTCATTAAACCACTCACTATCTGATATGGTTAAAATTATTTCATCAGGCAAATGTCTTCAGTCAAATATCTTCATTATATCGACGATGTTTTGGCAAATTACTGTAACCCTCAAAATTAAAATTGTTCAGGAGATAATTAAAACTGTTTTTATCGAAAACATTATATTGTGAGTTCCGTTATGAATATTTGAAATGCACTCCTGTTAATTCTCATGTATACAGATACGGAACTATACGCAGGGAGTGTCGATATAATACTGGCTTACATCAAGTGGTGGGGTGAGAATTAGTAAACTTAAAACCAATGTAAAATGATGTTTGCCTTCCAAAAAGCGGTTAATTTATTTTTCTAATTTACATCATTTTGCCGAGAGCTGATCTGTCGTCTTTAAAATGAGATCCAATCATTAACTCATTTGTGTATTTTTTGAGGGTTACATCAATTGGCCAAAACACCCTCGATATTAACTATTAAGCTATAAATAAATTTTTATCGCTAGGGTATTATGCCATCTGAATATACCTAGAAGAATAGAATTCATTATTTAAGAATAATACTAAATTTCCTTGAAATGTTAACAAATGATTACTTAGTGCAATTTGGTTGTAAAGAAATATATTTGAAATTACGAGAATATTTGTTTACATAACACCGTTTAGCAGTTTATTATTTTATGTATATGTGTATTTTATTTCTTGATAATTATAATCGATTTTCATTCTAGAATGTTGATGTTGGGAAATATAAATTGTGAAACAGCTCTATTTTTAAAATATTTTTTATTTTATCTGCATATTATGAAGAGTCAGAATATGCACAGTTATTTCTATATTTTAAAAATAAAACACATTTTTTTTTTGGTGCTAGTTCCACATTTTATAAAGATCAGGACCAGTTTCGCTCGTCACGCTCAATATAATGCCTTTTCACCAAGAATTGACAGAAGAACACCTCCAAAGTGATTTTCTCTATATTTCCCAAATGTATTTTATAAAAACAAATTAAATCCACATCTTAAGAGAATATTCAAACACTAGATAGCAACCATTCCTCGTCTTAAGATTATTTATTTGTAGCCAACGTCACCAAACAAATGCCACTGCTGTAGTTGTTTTTATAGTGAGCCTTTTTAAAACAAATACGAATATTTCAGATAATGTTGCAAGACCCATTGTCAAGCGGATGTACAAAGACCACGCAGTGCAGAGCCTTAAATATGTACATATATCTAATACATATAACAGTGTGCAAAAATATTTTACAATAAGCTTGCAACGCAATGTACAGTGACGTAGATCACGTCAATTCCATTTCGTAAAATTCCTCAATCGTGAAAAAATAATTATATTGACGGGGGAATTTGTGAATATGAACGATTTGGTTGTGGTATTTACCGGTGAACGAATGAGCCGTGCAGGAAAAAAGCGGGCATGGTAGACAAAGAAGTATTCACATTCAGTTTCTGGAAATTATTATCTGACGTTATTAAAAATTAAAAATCTGATTTTAACATTTTTTAAAGCTGAAAAACTCATGAAACGATAAGAAGTATTTTAAATGTGAATATTTCTTTTTCTACTGTGTGTGCGGCTTTTTCCACGTCCGCTTATTTCCATGTCCGTTTTTTTCCATGTCCGTTTTTTTCCTGTACGGTTTTTTCCTAGAACCGTATTACCCGGGTCCGTGGCGCACTAGTTGACGACGTTTTCTTCGGTTACGGATCTCACGGGCTGGAATTCCAGTATGGAAATTTCATAAATTAATTTTTAACCGATTTATGGATTTCTATGGCAGGGATAACCTGATCAGTTGGGTAAAGCCCTTACCGCTAGACTACAGATGTCGATACTATTAAATATGAGGCGACCATAGACTCCAAAGGCAAAAACTGATATCCACTTTGCAATATATGTAGTAAACGATTTTTTTTACCAACCTTTTAAATCAATAGCTTTATTGATAGATTATATTTTCATCGTATTAATAATTGAGATATGTCTATTTTTATAAGCCAGTCAACCGCTAATTTCAAAAAATATAATCGAAATGAAATTAAGGGTATCGGTTTCTGTGTGTTATTTCCGTGATATGCGGAAGAGCTAAATTTTATTTTTGGTATGCGTTTATCGGGATTTGCAAGCTATGTATCGACCGTGGAAAGGAAAAAGGACGTAATACACAGGGACAATTAATTGCTTGCCTAGAAGTCTCCATTAAAATTCTTAGTCATAAAATAAATTCTTGTGTTTTTCCAAACCGGTATAATTAATGCACCTACTTGGCTAATTCTGAAGAGAACTGATATCCAAGAAAATCATTATGTAGTTACCCAGTCTCCGTCAATTTTCTTACTTACCAACATCTGCCAGTAGTAAAATATTTTGTCAAATTATCGCCTTTTGCTTATAGACGTGTTATATCTAGTACGCTACTTTCGTACGCCACTGTACGAATGTACATATAGATACGGTGCGTTGTTGGAACTTATATGTGTATTGAACTGCGGAGCAAAAACGTCCGATCAATCACGTCCACTAGGCAGTGGCGTGCTACGCATCCTGAGTAGACTACGGCAGTTGGATTTAAACAGGGCTGCACTTGAAAATAAATAATTATTTTGGAGGCAATTACAGGATATTTTATTTTCGTCGCCCTAACGGTAATGATTTATTAGTAAATTTTTACCAAAATTCATTTTTTATACTAACATCATAAATCCAACTGCATTATATTATAATATGACTAATATAGATATCTTTCAAATGAAATTATAAATTTATTGCACATTGTCTTATTGTAAAAATATGTTCAATGTGCTAACGAATTAGTGAAGTATTGTTATTGTTTTGATTGCATTGTATCCATGCACATACTTATTCGTGAAAGCCTCCTTAAACATTTTATGAGTGAAGTGTATATTTCGATCGCAAAAGGACAAAAATAATTAAAGTTCGTAGCTCCATAACTGCTGATTATCAGCATTATATGACACATTTTTATTTTTAGTAATATGACGTCATACATTTGGTAGCATTTTTATTTTCAATGATTTTAATAAAACAGTGGTGAATAATAATAATTTATAAAGTATTAATTGATTATTTTTATCAAATTATTTCATTATAACTCTTGATAATGTAATGGATTCGAAACCATTGCTGATCACTACCAACCAAAATGCGATCTCATGAATACTAAAACATGAAAGCTGAAAACGTTTATTTAATCATAAAACATGCAAAAACTAAATACATTAAACTAGAACTAATTAAAAACATTTTACGTTTTTTTTTGCACTCTTGCGATGTAGTAATCTGTCCAGTCACAAGCTTTGCACGGTAGACCTACGTTTCATGACTTTGATGACCCACTTAGAATTGAACCTGGGACCTTCTAGAATCTAGACCAGTGTGTTATCATCATAGGCATATCTCAATTCACAAATAAGATATATAAATAAAATTCTGTACATGTAAAATAAATTATTTTATCTTTAAACACAGTTTCACAAATAACACGCATTAAATTTATTCAATCTATTATGGATAATTAATTATTCATTATTTAACCATACAAACTAAAAAAAAACATTTTATAATATATAAGAGTGTACATTTCTTTTTATTTAAATGAAATACAGTTTTGAAATATATGTTCATATACCTAATGAGTAAGAATTTAAATTAATGAAATCATCTTAAATCCACTTAAAAAAATTTTTTTTTATATAATTTAAGACATCGATTGAGGGTGCTTGATGGAATTTCAATATCAAATTTGAATTGTTGAATTGTTGAGATTTTGTACATTTCCATGTATTTTTTCACGAACGTCCCGGGTTTCGCCTTTCGGCATCTTCAGGCATTCGAACACACGAGTGAACTCGAACTAACTCAAATTGACAGTTTATAACGATTATATACAAAATGAAATAGGACAAATCTTATCGCCACTTACAACTATTTAAAAAATGCAAACAACAGAGGATTCACAATAAAATCAAAATAAGAAATAGTGGACTTTTACCAATGAATTTAAATCGTTGCAAAAGTTTTGTAACTAAGTGATAAAAAAAATACCACTCGACTTTTGTAAAGATTTTAAATTAAGATATAAAGGAGAAAATGTTAGAGAATTTTTACAGGTGGCGTGTCTTCTCTGAATCTTCGAAAGACTGACCTTGCTAATAATTGATAACGTCAGAAAATGTTATCAGAAATTGATATTATCATTTCAATAAAACGATTTAATAAAAACAAAATACGTTTTTGAATGTTTACTCAATCATTATTTCATTAAAAAAATGAGTGATACTGTTGAAAAACAAACATTGTCATTATAATGTTATTATCTTTGATAGACATATTTGCGTAACCTAGTTCTGGCTCATGAAATGAAGGTCTGTGATAATTTTTGGGGCACTGCATTAATCTTAGTTGGGTCCACCGTACAATATTCAACGTCACCGGCTTCGCTTACGGATGTCTCAGGTTCAAATCCCGATACGGACAGTTTTGTAAATTGATTCATGGATTTCTATTCGGTGTTTTTGATGACAAAACTCCTTCCCACCCATCTAATCTTAAAAACGGGTGATTGGCTAAGCGCTATTCTTGTCCTAGCCCTATCATATTATCCCTACTCTCTTCGAAAATGAGAGGTTGAGCAACTGAGCGACCAGCAATTCTCGTAGAAAAAAAACTTCTATTGATATACCTTCATTACGAGGTCATATGTTCCACATTGTCAGAGGACATAGTTAAAAAAATAATTAATCTGTCAACAGTTCATTTCAACAATGAATTCTTCTGAAGGGCGTCTGAAATCAGTCAAAGCCAGATATTCAAAATATCGATAATCATTATTTTATGAAATCAATATTATTTGTATACCACTTTACAACTGAAAAAAATACTTCAAAACTTATAACGATTTTTCTTATGATAAAACTGATTAAGTTCGAATAGTCAATCTGGAAATTAAAATATTTGAGTCGCTACACACGCTCTATGAGATTTTTTAAATAAAATATGTTTTTAATGTACGTATGTGCTATATCGATAGATTTATCAATTTTGCCAGTTGCAAGTCTAAAATTTCTTCCTGTTTCGTCCACTGCTCGAAAACCAACATTTTTCCGAATTTAAAAATGTCGTTTTTTTACTTGATCTCGATCCTCGTTTTACACGGTCGACACTCTCCAAAAAAACGACAGTGTAAAACAATATTTTACTTTTTCTTATACACCAGAAGACGCAAGATAAATTAAATTATATTTAAAACTGACATCATACTGGCCGTAACAGTTTTTCGTGATTTACTCAAAACTCTGAAAACCTTCGGGAGCGTGCTTAGTGACTCAGTGACTCATTTCATTTGTTTAGTTTCTTCAGAAACATAAAGTCTTATTGTATTCCAATTTAAAATTGTTTTTATTTACTGCGTTATGTATATATTAAACTTAGCCCACCTGTGGTCTAGTAGTAAGTGTTCGCCCTAGCGATCAGGTGGGTCCTGTGATCTTGGACATGAATGACTTCTAAAAATTCTTATCGAGTTTATCTCGTGTGATTTTCTAATTTTCAAAATATTTGGCGCATTGGCTGTCAGCTATAATGCCATATATTTAAATATATATATACATATTTATATTATAAATATGCCAGGAAAACTGTATGTACGTGATTCTAAATCGAAACCAGTTTATATATAAAATTAAGAAAATTTAAACTAATCGTAAATTGATAGAATATGTGATATCGTGATAATTGACATAGACAATTTCAAAATACGTCTCTGCAACGGCTATACAAAACTTATTAGAGTAATGATGTGATGTGTATTTATACTTGATACTAGCAATTATCTCTAAGTCTTTACGTACGCTTTCCGTGAAAGCCTCTCTTGGTGACAAAAAATGTCCAAGTTGAATGCTGAGGCATTTGCGATACCTTTTTCAATCAGCACGAATACCAATATTGCGAATACGACAGGCATAGACATTGCTCTCTGTGCAAAGACAATGGGCAAGACACATTTCGGTATTTGGGTCTTGTTAAATATACTGAATAATTCCGATTAAATGTCGATGACAAATAACCGATATTTTGTAAAATTTTTCAACATTTTTGTTTGGTTTTATATGTCCATTGTTGTACGTATATATAATTATCAAAGTGGTATTCATTCTCAATGGTATTTTAGTGTTATGTAGTAGCACGACACACTTAAAATTACTTATTAATATTTAACATTATTATTTAATGTAAATTTTGTAAATTATTAGGGCAAAATTTTTTCAATTTAAATATATTGGTAAGATTTGAAAGGGGATAATTCAGAATCAATTTTAACTCGAATTACACTTATTAACATTTTTGCTAAACAAAATCAACCTGTATTCATTTTTTATTTATGTATATATATATCGATTGTAGAAAGGCAAAAGAACGTAACACACACACAAAAAAATATTGTGTATAACTCATAGAAAACGTATTAAAATGTTGTGATTATCGAAAAAAAAATATTAAGAAAACACGGAGGGATATGTCCTTTTGTCTTTCTAGAGTCGATTTATCATATTTCTTTTACCTTTCCAGCATTTTTGTATTTTGATAATACGTCTAACATATTCCTGTACTGTACTCCTCCATTTTATATTCCTATTTAACCCAGTACAGGGTACAAATGAGAATAGTGATAAAACATAACAGTGATAAAACAACAATAGTCACTATTATGTTTTGTCATTGTTCTTATTTCTCCACTTACCCCACCATTTATAGCAGGATGTATAAAGTGTATACCTCTGTATACTCTCCACTACAGCACTTTATGTATTTGGATTGATGATATAATAAGTTTCTGCATTCATCCTGCTAAATTTTCTTAATAAATTAGAATAGAATAATAATATTCAATACATTTTATTGAAAATATAGACTAACGAATTGGTTACAAGATTACAATTTTACAGAAATCTGAATTACATTGCCTTGTGTCATTAGATTTTCAGATACAGATTGTAACACTTCAACATAATTACAAATTGAAAACGACAAATTCAGTTTATTGTCACTCATTTGTATTGTAGTAGTTAAACGTACGTTACCATCCTTTAGTACTTTAATAGGTGCATAAGTTTACGTTTAGTTTTTTGTAGTTGTTTCGCTACAGAATTTCTAACTAGGTATTCACAAGTGTAAACAGCGGTGTACTTACAAGTGTAGAAATATTTTCTCTCGTAATCTCGAGTCCACAGTGAAGGGGTAAAAAAGAATACCCGAAGGCATTACGAGAATGCAATCCGAGTCATCTCTTTGGAAAACTCAAGTCTGTCAGTTTGTATTCCGTCAAACACATTCTGAACTGTTTATCTGATACGATCTCTAAATGAAGACATTAATTTATCGGTTTTAATTGTGTTTTTATTATCTTTGACACATTGAAGTATTATCGCTATTTTATTTTAATTATTTACCACTTAAATATAAATAATTATACTTAACAAAAGTATTGACTATAGGTGATTAAAATTAATTGAACTCGTAAATCATTTACATTTGATATGCGTTTTTAGGTAACTGGACTAAACAGATCATGACTTAACAAAATATGATTAAACATAACGGGAAACAACAACAATGTTTCTGGAATATGTTGTACTAAACGCGTTTGAACATCGTACAAAAGTAAATTATGTTTAAATATGCCAATTGTTTTGAGCCGCGGCTTGAACGTGGCTGATCTAGGGTATGAATGACTGATTGATTTGGTATCGCCATTTTTTAGAAGAATATGTAGCTAGATTTCAAATATGAAAATCTATCTTCTAAAAAAACGTAATTTCTATTTTTCGTCAACTTATCGCTGAAAAGGTGAAATGACACTATGGAAGTGTAACGTCGCTGTAATCGTGAATAGTGTCACATTTTGCACTGTGACAGTTTTTCGTGAGCTTTTTATGTCAAACGAATACCGAATGTATGTAAAAAAAACTATTTTATTATGTTTTGTGACAGTTTTCCGTACTTGTTACACTGAAATCATTTACACTAAATCATTAATATCTCAAAACTAACTTTTTGGAGTTGTGACGCTTTTCTTGCGGGGGTGCAATATATTGAAGCAAAATTATTTTAACTGTTTGTAATTTAAAAAAATGAGAAATGAATTAGTTAGAGTTGAACATTGTTAATACTGAATTCTTTTTACCAGATCAATATATTGTCTTATAATATGACTAGCGATTTGTTAAAGGTCGATTGAATAAAGCTAAATTATAATCATTTCGCCACAAAAAAAGTGAGCAAAAAAATTCGACGAGGATGGGATTCGAACCCACGCGTGCAGAGCACATTGGATTAGCAGTCCAACGCCTTAACCTCTCGGCCACCTCGTCCTGCACACAGCGTGAAAATATTAAAATTCTGTACAAAATCGGTTCTAACATCAATTATTTGAAATTCAAAAAATATGCGAGAAAATCGATACCAACTGCATTGAAGACATCTGTATAAACAGTTTTCAAAGAATGCATTTGTGGTAACGCTAAAATATTCGTACTTGGCTCTTTGTATTATGAAATTTATCTTTTGTTTTTATCACAGCTCAAATGTCAAGTTTTAAAATAAAAATGATAACATTTTATTCTTATTACTGAATTAAAAACCAAATAATATTGACATAATTAAAAATGTATGATAATGAGCACTATAAAATAATCTTTTTCTAAGCTTGCGTGACACACAAAAGTATAACACAATGAACGCATGTACAATTGTGTTAAGGCTGTCAGTCAAGGGGAGACATCTGTAGATGTTTTTTGCGCATATTAGAGACCTGCACAGGCTGAAATTTTATAAAATTACCCGGTCTTAATTAATCTTCGGACCCTACCCAGACCAAACCCGAGTCTCAATATCCCGATTTTTTTTTAAAACAGAAATTCATTTATAATTTTCAAACAAAATATGATATTACTTAACAATAACACTATATATACATTAATACTATATATTCAAGTTATGAATAGTATTGCATTATGGCAGACTTATGTCCCGAAAATAGTCCGAAATATTTTTCTAGAAATTAAATTCCTTACCCGGGCCACGGGCTGGGTCAAACCTGTGCAGACCTCTAGCGAATATCAATAGTTCATTTTATTAGTCGGACAACTTCAAATGAAATTTGAGTTAAATATGAAGTTATATGCTAAGTTTTCAGCTCTATTTCATTCATCAGATAACTCAAAAATATGCTTCTAAAAATTTTTAAAAAATGTTAATATTTCTTTTGTCATTAAGAGAATAATACTAAGTATCCTTCTATTGAATATACTCGCAAAGTACCTAATTGTTAAACACCTGTTTACAAAATATTTAAAACTTGGTTACAAATCAATAATATTTGATTTATGGTGGTTATTTGAATATTGCTTTTCCTATTATCTCAATATTGGTTATTTGGAGATGTCTGAGTAATGAACTGGACCTTCGACATTGCAATCCAAAAATTGATTAAGAGCGTTCTTCTGTTTCTTCTTTGAATTGAACCTTCATCAACAGATGCGAAGACGTTTCTTATCGAATCGTCTAGATCAGTGTTTTCAATCTTTTTATACCTGCGGGAATGAATATTATAATCGAATTGCAAATTTTTTTGTATAACAGTGAAAAATTTCAGTGAACCGGCATCGGTTCGCGGACTATTCGTTATAAAACATTAATCTAGATACTATATCAAAACGTTAAGCTGTATTTGAATAAATCCAAAAGTATAAGTTAAGTTTTACTATGTGTTCGTCAATCGCTCTATTTCAAACGTTAATACGGAATTTAAATCAGGAGTGGAGAAATTGAAACCTTTTGGCTGAATCCAATTCTTACTTCCGTTTGTAGTAGATGCGGAAATAGGTCGTATGTCAAAAATAATCAAAAGTGATAATATACCGTGAAATATCGTTAATACACATAAATTTTATACGCATCATTTCAAAGAATTACACGTCAGAAAGTTTTGTAAACACTGCAAAACATTAAAAGCAATCTCAAAAATGTGTATATGTTTTTCTCACTTCCTGACACTTTTCTTTTCTGATATACGATTTATTGCAGTATCAATGAACACATTGTTTCCATAAATTTCTAAAACAATTAATTTACATGTTTCAGTATATCACAGCTTGTAAATAATTAATGGTCTTGAATGCCGCTTTCCAATATGAACCCTTAATCAAATAGTCTGAAAAATCACAAATATTGAAGAATGGAGTCTCAGATTGCAAAAATTGAGCGTCAAAGCGTTGACGCTTAGAAAATCATTGATTTATATTAACAATATAACATTGATGCATTTAATTTGTAAAACTATACTCAGATTCTCATAAGAAATTGTAACGAATAAAATATTATTCTATAAATCGAATCGACAAATTCCTCGGTTTCGATTGGCTATAGATAAGGTTAGCATGTGTATTTAAAAAGGATTTAAAATAATTAGTATAAATATGTTTTAACTCGTAGTATTATATTCAGATTCATATAAGAAATAGTGCCGCATATAATACACTTCCAAATTGACCAATAAATTGATCTTCGATCACGATTGAAATCACTTATGTTCTTATTTGATATCTTGCATGCGAGTATATCTTTATAGAGCTCGGTTCATGTAAGCTTCCCTTTAACAGTTTTCAAACAAAATCAATAAAATGTGTTTCAGTAGATATAAACTTCAAAATTGATTATCCTATTCAATATCATATTTATATGCGTGCCACTCTCCAAGTGACGCGTGATTGATATTTAAAAAGACATCTTTGGACTTTATTATTTACAGTACGCACAAATTACGTTATATTTATCAATCACTTTGTAATTTGACTTCGTAGAATAAAAGTACACGTGAAATGTATTCAAAGATTAAGAAAAATATAACATTTGTAGCGGAATCATCAGCGGTGTTGAGTATATAATACAATTTTTTTTTCCTACTAGCTTTAAATTTCCATAATGATTAAGATTGGTTTTGCTCATCGTAAGCATTATCAACTGTAGAATACTCACGATGAGCGAACCTGTCTTGATTTTTGTAAAAAATGTGGAAGTAGTACATAACAAATTGTGCTTTATTTTCCCCAAAAAATTGAAAGTTAACACTATAAAAGTGATAAATAATAGAAAATAAAAAGACGAATAATTGAAACCTTATTTGATCATTATTATGACAGAGAAATCGTATGAATAAATACATAAAATATTTTTTGACGTAGAATTTTATTTACATTGATTTTTATTTTATTATACTCATAAAGTCTTAAAACAATTCAGTGTGTGTATAAAGAATTCCTTCAATCTCCGTGGCAGATATATTGGGATATTTTTGATTCGATTAGTGACGGAAAACTTAAGTCTCTCAGACTGTATTTGAAGTGCACCAAAATGCGCCATATTAAAATAACCGATACACGATGGCTTACACTGCAACGTTATGCAATTTTGCCATTATGCAACTTACGTGAAGCTTTAACGGTATCTTAAAACATGGCTGTTTTCAAAAAAGTTTACCGAAAGTCCGCCGGTAAGATTTATCGCCTTTCACATCAGTGGTATTGTACCTTTGGTCAGCCGAACAATAATTGAGAGCCAGGTGTTATATTATTAAGAAAAGTTTTGGCATTCGATATTGAAGTATTGAATTGTTTTCGCTCCTGCAAATAAAACAAGAATAGTTATTAGACACCTGTTTACCATTACTGAATATATAGCAAAAAATATTAGAATAACGTTAAGTTATTATTAAATAGTTTATGAAAAAATATAAGCATTTAATCTATCTAGCATAAGCTTTTAGATTTAATATAAAAATACACAAAATCTCAATAATTTAAATTTTAAATTTGCTGTAAAGTCTCTAAATGCGTTTTATGTTGTTACAATATATCATCGCTGTTCTGGAATAAAACACTAAATCGAAAAAATTACATCTTGAGTTAGTTATACCAAAATGTTCCTTATTTCAAACTCTACCGTATGGAAGAACATACTTTTTTTTATAAATTATACTTTCACTTAAACACTTTTGTACAAACAAACAAAATTAAAAACGTATAGCATTTTAAACATTTGACAAACTTCAAAATTCAATTACTCAAAACTGGTATTTTTCGGTTAGTGTCTTGTTCTAGAACAACGACGATATATTGGTCTTGATTTATCTGTAAATATTTCTGTAACGCATACAATAACAATACACTCATACACACACACACCCACACACTCGATATGTCTGTGAATCAAGCTCATTGTTCTTATGTTAACAGGTGGCACTAACACCTGGTAATTTAGTACTATAATAATAATTATATCGTATACGTTTTACAAATGACATTTCTGCAATATCAACTGATTTGAATGTATTATAGTATGGTCGTACCCGAACGGTTAGAACGATTTAAATACTTTAATGTAATTCTCCTTTAAAGTGATTTGAAACTTTAAAAATTCTGGCGTATTGGCAATGTGTGATGCTATATAGGAAAAAAAATTTGACGCTCTCCCCACCCCCGCTCAACAATCTAAATACATCATAGTTTTCTAATCATTTCGAATCGCGCCCCCTAAAAATCAATTGACTTAACCCTTCACTTAACAAAATAGTCACTAACTCTACTAAGTTCATGTCTCAATTTCAATATAGTACCCAGAGACACAGTGAAAGATTAATAATTGAACTAAAGAGCTTCAATATGGATTATATCAAAATCAATAGGGGGTATCATGTAAATTATCTATGGGTATATCGGATTTAAATAATTCTCCTTGTACAAATTGTTCTATCCCAGGATAAATAATAACAAAGGATTGCATTATATAATTCGATAAGTGCAATAGAATAGTCACGTTGCCGTAACGACCTGTCACAACAAGATGGATGCTATTGCCTATCTTATAACCCATAATCATTATTCCATAACGCCCAGACACAGAGAACTTACAGGACTACCAACCAATGGTGTGGGATGACTGGATTATTTGTTGGTATTATTTATTGGCTTAATGTCGTAATAATAATATATAGTGCAATCAGTAGCGTCCAGTAAATGGCATATATTTTCAATCCACTACATTATTACCAACATTACTTCGCCGAATTTGGAACTAGAATAATTTTCCCCAATTGCCATTAAATATCTTTCTTATATTTTCTTCATTTGTCTTTGAATAATAAGTTTTTTTTGACAGTGTTTATTTTTTTATACCCTTAAACCAGGGTGATGTCAAGAAAAGAATTACGCATATTAATTAAGCTATTGCATATACTAGTGTTTGAGACTTAATTATGTTGTTTGAGACTTAGTGGCGACAAACATAAAAGATAAAAAGTTTAACTCCTGCGAGTAAAGGTAGACAGCTTAAAAATGCAAATAATATTAGTTTGTATACCTATAATAAATTGTTGATTACGTGAAATTGGCAATAATTGCCTAATTCGTGAAAAGTGCGAGCTCTTTGCTTCATTCATGAATTAGCCAGATGATCTGAAAATTATCGAAAAGCATTCATATCGTATTCAAAATATATTTATAAATCAAGCTTTATTTGATATCCTTTTAAAAAATATTGATTGAATTGGCATTTACTTGGTGGAACTCCATTATGATACGATAAAATAACTAAGTATTCAGTTCTACAAATTTTTTTATCAGGTAGTTGATAGCTCTTTCGGCTTTACGCCGTCGAGTTCCAGATAGCTCTGGCGATGGCGTAAAGCCGAAATAGCTATCAACTACCTGATAAAAAAATTTCAGAACTAAATACTTTGTTATTTTAACTTATAAAATTATAGAGATTTTGTACACTTCCATGCATTTCGTCACTAACGACCCGGGTTTCGCCTTTCGGTATCTTCAGGCATTCGAGCACACGAATGGACTCGAAATGACTCATTCGAGTCCATTCGTGTGCTCGAATGCCTGAAGATGCCGAAAGGCGAAACCCGGGTCGTTAGTGACGAAATGCATGGAAGTGTACAAAATCTCTTATAAAAATTACTTGTTCAACTATCATGTTGACAATTAAGTATCCATATTCATGCATTCGATAGATTTGATTTCACGTAATAAGCAAATTCTTGGATTTGAGCTCATGATTATTCAATTTTGGATTAGAGATCAATAATAATATTACAATATTAATTAATGTTTGCAATAAAATTACACCTGCTCACTTTCTACAATGTTTCCATCAAACATCTGTTATTAATTTAGTAAGTCAATTAACGTCTATAAAATAAATATTTGCCATGTCCGCGGTGCAGTGGTCAATGTCGTTGGCTTCGGTTAGCTTTATCCCAGTAAGCTTCCATAAATCTATTTATGGATTTCTGTTCGAAATGTTTATGATGCCTGAAAATTTTCTCCCACTCAAGCGATTCTAAAAACGAGAGCGATTAACTGACCACTTGTCCTGTCGTAACACCTATCCTTCTATTCCTACTTTCTTAAAAAGAGAGAGGTTGTTGTCAAGTGAAAGTTCTCGCAAAATTGAGATACATCTATTAGGAAGGCAAATACTCCACATTGGGAGTGGACGTGGTTTAAAATAAAACGTTTTTTTGATTATATAATTTTAATATTTTTTTGTCTTATCTCTTCTTTATTGAACATATAAGAAATAAAAGATTGTAGGTAATATATTATTTTACATAAGCACCATAAATTTCGAAAGTGACATGTATTCTTTAATATTTTTTGTAGTAATTTTTAATGTTTAGTAATCGCCCAGAATGAAAAAAATTTCTTGCATCCCCTGGATACCTCGAGCGTACCCATAACGGCGACAGCATTGCCACGTTGGATTTCTATGCTTATTCGCTGTCTAAGGTATTCACTTGAGCGGCACTCACCCGTTCTGTCCGTCATCCTTCGACCAATTTCTGCCACCGTCCTCAAAGCCGAGGGTCCCCAGGGTATTTAATTATATGTCTCTTTTTTAATTCATAATAAAACCCTT
The DNA here is from genome assembly GCA_022494535.1 of Himalopsyche phryganea. Classification (NCBI taxonomy): domain Eukaryota; kingdom Metazoa; phylum Arthropoda; class Insecta; order Trichoptera; family Rhyacophilidae; genus Himalopsyche; species Himalopsyche phryganea. The sequence goes on from JAGVSL010000003.1 coordinate 11,639,437, forward strand.
TGGATGCTACTCAACGACACAACATATCGTTGTTCTTAATATTGGCCAGGAAGACCGTAACAGCTAAAGACTTAAAAATAAAATTTGACAAATTAACATTAGAATTAAATGTGTCCACACTTAATAACTGTTAATACACATCGGTAACATCTGTTACCGATGAATAATTTCAAATTATAAAACAACTTTTATATAATTGTGATATTGTGATGCAAGCCACAAATTACTCAGACATGCAAATAGACTAACAAGTTAGAAAAAACATTCTGAAGATTGAAAATATGTATTTATGTAAAAAGGCGTAGATTTGAAAGATTACCTTAGTAATATTATATAATCACAAAAAACCCCGATCATTCAAAGATATGGTATAATAAGGTTTAAACGGAAAGAATTATAAACATTCTAAGGCAGCGGTCGCCAATCTTTCGGGTCTCACAGACTACTAAATTCACAATTTTGAATCAATTTTTCTTAAATAAATAAAATAAAAATCTTTTAAAAAACACAATTTATTTTGTACTACTTCCACATCATTATAACGATCAGAACTGATATCGCTCATCGCAAGCGATTATCAACCGATTTGACGTGTTTTATTTTCTTAATACCTTTCCGCCAAAAATATGAACGTTTATTTACACTTGTTTAATTGTATCAAAATAAATGTTTTAAATAAGTTTCCAATTACGTTACTGCAATTACCTTGGTGGTCCACCAAAATTTTCTCGCGAACCACTGGTTGGCGACCGCCGTTCTAGTGTGTCGATTCCCAATGCAAATATTTTTCGTTTAATAATAAAAAAAATACATGAAAGGGAAATATAGTTTAAAAAATAAACACACAAACCGACTCATAATGATAGGTTGTCCAACTGTCATACACCTACCTTATTAACCCCCACGTCAGCCCTATTGTTAAATTCCGTGCACGCTACTGAGTTCAATATAAATTAAATGAAGGTAATATTATACAATAAATAAACGTTCTAGCAACACTACATCATTACTTGAAAGAATGTAAAGAAAAGAAATTGGCCAGTGAATCATATTTTTGCGTAACAACTGTTATCAAAAATTTTAACAACATAAAAACATTCCCTTTAACACTCCGCCAACCATAACTAATCATGCGGTTTTACGACAAAAATGGTTATAGGTTTTCACGTGTCAAACACATTGATTTTAGACTTGTTTCTCTCTATATTATTATACTTCTGAGTTTGTAGCCTAGTGTTCACCACTCTTGGGAGTTCGCTCGATTCGCTTGCGGTGTCCACTGGTTCGAACCCCCATCGAACAATTTTTTGAATTGATTTATGAATTTTTATTCAAAGACGCGGATTTTGGTAACGTTGACCTTTCTTTTACAGTGTATTCAATACACAGCATGCATTTATGACTGATTATAAGTGATTGATAGCCGGAAAAATAAGAATATTCACACACATCGCTTAATTTTTTTAAAGTTGAAGACGACATAGTCGACATGAAGTAATAATTAAAATTGTATCCCTGTAAACATGAAAAAACATCGGCTTACGACAAACGCCTTAGTAGACTACCTCAAACGGAGGCTCGGAAGCTACTGGATTGCGTTCGACACCCTTCATCGAGCGCAATCTTGAAAGACACGACGTGACTGGGCCTCTCTATCTCGCGCGTTGACATTCATATGTAAGCTAATGTAAAAAATGTGCGGTCTGGCCGTTGTATCCACTTGCACAACTCAAAATATGTACATAGCACACTCGTACACGTATGATTGGATTGGTAAATTTATCCTTGATTTTCGACGAAATTTTCCCGCTGCGCCTAACGGCATGTTATTATTATTACTATTATTATGTTAATGAATACGCAAATGTACAACGAAGGAATACATAAAATCTTAACGTCATAAATAGTGACCGATTTACCAACTACTAGACTTTTCTCAACGGCTTGTTTCTATATTTTTTACCATGTCTGTTCTCAGTGTGAGTCATATGGACTCCTAATTTAGGTATCTTAAGATAATTTTTTTCTACGAGAACTAATTTTTATTCAGTTGTTCAACCTCATTTTTTCGAAGAGAGTGGGAATAGAAGGAAGGCTAAGACAAGACTAGTGTTTAGCTAATCGCTACTCCCCACTTTTATAATCTGATGGTTAGAAGAGAATTCTAGACATCACAAACATCCATATGCCTACTAACAGAAAAAACTGTCCGTACCAGGACCGTACGTTGAGCCCGAGACATCCGTAACCGAATCATTTGGATAGTACTAATTAATTCAACTTAAGATTTTAAATAATTTATAGTATAATATATGTGGGTTAAATCAAAAGCATTATTAACTGATGATTGATCAATTGATAATGCTCGTTATAATAAAAACCGGTCCTGATCATTATAAAATGTGTTAGTAGAAGTAGTACAAAACAAATTGAGTTTTTTTTTTCAAATATAATGTCTTTCTCCCAATGATTGACAGTTAACACCTTAAAAGTGATAGTATTATGGCGTTTACTAGTTTTGCTTCAGTTAATCTTCCTGTTTTTATCGGATTGCACGGTTGTATTTTTAAATATTCTCAGCGGTTGGTTTACCTGCCCTGTAACCGAGTAGTCAATGCGCTTGTACTTTGAAAACTCGGTTGCGATAGTCACGGATTCTTATGTCTTGCTCAATTCATGTATGTGGTTTTTTCATCCATCCAACCCTTATCCTGAAAAACGAGTCATAGAGAGAGTGATAATCCAAATACTAGTTATTTCCTTCAAGTACTTTCCTATTTCCTTAACCTCTACGACGAAACAGGCTGAGCGACTAGTTTACGTCTAGCTATTGCAAAAATGTTCCATTATAAGTCTGTATGACATACAAAAAAACGAGCAGAAACAGAAGTATATTTATAACCTAAAAATCGTGTTAAGAGTAAATATAAATAGCGTTTTATGGCATCAGCAGAAATTTATATCAAACAAAATATTAGTATGATAAAATACCAAAGTATTCAGCTTTACAAAATTGCTTTGTATTACACATATATTGTATAATATGACCATTTTGACTTTCGTCATAGGTAACCAGCATTCATGTTTGATTGTTTCAGTTGTTTTGCTAATTGAGCGATGCCGGATGCGCGTAATTTTAAAGACGTCTGTATCAACATAAATATCATCCCGGCTTAATTCATAGTTGGCCAACTTGTAAACCTTGATTTAATTCACGGTACGGCTAAGTACAATATGGAATTATATTAAAGGATATAAATATGGTTGTAAATACAGGGTATACGTTTTCACAGAAATAGTGCGTTACATATTATAATACTCTCCAAAGTTTACGACTGCAGTCCTGTTTACTGTATACACATAAGATGACAGAGATGTGTAGAAATATGCTACAAATGATTTAATTTTTTTTAGCTTCGATTTTCTTCGAATAATAATATTAGTAAAGGTAGTAGAAGACTCCAGCACTCGAATGTATTTAAGACCTGCAGTTCTGCAAAAGTGTTAGCCAATTATAATGAAGTTCTACCAAGTAAATGCCAATTTAATCAATAAATAAAATATTAATGAAATTCAAAATAAATCAAGTCGCTAAACACGCTCCTGGCGATTTTTCAATAAAATAAGTTTTTAATATACGTTTGTGCTCTATTGGTTTCTCATTTTTTCCAGTTGTAAGTCTAAAATTTCTTCCAGTTTCGTCTCCTGTTTGTAAATGCGATTCTGATATTGTTTATAAATGTTGTTTTTTTACACTCGATCTTCGCTTTACTTGGTCGACGCGCTCCGAGAAAACGACAGTGTAAAAGAATATTTTAATCTTCATTATACACCGAAAGACACAAAATAACTTAAATTACACTTAAAACTATCATAGTGCCCATAACAGTTTTTCGTGATATACTCAAAACTCTAAAAACCTTCAGGAGTGTGTTTAGTGACTTAGCGACTAAATTCAAATAGTAGCAATTCAAAGAGAAATCTAAAGACACTGATAACTGTTATATATATGTACAAGGCTTGTAATACACAGTTTCTAAGTTTTTATTCCAAATATGTGGAGCAGTTATTTATAAAAGAAGATCGCCGAGTGATGTTTTCACATAAACTATCACACGGTCAGTATCAGCTGTTTTTTTCCTCGCTCTCGCCGCGGCCATGTTGGATAAATAAATAATTACGTCTCCGAGATTGACATTAATTGGCTGTATTTTTGAAACTCACTTCTGACTGCATCATCGGCTGATTCAAAAGTTAACAGACTGATCTACTGTTGACATATTGAACATGAAACGGAACTAATCGAGATCGATCTATAAATCATGTATGAATTTCTATTTGATCGTACATTGAACGATCTATTGAGAAAAAAACGTCTTCTATATTAATACGATTTACAAACACAAATATGAGGGTTTCTTTAGTTTACACGGTCAAATAGTTGCGACCATGTTTTAATCTACACTCTACACCTATATAATTCAAGTTAGCACGGTTGTAAAATAAATGTTCGGTCTACATTTTTTTATTTTAAAAATAAAACACAATTTGTTTTTCGGTACTTTTTCCACATGTCTTTTTTTTCTCCTAATGGAGGTATCTTAACATATTCTTTCTATAAAAATTGCTTGTTATTCAGTTTTACAACCTCTCTTCTTTCGAAGAGAGTAGGGATAGAAGGATAGGACTAGGACAGGACTTGTGGTCAGCTAATCGTTATCGCTACACCCCGTGAGGATCGGATTGGTGGGAGAGAGTTTTAGACATCACAAACACTCAGAATACGAACAGAAATCCATAAATCGATAATCCAAATTTGAAATTGTGTTATATTTTTAAAGTATAATTGTAGCATTATTTTTGTACTGTATGTAATTTGTAATGTTAACTTAATATTAATTGCATTCTTTTAAAGCATTCTTCTATTTCACATACAGTAGACCCCCGATAACACGATTGGCAACAACTCGTTTTTCATTTAAATTTGCGAATGCTTCTTGATAACACGTTAAAATACTACTGCACCGTATGCATATCCACTGATTTTGTATGAGTATGGTGGTCCTGATAGCTCGCTTTCAGATAGCTCCCCTCCTATCTACCGTGGTATCGGTTAGTCTACTGTAGTAATTTTAGTCTTAATTTACATGTTTTTTTAATAACACTCCGTTTTTAAGGAACCAATCCACCGTGTTAATCTTTTCATATGTGTATTTGATTATCGTCCACATTGCATATTAAAATTATTCAACTTTGCAGGCACGTGGTAAAAAAATATGCTGATCAGGTATACATTAAAATTGTAAGTGATATTTCACATTATATGCAACATTTATGTTACACCTCTCGTTGAATGTTTCAGCGAAGCTTAGTAATAATATCTCATACATTACATTTCATTCAGGTCAAGTGCTAAGTGCTCTGTCACTTTGTCTTTATATACTTACTGATTATAAGAAAAATTAATCGTACGGACTGAAAAGAAAAAATGCTACATAGTTTTATGTAAGAGGAGCATCACGCAGGTGGACTGCCAACTACTCTACTTTGTAGATGCAATTTAAAATAAACGCATACTACATTATCGACGACAAATTCCAACAGAATTATTTAATGTTCGGAGCAATTAACAATTTGCAATCCGATAAAATTTTTGAAAAAAAATCATTTTTAACACTGTTTTACTACGGCTGGATGCTAGTTCTTAAACAGTAAACTCTTAACCCAATGAACGCGCTGGATATGTTTACATGTCCAAAACTATTCTCGGCCAAACTAGAATGAAACACTTGTGGACATATGCTTTAAAAAAATGTTCGAACCTTTACGTAGAGAAACTAGGCAAGAGATCATGAAAATATCAAGTAGAACACGAGGAAATATATTTTTGAAAAGAGCACTCGATATTCAGTCTTTCGAAATTCAGCTTTGGACAACCGATACGCATCATTAATCGTCAGCCCTATGTATTACACATACTTGTGCGGCTACGCGCTTGCTTGTGTGTGTGTTGGCGGTGTATATGAAGACTGGCCGCAGCCATTTTGCTTGCAAATTCGTAGATTAAATATTTTTCAGCTTCTTCATGTTCTTCGATGTATTTTAGCGATAATACGACGGGTTTAGTTTACTTATTGATGTATTTGGGATAATAATATATATTTCAGATAATTCTCTATTTTTTATTCTTGAAATTAACCTATCTTTAGCTATAGTGAGCGTTTTAACAGATCAATTGACTGAAAATAAATTCGTGCCAAAACGAGTCGCGCTACAACGGTTAAATTAAACTTAAAACTTACTCTGTATTAATGTGATCGTCACCTTAAGCTTTAATGAATGCTTTCATTCATTCGTTTGTTTGATTCTTTTAGCACTTCCAGAGTATGAAAAGAAGTAAGCATTAACTAATTTTGACTCGGCTGTCAACCAATTCCTCTGCTTCCTATTTTATTTTCGGTATTATTCAAGAGTGTAAGAATACACATATTCATATAATTTAAGACATCGACTGAGGGTGCTTGATGGAATTTCAATATCAAATACGAATTATTGAAATTTTGTACACTTCCATGTATTTTGTCGCTTCCATGTAGATGCCTAAAGGCGAAACCCGGGTCGTTGGTGACAAAATACATGGAAGTGTACAAAATCTCAATAATTCAAATTTGATACACATATTCAATTATCAATTTCAAAGCCAATATTGATATGCAAATGTTCAGGAAGGCGCAAAAGATCCGGATTGACATAGCTTAAAAGTTTCAAAATATTTAAAATTTTATCTGGATTATGGAGTCAGAATATTTTGTGATTGCTTAACGAAATAATGATGCTATTAGACGAAATTGTTGCCGCTAACTTACCGACCAACTTCTCACTATTGGTATATTTATATGTCACATTAATGTTTGAAGGCATACAAAATTTTTTACATATCGTTGTTGTTCTGGAAGAAGACACTAGTATAGTTAATTGGAAAATACTAGTTTTGAGTAATTGGATTTTGAAGATTTCCAAATGCTTAAAATGCCATACGTTTTTCATTTTGTTTGTTTGTACAAAACTGTTTTTAAGGAAAAATAAGCGTCTTCTGTCATACGGTAGCGTTTGAATCAAGGAACTTTTTGGTACAACTAACTCAATATGTCATTTTGTCGACTTAATGTTTTCTTCCAGAACAGTGACGATATTTCCCTGCCTTGATAAATAATGTAAAAATCATAGTCTACCGACATGTTAATCACAGTCTTATATCTAATCTCCGTGAAATGAAAAACATCTCAACTTTCAACTAATTAGATTCAAATGTATTGTATTAGTTGTCAAACAAGTTGGCCGACCCTGCTATTAAGGATAGCATTTTCTGGCGTGATCTTAAATCATGATTCTGAACAAATTATTCATCATTATCAGTTTTCTTTGTATCATTAACATTTCATAAGACATCAACATAGCCTCAAATGTTAAAAATATTGAATGTTTAGCTATTCATAAGTAATTTTTACTTCGACCCGGACTATTTCCCTATATGATATCCTATTTTTATCTTTATCATCACTACTCTCATCGAAAAACTAACAGCCATTCGCCGTATTTCTCTTACTATATGAAAATGTACGGAATGAAAGTTTGTAATTACGGCTATTATGAGATATACAATACCATTAACAAGTGGTGATGGATATATTTTTTAATATCAAAATTTATTATTTTCTTTAAATTCCCAAATGTTTTATGTAATATTTGTACGTAATAATTATAACTTACTAGTGAGTAACCGGCATGCGTTGCAATGCCGCTCAAAGAAAGAAAGGGTTTATGTTTTAATTCTGTTTATTGAAGTGCTTTTGGATTAGAGGTCTGCATGGGCCGAAATTTCATAAAATTACCCGGTCCAAGCCCGTCATCTTCAGGCCCGGCCCGGCAAGAGCCCGAGTTTCAATCCCGATTGAGCCCGACTGTATTTTAATATAGTAATTCATTTATACTTTTCAAACGATAACTGTATTTGTTTCCATATATCCAACGATAGTCATAGCACATTTCAAATAAATTATTTACGTTATGAATAATTTTGCCTTATGGCTGACTCATGACCCGAACATAGTACGAAATATTTTCTTCAATTTGAATTCGTTACCCTGGTCCTTCCCGAGCCCGAATCTGAATTGTCTTTACCCGCCCGAGCCCGTGCAGACCTCTATTAAGACACGAATAAATCAGAAAAATTTTCCGAGGTGTCACTGTCTGTACGCAATTGATTCTTCTTTTTAGATTTTTTTTTTATTTTAGATTTAATTTTTTTTTCGGAAACCTTCACGGGTGTGTCCACAACAACTCACCAAAGTTTCATCGAAATCGGATGAATGGTAGAGGAATGCAAACAAACATACATTATTTTTTAGATAGATAGATAGATTTACTTCTAAGTCATGCTGCAAATATTGTTTTAAACATGTCGATGAAGAAGGTTCATTTATTCCTTAGAATTCTTGGATATAGAGATTAGCTTACAGCCGCACCCCATCTCGTTAACTGATGTCTTTATTCAATATAAAAATCATTGAATTACATTGTTGAAAATAACTACTTTTGAATTGCTCCATCTGTATACCGTTTACCCCACAGCAAGCGCCAACAATTTTGCATTAACTTCAATCATAAACAGACTTCATTTTATTTAGCAGCAAATTCAATAATTCACACAAATTAACGTATCAAAAAGTGAGACATAAAACACCAAGCATGTCGAATGGCCCGCGTGCAGCCCGCCACATATTCTTGTGCGGCCTTTGAACTACTGTATTTATTACTTGAATCAATGTAGACTCGTATTTAACATTACAATGTTTCTTCAAAGTCTCGTTCAAATTTTATAACTCCGTTTATTTATCTCTCAAGTTCTATAGCAAACTTCCGTATGAAATATTAAAGATATAAAACAGTTACTCTTGTCTCACATCTCGTTTACTTTTAATTATAGTTCACTTATAATCAATGAAGTTATTTATATATTTTGTTTTTTTTTTGATTTTTAGTAAATTAATTTTACTATTGTTCAGCCAAAACTTCACACCAGTCGTGCAATAGTTTACAAATTTAATGTTAAATTTTGTACACGATTCAAAGATTATTTTTTTCTTCCAGCAAATCATATCGAATGTAACTTAGAAGCATTCGTTTATGGCGAGTAGTCAATATAGACGATGTAAATTTCGCATAATATTTATAAATGTTAACACCCCTGCAATGCAGTCAGCAAATTCAAATGATGACCGATACAGAATTTGCAGAATACAATCAATATAGACGACGCCAATTCTGCATACGTAATTATAAAGGCGACCACCTGGAAAAGGCAGTCATCAATTCAAGTGATGGTTAATGCAGACAACACATCCTGACGACAATATAAATGGACAACAATAGAAAAGTCCTAAATTCTGCCGTCACGCCGTGAACTGAAATCATCTCTCCGCATCCACATAATCATCACTTTAAACTACCACCCTATACCTAAAGTTAAATATCTTTAATTATACATCATTTAGAATTGAATTCCTAAACTTATTGGCATACCTTTTATGTCACCGCTCCACCGTATTGATACTTGTAAATTATCTTGTGAATATTACCAATGGACATAAAATTGATAATAAATATCACATAAATCGACCACCTTTTGCCATTAAGCCCGTAGTTTATGAACAGGGTCATCGACTAATAGATAATTACAAGACAACGGCTCTCCATACTCAGGTGTAATCAGGTGTAAGACAACTTAATTAGAAATTATCACAGCTCGGCCGGGATACTAAATACCGAATACCTTTATAGATAATAGGTGCGGTAAGTAACCTGCAATGCAGTATCTGTAATAAGTGCACAGATGAATTTCCCATGGACCAGTTTTAGTTCGATGTCCAAAGAATAATGAATCGTTATCACAGTCAAGACATTAGCGATTATTTTTTTCACACGTCTTGCACTAAGCGCATCGGTTCCAGCGCAGTTAATTAATAAAATTATTATATAGGAAAAGCTACAATCATGTCATATTTTTTTACTAGAATACAGAAATTGTATTTAATGTGAGCAGTAGCGGAGGTACAACCTCAATATAATATCACCGTTGCAATTAGGGATTCCAACTATTCGTCATTATCAACTATTCGAATATTCGAATAGTTGTATGAAAATAATATTAAAAAATAGATTTAAATAATTAATAACATAACATTATGATATATTATACCAAAATAATACATTAAAATTAAAAAAAACTAATTTATAATAAAAATCACATGTATTCAAAATTTAAATCACTGACATACACATAATAAATAAGGATGAGATACCTACATATTAAATGATTCATGACATTATCTTTTCTTACTTTTCTCAAATCCCAGATAGAGACAATATAAATACGCATTTCAATACCGTTCCATTGTATCAAAATATTTAAAATTTGCAGCTGCGTCGGATTACTTCTACTGTTTTTCGTTGTTTTTACTGAAGTTACTGCATGATTAAAGGGTAATTTTTCACCCCGAGTCATTCGTCAAACTCGGGTATTATGATTTATGACAAGACACTGGATGCGCCCGAGTTGGGTGTAGACAAAAAAAACCAATACCTGGGGTATATTGTTCTTGTATTCTGGAAAAATCGTGATATGGTTTTTCGTTGAGTTTGTAAAATATTTTATTAAAAATTGTGACGAATAGTATTCGAATAGCCAAATATTCGAATATTAGATAGTCGCATACAGTCGGATATCGAATATTCAAGTTGGAATCCCTAGTTTCAACACTCAATATATTTCAATATTGCTGACACTACCAAAATTGACACATCCTTTAAAATATCCACTATAACGATTAAAATAACTATATTATTATGGTTAAAAGCTCTGCAAGAATTTGCTTACTTCTAAATTAATTATTTAGTTACATTTTGATTCTTGTAAAACTAAATAATTTGATATGTTTACCCAATTACAATAGGATTCTTCCGATGCACCAAATTCTCTCAATCCCGTAGATAAAATAATTGTTTTCGATTTTTTTTATTATTATTTCACTCATTATTGTATATGACACGGTATTGTGGTCGAGTTGTTAACTCATCGCTCTCCTTACGCTTCGTTTTTAGGATCACTGTATGTTCATATAATGTTAATCAGAAATACATTCCATAAAATGACGTGAAGCAGCGAGACAAAAGTGACATTTAATCAACGATTCATAACGGAGGCGCTTAAATTCTTATCAATTGGAGGGCGCTGCTGAAATTAAGTGGTCATCATTGCTTATGTTTCCAATCCGAACTTCTGCATTAAGAATTTGTCAATCAATGAGATTGGTCATTTAGTTTAGTTGCCTATTTTAAATTATATTGGAATGTATATGTAAATTAATATTTTTTTTATTTACTGGTAATTCGAAAAAAATAAAAATAGACAAAATTATTAAAGTTGTTTTATATATTTTATTTTTTGAATTATCAAGGTAATTTTTATCAGATGGTATCCAAAACAGACATGTCCTTCTTTCATTTTAGAAGAGGTTTTCCTTTGTCTTCCATTTCAAATTGCTTAAAAATGGCTGAAATATGAGAAAGAAGAAGACCACAATACATCTATATTAATAATTATAATAACTTTTAATTTGTTAACTGTCAATTCTTGGTGGAAAGACATTATATTTTTAAAAAATAAAACACAATTTGTTTGTACTACTTCCACATATTTATAAAAAAAAAAAAATTACAAAGGTATTTTAAAAATCTATGTACGTCAACAAACAGAGGAACACGTAATTAATCAGGAAGTATTTAATTTGATATATGAACTATTTTTTAGAATTTACAATGAATTACGAAACCCCGAAGTTGGAAACCATAATTGCGGTTGTTTGTGAGACGGGTGCGTTCATTTTTTGTAGCAGTGTATCCAAGTGCTTTTTCGTTAATATCAGTTTAATATAAATTAACCTTTATTTCATGACATACATAAAACAAGAGTGTAATTTTAAAATATTGTTTTTCATTGGGCAGTGGGGTGGCGTTGAATAATTGTACTGCGCCAAAGGGGGCAACAATTTCAATAAGGTTAAGAAATACCACTCTGGCATAGCGAACTTTGTTAATTTAAGCCTTTAGGTTCGTAAAATAGTCTCTCATGACAGTTAGCTACTCTCATACGTAATGAAATAATAACAAATGTGACTTGAACCATAAAAGATTTCTACACGTTTAGTAAATTAATTTTTATTGCAGCATTGCCGCATCGAGCGGTATTTTAATCCCCGGCTCGGTAATGGCTGCATATTTTGTTATCTTTGCAGTGAATGCAATGCGCACGTCAATTGCATTTAAAATTATAATTGCTGCGCTGACCGGAAGATACTACATCGATGAAAAAATATTAATGATCTGTATTTCTTTGCTGAATTTTCTTGATGTGATATAAAACTAAATACAGTTATAAATGATTTAATTAAGTGTGTGTTTTTATATCCCTGTACTCGAGAGGTAAATAGTCCTATGTCCATTTTATCAACATTACAGGAGGAACAAAAGCGTGTTTCTAAAACGGTTTTTATTTTATATCAATTAGCATAGTTTTTTTGTTTTTGTTTTGTTATTTTGCAGTTGATAGATAAGAGGCTGGGAGAGTTTCATTTACAAGTGAAATCATGAGTTTGTTGAGAATGTAATGTATCTTTTACCCCGTAAATGCAGTGTGACATAATACTGATTTTGGATACGGTTTTTTGGTGACCAGCCCACATACGCCAAAGTTTTATTTGCCTATCTATAGATCTTAAAATTATAAATAATGTGTTATTTATAACAAAATTTCGCTATTTTTGGATATAGGACTATTTATATATAGCCTCTGAGATACAGATTTATTAATCCTTTTACGTTTTATGACTACTGCACACTGGTCAAATGTGCTCAAAAATATGGCTTATTTTTACATGCTAACAGTGCCCACAACTGTTATAATGCATTTACGAGTAGGACGGAAAAGCCTTTCTGACTATAATGTGGCATTACGTTATATATGCGACCAACAGGTTCCTGGTTCAAATCCTGAAAAGGTCATTATCGAATGTTTTCAATTGAAAAATAATTAAGATCTTATGCGAGGTTGGTCATGGTGCATTTTCTCCTCGAGAAAATCTGTAGCAGGGGATGCAAAACTGGAATTGGGTATCACGAGTATCACGAGGCTTATGAGTGGTGGTTATTAGCAATTGGCGTAGGAAGGCAGAGAACCAAGAGGTGTGGATGAGACTGATTGAGACCTCAGACTGTACCGCCAGAAAAAAGACGATTTATAAAAGAAAAATCGTTTGAGCCACGGCACAAAGTAATCATAATGGGAAAAATGCAATCTAAAAATAAAAGCATACAAACGTAATATTGCGTTTACAAAACTTCAAAATATCACAAAACATTGTAGGTTAGACTCTGACCACTTTAAGTGTGCGTGCTGGACCGTGGCGCTATGTGCATTTCCGATATGACACATCACAAACAAAAGATTGCCATAGTTTTGAAAAATTTTAATTCCCAAATATATATATATATATTCCACATGCTTATAATGATCAGTACCGGTTACGTTCAACTCGAGCATTATCAACTGATAAAATAAAAATCATGACAAGGTTATTTATACAAAAATAAATGTTAATATTTACAAGGTATATCAAATAAATGGTTCAAGAACTATGACAAGAATTTTCATGGAATCAAACAAATTGTATATAAAAAATTAAATAGTCTACAATTAAAATGTTAAAGACCTCTTAGAAACCAATAAATCGACGGTGATCTGACATCAGTCCTGATACTAAATCATTTCACTTGAAAAATAAACACCAATACGGGAAAAAACAGCTTTTTGTACCTTCTGAAAATTTGACTAAATTTAAGATAGATGCTATGAAATCAAAAATTAAGCCGCATTAAAAGTCGATTATAAAATGTTTCAAATATTATTTTATATTCTATCGGAGACCACGTATCTAGGGCACATAAAAATAATTAACTTCGATAAATTCTCTAATATGAATGAATATAAGATTGCCAGTATTCGAAAGTAATTTAAATTTGGAATAAAAATGTTTTTTAAATTTTGTTGAAATACGTTGTTTGGAACAATACGGAGCAATTTGAAAATAGAACACTGATTGAATTCATTGAAAATGAATTCGTCTATGGATATTATGGAATAGAGAATTAGCACCACAGAGAAATTTTCTTTTAATTAGCACTATTTTTGAAGATAGGTATGAAATGTTGTTATACCTAAAAATTTAAGTATTTATTTTTTAAAGTAACTATATAATCTGTTTCTTTACCTAAAAACTTACTTTACTTAGGTTATATGAATTCAATACATATTCTAATAAACAGTACTTATGTCAAATAGTAACAGAAAAATATTGTATTAAAAAGACACTTAATATTTTTGATTACGAAAAAAAAATAATTAAGATATTTCTTGTGTGCTGTTGTCATGTCTTTGATGAAATAATATTATATTGTCGTTAATTTATCACTTCTAAAATAAACATTAAGAACTATTTAATAATTTCATCGCATCAAACGTGACGATTTTATTGAATTTTATAAATATATTTTCGATTACTATACAAGTATAAGCTATCACATCGATTACCCTGAAGATAGTCACTCAAATGCCAATGACTCGTGCACACATTGTGAGGTCAGGCAGACCTCGGGGTGTGAATTTCGTCTCGCGGCACTGCGCCCCGTAAATCCTGCTCAGTCCATTGTTGCAGCGTGTCTCGCAGGCCGGGACAAAGGTCTGTGAGACCCCAGCAGTCCACGGACCACTAGTATTATCATTTGAGAATAATTTATAGCGAACATAAATTGCCGGCCTCCATTACGTCAGCTTTAATATGTCTCGCTAAATATATTTGTAATGGTTTGATTAATTGCGTGATACTATGGAATTTATAACGCCAATATGACTACGGAACGCATGTCATAAAATATTCCTTATAATTCCTCCTATTTATTAATATATGTATACATTTTATATATATTTTTTTAGGCTCGCATTTTTTTGTTCAGAATTTTAATTCAGTTTCGGTCATAACTTTCAATACATTGGTCAGAATTTATATTACATGGTCATAATGTGTAGATCAGAATTACAGAGGGCAGAATAAATAATTTATGGTCAGTATTTCTAACCAAGCCAAACTAACCTAACCTTTTAATAATTTTATTCAGACCGTTCATATTTTTATTCCGACCAAAAATTGATTTAAATTCTGACTATTTAATTTGTTGCCAATTTTTAATTTCACCTAATAATTTGAAAATTAGAAAATCATACGAGATAAACTATATGAGAATTTTTCACTGGAACTAGAACCATGACCCACCTGATCGCTAAGGCAAACCCCTACTACTAGACCACAGAAGCGAATGATTTCGATTCTTCGATTTTCGTAAATAGTTGTTTCCTGAAAAGTTGGTCTCTGGTACTGCTACTCAATGTGGCACGTGCGCCTCTTTGGGAAGCATTTTTAGACTGACAACATATTCTTCAATATGCTTCTCAAAGAGGTGAAACACATGTCGCATTTATTAACACAACCAGTGGAATAACAAAGTAATCAATTTGAATTTTACATTGAAAATGAATTTTCACAAAGTTACCACTAAATCAATCGGAAATCTAAAAGTATTGACTTTAGACTGTGTATTATACACAAAACATATCAGAGTAGTAAACAGCTATAGGGCGTATACTCTATTTGGTTAGTATTGTCAATAAATTCCGCTGTGCTTTTAAATTTCAATTAATTACTGTGAATTTGTGTTTTCGTAATCTCAATATCATTTTTCTGCCATAAAAACAAGTAATTATATTTTTAATTTCGTTTATGCTTGCTATAGGTACATCTTATTATTTGATATCGGCCAAGATATTGTCGTTGTTCTGGAAGAAGACACTAACTGAAAAGTACTAGTTTTGAATAATTGGACTTAAAAGTTTGTCGAATGTTTGAAAATAGCTTTTTCATTTTGTTCGTTTATACAAAACTGTTTTTGAGTAAAAGTATAATTAACAAAAATAAGTGTGTTCTTCTATACGGTAGAATTTGAAATAAAGAGCATTTTGATATAACTAACTCACTATGTCATTTTTTCGGTTTAGTGTTTTCTTCCATAACAACGACGATATATCTTTTTAAACTCTTAACAATCGGAAACTTCCACGTGCAACACTTATAATAAAATATTTTTATTTTTTGCTCTCCATTATTTTTCATACATTGAATCATTATTAAAACATTTATTTATTTAATGTGACACATTTCTATGTATCTATTTCCATTTTATTGGCTATGGGCATTACTTTATAAAATCCTCTTTTATGTAGCCGACGCAAAAAAAAAACAACAATACAAAATGGCAGCGATTCTCTGACAGATAAAGTATCCGCGTAAGGAAATAAACTCACGTTCCATATTTGAAAAGCCGATATCAGCGGCGCTCGCGACATTTGAACGCATGATACTTATTGAAATTCAAATCGAGGCCACAGCAGAAGGTATTCTATTGTTCATAAAGCTCAAAACAGACAAATATATTCGCAACTTGCATTCATTTCGCTAAATATAACGTGTTTGGTTATCTATTTTACATCGTCGTAGCAAGTTGCATAATCCCTTAAATTAATTACTACCGAGTTTAAAATGTCGCAACAAGGAAGAATGAGAATGGATATTAGTGGAGTTATATTAGTGGAGTGGTGTTTAGTTGATGGTGATGATGATGATGAAAATCAAGAGATTTTTTATAATTCCGATTCGGGTGAAGACTTTATTCCATCGTGTAGTGATTCAAGTGACCGTGATGATGAATACGATAATATTATTGATGACGAAGAGTATTTAAAAAAAACAAGAAAGAAGTGAAACCATGTGTTTTTGCATGTGTTGTGGCGTTCCTTTCCACCCCGGTGTTAGTGAAACCAGATATCACCGTCTCAAAAATGACCAAGTAAGTCTAATAGTGTGTAGAGAAAATTTCAAAAACAAATTTTACAGTATTTTTTTTTAATGTATTTTTTTGTATTGTTACAACAAATAATCTGCAAAATGTCTGGTTTTAGCTAATTACACAATTCAATTTAATTGGGAGTCAATGCATTTAATATAAAATTCAAATTGATAACTTTGTTATTTCACTGGTTTTGTAAGTGACACGTGCAAAGACACACGTGTTAAAGCTAGAGTAATAACAAAGTTATCAATCTGAATTATGTATACCATATTCTATTTATTTTAATTTATAATGAAAAATATTAGTTTCACTCAAAACAAGTAAGCATTCCGTTAAAAATAATGAAGACAATCTTATAAATATATCATAGCCGATAGACGTTTTATTATTATCACATATCACATGTAGGTATTAAATTTTCTCATGGTCTAAGCATTCGCGGTGTATATATAAAATAAAATGTTATGCAGTGCATACAAAGTTCCAACGTACTAGCTACTTTAGACGTTCAGTATTTCTATGTAAATACCCTCATCTATGACGGATACGGTTATAATAGTAAAGTAACATTTGTATAATTATAGTTAAGATCTTTTTTATATTTAAAATAAATGGAATTTATAATTACTACTTTCAAAGTCCTCCTTTCCTTGGCGTGTCCCTGTACATGTTAATCTATTTTGGGCATTTTTTCTTATTAACTCGTAAAAAGTCTTTAATCATCGAAACTTCATTTTTCTTATTATATTTACACTTAAATTCTTTATTGATTTACAGTACTTTGAAAAATTGAGTTTATTTGTGACAAATAACTTTTTATAACCCATCACAAATTACTCACATCATTCAAAACAAACAAAAATACAGTTTTTAGTAAGATGTAATATAAGCAAGTGTCTGAGACTAACTATAAAGTTTTATTAAAAAACAATTTCTATAGAGTTACAATAAAATCTATAGTGTATAGAAAATATGAAGAGATACGTAAAGACATTTATTATTACTGTACTATTTTGCTAGCTTTTCCAACATTTTAAAAACATAAAATGAAATATTTTTGCGGAATGGAAACCGTCTTTCTAATGCTAGCACATCATTCGAATTTCCAAGATCATAAAAAACGGCTTGCAGCT
This sequence comes from Himalopsyche phryganea, assembly GCA_022494535.1. Taxonomy (NCBI): domain Eukaryota; kingdom Metazoa; phylum Arthropoda; class Insecta; order Trichoptera; family Rhyacophilidae; genus Himalopsyche; species Himalopsyche phryganea. The sequence continues at coordinate 11,657,643 of JAGVSL010000003.1, forward strand.
ATGTTCGCGGTGCAGAATTGCCAATATGGCGGCGACGTTCTCCATTTGACAGATGGAATTCCCGCCTTTGGGTTATGCTGGCCATCCTACTTGACACTACCCTAGAAGAAGTACGACTTCTTTGAAGACAAATTGTTACCCTCCGGCCGGCGCGTCCACTGGTAAACTTCCGCCTAATAGCGAGCCCATTTTACGGGCAAATCAATTATCCCGGCTGTAATTTAAAGATCGTTTATCATCATCTTGATAATGCCTATTACGGCCATGATGGAACAGAATGTATAATGTACCGATAGAATTATGGTAACTAGACTATTAAATTTCACAATGTGGCTGAATGTGGGTGGATACCTATTTGAATCGTGTTCTTTTTGGAATTATGCTTTTCGTTTAAAAATAACCTATTTATTTCATTAATATTCATTCATAGTATTGATGATATAATATATATAAATACGATTGCGGTAGATAGCATAAAGCAAAACTTCACCGATGACCAATGTGTCTTGAAGTTTTGCATAATTGAGAGCATTTTGCTTTGCAAGTTTTTAGGTTACATTATATGGTTACTAGGTCTTTCAATACCGGGATATCGGGATTCACTGTAAATGTTAAAAAATAATTTATATTTGGAATTAAATACTTCCTGATTAACTATAATGTATACCTCGGGTTTTTTATGTACATGCTTTTTTATAATATCTACATAATTAATTCATATATGTCTTGTGACCTGCCTCCTTCTCATATTTGGTAGCTTCCATTGATTGAAACAGATAATTTTTCCAATAGTATAGTGTAGTGTTTTTTTTCATTATAATTCATCTATAAATAAAATCTTCTCAATAATTAAAAAAATCTATAACCATGCCTCAAACAATATTAAATCATATATTTATTCCAATTGATTGTGTCCATTATTGCGGACACATATTCAATTATAAACGTACAATTTAAAAATGAAATTACACTTTATGATTAATCCCAGAAATCCGGGATTGAAAAATTGTGAGTCCTGAAATCATGATACCATAAAAAGTGTATCTATGTAATGCTTAAATTCCTTGTAATCCATCTGATCTTAAAAACGGGAAGATTGATTAGCTAACTACTAGTATTTGCCTATCGTCATTTTTCTATCTTAATCCTTTCCAAAAAAAAAGAGGTTGAGCGATTGCGTAACAAGCAGTTATCGTCAAACAACGTCTTTTGAGATGCTCCACATTGACTGGAGCGGACGTGATTAAACCACTATTGAAAAAAAGAGTTATCATCTCAATGTTTCACAATGTAAATTACTATGTTCGTTGAACTTCGCTATCTCTCCTACAAGATAAATTATTTTTGTACACTATTTCGAATTCGACTTGCGCTTGTATGAAGTGACTTGTTGCTGATAAATTGTACCACCTTCATTGAAGATATCAGTTACATCGCGTTCGTAAACAAAACCGGGTTTGGTTCATTCATAGGCGGACCTGACTCGACCGGACTCTAATCTCGCGAATTATTTCGAACATACTCTACTACAACCACGAATATAGATAGGATGTATGGAGGATTTTACACGAGAAGTGTGATACGGTATTCATTTAGCTACATCAATATGATTTCAATCAAAGACTGACAAACATAAACGGCGTGAAATGTTGTTAAATATTAGTTTCGAATACATATCGACTTTGGAAAAGGAAAAGGACGTGACACAAGTAAATAAAATAAAGTGAACGTTTCTCATTAACAAATGTATGTAAAGAAAATTATTGATTTATTTTTTGATTTGGATTTCTCTTTCCTATCTCGCCGCACTGTTGGTATGTTTGAAGAATAAAGTCATATTGAAATCCGTTGTATCTTCAATGGGGCCAGTGGCATCCACAATATTTTTACGGATTGTATCGTTATTTAGCGAGCTGTTTTTACAACTTAGTTTTTTAGTAGAAATATTTGTTTCAATTGTGATTTTTATTGCGTACTTCGTTATGAAATAATTTTCACAAATGAAAAGAGTAACGTACTGACCTATAGTGAAGATTAAAATTCTTATCTTAACCATTCTAAAACACTTGAACGGTGTTAATTGTCAGTTATTAGTGAAAAACGTAGATAATAGAAGACAACTTATAATATCATGATGAATACAACTAGCAACTTTAATTAAAACATTTTTTTATTTAATATAATTATTTTATTACGATGACTCTGTTGCTAGTTCTTTTACAATATATTTTTAACTGTTCCAGGAACAAAAAATTATGAATGTTTGACATATTTAAATTTGCTTTATTTCACTCAAAAATCTTAATAATTATTTCGGAGAGCCCGTTTTTAAGAAGAAAATTTTATGCATTTGATTGTCAACGTCACGGAGATCAGCAAAATCAGTTACAGAATATTCAAAGATGACATATAAAAATTAAAACTTATCACTATTCTCCGATTAAAATCCTTAACAAAATCCGATTTGAGACAATCATGTTCGCACCGGTTAAGTTTGAAGCTAAAAATAAAGAAGCGCAGTGAAAGCAAAGTGAGATAGTCAATAAAAATAATTTCAATATTATGTTAATCAACGTCATAACGTTCTATTCTGAGACAAGATTTGGATAAATTTTCAAATCCTCCATCTGGCCAAGAACTTATTTAATTTTTTTATTAATTACTTACATACAGCCCCTTATAGGTCTCCAAGACATGTCTTAGTTCGTATGACTGACGATATTTTGGTAATTTTGCTTAATTAAAATTCAGCTTATTTTCAATCGAATTTATTTCCATTTGAGTTACTTTTGACCTCTGCGCACGCCTTTGGTGGTAAGCCGTAGGGCGTTGGGTGACATAGAACACAATAATATAAGAAAAACATGGTAAGTATACATGACGTCGGGGGATTAAAATTTATTAGTGGTATGAAATAATTTCTTGTTCGCAAGGTGAAGTCCATTTGTTTAGCGCGAACGCCCGCCATTTCAAGTCGAGATAGATCGATCTTTTAACAGAGCGGTTCCCAAACAACGAAATTGTTTTTATCTCACTACAATTATAAACGATTTTTTCATTCCAAATAATAATATTATGAAACCGTCAGACGGATTAGACTGTGAGAGGCATCTTCAGATTAACTGTTTTGTAAGATTTTTATATACAACGATTCTAGTTCTTAACTTATAAATAACAAAATAAAGAGTGGTATTTTTTCTTCTTACTAGATGTGGGGACGGGGTTTGACACAACCAATAATAGCACTCATTCAAATATCAATTACGTGTTATTGGAAAGAAAATTCCATAGGAAATAAATTTAATATCGAGGAGCCAACCCATCTTATTGAAAATGCTATTTACGAATTATTGATTTATTATAACTCTAATCAATTAATTTCCAATTCTTTACTGTTAACTTTACTGTTTTTTTATAGAATGGATCAAATACAAATGCATAGACCTTGCAGTTCTCTGTAATAATTGATTTTCATTAACGCTCTTATTAATTTCAAATAACTCTTTGTTATTCATTTTTAATCCTTTACGATTAATTCGGTGGACTTCAACAATATCAATTGACTTATTAATATTTTGATTAATTTTCCGAAACACGGAATCCATCTCAAGAAAAAGACTTCGGGAGTCAATGACGAGTGCGTAGACCTCTTTACAAGCCTCTCACTCATCCCATTCTCGACTACTCTACTCTGGACCTATAAAAAAAATCCAAAATGTCGGGCATAAGGAACTAGACATCGAAGTCTGCGATGCTTGTATATTACATACAATCAATTGATCTTTAGAAGAATCGGCGTCAGATGAGAAGGCCTTTTTCCGAGATCCTATTGTACATGACGCTGGCACGGTGGAAATGGAAGTCACAAATTTCGACGCATTTTAAATCCACTTTTGTTTTTACCAATATGTCATATCGATCATTATAATCTAGCGTGAGCTTGCGATAAAATATTGAGTTGATATTTAATAATTTTTATTCGAGCGATATTATTTAAAAGGTTGTGTATCGCAGATTTAGAGAGGAGGTATATTGGCAGACACTATAAATTTATGATGCAGGCCAACCTCACGCTGTCACACTCCCCGACTCGACTCTTCAATGACCGTTCCTGGCTTTCTACATACATGATGATTAAATGCAGCTCGGTTTGTAAAAAACGATTAAAACCGATGTTTAACCTATTTTGGCATTACAATATGAAAGTCATAGTTGTATAACGTTTTATATTGTTAGCTTTTAATTTTAAGCTTTGTTTAAATGGCATTATTTCATATACATAACTAAAACACGTATTAAATAAATATTTCGCAAATGTCTTATCTCTACTATATAGCAGAAAATACATGTATAAATCTGTATGTCTGTTCGTCACTCTTTCGAAACGGTGTACCTCCTGCCTACCATTTCTTGGTCAACTGAGCTATTTAGCTAACATTATTATTAATTCGTGGACTATATTTGGTGGGTGTTACATAACGTACATGGTGATATTTTCAACATTCAACTTTTAATATATACTTTTAATATTAATTGGTGGACTATACTTTGTGGGTGCTACATGACGTACGGTCCACGGGAATATTTTCAACATTAACTTTCACCAAAATAACGCCAACGACTAAATGTTACCGCTCTCTGGCTGAGTAATAAATAATACTAGTTATATATATACAAGGGCCAGCTTCACCTTTTGAAACTTCGATCAAAATATATTTAGTCAGCAACGATTCAATTATAATATGCGATTGGTATATGAAAATACAATAAATAATTCTCTATCAGTCGTTCGATATTCTTTTTCGAGAACGATAGATAATATTTTATTTGACCACCAGGACCGGTTCAAAATAAGCAGGAAACTTTAATGGAAAGTGATTAAGTAGACTTACCATATGAAAACAAGAAAAAAACAATATGCAATTAGCTCCCATAGTCACCAAGTACAGACTGTATACTTAGCAAATGACTATAATATTATATGACATTGTATTAAAAATGTACTTAATATTCAGCTGCATTCAAACAACGGCTGGTGGTAGAAATCCAGGGTTTCCAAACGTCCCGAGTTCAAAAGATAAATCCCAGTTTTAGAACTCCCGAGCACTGATCTCGATTGGCACGCGCTCCAATACAAAATATTAAAATAAAATTTTTAAAGAAACATGTATTCATTTTTTGACCATGTCTATTCCTAGTATGGAGCATATGGACTCCTAATGGAGCTATCACAACAAAGGTTTTTTATACGAGAATTGCTTGTTACTCGTTCAACCTCTCTTTTTCGAAGAGAGCAAGGGGGAGAGATCAGAGGCAGGACTAGTGACTAATTAATCACTCTTGTTATACTCCGTTTTTAGGAACGGAACGCGCCGTAAAAAATATGGTATAGTGTCATTTGAAAAAAGTTTTAAATTATCCTGCACCTTTGTTGGTTTCACCTGCTCAGTCTATGAAGTTTCCGTACAGAAACGCTCTCACCCCAGAGGGAACATTGATCCCGAGTCCTGTATTGTTTCTGATTATCTCAATTAAAGAAAATAATGTACATGAAAAATTTTAATTATTAAAGGAAGCTTGCTTTATTTTTTAGACAACTACGGTAGAACAACATTTTTGCAGACATTTTCTTTTAAATTACAATTGGAACGTTTTTTTTATCAAACAAAGTTGGCGAACATATTTTAAAACATTCCTGTGATATTATGTCATAAATGGAATTCGAATGATTATTCTGTAACTATTTTGGTTCGTTTTCATATCATTTAATTTAATTTTTCTCTTTCTTAACTCTTTAACATTTATGATAGCTCGAATCTATAAGTTTAGAAATCTGACAGCCCTGAGGGTCGTAGGTACGGTATGCTCATTATTTATAATTGTAATGTATCCGCTACTCATCCATTAAGCGCAGTGTATTCATAAAAGCTTCGAATCATAAGCGCGTTCATATAAACATTTGCATTTATATTGACTGGTCGCCGATCACGGAACGCTAATCTTCGGAAAAATTATACAATTTTCATAATTTTATCGACTATGTCGCGACTCTCTGTCACTTCTGTATGAGACTTAAGTTTTATTCTAGTGTGTAAAAAATGATAGAGATTGGCCTAAAAGAATAAAAAAATATTTTGAACAAATTTCGTCATATGAATTCTCTTTCGGTTCGCTTTCTTAGTAGCTGAATTTGATTTAGAATCAGTTTCGTCAGCCGATACTTCTGGAGAGCGTCTACTCAGCTTGCCTCTTCGGACCACTGTAATTACAGCGTCAGAAGATGCGTACAGACTTGAGCATTTTTGTGCGCACAACGCGCTGTGCGTTTCAATTCGCACAGGTCAGTTCTTACTGGCCTGAGAAAATGAAGAGATATGCGCGCAAAAATTCGCACAACTGGACGCACCATAGATTGGAGAAAACCGTTGGGGACGTGAAGAAAATTAATGATCACGTTACAAGTAAAAAAATTTAAATATGTTTAACGGTATAGCTAATAATTGCAGATGCGGCAAAAAAATTTTCACATTTTTATAATCACGATGGGATAAATTAATCACTCAAGATCAACTCGAGCAGAAAAGACATCACAAACATCCATGTCGAAGATCTTAATTTTGAATTGCAAATTGTCGAAGTAGTTAACAACAATTTCGTTTCGGTGGTGCAGTGGTCAACGGATGTCTCGAGTTCAAGCTCCGGTACGGACAGTTTCAAAAGTTATTTTTTCAATCGATTTATGGTTTCTCTGCTTTGTTTGTGATGTCTAAAATTTCCTCCCGCCCAACCGATCCTAAAAACGGAGTGTAGTGAAAGCGATTGGCCCTCCTCCTATACCTAGTCTCTTAGAAAAAGGTTGAACAACTGAGTAACAAGTTCTCTTAGAAAACTTCTGTTGAGATACCTCTATTAGATGGCCATATGTTCCGCATTGGGAGCGGACATTGTCAAAAAATAAAGATAACAACAATATTAGAATATAACTAAATACATTGCTATATGTACCTCAATAATATTCCTAAACATTGCTTCTCGCTGAAGAATCATACAAGTGATTCAAAAAGTTCTATAGCAGCCTTACTCTTTGTACAATGTAAAAGTTGCGTTGAACAATCATGCATAAATTCTCCCACATACTTCTAGTATGTTATCTCACATTTTTAACCGAAACCCCATTGTATTGTATTAAAGGTGTAAAGGTGATTTTACGTTTCGTTACAATAGCGCCGTATATTATAATATTCGTATTAACACAATCGCCCATGTAGGATGCCGTAATATTGTTATACTAAATACTGAAGGTGAGCGAATGAAAATCAATACATCAGGATTATTTTATATTCGATTTGAGATCTAGGACCTGTGTATATGTCTGTGGTTTTTTCGTCATGGAGCTGGTCTCGAGTAGGGATTCCAACTATTCGTCAATATCAACTATTCGGATATCGAATAGTAAAACTGAAACCACTGAAGTATGAATAATTAATAACATGACATTATATCGATGTTGTTTTGGCCAATCGATGTAACTCTCAAAAAATACGAAAATGGGTTAATGATGACCCAGGCACTCGATGTAAGATGTAGACACTCCCTATATATAATCCCGTTTCTGCAAAACATGAGAATTTAAAGGAGTGCATTTCAAAGATTCATAACGCAACTCTCCGTAATATATAATGTTTTCGATAAAAACAGTTTTTACTCTCTCCAGAACAATCTCAATTTTGAGGGTTACGTCAATTAGCCAAAATACCACCGGTAACTAAAAAATAATTTAATAGTACATTAATATTGGTAAGAAAGCAAACTGATTTATAAAAAAAATTACATTTATTCAAATTTTAAATTACTGATATATATATAATATTTTCTTAATGAGATACCTGCATATTATGATTTATGATGAGATACTAAAAGAGCCCGAGTTGGGCGAAGTAAAAAAAACATCATTACATGGGGTATTTATTATTGTTCTTGATATCTGGAGAAATTTAGATTCATCGATTTTGTAAAATAGTTAATTGAAAATTATTACTAATAGTATTTGAATAGTAGCCCAAATATTCGAATAGTTAAAAAAAGGCCGAATAAAATTCGGTTATTGAATATTCGAATAGTCTCGAGTGACTTTTTTAAATTCTAGTACAGTTTCTTTTCACTATTTTTGAAATTTTAAACATAGCTGTATTACAGGCGATAAAAACTCGAGACGCTTTGATTCACTCTTGGAAAAAGAATCGATCAAAAGAGAGCATTAGTATGTTATAGACTTTGCATGTTTTTCTCACGCACGTCAAATATAATTTATTTATCATCAGTTTTTAACGCTCGTGATGAACAAAACTGGTCCTGATCATTAAATAAATAGTATTGTCAGAAAAATAATCTATTTTTAGTAGTGTTCAAATTTCAATCAATATTTATTAATAATTCTTTCGCACTAGTTAACAAGTTGATAGCCCCAGAAATATGACAATATATTTCACTTGAAACCCCGTTAATTTTCATTCACTTTCGTGTAATTTGCAACTTTAAGTTACGTATTAATTTCGTTATAAAATTAATATAATATTAAATCATTACATTTTCAATGGTTTATACTGCCAATAACAGTAATAAACCAGAAATTATAATATATATACATAATAAATTATTAATAATTTAAATGTAGCCATTTTTTACAACGTTACGGCATTTTAAATTATTGACGGTTACAGATTCCGCCTTTGATGATTATAATTTATTATCCGTCTGACTGTACGCAATTTTTCGTCTTTTCTCATTCAAAGCTATCACTTCAAGCTTAACCTAGATTATAATTACTTTATTATACGATAATGTAAAGATTTTCCAGGCGAATACCAGGTTCTCCGTGGCCGTAAAGGAAAACATGTGATATAGAATGAATTCGAATAATATAGAGAAAATTAAAAGTGCGATCTTTTCTTTCTACAAGGTGAGAAGAGGGGTTTGACCAGGGGTGATGAACTTTTTCCTGTCGGAAGACCGCATTCATATATTAAAATCAAATGTGGCCCATTTAAGAAACATACATAAAAATTTAGGAACATTGTTTTGTAAATGAAGGAAAACAATGAGATTTATTTAATTATGTATTTGTTTATTTCAGTCAAAAGGCCCCACTTGAGAGCCTATAAAACCGCAAGTTCGTCAGCCCTGGGTTAGACATTAACAATAACAGTACTAATTAAAATATTAATTACTTCTGTTTGGAGGGGAAATTCCCATCAGACGTAAATTTAATTGTGGCAAGACACCCATCTTATTTAAAACCTCATTTACTAATAATTATTAATTTCCGAGAACTCTAAGCTATACATTTTTTATTGTTAATATTTAATCAATAGCGTATTTCAACATTATTTATTTTATTTACATCATGATTTTTTGATTAGATCACAGGCCCTCAACCTTTTTCCTCTATTCCCTTTTTTACCAATGTTCAAAATATAATTTTGCCCTTCCCAAGGTAATCTAACTCAAAAGGTGCTTTCCAAATATGTATTGTTGAAAACGTTTTATAAGCGGCTGCAATTCCCCGGGAACTCTAAAATTCACCCCTAGGGAGGAATTTCTCACTGGTTGGAAACTATTGGATTAGATGATTTTCAAATTCTGAATAATTAGTATGTACTTTTAAGGTGTTAACTGTCAATTCTTGGTGGAAAGACTTTATATTTAAAAAAATAAAACACAATTCATTTGTACTACTTCCACATATTTATAATGATCGGGACCGGTTTCGCTCATCACGAACAGTTGATATTCAGTTTATAATTCTCGTGATGAGCGAAACCGGTCCTGATCATTATAAATATGTGGAAGTAGAACAAATGAATTGTGTTTTATTTTTTAAAATATAATTAGTATGTTCTATTAGGCCAGGGCTACGGCCCGCGGTAGCTGGCTGGACATGCCAATTATCCGACCAGCCATAGTTTTTTTCACACAGATGAGTACTGCCGATAGTGGAAAAAAGCCACGAGCAAATTTATGCAAATGATCAACCAAATTTTTTGTCGAAAGGACTTAATATGAGTGTATAAATCAGACAGAAGCTGGTTTTCTCATCGTCGGCTATCGGCTATCTCTACCGCAATGAAATTTCCTTGACGCTTTTCCGTAAGTTGCGAGTTATTCTAAACAACAGTATGTTGGTATGATGAGCTAACTAGATCTTTGCTTTTTTGACTTAGTGGAGAAGTCGGTGTGGCCCTTAGGCTACAAGGTTTGGAGACCCCTGTATTAGACGATCGTTTAAATGTAGCATCAATGTAAATCGACAAAACACGACATTTTCGACACAACGATGTTTATTGGAACGTGGACGATGTAACGCGTTATCAACTGAAGCATTAATTATTCTGGGCCCAAGGGTCATGGTGAAGGAAGTGTAAAAGAGCTGGATAAAAAGTGACAATCGTCACTTTTGTCTTTGTTAATCTCACCACGCATTGATTGAGTTTCAATAATTTTCTTTTTTAACATTGGTAACTATAAAAAATTTGTTTAACAAAGTGACGTCACATATTTTAGAAAATCAACGATCCGGCTCACCTACACTTCTAGCAGCATGCCCTAGGGCAGGGATCGGAATAGGCGACTCTTCGCATGGAAGTTCGCGGCTCTTCGCTACCCGCCGAAAATTTATTTTAATAACATAAATATTATAAATATATGCATCGAAAACAAATGTATTGTTAATGGCCAAGTGACTTGACGATTGCAATAATTGTCATTGCGATCGGTCAAGCAGTTACCGGCTTGACCGACCGCCGACCATTAATTGAGTTAACCTCAAACTTAGTCGGTGTGAATTGTATTTTGATTTCGCCTGCACGGTGTTTTCAATTATTTTAGGACATATTAACGGTAAATACTTTTTTTTAACGATACATATTTATTTTTACACATATCACTTTATATTTCAAAAGAAATATTTATAATTAGCCTAATTCTGTAAAAAGTAACCGAGACATATATTATAATATTTATCAACGTTACTACATGTTAACTTTTATAATAGCTTCGTTAGAAGCTTCTTGTGTTATAGTATTGTAAATTTTTACCATAAGAACGTTCATAAAAGTTCTGATTGTCACGGTTCTCATGGTAGAGATCGTCTTCTACAAAATGACGTCAGCTATATCTAAAAGGAAGAGAAAAATATTTGACTAAAGAATGGACCGACTTAACTTAACTTGAAACCGTTCGGCACAGATGCTGGTTCACTACAAATGCAATTAATAGATTTAAAAACAAGTAATGTTGTAGAGTTATCTAATCCGATGCACGTCCTACATAAAATTTTGAATAAAAAAATCATAGACTATTTTTAATATAAATCCATATCCATATGTATATTACATATGTATATGCGACGCTCTGGTACCTTTATTGTCTGTTTTTTTTTTGACCATTTGGCTCTTCTCACTTGACAATCTGCCGACCCTATCCTAGGTCATGGTGTAAGAAGTACAGCTGGATAAAAGGTGACAGTCGCAATTTTTGTATTTGTTGACGTCATTACGTGCTTATCCAATTACAATATTTTATGTTTACGTCGCTGTTTTGATGACAATACAAATTTATTTCGTCAAAGTGACGTCACATATAATACAAAAACAGCGATCCAGCTCACCATACTTCTTACATCATGCCCTAGGGTTATAGTATCACTTTGACGAACCAATTTTTTATTGTCACCAAAACACCGTCGTAGACATAGTAAATTTAAATTCAATATATACGCGATGACGTCAACAAATACAAAAAAGCTGTCTATCATTTTTCATCCAGTTCACATATACTTCTTGCACTATGCCTTAGGGTTAGTTTGTTCATCTTTCGGTTTAATCTTTTAGCGTAACGGGGTAAATCCAATCCAACATGACCAATACAATGTGATACAGCAAACAGTGCAGTGACACGTGGCAAAAAGTATCAGGTAAGGCCTGTTGATTGGTTCGTTAACACCAACATTCAGCCAGATATGGATTGAACACATTTTGTAAACACTAAATAACAGTGTCTATTATTATAAATCAAAAGTTGAAACAGACGCACCTTGTCTCGGCGCGTTCACAATAAATAAACTATCAAGACAGCCCAGCGTGTGATTTCACTATATTTTTTGCGCCTACCCAACTAACCTTTGCATTAGTTGAATCCACGAGCATTACTCTTGAATAAATTGGCTATTGATATGATTTATTTAGCTGTAAATTGCATAAACACCGACGTTCTACTCGATTTACTGGATAGGTAGCGCATACCTCTATAAACCAAGCTGTTTTGAAACGATACTTAATAGTTTGAAGAGAAATACTGTTAGCAATACGTAGAGTAAGTCATTATACATCTGGCCACATGCAAAATTAACTGCCCACCTGAAAGTAAAAATTATGATTTCTTTTCAATTTCATGAAATTATAAATACCAGCTGCACCTTCTGAAATGAATGCGTTTTATTTTTAATGTATTATTCACTTTTTGATTCACTTTTTTGATGCTTCTTTGTAGAGCAAGAATTTTTTCTTATTTAAATTTATGCTGTTTCTATAATATAATCATTTCATTAATGCTTCATAATAACTCTTCAATAACTACTTTTAGGATGTTAAATGTAAAAAAAAAATTACAATTATCTACACCGGTTTCGCTAATTGCAAGCGTTATCAGTAGTAGTACAATGCAAATTGGGTTTTTTTTTAAATACTGCGTATAATAATAATTCAAATTCTTTTATTTTATTCTGCTCCATTTTTATTTTATTGTTTAAATAATATACCATCGATTAATTCATAGAGGTTTGAAAATTTATCAAAAGTAGCCTGATTTTATATGCATGAGTACGCAGTAAAATTTGTGTTTTTTTTAGTTACTCACTGACATTTCGTCTAAATAACTATTGATTATAAAAATCTAGAATATAATTAACGCATTAAGCATCGTGATTATATGGATTGATCGCTTTAAAGCAAAAAAACCTCATAATTGCTAGAAGTAAGCTATTTCTTATGTGCTTATCCGAATGTACAATAATATTATGTGTCTCCAAATGCAAAATATTATTTTAACACGGTATTCACTCAAAATATACAGTTGCATTCAAAATGTACAATAACAGTTCCGTATTCGAATGATTCTTTTAAAAAACTGTTGGTTAAAAATTCGTACATGGCGAATAGTTGTAATTTTACCCTATGGGAAATGGTACTAAAAATGTACTACCTTTTTCTCGACAAGATCGGCTCATATAAATTTGGCGATAAAGTATATTTTAATTCTTTCAGCGTGACCGGTGCGTGAATAAATCAACAAAATTATAGCTTAATTTGAGCTTTTATAAAATTCGTCAGAGCGTATAATTAACTCCGGACAAGCAATTTAATACGTTATCAAAATACATCATTTTGTAACCTATCATCAGTGTAATTTGTGAACTCGGTCAATTCCGTTTTGTTATTAAATTATCATTTTATAACATCGGTATCAATTAAATTCATGTTACATTGTTATTTTAATAGTAGCGATATTATAAAAGTGTATCGAAAGAGAAAACTTTACTTGAAAAAAGCATGTTTTCTTCACATTAGATCTTAATATGATAATGAAGTACATGTACCACGTAATAATAATGTGATATTAAGTATTTTTTGAGTACTCAAAAGCCCAGGTTACAAATAACACTATCAATACAATAAGAAATATAATATAACAAAAAAAGATTAAGCTGTCATCTGAATTGCTAAGTATGTTCACTATAATATTATCACATATAACTTTAAATTCAGGGGAGGCTGGAAGGAGTTCAAAGGCTTCTCATGCGAGCACTATATTAGATTAAAAAAAAATATACTTTCAGATCAAATAAGTACCTAAACGAAATTTTTCAAGGCGTTTATGTGTACGTATTATGAAATATAAGACTTTGTCGCCTTTTGAAATTTCTCATAAAATACATTTATTTCATGGCATAATAAAATATATCTAGCCTTTTTTTATCTATAGTCTTACAATTCCTAAAAACGTCAATGTTTGATATATATATATATATATCTCTTCTATATGTTCCAAGATATTCAATGGAACTGTGCTTTGAACGACTATCCTTCATACTTCACCCGCGCACATTTTTCCCCCTATACCGTAATTTTCCACAGTTTTCAAAAAAACAGTTCCTAATATTTTTTACTTTATACCTTCATTTACTAAGAAGAATTTCAGTTTCAATCCAGTGTTGTGGGCTCTTTCGTTTGCTTAGTTAACTCAGCTTACTGTGAACGACGTGTGTTTTAGACTAACATTAATTTATTCGTCATCTTATCTGATATTAATTATTCTACGGTATATTGCGTACTTTTACATAATGTAATTATATTAAGTCACATTATATTGCTTTAAAAATTATTGTAAAATTGTATAAGAGAGATTTCCTGGAACACCGCGAATAGCTCATAGATTAAGCGAGCCCCTTGTATCGTATCGGTAACCCACATAGATGCGAAATGCAAAAATGGGCACCAACCAACGCTCTCCTTTGTACGGAAGATGATGAGAGGATATTTTACATAATAAATATGATGTGTTGCTGATATAACTCTTAATAAGTAGAAATTTATAATATTATATAGTGACAAGGGTTTCCAACTATGACCAAATATATCTGACAAAAGGCATCAAGTCATAAAAACAAGTACTGAGATAATCGTATTTAAAGTATTATTTTTGTTCAAAGTACTATCTCTCTTCCAAGTAGAATTATTTGTGATTTAAAAAACTTTCTGCCAGAATAAAAAATACGTATATAACGGAATACTGTTTTCTTCAAAGCTATTATATCCTATGAAGTCATAGGATATAGGCTTCTACCGATACGTAGACCATTAAATTACATTCATGTTGACATTTAAAATAGAAAACCATCAAAAATTCATTTAATGTGTTCTTTCAGAATAACCTCGATATACATATGGTATTAAAAAAGTTTAAATTGCTCTTTATTAAACATCAGCAAAGAAAGAAATGATAGTGGTCCCATATTATGGATATTCCCTTTCGGATTATTGTGGGACGGTTCCGACAATCCAAGACGATTAGCATTTCTAATAGTGACACATAAATACACATCTATAAGTATATGCTTAAGTGAAGAAAACAGCATCATCAAACTGACATATATTGTTTTTAAATAAAACACAATTTGTTTGTACTATCTCCACATTGTTATGATGATCAGAATTGGTTTCACTCACCGCGAGCATTACCAACTGATCTAGTAAAAAAAAATGTGCTTCATTTTTAAAATATGATGTCTTTCCATCAAGAATTAACAGTTAACACTTTGAAACTGACATCTATGAATGAGAAATATTGGTTAATTATTGTTTTTAAACCATTCGTGCAATAGATAAAATCTGACTAGACTGTAAACGTTAATGTATCAGTTAACTAAAGTTTTATAAACTAACAAGCTGTACATGTTGTAAAGTGGTTATAGTGCCAGTGGCATTCTGAAGCTGTGAACTATTGTTACAAAAAATTAGTTCATCTGAACATAAGCGAACTTTTTTTGAAAACTTTTTTTACCATGTCCGCTCCCAACGTGGAGCATAAGACCTCCTAATGGAGGTATCTCAACAGAAGTTTTCTCTGAGAACTGCTTGTTACTCAGTTGCTTAACCTCTCTTTTTTCGAAGAGAGTAGGGATAGAAGGAAGGGCTAGGACAGGACTAGTGATTATCTGATCGCTCTCGCTAGGCCCCGTTTTTTAAGATCGGATGCGTGGGAGGGAGTTTTAGACAGCACGAACGTTCATAAATACGAACAGAATTCCATATATCGATTGAAAGATCAATTTATGAAACGCTCAGCACCGAGACTTCAGCTCGAGACATACGTAACCGTAGCCAACGACGTTACCAACTGTGCCACGGATCCGACAACTATGCCAAACAATAAAGAGAAGAAATAGATTTAAATACGTTCGAATCTTTTTTTATATTCTCATTATACATTCACAGCTCGTCCAAATAGCAATTGTTAAAGGAGTTTTGCTAAGCCACCGGTTACATTATTTGGAACCATTCGCGATCGCTGGGCAATTAAAATAAATATTTCCGATCAAAGGAATTGTGAAAATAATGGGTGACAAGATATCCTTTCAAAAGTCGTGAAAGTCGATAGGAAATCAGCCGACGACCGGAAGTGTGTGACACCAATGGTGATAGAATATTTTCGCGCTACCGGAAGTCGTCTGTTACATTGACATGGCTGTGTGGTTAGATTCGCGCGCAAAACGAAACTCGGGCGGGAAAGCTGTCGCGAAGTGTCACAATATTATGGCGAGCCATATTTTTGAGGGTTGAATACCAAGCTCCCGTCTATACAGCGAATAAAGATATTAAAATAAAAATAAAAATGCGCTCTAGAGATTAACTTTAAATTTATGTATATTTATTTTCACCACGAATTTATACAATATTATGGCTAACGCCCGATTTTTTTTTTCTGAGACGATATTTGGATAAATATTAAGTTGAGTTTTACTTGCTTTATAGTAAGTACTTATTTTTCCCTTAACGAAATTAAAATAATGAATATTTCTTTGAGTTACCGATTATCACCCAAATATACTTATGTGATGAACTAAATATTTTAAAACGTTGTTAAAAAATATTGTAAATATTTTTCAAAAAAAAGTCAGCAGTGCCCCCTTTCTCTTCCTAAAAGCAAGCTGCCTTAGAATAAGGTTTCCTATAGCACGAACAACATCTCCAGTATAACACGGCCACATACAGTACGATCACAGACAGCACGATTGCCACCAAGTATAACACGAATCTATTTCTGTAATTATCAGAATTTATTGTATGAACTCAATATTTTAATGCATAAACGACAATCTGTCAATTAAAAATCCCTCATTTACGAAAAAATAATTGTGAATAATATGGGATAAATGTATATTGTAAATATGTAAACAAAATTACCAATGTCATAATTGGTGTGAAATTTCTTATAGCATAGTTTTATATATCTCTTACAAATCGTGCTATAGATGTAAATAATTTAATTATAGGAGATCGCAATCTAAACAAATTTTAGATGCAACCAAAAATATCAAAAAAGTCGATACCATATCTTCTTAATACGGCCACGCCGTCCACGTCCGTTTTGTGATATTGTTTTTCTTTTCTGACTAGGGTAACCACACTTCTAGAGGTGTCGGGTGACAGCAAAGAGTTCAGCCATCTTTGTATTCGTATCCGATCGCCAACGCGTCGAGGGAACTGTTATAGCCTGACACGATGATCAATCACGAATCCGCACTAGGTGTATTATTAACATGAAAATGCCATACAACGAATGCTCAACACATGATAATTGTGACTTCTTTTATATAGGATATAAGCGTTGGAGTTGGAAAAAATCATTTCTGAAAATATCATACTTTAGAAAATATCAGTTCATACATTTAAAAAAATAAAAACACAAACGTTTTGTACTACGTCTACATTCTTATTTAGATCAGAACTGTTTTCGCTCAAAGAGAGCATTATAAACTGATAAAATATGATTATTTATATAAAAGTATGATTAATAAATGCTAATCATCAATTGATTGCTACCGAAGCCAACGATGTTGACCACTTGACAATAAGGCCATCATGCTAATAGCACTCCACCACTCCGTATACGTTATTGTGATAACAATTCTTTCTTTTCTATATTTCAATCATCCAGCTCGTTAATCAAAAAACTCCAACAAAATGAAATATGTGTCAAATAGACAGTTAAAGATAAAATTCTCTATCTAATTCAGATAACTCAAAAATTCCACCAAAAAATGCTATGGCAGATTACCTGTAAAAGAATTAAATAAAATTTTAATATTTCTGGCTTAGTAAAGCAATATTTCTAAATATTCTTTTACTGACTATACTCTTAAAGTATCTAATTGTTAAACACCTATTTATAAAATGTATAACACTCGGGTACAAATCAATAATATTTTATTTACGGTGAACATTTTAATACTAGTAAAACTGTACCCGTCATGACTGTGAAATTGAAATACTGAATTTCTAAAGTAACCGTACCCGTCATATATGATGGTATTGAAATTTAAATACTGAATGTCTAAAGTAGCTAGTACGTCGGAACTGTGTGTGCATTGCATAACATTTTATTTTATATTATACACCGTTATCACGACGCTTAGGTCATGAGAAAATTTCGTACCTACATGTGATATATGATAATAATAAGTGTTCGGCCAGAGTCAAAGCGCAACAACGGGGTATAGCATACTTTTGCAATGTCCGTAGTTAATGCGCAGGGACTGGAAGTTCGCGCGTCTTATCGTGAGCCATTTTGCAATTCAGTTTTAAACGCCGCGCCCGTCCCGCCATCGCGTATTGACTCTGGCCGAGCACTAAAGTGTCTACAGAGTTCTCTGGGCTATTATAAAATTGCTTTTTCCATTATCTCAATATGAGTTATTCAATATAAGTAATGAACTGTACGATCGATGCTTATTGCAAGATATAGTCATAAATTACAATGTATCAAAAGTATCATTGAACATTATCCAGGAAAACCAAACAAAATTAACGGATGTTTCATTGTAACATTGTAACAGAATGCTATAAGCTCAAAATAGTGATGGATATAGCTAAAGGAGAGCAAGGTAACAAGACTGGACATACTGTACGTCTGACGTTGATTGAATTACGTCAATCGAGAGTCATAATGAAGCCGTGGTGATGCGATCATGCTGCAAAGATAGCTCGGACTGAGCCCTTAACAGCAGTCACTAACTTGGCGACTCGTGGACTTATAACTTATGAGTAAAAGTATATTTAATTTATTCAATTATTTGAAATAAATTATTTCATTTTTTAATCACTTTTAATGTGTTTAATAAAGTTAATAACTTTGTTATTCCACTGGTTGTGTTTGTAAAATCGTATTTTTCCGTAAATACTTTAATATTTGAATGAATTTCCATACAGTTACCGTCAAACCCATTGAAAATATCATCGTTATTCTGGAAGAAAACACTAAATTGAAAAAATGACATATCGAGTTAGTTATACCAATATGTTCCTTATTTAAAACTCTACCGTATGACAAAACATACTTATTTTTATAAAATATACGTTTACTTAAAAACAGTTCTGTACAAACAAACAAAATTAAAAAGGTATGGCATTTCAAACATTTGACAAACTTCTAAGTCCAATTACTCAAAACTAGTATTTTCCAGTTAGTTAGTGCCTTCTGCCAGAACAACAACGATATTAAAGTAGCCAGAACGACAAAGGAATCAACTTTATTAAAAAATGAATTTCTACTAACTTACCGCAGAATCCATCAAAAACACTTTTAATGTGGTAGTCGTCAATTCTTGATGAAAAGGCATTTTATATAAATAACTAAAACAAAATTTTTATTTTACTACATCCACATTTTTTAATAAGATTAGAACGTTTTCGCCAATAAGTTGATACTGCTCGAGATTAACGAAACCGGTCATGATTATTGTAAAAATTTGGATATAGTAGAAAACAAATTATGATTTATTTTTAAAATATAATATCTTTTCACCGAGAATTGACAGTGTTAACTAACACTTAAAAGTAAATTTTATTTTTCTAATACATAAAAATCGATGTGGGTTTATTCGTATAAGATACACTGCCATACCGTTCGTCGGATTCAGATAAAACTTTGTCAAGTTATTGCTTGCACTTTCGCGAAGGATATACGCATAGTACAATTAGGCCCAGTCCGGCCGGAGCCCGACTCTCAACGTTTTAATTTACAGTAGGTTTATTATATATAAAAATCAATCTCACAATCTAGATATATGTAAAATAAAGAATCAAATTCCTACAAATTGCGACATATCGGAAAATCTTCTGATTTATTCGTGTTTGCACCAAACAGAAAAACAAAAAATATTGTGTCCGAAAGCACTTCAATAAACAGAATTAAAACACCAACACTTTCTTTGAGCGGCATTACAACGCATGCGGGGAATCACTAGTTGTTTATAAATAATACATTTGCACAGTTTTCTTTGAGTTGAGGTTTAACAGCTTCGTGTGTCAAGCAAATTTTTCATATCACACTTATTATTTTCAACTATGTCCATTTTCAATGCGATGCATATTGACTCCTAATGGTGCATCGAAACGGATGATGGTTCTTCGATAACTAGATATTCAGTCTACGTTTCGAATTTTGAAGAAGGGAAAGGATAAAAACATGCTGTTAGGAAAGGACGTATTAGTATCAGCTTATAGCTCTTGTCATCCCCTTTTTTTCGAATGGGTCGGGCAGTAGAAAATGTTAACATGACATACTTAAGACATTTTACTGTAGAATGCATAAATAATGTATTTGATTTAATCGTATGAGTAATTAAATACTTTATATTTTGTGATACATTTTTTTTGATTTTATTAAAAACCTTGTAAAGCCACAATATTTCAAATATCATGAAAATGGAATACTTATTATTCATATAAATATTTTTTCCCATGTCCGCTCCCAATGTGAAGCATATGGTCTCCTAATGGAGATATCTTGACAGAATTTTTCTACGAGAACTGCTTGTTACTCAGTTGCTCAACCTCCCTTTTTTCGAAGAGAGTAGGGTAAGAAAGATAGGGGCTAGGAAAGAACTAGTGGTTAGCTAATCGTTCTCGCTACGCCCCGTGAGGATAGAATGGGTGGGAAGGAGGACTCAGACTACGAAAATAAATCGATAAATTGATTGGAAGATCAATCTATGAAAACCGTCCGCACCGGGAATTGAACCCGAGACGTCCGTAACCGTAGCCGGCGACGCTACCAACTGCGCCACGGACGCCGACAAATATATTTACAAGCTTTTAATTTTGATGGTGATTTTTTCTCAAATTATGCCAAGAAGTGCCTTAATTATTAAAATTTACTGACTTCATCGACCTGAAATAATATATGCTTTACAAATGGACATTTTGCAAACTGTTTGACGTCTGCCATAAAAGGACAAATTTCGTGTAGAAGATATGGACAAGAATTTTAACTCTTTTCTCTTAAACCATTTTTTTTCAAAACAGATTCTCTACTTTCATTTTCTTTCGTGACTTTCTTAATATTGTAAGTGCAAAATTGGCGATGTATAATAAAAAATAATTAATTACTGCTCCAGTGAGTGGGAAAAGTTAATAAAACTGACTGTAGTTTTAAAAAATAAAACACAATTCATTTGTACTACTTCCACATATTTATAATGATCAGGACCGGTTTCTCTCATCACGAGCATTATCAACTGATTATCAACCTTTATCAACCTCACAAGCATTATCAACCTCAATTGATAATGCTCGTGATGAGCGAAACCGGTCCTGATCATTATAAATATGTGGAAGTAGTACAAATGAATTGTGTTTTATTTTTTAAAATATAATGTCTTTCCACCAAGAATTGACAGGTTACACCTTAAAAGTGATTGACTGTAGTAAGTGAATATTTAAAAAAATGCTTATTTTTCGAAATTAATTATTTTAAAAAGGCTTCAATAGATTTTCACCGCTTCATCTAATTATTTGTATGACCATTATTGATGAAATCAGTAAGAAAAAAAATCATTTATGTTTGAAAAAATATACTGACAACGCCACTGCATTAAAACAATGCATGTTTTCTTTTCTATATAATATATATCATTTCGTATACCGCAACGGCTTTAGCTATCATCCTGAATCTAGTGAAGACAATTTCTTAAACAGTCTCTTCGAATTGAATTGGAAATTCGTAAACTAGAATCTAGAACTCTGTAGGAGTGGAGTGCACATCATTCTCGGCAGTGGCATAATTTGCTACTGCAATAACAACAGAGAATTCTTATCGCTTTGATATCTCGTAAGAACGCACAGAAAATACGAAGTTTTGCCCATAGCAAGGTACAGTTTTATTTTCACTTATTTATTAGGAGGCCGTGAAAGGAATTATTTTGAGTTTAGCGCAAAAATACATTATTCCTTTTTTTACCGACAATCCGATGGAGTGTTAAATATTTTTTTATCGTGTTTTTTTTATTTCATAGTCAGTTTAGAAAAGTTATTGTTTCGTGAAAAAAATTGGTATGTTTACCCTGCCTCCAGCCCACTATTCAATATATTTCCGGTGTGATTTTCCTCTACCAATACAACTAATTAATTACTTTATTGTTTGTATCTTTCACCTCGTCGCACACAGTGAGAGAAAATAATCTCACCTTCATGTCTAAGTTATAATCAAAAATCTTACACCTAGTCCAGAATAGATTGTGCGCGTAACCTTTACGTAAAAGGTTCATGTGGACGCCTTTGAGTAACTTCCGAAAGTCAGTTAGGGACTGGGCAAGTTAAAGGAAGCTATTCATGTTTAATAACGAACAATTATTCCTAAAAAAATGAAACACTTTGGTTTGGTGAACACTCACAATTAGTATTCGTAAGGTGTGTTCCTTACTCCCCCCCCCCGCCCCGTTTAAAACCTTCCGTTGATAGAATATATATGACTACAATAGTTATTATTATAAAATGTGGGAGTTTTGAAATTGCAGGAAAACCCCGAGAACATTGAGCAAACCACAGATTATTGATAATTACCTGTTAAACGTGATACTTTTCATTGTTTTTCAAACATAGTGAAGTCCAGGTTCTCATAAATTAATATGTGCGTCTTGCCGAGTTTAACTTCATACATAAAAACAGGAAAGTTTCCCTAAATATTTTTTGTTGCCTTCGAGTATACATAGATGTCACTAGTGATTCGATATTTTTTTATAAAAATAACTAATAACTGACAGTAACCTGCATTTGTTGATAAAATATTGACACACGTAAAAAATGCCACGCTTTTAAAATAAGTGTTACTAAGCACTAAAAATGATATACAGTAATAATAGTTTTTCCAGGATAATTAATTCTCATCTCGCGTCAGTAGCTAAAATACATGCGAGGCATGTATATAAAGACAGTCTGCACCCACATCAAAAATAAAAATAAATAAACTGAAAGCCCCCTTCACAAGGCTCCGCATAATTTCGATTGGTAAATATATCTATACCCTCAGTTCCAAAGTGTAACAAGTCAAAAATGCAGGTTTGAGTTATGAGGAAATACTTAATATACCGATATCTACCAGTTAAAAAATGTAAAAAGTGGTAATCTGTGATCATTTAAGGACAGTAGTTATAATTTTCATAGAATTTTAATATCAAATTTTAATTGTTGAAATTGTATACATTTCCGTGCATTTCGTCAATAACGACCCGAACTCGAACTGACAGTTTAAGTTCATTTGCGTACTCGAATGCCTAAAGATACTGAAAGGCGAAAACCGTAACTACTATATTAAATTTGGATTATTGAGATTTTGTACACTTCCATGTATTTTGTCACTAACGACTTCAGAACCTCGAACTCAGTTCGAGTCCATTCGTGTGCTCGAATGCCTGAAGATGCCGAAAGGCGAAACCCGGGTCGTTAGTGACAAAATACATGGAAGTGTACAAAATCTCAATAATCCAAATTTAATATTGAAATTCCATCAAGCACCCTCAGTCGATGTCTTAAATTATATCGTAACTACTATAGTTAGTATTACTTTTGATCCAAACGTAACAACTACAAATACCCTGCGAAAACCTCTGAAAACTCCTAATAGTAATATTAAAAAAAAATTGTACATGTTTGTAATATTATAAATATATATTTTAAATAATCCTAGAATTTCAGTAAAATCTACAAAAATTAGATGTACGGTAGAAGATTAAACCTGCTCAAAATCTTGTGTCCTGATTATCTCCGAACTGTGATTTTGAGTTGTTACACTTTGGAACTGAGGTATTGTAATGAATTAAAGGTATGACATTTTTTATTGGGTACTTCCATCGCGAATATTTAGTTGAGTATCGTGGGAATAGAGCTAATAAGCGCCGTGATAACATCAACTAATTTTAAAGCGAAACATAGAATATAACAAAACTTATGGTTCTTGATAAATATCCAAGGCACGTACTGACGATTTTCAATCACAATCTATCGGATGCATTCGCCTCACTAAGCGAAGGATCGTTAAATAAATCATTTTACGTCATTAACCATTTTTCATATTGTAAAACGTCATGTTATGTCAATCATCGACCGGCCACGACTAGAATAAAACACGGCGCATGGCGAAAATAATGATTTCAGTAAATGCGTCTCTAATATTATAATGCTTTATTACGCGGCCATTTATGGCCTCTTTCCATTATTTAATGACAATTATTACGTTTATAGAAACTTAAATATATATATACACATATTACCGATGACTAAGCCAACGGTGCGAATTGTTAGTCCGAAAAATGAATTACGTATTAAATATATAACTAATTCTGACACTAGAGTATTTTTACGCTTGCATTCTACTTGCGAATGCCTTACTGTAGCGAATCATGACACCTGATGAAAAACCGTATATTGAGCATCAAGAATAAATGCTGGCGTCGGATATTGGAGATGAAGTGGTTTAAATTCGTGAGGAACTCGAAGACGAGCGAACGTACCAAGCAGCGTCCTGTTACGTCAGTGGTCATGGAGAGGCGTTGGAACTGATTTGGTCATGTGCTTTGGATGCTTTCGTAGAGCCTCAATCCTGCTTGGCTCTTCTTCCAACCAATGGGATTCCGGCGTACTGAACGGAGCTGAGGGACTCTATTATATCATGGGACGAAGCAAAGCGATTGTCGAATGACAGGGATTCATGGAGGCGCCGCGTGGTGGCCATATGTTTCACATAGGGAGCGAATATGGTAAAAAAGGTGTATTTGGAAAGCTTAATAAAAAACTAATATTTCAGAAAATGTTTGAACATTCATATTTAAAAAAACTCTTTAGCCCATAAAGAGTACAGGAGCTCATAAAAAAAATTGTTAAGGAGATTAAGGGAAATACAAGACCTGTTTAAGATATTCACTGAAGGTGCTTGATGCTTTTAACGTTGACATATCTAGTGGTAAGTAGTGTTTGCCTTAGCGATCAGGTGGGTCCTGGTTCAATTCCCAGCAAGGTCAATATCAAATTTAGATTTTTTCAATTTAAATTTGTATTCTTGGACATAAATGACTTCTAAAAATTCTCATCTAGTTTATCTCGTATGATTTTTTAATTTTCAAAATATTTGGCGCATTGGCTGTCAGCTGTAATGCCAGATATTTTTTTTTAATTAAAATATTTAAAAAAATATAAGATTTCTGCTTATCATTCGTTTAACGCTGATTTTTTTATACTTATTACCAACTACACTGTACTTATTTGTAAATTAATTAATTTTTTAAATAAAATAATTTTATATTTGTTGTTAATACCTCAAAACCCACTCAGTTCACTCTGTTTGCGCCGTTGCCGTGTACTTTACTTTCATGAATAGACACATTATAATAATTATGTACGACACTTTCGGAAAACCAATAAGGTAAACAATTAATCGTAAATTACATCTCTAGCCTTTGAAATCTCACTCTGAAATATCAAAAATATCTTCATGATAATTTAAAACAAACCCTTACTTCAAATTCAAAGTCAAGGTTTTGATTCATCATTGTGATCGTCTTCAAAGGTTTGAGCATCTTCCCCTGCTTCCCTCATAGTGCTAGAATCATAGATAATACAGATGTTTTATGTAAGCTGTTGGCAAATGACCTCTTTATTAAATAGCTTATATAAAACTAAGCAGATTTTAGTTGTTAACATTTTTAACTAATAAATTATGAAAATTCATCGTCTCAGACATGCATTTCATCCATTTAATTATGCACTGCTCAATATGAAAGGATATTTTATAATAATATTACTGCAATAATTCAATGCATCCAATTTATCACAGCAGTGCATGTCTAGCAAATATTACGTTACAATTCTGTCCGTGGCACATTTTGACAGTTGCGGCTTCTAGGCTCTTGCGATGTAATATAAAATGGTGTCCCTCAAGGCACTGTTCTCGGTGCGTGTATACAAACAGCTGATATCGTTTATATCTCTTACATTTTTTTGTGAAACCTCACGCGAGTACTTACTAAATAATAATAAATTGCCTAAGAGTGTTCAGATTTCCATAAATAAACATTCATTCACCACTAGACCGAATGATGACAGAGCAAGTGTATTCATAATGGACCAAATGTCTCAATTAATATAATAAAAAAATTAGGAATGGTTACAAAAAAATGTGTTTTTGTGTCAGTAGTTGACCGTCTAAAAAATTGAAAGCTCCCGTAGTTGACAACTGTTTCAGTAATTGACCATTCTAAATCCGAAGGTTTCATGACAACCTTTCATCAGAGCTTCTTGTAAGACCACTCTTGGTTGAATCAAGTAGCATATGCTTACATTCACTGATATCCTTAACAATTCTCTTAAGAAATTCAAAATAAAATATTTACTGAATAAGGTTTTATTTTTAAACGGCCTCTATGACACCCGAATGATATATATATGGTGATGTGTTAGTTCCTCAATCTGACAAAATATGGTTTCACTTGACTAAACTTCACAATTTAGAGCAATCCCGCGTATACGTTTCTTATTTTGGGCACTTTTATTGAAAAAGGTCAACTACCCGTACATTTACATTAATTTGTTCATGCGTATTGGTTGCTCTAAACTAGTGGACAACATGCGGCCTGAAATGACATTTATTGTGGACCACATACTAAATACATACTTAGTTTCCAAGACTTATTTTCAATGTTGTCTAATGAGAGGTTTATTTGTATTTATTTTAATGTCGACTGGAGTTAAAGTTTTCAAGAAAGATTATAAAATATAATAATCCGTAAAACTTTTAACTTCTGCGGCCAGTGAACAACGGGAAAATGGATTAACACCTCAACTGTTAAATTGGTTGTGCATCACTGCCTTAAGCTCTCCCGAAAATTAGATAAACAGTTGTAACCAGTATTCTAGGCGAATGACTTTCCATGACTCCTAGTAATATTAATATATCATAGTACAATGGTAAAACATATGTTAGTATTGGTTAGTGATAATCCAAGTGGAATAACTAAGTTATCAATTTTTAATTAAATTTTATATTGGCTAGAATTTATACTTTTAATTCTATTCTATGAATAATCTGCATTGTTATAAAGCTGCACTGACAATTCAGATTATATATTGAAAATATCGCCATCTGGAATATAACATTAAAAACATTATTGAAAACTTATATAGTACGACTTCTGTTATATTTTATAGTTATTTTATGTATTTTATATATTTAGTTATATTTGTATAAAATAAATATATGTGTTACACATTACAACGTTTAAAACAAAAAAAGTTCATAAACCATCATTTTCAGACAAAATAGGTATTCAAATATAATATAAATAGTTAACTTTGGTTGATTGATCAATATTTAAAAATGGCGTGGGTAATATTTGGCTTCTTGATTTGATGTAAAATGTGACACCACCCCGTACTTATGGGGCAGACAGGATCTTCAAAACCAATCTGCAGACTCTTTCTATTAATGCAAATTTAAAATGTAATACCCCTCCTGAGGCGTTTAAGAGTGGTGTCATATTTGCTTGGTTGCTGTTGTTGTTTTACAGTTAGAAGTGGGCAAAAGGGCTTGCAATCCTGCAAGGCCATCAGTCGCCTCTCGACCTTTCCCAGCGGGAGTCGTCCGCCGGCGAAGCGGCGACTTAGCCCACCGCTTGCTAGTAAAACCACTTACCGAGTTTTAAAGTAAAAATGTGTAAATCTGTTTGTGTAACTGTCTTCAAGAAAATAATAGAAACTAATTGCAATAAAGGAGAAAGAGTATACGGAATACGACCGGGTTTTAAATGGGAGACGAAGGAACCTGTAACTCATCCTTTGTCCTTCGCCGGAAGCGAGCGTCAGTGTATTGACGCTCCGCACCCCGCTTCTCCCCGCTCTCCAACCTACCCTCGAGCGAGCGGCGAAACAGAAGACGTTTCTTTCTTACTCTCTCAAATGAAACTATAAATTTCTACATCACGGAATATATTTCCGTGTTATATAACGGGGCTGAATGTATGTATAATCATGTAACACTATACTACGAATATTGTTTCAGAGAAAATTGTGCCCAGCATCTTATTCTTTACGCAGTCTGTGGTCTTGTGTTTTCCACTGCAGGTGTGGGTGTTTTCCATTAGGCGGAGTTATTTAGCGCGGAACTCCCCCGCTAGTTTTCGCTCTCTGATGCTGTCGAGAGTCGATTGTCGAGCCTTCGTTCCTGGAACACCGATTCCTTTCATGCTATGCAAATCACCAGATAATCTTGTCCAATATGTACAACAGAGGCGTTCTGTGATGACAAGTCTATTCTTATTTTAGCGCTAAATAATTTAAAAAAATATATCTTCTATATAAAATCAATGTTTGATTGTTTGTATCTTATGCACAGGCCGAAATTTCATAGACTTGCCTGGTTCGAGCCCATCATCTTCAGGTCTGGCCCGACCCGAACCCGAGTTTCAATATCACACTTGTTATAACACAATATTTTTGTTTTTCGTCTGGTGCGTACACGAATAAATCAGGAGGTTTTTCCTAGATGTCGCTGTATGTACGTATTTGATTTTTTTCTCAATTTTAGATTTTTTTTCTTCAGAACCCTTCACGGGTGTGTGCACAACAACTCACCGAAGTTTCATCGAAATCGTATGAATGGTAAAGGAAAACGCGTAAAGGACAAACAAACATTTATTTTATATAATATTTCCCGGCATGATCACAATAAGTCCTTCCTGAAAGTTTCGTCGCGATCGGTTGAGTAGTTTAGGAGCCTATAAGATCCGGACAAACCAACAAACAGACATTCATTTTTATATATATAGATTTCCCGGCATGATCACAATAAGTCCTTCCTGAAAGTTTCGTCGCGATCGGTTGAGTAGTTTAGGAGCCTATAAGATCCGGACAAACCAACAAACCAACAAACAGACATTCATTTTTATATATATAGATAGCCCAGACCGCTCTGTAGAGGCTTTATTATTATCACACATCACATGTAGGTAAGAAATGTTACGTGCGCGTTCGCGGTGTATACAATGCACACACAGGTCCGACGTACTAGCTACTTTTGACATTCAGTATTTCAATTTCAATGCCGTCATCTATGACGGGTACGCTTACTTATAAAATAGTAGACACAAATCAAAAGAGTTTTAATTTCCCGAATGTTTACTTCATATTTGATAATTTAATTCAATATAATCTTGTCGACAACATTGTTGTTCATATTAATTGCTAGCTTTGTAGTAATTAACTTTGTAGTAGGATTTTATGGAAACTAAATTATAAGAAGGGAAAAGGGAGCAAAAAAGTAATGTGTATGTTATATGAAAGAAAAATAGTAAGCAAATACTATTTATAGCATTATAAATCGTCATGTTTTTTTGTGTTCATTATTGAAATATTTCTGAAAACGTGTAACAAGAAGTAACAATGTAAATTTTTTTATACTTAATTTCTTTAAAGTAAGTATAAAAATGGTAATAGTGCATTAATATCAGTAGCGAAGACTTATATAAATAATCTGGTTTAAGATTGTGGCTTAATGAAAAAAATATGGAATTCTTTTCTGTTTCACCTATTGTTTATCTTCCTCCTAGAAAATGTTCTCACCGCTGCAGAATTATAATCATTTTTACCAATCTACGCCATTCATTTATGTATATTGCGTGTACTATAGCCATGGAAGGCGTTCTACAAACTGGAGTACACTAGACCTAGTACATGTTCATCAGGACTGTGAAAACGACTCCATCTAATGTCAGCCTTGGGCCAAATTAATCACAACATCCTCATGAATATATGAGGGACCGCGGAAGTGGATACGCGACGCCATTTGCATTAATATTATTGCACTTCTTGGTATTATTGTGATAGAATACGCATTATAACACAGCGGGAACTCTTCGGCGTCCATGTTGAAATAGATTAATGCGAACTTAAAACCCACACACTTACAGTTTGGTTACATTGACCATGTCCTCTTTAAAAACGAGAAATGAGTAGAGATTTGCTAATCTTCAGAAAGTAACACTTTGTATTGTAGTATTATTATCGTATCGTCAGTGAGAAATTATGCATTATTGTTATAACAATTTAGCTGATTAAAGTCATAGTGGTGTGAGTCACATTTTTGGCAATTTTGATTTTATATCACCCATTAAACTCTACAAAACAAGCTTAAAGTAAGTCATTATGTCATAGTACTAACAATAGTCACAAGTTTGGAAAAAAGCAAACGAAATGGTGGGGTTTTCAACATCACGTAATTTCAATTTACATTAAATGATGGATAGAAAAACACAACTGTGTAAATTTTATTATGATGCGACAAACACTGCATATTTTCTATCTTCGAGCACGCCTCTAGACTATATTTAAACCTTAAGATAACGATTTTTATGCTCTGTAAAATATTTCATTGTTTCTGATAAAACTCGTGTCTTGGAATCAGATCAATGACTTACATCACTGTGACTAGCCGTCTCAATTATTGTCATTTTTTCGGTTATTCCTTTCCAATCTATTTTCATAAAACGATTTTTAAAATCAAGATCATAGAATATTTGAAGAGTTGAATGTTTTAATATCGTAATCTTTATTCATAAAAAAATTTTGAGTATTTATTGGAAATATGGTGTCAAATTAATATTTTCATTTAAAAAGCAGATGTACGCAGCAGTTGCCAAAACATTGATCAAACATTGTACGCATGAGCACCTGTGCTTGCGAAACTTAATCGTACGATTCGATTGGCCGATTGTAATAATTATTTTAATATCCACACATCATTTCCTTACAATATCTCCCCGTCGTTTTGAATGGTATCTGGTCCTCCTCGGATGATATACGCAGCTCGCCGCCCATGCCAGCCCACCATTCGAATCTATCCTGGGGCGCACTCGGTGTCGAGGGTTGCCAATCCATGGCGCAGTGTACTTTTTTTTATAACTTAATGATTTTTTCGTTCTGAAGATGCTTCTCAAAGAGGCGAAACACGCTCTTTAAGCTTGGCCGATTAGTAAATATGTCAACATACAAATGTGCCACTATAAAGCAGGATGCTGAACACATCCTTTGTGAATGTAATTTAATTCTAAGTAAAGTAAAGAGCTGCGCAAGTTGATCCAACCGTCCATTGGACCGATGATCACGTCGACTTGGTCGAATAATACCAAACCTTTAAATTTTCTTTGCAGCGTCATACGGAAAGTGAATACACCTCAACTCATGGAATCTTTTCGTTTATCTATTTAGATAGGGATTGATTTTCTTGGGTAGTTGCTCTTTAGACACTTTCTTAACGTGTGCTAAGCCACTGAATACTGCCGTACAAAATTAACAGATGAGAAAATAATCACGGGATCGAACCCCGGTACGGAGAGTTTCATTTTTCAATCGATATAATTACGGATTAGAGCTCATAGGCAAGAATGTTAAAATTCCCTACACCCATATGCAATCTTAAAAACGGGGAGTAACGAGAGGCTCTCGTATAAATATTTATGTTGAGATAACCTCAATTAGTAACCCATATGTTACACATTCGGAGCAGATATGATTTAAAAAATAGTTGAAAGTAGTAAAAATCTATCTTGTGTGTAAAAGTGTCGAATTTGCCAACTTCTTTTCGAAAATATTTATTATGCGCAGTTTATTACTGTTTCAAAGAATAAGAAAATTTATGACAAAAAATACGATACTATAATAATTAGTGGTTAAACATTTGAGGAGCATTGAATAAGATCTTCGAGTGCGCAGTGCTGGCCGAAAATAACGACCTGCCGCGCATTGTTTATGGACCGAAGGTCGCCTCACGCCTCATTGTTCCTCTGAAATCGCTGATGCTATCTGCAGGCCGCGGCGCCGCCCTCTCACGAAAAATTGCCCCCCACCCCGCCGCGGATACACATATTACACAAGGGTTCTGGCATTCAAAGACAATACGGTATCGCTTAAGCATTTATATGGCCTAGAAATACTTCGAACGCTACAAAAAAATTTGCTCCGAATAATTGTTATGCAATCTTTTTATTATGTACACTGTATCGGCTTTGAATATGGAGCACATAAACTTCTGATAGAGGGTACATACTGCAAGTATCTGATGAAGACTGACTGTTTAGTATAGCCAATATTTCTACGTCTTAATAGAGGTTTTCTAAGAGTTGGAAGCATCACATCATGCTCCCTGATACAAATCCTCATAGTTGAGTTGTATAAAAGCAAAAACGCCATTGTCCTTCAGATTCATTTTGTGAGAAAACAAATCAAACTGAAACTGCGGTAATTCGTATACTTCATACGAACATCTGAGTTCTAAGTGAATTGTTATCTTATATGCCCAGATCAGTCTGTAGACGTTGTATTATTATCACATATCACATGAAGGTATGAAATTGTCTCATGACTTAAGCGTTAGCAGTGTATATATAAAATAAAATATTATGCAATGCACACACAGTTCCGACGTACTAGCTACTTTAGACATTCAGTATCTCAATTTCAATACCGTCATCTATGACGGGTACGGTTATAGAATATATTAATATAATCCAAGTGTCTAAATTCAATGATTTTGTTATAGACAGTGATGAGTTTGCATATAAACGCAATTTTTAAATACATTTTTCCTCGGGATATTGCATTTGACCTGTTGTTGTATACATACACAAGAATATAGAGAATATTTGTACATTCATATGTAGTTTTTGACTTTTTGTGGACAGTGGCGTTTTTGCTTATGCGCAACTCATTATATAATGTCAACTGAAAAAACATTCGCTTGGTCGCAAAAATGTAGCTTAGAGCGATAACACTCGGCCAAGGTTATGAACCAATATTTTTATTAAAATTTCCAAATTATCTTAATTCTGGTCTTTAAGCTGAGTGGTCAACGCTTTTGGTCATTTTTCTTATTCAGTTACTGTGTCGGGATTGAGTCCGGTAAGAGATCGTACGGATTCTGGATTAGCCAAACATAATAACGTGAAACACATAAATGGTGACCTCAAAGTTTATCGTTTGACAGTAAAACGCACACAGATATAAACGTACTGCTTCATGTATAAAAATTAAGATAAAGCATTTTATACAATAGCAGGGTCCAGCGACAATTATTTACGTAAATAAAATACTTTCATTCTAACTATACGTAGCACTATATTTATCTTCGTGCTGTGTCTACGATTTATTTTATTTAGTAATAATCGCGTACATACCCATGTACCATACGTAAAATTCATGTAAGAATCCAGTAGGTGTGCATCCAAAAAACATCATTTCAAAATACGTCACCAAATGTGGTGACATAATGACATTGACAGACGAACAATAAATGACAGGGCGGGAAAAAATACGAAATAAGTTTCCCGAGTCTTCCGCTTCCAAATATGGCAACACTTGATAATATATTAATATCAAAAGATGTCATCCGAAGTCCTTTCGAATGGACGAAATGGAATTTATATTCCTTGTCGAGATAAGACTTGTCGTTTTGGTTTTGTGTTTTTCTCATTAGATATTTGCTTTATAGAACAATACATATGACAACGATTAGCTTCCGGTACTCAATACATACAGTAGTTTTTAAATATTCAACACTTTATTACACTTGGTTGATACGTGCAATGATTTGTCGGCGTTCGTTTCTTTATTATCTATGACTCAACTTACTTAACCAAAAAGGTTTATACATACATTGCAATAATCTCTCTTGCCAGTCTCATTTTTCAATAACAAGAAACAGGTTACGTTTTCATATCGCTAGAGTTAAGTATGTGAAGGTTGGATTGATATCTAATTATTTTAAGATGTCATACGTTCTAACTACCGAATGCCACAGCAAGAGCTTGACAAAGTTGTCAATGATTTTAAATCAAAAAGCGTGACCAGATTAAAATTGTTACCGAGTTCCAAATTATAATATCGACGGTTTTTTGGCACATTTAAGTAACCATCAAAAAATACGAAAACGATTTAATTATTGGATCTCATTTTAAAGACGACAGAGCAGATCTCGGCCTAATTATGTAAATTAGAAAAATAAATTGACCACTTTTAAGAAGGGAAACATCATTTTACATTGGTTTTAATTTTACAAATTCTGATCCAGACACTTGATGTAAGCCATTATTATATCGACACTCCCTACATATAATCTCGTATCCGTAAACATGAGAATTTACAGGAGTGAATTTCAAAGATTCATAACGCAACACACCAGGGACGGCTCTTGTAAAGGAGCAAAGGGTGCACTGCACTCCAATAAGTCCCATCAAAATATTCCATTAATAAACGATATTCAAATATAATAATTATACCAATTCACTAATTTTAAATTTTCCTCGTGTTTCCCATAGGAAAATATTGGAGGAAACGATGATCAATAAACACGACTAGCAAACGTATTCTGCGTCGATTCAGAATACGCATGAAAGTCGGTCGATGACACGGTAGGAGCATAAATTCTTTTGCACTCCTTAGACGTCTGAAATGTTCCATGTATTTTGACATATTTGTGACGTTGCAACAGTATGAACTACGCGAAGGGGGGATTTTGTATGGACTGTTTTTGAGCATTGATCTCCCTGGCGGAAATTCCCGAACGTACCCGAAAGCGACTTGACGTTTGCGTTTACAAGCCTGTAACAGTCATTTGTATGAATGAAAAAGAGCAGTGGAACAAGCGTAGTAAGCTCATTTAATTTCAATATGATTCTTTAACTATACGCTCTTCAATAAGAATAATATTTACCTACCATTATAACTTTTGGAGTGATGAATACAATTTATAAAATTATAACTATGATCGTGTATAATACCGTGTAGATATTATTGAATATTTAAAATAGAATAGTTTCGAGTTTTCTACCTGGCTGGCCTTACCTATTCCATAATATTCAACTGTGTATCTGGTTCAGTTTCGTAATACACCTTCCTCTAATATTTTTTATATTCTTCTATATTGAATTCTACAAATTACTTTCCCCAAAAAATACTTATGCGAAAAATTTCCGGCTTAATACAGAATTATTCCAATTGCAGACATTAATACGGTAACCTTAACATATGATTTCACCGAGGAATTTAAACTTAAATTGAACTAACCGTCTTATACAGCAGAGAAGATTTTTACGATGTCGTTGGAGCCCTGTCTATACTTCAACTCTTCACGAATAAAAATACATGTAGTATTTAGCTAAACCGTTAAGCCATTACAAATAATTTATACAATATCGATGACTTCCGTCGAAAGTGAGTGTTACTTCTAAAATTTAAAAAGGATCAATTCATTTTGAGAAATACCACGACTAAAGACAGACAAGGTTTCCCAAACTATCATCCGCGACAACCTGGAATGGTTGTATATGCTGCTAGGGCTGCAACAAATTTAGACGTACTCAAATTCATATTGATATTACCTACCCAAAAAAAAGAAAAAAGGTGGTCCGTCGAAATTAATCCGCAGGAAAGGTTTGGGAAACCCTGGTGAAGAGAAACAGTTGATATCGCCAATATCAGACTTATATTTTCGTATATGTCTGATAGTACTTTCAAAATCCAATATGTGGAGGATGGATTTCTTGCATAAATATGTGAATCTTTTTTTGCACTCCCTAATATTCCTGTCACCGGCCGCCACTGCAACACACCATATTATAATTCTTTCGATAAAATAGTTTTTACTTTCTCCTGAACAATTTCAATATCAAGGGTTACATCAATTGGCTAAAACACCTTCGATATAAAACCAACCATCAATGTTTAAATTGCAGTGATTCGATTTGGTCGGGAATTCGGAAATACGAGGGCTCTTTTATGACGTTCAAAATTAAAAAGCGACGATGACCTGGCATGTAACTATGCTGAATCGCTCTCTGTCAAGACTCCGTGAACTTTTTAAATGCCTTATAATTTGCCCTATGTGTAACCATCAACGATGCTGTCGGATCAGACCGATGGTCGTATCGTCTTTAATGACTATGTAATCCGTTGACCATAACTGGAAATTTGGGCAAAGGATATGATTAGCGTCCTGAATCATATTGCCTCTTTTACTATTTCGACTATCTACAAACTGGCCGAGCTTGACAGCAAAATAACATAATAAAAATAGACTAATTCAGAAATTCGATACAGGAGCAAACAATTGATTTATCATATAAGTTTTAATCTCTGTCTTTTAAACTCATTCCCTTTTACAAAAGAAGCAACAATTAATGTTTTTCTTAGTCATTGCAAGTCTCTCTTTATTAAGATTTCACCCTTGAAAAAACTACGTTTGTAAATAATAATTATAACTTGATTGATCGATTTACTTTCAAGTCATAATAATTAAACCTCCACTGCAATAAAACGATTTAAAAGTTCACATATTAAATGAATCTCACATTTTCAATCGATGATACAACTTTTTCCCTCGCAATTCCTATCTCGGGTAAATGAACTTGTGATATAGCATTACATATGACAGTAAGTTGCTCAAATATTTTTTTTTAAATATGCACTTGCTTATTTGTCATAATGCATAACTTTATACATGACTAAATCTCTTCTGTAATAACTGCGATTATTGAGAAGGAATTGACTGAATAATTATTCAACTAACCCCGACAAATACATGTTAATATCCATCTTTTAATCGATAATAACTAAGGCCACATAGTAGACGTTAAAGTCGTCGGGGCTGTTAAACGTTAATGTCGTAGTTGTGAGAACTAAAAAAAGATAACTTCTGTAAATTATCAATAAAACTAAATTGTTTTCATTTAAAACATCCCACTACTTTCCTACTGCACCATTCATAGATGGTACAGTTAATCGATTTACTTTTGTTTAATTACAACAAAGTGTATCAAACGTTGGCACTGGCTCACCGATGTTATGTTTATAGCTAGTAGAGATGTGAAATTTTTTAGGTATAATCACACATCAATAAGAATTTTACTAAAGACTAGGGCTTCCAATACCGGGATCCCGGTCAATTATTTTATCCCGTTATTCCGGGATTGTCTAAATATCAATCCTGGGATTTCGGGATTACTGTAAATACTAAAAAATAATTCATATGTCAAATTAAAGTTTTCTTATTAACTACAACGTGTACCTCGGTTTGTTTAAGGACATAGTTTTTTACAATACTTATAATACTATAATAAATATAAATATACTTTGGTCTCCATCCTTCCCAAATTTCGTAACAGCCGTTTCTAGCCAATTAGTAATGGAGAACAAAGGTGGACCGGTGGATAATATTTTAAAGTCGAATTAAAAGGACACGTCCTCCTTTTGGAAAACTTATAATAATGCAGTTGATCATTGTTTTTTTTTTATTTTCTCTGATTTGAAAATGACTGTATCTCCAATCAATAAAAAAAACCATTCCAATACCCAAAAAAAAGTTTATATAAATTCCAATTAAATCAATAATTGATACAAATGAAATTTTAAATGTACAATTTAACACATTAAAATATACATATTTACTTAATGAGCAATCCCGGGATTGAGAAATTTTAAATCCCGAAATCCTGGAATCATAAAAAGATTCCAGGATTAGATTCCCCAATTACGACCTAAGCTAACCAGATTCTTAGAAAGTTCTTTTCTGTCTTAAAAATCATGATATTATAGAGAATTTATATGGAAAGTCACCGTAAATGGTAAAATTGGGATATTTCCAGAATTAGGCATCAGTGCTTCCTTATTAATCAATTTTAAAGTGATGAGTTATGATCAAAACCATAAGAAGTCGTAGTGTTTCTTTTATCTCGCATGGGCGAGTAACTGGAGACAGAAAGTCTTCCAGCCGCTGTCACGTTAAATTCCGTATGGACGACTATAACGCAAGTTTCTCGGAAGTATGTGTGACCGCATCGTGACATTTTTTACCCATTCCCGCCATAAAAGGAATTGCTGCGGTCATAGCAACTGTCTTCACGTTGGTCAAATCTCGCAATAAAAATGCCTAAGTACCCTTATTGTAAAGCAATAATATTCGAAATAATTGCGCGATGCATCACACAGCACTTAAAACACATTTATTTAAATCAATTTGGTGGTGACGCTTATGAAATAACTGCACTTGAATATAATAATTACCACTATGACCAGATTATTTATGATACTATAAAATTATGTTGTTTTTCCTATCTTCATTTATCTACTGAATCTTTATGAATTTTTCGAAACGGACTCTCATTTTCTTGATTATTTTTATATCTAGAGTGGGTTCAAACTAAGTCTTTATATCCCTATCCTACTAATATTCTCGCTAAATACTGCAATCTGTCAATCTGATAAAGGTTTTGAATCGTAAATAGTTAAGAAAACACCTTATTTGTATGCAGGGTTTTTTTTGTGCCTCAACTCACTACTCTTCAAGCTTTTTACTAGAGATAATAATAATATTATTTTTTATTTCAGACATGTCAAATCTTAAGTTAATTTTAATGACAAATTATATAAATACGGATTGTCATTATGTATTGTTTCGTCTAATTTATTTTATAACATTAAAAATAGCGTGAAAAGATGCTGGAACGACGTTCCACTGCGTTACATGGTAAAAAAAGCCCTACTTGTACAGATAATGAGCGTTAAATTTTTGTTTGTAGTGTGACTTTAAACATGAGTTTACTTCAATTTTCCCCAGTCCCTTTTTGACAGAAAGTTGCGTGCACAATCTATTGTTTACTTTCTTAAAGAATAATTATATTTAAGTGTTAACTTACCCGTAATGCCACGTCTATATTTTTTTAATTGATCTTACATAAAATAACAATAATTATTATTTTATTTGGATCAAAGGCCCAGGACCCAATTCTCAAAGTCGGCAACAGTTACTGTAAAAATAAATACCTACATCATTTTTTTATCAACATCTAAGAAATTATTTTTTCAACTATGTACGCTCCCAATAGCATATGGAATCCTAATGGAGCATATGTAGAAAAGTTGTTATTGTACCACCGAACCGATTACATAAGTATATATGAAACAGTTTTACGCACGTAAAATTAGTTAGGCCACGGCCAAATGATTTAAATTAGAATAATAAATTGAACTCTTTTTGGAAGGGAAACATCATTTTACATTGCTTTTAGGTTTAAAAATTCTGACCCAACCACTTGATTTACACCACTATTGTATCGACACTCGGCTCCGTGGCGGAGTTGGTAACGTCGTTGGCTATGGTTACTTATGTCTCGGGCTCAAGTCCTGGTGCGGACAGTTTCATAAATTGATCTTTCAATCGATTTATGGATCTCTGATCGTAGTCATGAATGTTTGTGTTGTCTAAAACTCCCTACCACCCATCCGATCCTCAAAAAACGTGACGTAGCGAGAGCGATTAGCTAACCACTAGTCGTGTCCTAAACCCTATCCTTCTATCCCTACTCTCTTTGACAAAATAGGGGTTGAGCAACTGAGTAACTAGCAGTTCTCATAGAGAAAACTTCTGTTGAGATACTTCCATTAGACGGCCATATGCTCCACGTTGGGAGTGGATATGGTAAAATAAATATCGAGACTCCTGGCGTATAATCTCGTATCTTAAAACATGAGAATTTACAGGAGTGAATTTCAAAGATTCATAACGCAACTCCGCATATAATGTTTTCGATAAAAACAGTTTTTACTCTCTCCTGAACAATTTCAATTTTAAGAGGTTACGTCAATTGGCCAAAACACCGTCGATATACTCGTAAGTCTTTCCAACATAATATATATATATATACAAATTGTGATAACGTCGCATACACTGGGAGACAGACTATTTGTTTTCTATGGATTGCACAATACTGGTGTTAGACAATTTCGTAATTCAAAAATGGGTCAATCAATTAAAATTATTGTATAATTAACATTCCGATTTGTGTAATTATCTTAGTTAAGC
The DNA here is from genome assembly GCA_022494535.1 of Himalopsyche phryganea. Taxonomy (NCBI): domain Eukaryota; kingdom Metazoa; phylum Arthropoda; class Insecta; order Trichoptera; family Rhyacophilidae; genus Himalopsyche; species Himalopsyche phryganea. The sequence goes on from JAGVSL010000003.1 coordinate 11,697,651, forward strand.
TGATTGAGACTGAATTCATGTGAGTTATAGATTGTTTATGGGAATAACTATTAAAACTAGTTCACCTCCATACTTTATGACTTTGCCATTGGCTATCGGCCGACCAATTCAACAACTATATGCCGTCATTTCTAGCATTTAACTACGGTAACATTTTAATATTTATTAACTATAATTTTACATCATATTTATGTTTTTACACGGCTGATGATGGCGTGCGGGCATATAAGTGTCATTCGTGGCATTAAAAGATAATTTATTTAAAATATTTACATTTAAACAAATTCAATTCTAGGAACTACATAATTTCTCATTAAGACTGCGTAAAAAATGTCCACAGTAAAAAGGTAAAATTGTTAAATTCCATTTTTACTTAGGGTTGCCAGATTTTTTGCAAGTCAAAACGGGACACCCCTCCCCCCCGAGAAAAATCAAAAAAATCAAAAACAATTAATTTTTCCTTCCTCCGAGATAGTGGATCGCTTGGGTTGCCATGTAGCCTCCATTTAATTTTCAATTTATATTAAATTAGAAAACGAAACCAAGAAATTTTAACATATTTATATTTAATTATGCACATTACTAAGAACAAGCATATTATTGTTATTTTTTTAAATAAACCACAATTCATGTGTACTATTTCCACATGTTTGTAATGATCAGGACTGGTGTCGGATCAAATCAGTTGATAATGCTCGTGATGAGCTAAACCGGTCCTGATCATTATAAACATGTGGAAGTAGTACAAATGAATTGTGTTTTATTTTTTAAAATGTAATGTCTTCTCACCAAGAATTTACAGTTAACACCTTAAAAGAGAATATTATTAATAAAAATAACTAATACTTATCATTTGATTAGGCATATTTGACTAACTATTTCTACTGAAAATCTATCTATTCTTTCATCCGACCATTGAATTTCCATTAGCGAAAATATTCTCTCCACGCTACCATTATGACCTGCTAAGGAAAAAATATACTCGATACTCGCACATACAATATGAATCCTTATATTGCTCAGGAAATTCCTGTTCTATCTGAGAAAAACAACGACCGATTTTTCTGATACTGATTTTTTATTCTAATCGGGAGATTGCATTTTTTTTAATATACCCGAAAACGGGACATTTGGGTGCCCCGAAAAGCTCGGTCGGAACACTGGGACACAAGGCTTAAAAATGGTGACAGTCCCGGTTAATAGGGACGCCTGGCAACCCTATTTTTACTCAAATATTTAAATATCATACATGCCTTAATAAGTTACCTTTTATAATATTCACTAAGATAGTAATACGTGTTCGAAATTTTGAATTAAGTTAAGCTTTATTTATCGTACAGTGTTCCAAATTTGAAATAATTCTATGTTTGAATTCGAATGATTTTGTATAATTTTATGTTGAAAGTTAAATAAAATTTGACTTTGACGTAAATTGAAATGTAAGCGCCATCTTCCATTATAGTTTTGGGACAACCCATTTTAACGATTCATCAAATCAAAAAGAAGGGTCATCCAACGGAAAACCAATCTCCATTATTACCATGCTACGTTCGTATGTTTTCTTCTTCATCTTCTTTGACCATATTCGCTCCCTATGTGGAGCATATTCACCCGCCAATTGTTTTGCTTCCTCCCATGGCATGCTTCTCATCTCCGCCGAGTACATCATATGGATAGTACCCGAAGGTCGTCCAGGACGCCGGAACTATTCAATTTCTATGAAAAATGCACTTGGTCACTTTCTCTTGTATGACGATGATATTTTTTACTATGGAGTACTTCAAAGTCCAATTTACTGAGTTTATCTCAACAGACGGTCAACCTCTCTTTTTCGAAAAGAGTAGGGATATAAGAATATTACTAGTAAATGAATGTTGGTAAGCTAATCGCTCTCGCCACGCCTCGCTTTTAGAATCAGTTGGTTGAAAGAGAATTTTAGACATCGCAGAAATTCATAAATCGATTGAATAATCATTTTTTTCACTGTCCATACTAGTGTTCAAACTCGTGGGCAAACCGCAACCGACGATATAACTCTTGTCAAAGTGGCTAATACTCTTGTTGTATACTCTGCTGATGATTAAATTACGTATACAGCTGTATTTATAATTGAGATTGGAAGACGTTAGCTGCATTCACTTCTATCTTTTATCAGAGGTAAATAGTTAATCCTTGTTGATTTGCAATTCGCATGTGTTAGTCATCAGACGCACGCCCAAGATATAACTATATTATAACTTAGTCAGTGATGTGCTACTCTTTGTAAAGAATATATTTATTGCTACAAATAATTATAATCATAATTTTGCATATAATACTATCTACCATTAATTTTTCATGACTTGTACATAAACACGTATGAAGTATGATCAATATTTTTTTTTTTTATAATAAAATTGATTACACTACACATTACATGACTCAATCTAATTTATAAAAGTAATTATCTTTGGTGTTTCATTACGTTCCATTTTCAAAATATGATTTTTTGACATGTCACTCAACATTTAAATGACGTTTTCGTAATTTTAAATCATTTGTGTGAGATGATAATGAAAACTAATGAAAATAAAACCGGTATTGCACATTCCATAAAAGTGTGGAATTATTAATTATAATACTTTTATGCGTTTCCACCAAGCATTTGACTGTTTAAAAAGTGAATATTTTTTCCATTACGAACACGTAAACAAATAAAAAGTAAAGGCTTTCATAGTGAAATTGTTAATAAACGTTTCGTTTTTACATAAATATAATTTATCATTTCTTTATTTTTAATTCAATTAAACATACTTAAGCCGGTATTGTAGCCGAACTATGTTCGAACTATTCGCTTACGGATTCACGGGTTCGAATCGCCGAACGGACACATTGTTTTGTTTTATTAATGGTGATGGATGTGGGTCTAAATGCATGAATGTCTGTGACATTAATATCCTTGTCCAAACTCCTCATAACCGTTCCCTAAAACATTGCACGGAGACAGCGATTAATTAACTAATAGTTATTTCCCAACCGCGTTCTTATATTCTTATCATCTCCGAAAATAAAAGTTATACGGTTGAATTTTAAAAAAATCAGTACTTTATTGTTTTTAACACTGTTAAAGGGCGGAATTAAAGCAGAAAGTTGAATTCAGAAGTGTTTTGACTGTATTATAAAATGGCAATTTCTGACATACCTGACTTGACACCTCGACTCACGAGCTTAATAAAATGAAAATTAAATTATGATTAGAAATATTAGACGCCAATGAAGCTGTACTGCAATATAAACCCTAGTCTCCAGTTATCCTGTAACACGGATTACCTACGCCCTACGCCCGATTGGAAATTTTAATTAGAATACTAACTTCTGCGCTGAATCTTAAACAAATAATAAAAATAGCCTCACGAAGCAATCGGGGTATTATATTTTATTGCTTTGATAAAACCAATTTAACAAGGTTAGGATTGAAAGCCGTTATATATTTTATTGGAATTTATAAATAAATGAAATTTCTAATTACGTAAGCATTAGATCTAGATTTTCCTTTTATCTAATGTCAATTACTATATGTGCCCATAATTATGAAAGTGGCGTAAGTCATGTTTATTTCGTTTTGGATTGAATCGACTAAATGATATTCTATAGTAATTTAGTATTGTTTATAGTAATTTAGTAAAGTGGATCGTAATTTAGTATAGTATATAGTGATTTAGTATAGTGGATAATAATTTAGTGTAGGACTAGTTTTTGTTACTTTTAACGTAAATTCTGTTTTGTAAAAACAAAAGAAAAACTCAATATTATTACATGGACTGCGTGTTTGTAGAATTCATAGCTGTAACCTTCATTTTTGTTTAAAAAAGTAGCAAAGTACTGCGCGCTAACGTCGGCGCGCTAAGGTCCCTGCACCGAAAAATATAAATTCGAAACAGGTCTTTCTGTGTCACTTTATCATTTATTACATTTTTTTTTACCATGTCCGCCACTAACGTGGTGCATATGGCTTCCTAATGGAGGTATCTCCACAGAAGTTTTCTATGAAAACTGCTTGTTACTCAGTTGCTCAACCTCTCTTTTTCGACGAGAATAGGGATAGACGGATAGGGCTAGGACAGGACTAGTGGTTAGCTAATCGCTCTTGCTATGCCCCGTTTTTGACGATCGGATGGGTGGGCGGGAGTTTAAGACATCACAAACATTCATGACTACGATCAGAAATCCATAAATCGATTGAAAGATTTAAACCCGAGACATTCGTAACCGTAGCCAACGACGTTACCAACTGCACCACGGAGCCGAGTGTCGATACAATAATGATGTACATCAATTGGTTTCAACGCCACGTTTTTTGAGGATCGGATGCGTGGGAGGGAGTTTTAGACATCACAAACATGCATGGCTATGAACAGAATTCCGTAAATCGATTGAAAAATCAACTTATGAAACTGTCCACACCAGGAATTGCACCCGAGACATCCGTAACCGTAGCCAACGACCCTAGCAACTGCGCCGCGTACGCCGACATTTTACATTTTCTGATCGACCGCGAACAATGTGTTCGCCAGTCCTGTATATTATCATAGCTTACATTATATTTCGGCGGTCGAATATAATATCTTGTCAAATTAATAACTATCATAAGAGCTGGAACCCTGTCAAAAGGTAACAATAACTATTGCCACAGGGCGAGAGCATATTAAGCCATAAATGGCCGAACACTTTTGACATGTCTGCCCAATAATAGTATCTACTTACTTATACAATATCTACGCTGTTAGAAATTTGCCATCATTATAATGAATAATGTAAATTCAGGGCAGTTATCCACCGGCTCCATTACTTACGTATTATATATTTATAGTCAGATAATTGGTGCACTAAAGATTAATGACTCCATGGCCAAGAACTAAAATTAACTTGCGTATTTCTGTTATAAAATACTCAGTACTAAGCTCGTAACATAAAAGACAACGTGATAATCTTAGCCAACAATAAAATTCAAAGGATTTATAGTATTGCATTACAGAATATGTAAATAAAATGAAACACGTCATGTTTTGCAATCAATGGCCTGACTGAGTAACGGTTAGCACGAAAATAATTGAAGAATTCTGTCTGAAAAAAACAACAAATGTCTACTTCTTTCCATTTTCATTTTAATGCATTTTTCGATTCCCCGTCTATGACTCCATACAACTATGCAAAAAATATATTGTTTAAATTTTTTTTTCTAAAAACATTCAATAGCCAGGGCGTTTTTGAATGGAAACAGCAAAGGTCTTTTACAACCAAGAAATTATGTTTTTACCCTCTCCTGAACAAAATTTTTTTACCATGTCCGCTCCCAATGTGGAGCATATGGACTCTGATGAAGGTATATCGACATAGCTTTTTCTAGGAGAACTTCTTGTTACTCAGCTGCTCTACCTCTCTTTTTCGAAGAGAATATGCATATGAGGATAGGGCTAGGAAAGGAATGGTGGTAAGCTAATCGCTCTCGCTACTCCCGGTTTTTAGGATCGGATGGTTTGGAGGAAATTCTTTCCATTTAATTAAATTTATTTGCAATATTTTTTGGGGGGAATGGAAAAATATCCAAAATCGTGTGACGTCATTTATGTATGACCCGTTGCGCGCATAACTATGATAATGTTAGAATCTTTCATTTTAATAACGCAGTGTATAACACAGAGCAAAGCTTGTTTAATTTACTTTAAAACAATATTATACGATAAAGAAACACGAGAATCCCGTAGCCGAGTGGTATGGACGCTCCTTTGGTTTCTTCTACTCGGGTTCGGGGGACAAGTGCTCGAACTCCGTAATGGAAACTTTCTTACATTGATTTTAGAAATTTTATCCAAAAGGCATGAATGTCTATGATTTAATTATTTATTTAATGTGTAAAAGTACTATCCATATTGGTAGCGAACGTAGTCAGGATGCAATAAAATCCAGGGTTTGAAATGTAAAATTTCTCAAACCTTAACGCTCGATAATTTTAAAAAAATCTATAATTTTTCTTCGTAGTGACACCGCTTGAAGGCTATATGAGATTATTTGTAAAGTTAAATAATTAATTAACTAGATGGCAGTTGCTCAAAGTGTTTATTGTTGTAAACAACAGTTTACATTTTACGAATATTGATCTAAAATCTAGACCTTTATATAAAGTAATTGTAGAAAGCGTGATCCTTGTTAGATAAAATGTGCTGTTATGAGTTTAATAATTAGCAGCTGCCAACTTCAACTGTCAGCCATTCTTATTCAGCAGATTGGAATAATGCAACGTCAGAATATCGCGCAGATACAGATAGATACTGAGTGCCAATCACGTTGCACTTTATAGTAGTATATCGCAAATAGAATTAATTTTAATTCAACTTACTACTCGCTATTCAATTGTTTATTTTAGACAGGTGAGTTATCATTCTATTTTCAAAAACATATCTCGTTCCTCATACATAAATAACATACTATAGTTACTTTTTGTGAGATAATAATTGGGTTATTTTAAATGCTACCAGAACCAAATGAAGGCAGTTACCCACTTTATCTTTATAAATTCGCTGCATAGAGAATAGAGATACAGAGTTTTTTTATGGAATAGCGTTATAAGTCATACTTTAATCAACTGTGAAGTTTTCACTTAATCGTATCGAGATCTTACGAGCTTAGTTTAATATTTTTAAGCCATATCTAACTCTGATGTGTAGCATAAATTTTACAAGAAATAGTTGGTTGTTATTCGCGGTCTAAACCTTTCTTCGCAGAAGTGCATTATAAGGTTGGGGCTACGAAAGATCTATTTGAGAAGTAGTTAGCTATGGGTTGGAGGGAATATAAACATCACAGACATACCAATCCATAAATCGATTAAGAAATTCCGTACGGGAATTCGAAAGCATACACCACCACCGAATAGAATGAACGCACTGTTGACCACTCGGCTACAGGACTCGCAAGTTTTGTTTAAATTTTAATTATTCTCATTTATTAACAGCTTCAGTATTGTTTATTTTCATATAATATAATTACAATACTGACAGAAAATTAAGTCAAAAAAATAACTTCTGAGATAATCGTATTTAAAGCATTATTTTTTTCCAGAGTTACTCTCTTTCCCAAGTACAACTGTTTGTGATTAAAAAGATGCTTTGTACATTGTAAAGAATAATCTTTTTGGCATACAAATTTTAAGATTTGGCATCGATAAGTTATTATAGTCATATCATGCTTTTTTTCAAAGCCATTATAATATATTATATCCTATAACTTTATGCGTTCTACCAGTAGAGCGTTAAATTGCATACTTTCTGATATTTTTAACAGAAAACCATGAAAAACTTACTTAATGCGTTTTGTCAGTATACCCTCAAAATATCTTACCCATGCACGTCCAAAATGAGCTATAGAATTGATGTGAAAAAAATTATAGCAATATGGAAAAGTTTCATGGGGTATTGATTTAATTTCATGTAAATCCATGAGGTAGTCAGATAACTTTGATTACCATTATAAAACCGTATCTATCTTTCCATGGGAGATTTTTTTACTTTGAAAATGACTAATAATAATAATATTATCTTTATTTGACATTACAGGAGCAGTCTCGTTGTTTCTAAGTGCTTCCCAGGTTTTAAAGATGTTTCCAGTAGTAGGCAGAACAGCAGCAGCTACCGTGAGGCGGGTCGCTTATCTCCGTGCCATCAGCCCTGATGCCGCCTGCCCGCTTGTTAATCATCCACCCACCGAAGATTTATTTATAGCACACACCCGCCCACCCGCTTCCGAGCCAGGTGAGGGCTTCGCAGCTTTTAAAAACTTGTATCATGGCGTCAGAGCTAGGGCATTCAATCCCGGACCTTTTTACAATGCCGGGATTTTGGGATTCAGAATATCTTAATCCCGGGATCCCGGGATTGGTCATTAAGTGTAATTTCATGTGTGTACATTTAAACTTTTATTTATTTCCATTATTGCTTCAATTGGAATGTATATATGAATAGATATTTTTTTGGGGATTGGAATGGTTTTTTAAAAAGACAAAAATATTTCAAAAAAAAAACAATGATTTTTGATTGGATTATTATGGTAGGTTTTAACAAATTTTATCCAAAAGGTGGACGTGACTTTCAATTTGTCTTTAAAATATTGTCCTCCATTCGATTAATAAGCGGTCCTAATTTGTCCTCCATTTCAAAGTGGTGAAGAACGGCTGTTACGAAATATGAGAAGGAGGGAAACTACAATAAATTCATATTAATTTTATAGGTATTATAAAAAAAACTATGCAAATGAAAAAACCGAAGTACACGTTAAGGTTAATCAGCAAGTTTTAATTTGATATATGAATTATTTTTTAGCATTTACAGTGAATCTCGAAATTCCGGGATTGTCTGAATATCAATCCCGGGATTACGGGATAGAATAATTGACCGGGATCCCGGGATTGGAAGCCCTAATCAGAGCCTACAGGATGTTTCACGTCATGAGTTCATCGTAAAACAGCTCTTCTCAAACTTGTGCATTTTGTAATATGAATGAAAGGCACAACATACAAGACACTGGTCTCAGTGGTGTATCTACAATTTATTACTACCATAGCTGGTAGATTAATACATCTTCGTCTCCAATCCAGCAACACTTATAAATTATTGAGTAACTCTGAACTAACCACATTTAATAGCCGCGCATTAAATCCACAAACACTCTTGTCAGTCTGACAATAATACACATTATTTGACGAATAAAGTTTTGGCGACTATATCATTAATAGGACTATTTTTAGAAGCGACATGTAATTATTTTTCTAGTGACAGAAAGTTACATACATAGTTCATACGGGACGTATTAATTCTTGCAATGGAATACTGACCCACGATCCCACATGAGATTTTTTAACTATCGTTGACTTTATATTGTCTCCAAATAAATACTCTAGGCTAGGAGGGTTGGGTAACCTTAGCATGTCACACGGCTGTATTTATTTATATATAATTTGATAAGGCCGCATCCAAGAAACTTGATCTAAATATTCTTAAAATATATACATTATTTTGTAAAGTAATGAAATGGTAAATTTCAATTCAATCAAAAGATCACTTTTGAAGACTTAGACGGTCGCAGGTTCCCTGCTCTAGGCTCTAGAACAGTGGCTCTTAACCTTTTCGAAGTCACGGTGCACTTTTTGTCATAAAAAAAATGGGTGTGCACTAAAAACAAACGAGTAAAAACAAAGAAAAATATGCAAACATAAACTTTATTATAAATTTAACAGATTATACAACAGTAATTCAACAAAAAATAATTAAATAAAAGATATACATATGTATAGTATATATATATATATATATATATATATATATGGAAAAACTAAAATTAACCCCTTATAAAATGGAGATTATTTGATGTGAAAATCAATTAATATGAAACCTGAACTTGTTGGCTTTTGCAGATTTCAGAAGTTAGGTCGAATATTTGATATAGCTACCTTCAATTCTTTGTCTTTATTCGTAAGTGTTTCTCGTTTTTTAGTTTTCATTTTAGTTATTATTGAGAAACCGAACTCACACAAATATGATGTTGAAAACTGTAACAAGATTGTCAGTTCCTTCATGAAAAGGGTATTCGTCGGAATTCGGACAGAAATCCAAAATTCCTATATAGTTACCTCAGAAAACTTAATTTTTAGTAACGTTGACAAGTTGACCAATTCTTCATCTTCTTGGTATGAAAATTCACAACTCGATGCATCTATCAATCGTGGCAAATGGATTTCATACACAGTCATAATTTTCTTTATTTAAGGAAGGAAAGTACTATACAATCTTTTCATCCAATAAAGTTAGATATTCCGTTATAGCGGAAATAATTCCCTCAGCAATGTTTTCGTTAAGTGAAGGAAACGTATCTACTTTATTTTTTCCTATTATTCGAAAACCATTTGACGCGAGGCAACACGTGTGATCGATTAGATAAAATCGATTCGTCAGCATTATAATTTCGCGAAGTATTTTTTCAGTTTTCAACATTTCGCGCATTATTTAGTCATTTACAATATTTCCACAGTGCACCGGTTAAGAACCACTGCTCTAGGACCTCTAGGTTATTATATTAATTTCTGCGTGACAAAGTTTCCTTATTAGCTTGTAAAGGTATTTTAGAAAAAGAATAGAGTAACGATGTTTCTAGAAACAGCAAAATTGTTACTGGCAAATAAAATGTCAAATTTTATGAATAAGGAAGGCTCCAGAATAAATTAATTATTTTGTATTATGAAATGATTTCATTTAGAATTCCATTGACAGTTGCAGATGATTTCAGTTTTTTTAATGAAATAATATTTAATAGCTATTCCAATTTTATTGCCGTTCCAATATAAATTCATAAATCGAACATAAATCTTCTCTTCAAAAAAAGAATAAATTGGAGACATATCGCCATTGGATCGCAATTTCAACGTATTGAAACCCGGACCGTTACAACTAAGAAGACACAAAATATAAGTTTATACAATACAAAGTTCGGTAGAAGTGTGGCAGCCAAACGGTAGAATAATTATTCTAAAAAGCAATCAAACAATTGAAACTGTATGGCAAGGCTTTCCAACCGGTCGATCGCGAAGCAATCTTTGGTCAATTCCGATTGTGAATTTTGAAACAATTGAAATCTTCTGATATATGGACAGTACTGAATCCAGAAAAATACTTATCTTCAAAAGATTTATACCTTTGTATTATATAATATTTTGAAAGCATATATTTTATATGAATATTCTTTTTCTATAATTTAAGACATCGACTGAGGGTGCTTGATGGAATTTCAATATCAAATTTGAATTATTGAGATTTTTTACACTTCCGTCAGTTCGAGTTCATTCGTGCGCTCGAATGCCTGAAGATGCCGAAAGGCGAAACCCGAGTCTTTAGTGACAAAATACATGGAAGTGTACAAAATCTCAATAATTCAAATTCTTTTTCTCATTAGAAATTTATTAAATTCAAATATCGAACACATCTGACGGATGACTGTTTGCGCTTTGCAATAAAGCCGAATTATTTCAAGATTGCCAATGTTTCACAATGTCAAATATCTCACTAATTATATTATTCATTATAACCAAATATATTTAAGATTTTTTTTATTTTTCTTTGCTCTCTACAATGGATTACGATAATAATTAAATGTTTTCGTTTAATCAATGAGTTGATCGTCGTGATAATTAACATTAATTTGCTCCAAAAATCAAAAAAAAATCGGTACCCTTACTTTATAGCATAGGTGGGTAGCGCGTATATAAATTAATTGTTATCTTATTTCCTGTATGAGACAGCTAATTTTCATGGTAACTCATTTTATCTTTGAGATAATATGAGTTACCATGAAAATTTACTGTTACAAAGTTTGTTGTAACCATATTTAAAAAGTCGTTCATCTGCTGTCGATTCAGCAAAATAATGTGATTTTTTCATATCGTTTTCTGCATGGTTGTTTTTTTATAAAAGGTAAATCGAACCTCCGGTTTCCGAGTGTTAAATAAAAGACGTAGCAGTTAGAAAAGGATGCAGATAAAACAAAGACAACTTGATGAGAGGAAAAAAACAATATAGGGAATAAGTAATGAGTGCGAACTGCAGGGTAGCAACTCAAAATGTATGTGGGAACCTAACCAATCGGAAATAGATACGGATCGGGAAATATTCTTCTCGAGTTGCATTTATTTTGCTTTTTAATATATATCTGGAACTTAAATTGTAATGAAAAGATTTTTCATCGTTTATTTTAAAGGATATAAATAATTCCAGAATATAAGTTCATCACTAAAATATATATTTATATATATGCTATCCTCGACTTTCGTATTCAATTGGTTCCTATGTGTACGAATGTTGAATGTACGGAAGTAGAGCAATTAGGCGTATATTACGACTCTCTAGACAGTAATACCGCCCATCATTAACTTTTCTTCACACAGAGTTATAGGTATGTTGAAAGTATACTTATACGATGCCAAAATGAGAATCGTGGACATGAATTGTTTGTTCTTCCAAAGTGTATAACCAGCCTGCTAATGGGGATGCCATTAGGAAGAGCTTTAACAATTGTCTACGGTACTGCTTTGGATGTCGACATATTCCGCGTGGACGTAAGCGAGTTTAGTGAGCTACGGTTACGGATGTGTCAGGTTCAAATCCCGTTACCAACAGTTTCATGAATTGATTTATGTATTTCTGTTCATAGTACTGGCCCTATCCTTATATCCCTACTCCCTTCGAAAAAGAGAGGTACTGAGGTACTGAGTGACAAGCAGTTGTCGTAGACAAACTTCTGTTGAGATACCTTCATTAGTAATGGTAATTAGTTAGACATGGTAATATATATATATATATTGATCGTGTTACACGTGATACGCGTTACAATTATACGATCCGCTATCCTTGTTGATGATGGCGTTGACTCCACAGGATTTCCACTTCCAGGACAATTCAGACTAGTTTAGTTAGTGTTTTTAAAAAAGACACTAACTAAACCTCACTAAAACACAAAGTATTAATAATTTTGAAATAAATTATCTGGATTTGCAAATCGAACAATAATTGTTTATATTAAGCCTATCGCATGCACTAATTATGTAGGTACTTTTTTATTATTTATAAATTTACTATCTAAGCAAAAAACAATGCCCAATCAAAACTGAAATTTTAAAATGGCAGCAACAATACTCTTAATCCTACCTACAATTTTTATATTATATGTTTATGTCACAAAAGTGTCTTAATTTATTAAAATATACTACTGATTAATACTTTATAGTTTTGACAGCGCTTGTCAACCGCAATATCTCGTACCAAAGAGTCGAAAGAAATTTCAGCATCCTCACCATAATTTATTATAAATGCAGAATTAATGAAGAATGGAATTTAATATACAATTAAAATTAATAACTATGTGGGTAAAACCACACGTACATTAGATATAAGGGTATCAGAACATTTAGCTGCCTTTAGATTAAAAAAAGAAACTTCGACATTCGCAAATCACTTGCTAATGGAGAACCATACGTTTAATGCGGATGATGGGGTTAAACTGTTGCATAAAAACATGGGGGATCATAAATTATTTTATCAAGAAATTTTGGAAATTAATAGAGCCCAGTTAAATTCCTTTCCGATTTTGAATGAGCAGCTGAACCTTCCTAATTCTCCGCTATTATATCCTATACGTTGAAACACCTAACAGATGTCACTAAATGTGGAATGATTGTATATATTTACCCATTCGTCGAATTACATCCCGTCAAAACCCACAATACTATTATAATTGTAAAATCACTGGTATTTCTAAAAGAAGTTGAAAAGCGGCAATTCGCCACTCTGTTAATATGGTGTTTACAAAATAAGGATTAGGGCGATTTCCGAAATTTTAACTCAGGTGTCAGTGTGGCTCTCAGACGTATAATATCTTACCTCGTAAATAATATTTGTCGCATTTGTATCTTCTATATAAACGTAAACACTGTTTACTGTCTCTCAGTTCGAGTCCATTCGTGTGCTCGAATGCCTGAAGATGCCGAAAGGCGAAACCCGGGTCGTTAGTGACAAAATACATGGAAGTGTACAAAATCTCAATAATCCAAATTTAATAACTTTGTAATTCCACCGGTTGTGTTACAACATGAAATACCTGGCCTGCCTAATAAGTAGCACAACCAGTAAAATAAAAAAGTTACCGCTGAATCCACCGAAAAGAATAGAATTAATAATTTAAATGTAGATAGGTACAATTTAAGATATCAAATGAGGGTGCTTGATGGAATTGTAATATCAAATTTGATTTGTTGAGTTTTTGTACATTTCCATGTATTTCGTACCGGCTTTCGTCTTTCGGCATCTTCAGGCATTCGAGCACACGAATGAACTCGAACTGACATCAGTTCGACAGTTCCACAGTTCACGTCAGTTCGAGCTCATTCGTGTGCACGAATGCCGAACGGCGAAACCCAGTACGAAATACATGGAAATATACAAAATACATGGAAATGTACAAAAACTCAACAAATCAAATTTGATATTACAATTCCATCAAGCACCTTAAGAGAACCTTACCTAACCTAATCAGCTCATTAATTTGCTTATAAGAAAAAGATTTTTTAAACTAAAAAAAAATTGATGTAACAATAAAAATTGTTGACAGCTACTGGTTGTACATTTACAGTACATATTATATTTTTTTTTTTGTACAAGTGATAAAAAGCCATTTAGGGCTAATGAATTTCTATTAATTTATTAATTCAGTAGTTCTTGTCAGTTCATTGATTTACAATCAAGCATATTTTATTGTAACTGTCGTCCTTTCATTTTCGAAATGAAATTTATTATTTATGTAATTTTCAGCTTAAGTGTTGCGTTTTCATTGAATGTGAGTTTTAATAAAATTATTAGTAACCAAATCTTATAATATTTCATCGTGCGTTTATTGAAAATAATTTATCACAATGTAATTGCCAGGTTCATCAAAAATAAAACATTGTGCAATATGACCAATTTCATGCTGTCAAAAACCATAATCGTGTTAATAATCTAGTCAACAGCTAAAAGCGTGTAAATATGCAGTGTGAATAGAATAAAACTGAATATTAATCAGATTGGTTAATTTTATAGATTTCAATTTGTTTTTGCCGGATCCGCGATGGAGTGTTTAAGGTCGTTGGCTTTGGTTACAGTGTTTCATTTACAGTTAAAATTTCAGTACGGGTGGTTTTATAAATTGGTTTATGGATTCTGTTCGAAGACATGGAAGTTTGTGATGTCTAAAATTCCCTCCCGACTATCCGATCCTAAAAACGGGGCATAGCAAGAGCGTTTAGCTAACTAGTCGGGTCCTACCCAATCCTTCTATTTCTACTCACTTCGAAAGAGAGAGGTTGCATAATCGAGTAACAAGCGGTTGAAGAAAAACTTTGGTAATTTTCGTTTTACCGGACGTGGTCTAAAGAAGCTATTTTTACAAGAAAAACTACTCAAAATGATGACTTAAGTTGTGTTAGGTTTGTTATACCCTAATACGTTTAATTTCACTTAATTTTTGGTGTAAAAATAGCTTCTTTAGGCCACGTCCGGTAAAACGAAAATTTTCCAAAACTCTTGTTGAGATAGCTCCATTAAGAGGCTGTATGCTCTACATAAAAATGGTATAATACTGCTTTACATTTGTGAGTCATGGGTACCTTACAATAACATATGCTTGCGGCGAATGCTAGTGGAATGGTTTTTTGTCTTTGTCAAGAATTGAAGAGGTGAGACAACGAACTATCCACCCCTTAAAAAAAGCGACAGTGACCCTGGGTTAGATATGCGCTGCGGAGGGCTCAAAGCAGTCTAAATCCTGCGAGCCTTCTTCTTGAAGGCCGCTGAAGACCATCCTTAGAATTTACGAGGCAAAGATACTGGACGCTAGAGTGATTTGGGAGGAAGCAAAAATACCAGCGGGGGACAGAGTATCTTGGAAATATTGTTTGATGGCCATATACTTCAAGTAGGGAGAAGAGAGAGAAAAAATGCCAAAATTGCTTAAAATTAGACTTATTATTTCAACTGTTTTGTTTACAGCTTTCGGATGAAAATATAATAATTGTATACCATTCTTGAAATACTGCTTTTTTCAGATTCCTGAAAAATCCAACAGTAGTGCATCCTCGTCAAGGCATGAGTCCATAAGTGAAGATTCCGACAGTGATCAATCATATTTGATCTTTGAGATAGACGAAGATGAAATAAGAGTGGACAGCAACGAAGAAGATGATGCTGTTAACTTAATATCTCCAGCGAGTCACGAAAACCGATCGTATAATTATTTAAGTTTACAAAATTACTCAGAAGCCAGCTCATCAAGGCAATATTTATCAAATGATGAGTCTTCTAGTATTTCTTTGTCTAGTTTACAATTGGATACTCCATCTCATTCATCAATGTCTGAAGATTCAGAAATACCCTTGAGCAACGTTGAGGATTGGACTACATTTGAATCTCAAAACATATCTGACCTAACTGATGCGTCATTATTAATCGGATCTAATTATACCAGCCATGTGGAAGATACCAGATCGTACAATTGCTCTAGCAACAACAGTACATCAAGTAGCAATTCAACAGACTCAGATAGAAATCCTATTGAAAATAATAGTGGCAAAACAGAAACAGAGCAACAAAATTCAGAAGCAACTCTTTTTCAAATAACGCATGGTTCAGATTGTGAAAATGAAAATGATCATACTTCAAGTAATTTACCCAAAGATACAAGTAATCTACAACATCAAAATAATAAAAGATTTGAAGTTGGCAACAATGATACTCCAAATAATGAAAGTTTTCATAACTTTAATAAAGAAAATAATCCTAATAACCATATAATTATAACTCATGATGATGATAATAATAATATAGAAAATTTAATACCATCTGTGATGAATTTGAAAAAAGTCCAGCACACTAAAAAAACAAGGCAGGCAGATTTTGAAGACGATTATTTATTTGAAGAAGACAATTATGAAGACGATGAATTCATATCAAACGAATCATACTATCCCAATCTGCGAATAGTAATTAATAAAGACAAAAGTATAAACAAAACTCAACCTGAAAAGAAAACAACCACTTTAAAGCCAGGTTTATCTAAAGAAGTGTCAAATGAAACAAAAAACTTAATTATCACCACAGAGAAGAGTTTGATCATTGATAACGCAACGGAACAGGCCAAAGTAATAATACATGAACATGATGAAGAGATTCCTATACAGTTGGATAAGAATAAATTCACAACGCCCAACAATTTCAATGAAGGATCTCATCATGAAAATTTTTCGAATGCATTGCACCCGGAAGTAAATGAAAATAATGCTGAAATTGACGACAATATTAATTTAAAATGTCCATCTACGGATGAAATTGTACGAGAACTTGACTATTTCAATATTAATAATCTTGAGAGACCAATATGGCATTCCTATACATTTAATACAGGCGCATATAACAGAGAAGGTAAGTCGATCATTCATCTACACTAATTCTCGTCTTTAAAAATAAAATAACGTGTTTTCTTGTATTTCGAATATTTACATCACTTTTTTTTTTTTACAAGTAGTACAAATGAATTGTGTTTTATTTTTTAAAATATAATGTCTTTCCACCAAGAATTGACAGTTAACACCTTAAAAGTGACTTATGTCTCTGTTTTATTATCTAGAATTACGTATCATTGAAGTTGTTGCTGAAAAATCATTCAGTTTGGATAAGCAAATAGTAGAATGGGTAAGCGCTGGAATTCATGCAGTCGGACTGGGTCCTCACGGCTTAACGCTTCTCACTTCACACTCGGATGGGGTTCATATTGATAATCACGGTAAGATAGTTCATTTGTTTTAAAAGATATTTCTTTCGTTGCAAAGCATGGGTTCACTACATATAAATTAGGAAAGTCTTTAATGGAATGTTTTAATTTACAGAATACAATGAACATGTGACAGCAATGGCCATATTTGAATGGTGGAATAAATTAGAAAGAGCGATGGAGACCAGCCTTTTAACTGTTCATGAAATGACCATAAATTGGCACCAGTTACGAGGTCAGATTATTGAATCATTATTAATTATTTGGTGAAACATATTTTGTTAGTTATACAACATAATATCCTCTTTTATCTGTAGGTGATAATCAGCTGGAACAACTGTGGTCATGGAAAATGAATGATCCTATTATTCACTTAAACATTTTCATGTACGATAAAAAATGGAAGTTAGCAGTTACTAGCGAACACGGTGACAATTATGAGAGATGTGTATGTAAGTATCCACCTATATATACAGAGGCACAATGATCTATCGTTCTCGCATTCATCTTTTTCACCCACCTATTGCAATTTTTTATGGTCTCAGCCAAACACCCATAAAAACAGTGTTTAATAATCACGCATTCATCCTTCCCCGAACTATTGATTTCTTCTTAACAAATTTTACCTCGATTGATCGTTTGTGATCGTCATACATCACTTTTGAATTATAATTAACTTGTGTTGAGATTGTTGGTAATCATCCAATGTTTCAAAACCAGTACACTGAGAATAATAGTTTGAATTTTTTGTTTGATGAAACAAATGCTATTGCAGTTTCATTTCTGATTGAGCTGAAATAATAATTAACTTTTTATAATTGTTTTCAATACATTTCAGCCATTTATGGTATGGACCTTTGGGAAAATTGGTGGTTTGAACAGAAACTTACCGGATATGGGAAGCCTACCATTATAAATAATGGTAAATTTATCGCAGTCCCATTAAGTGATACAAAAACGATATCTATATACAAATACAGCCTGGAAAGCAAAAAGTATGAATGTTTCAAAGTAAGTAGTAATTAGAGATAATTGAAACACTTTTCTATTCACCATAAAGCCAATGAAAAGTATACTCTCGATTATTTAGATGAGGATAATAAAAGAACTGATAATTTATGGCACTTATCTGATAAATTTTATTTTGAATATATTTTTTTTCCTCTCCAGAATTTTACCAGTCCGGAAGTAGTTGGAATATCAGCATTCACTGCTGGTTCGAATAGCTTTCTCGCAATTGGTGGGGAAATATCTGCAATTTATCAAATTATGGGAGACAAGTTCATTGAAAAAACTCTTCACAACTACCGCTTGGACCACGTAGAATTATGGTTGCCAATCTCTTTAGGATATTTCAGGTTTGTCTTATAAATATTTTTATATTTTAAGTTTCAAATCTATCAAAGTATATAATTATTGGCATATTTTTATTGTAAAATGAATTGAAACAATATATTTGATTCATCGTAATACTCATTATCAATATATTATTGACTTGGCATTGTTTGTCAAACTGTCATCCTTTACAAGAATCAACTCATTAATAATTCTTTTATAAGAATTTGAAAATAAAATAATAACCTACTTGAAATGATATCGAAAATAAAACCAATATTCTCAATATCTGAAGAAGCAATTTTATTAAGGATCAGGAAAAAGTAGTACACGGTCAGCTCAAAGAAATTGTTTAAATTAATAACCTCATGAGCGCTCAAGCACCAACACGCTCTTCTCGTATATTATTTCCCTGTTCTATAACTATAATTATATCTCGTCTCATAATATTTCAAAGGAATTTAAGTGTATTAATAGCGTGAGATAATTTCGTATAGATGTCACTTGCTTGTTTTAATAATATTTTTTAATTTACCACCATTTCACTGTAAATAATAATAATAGATGGCGTCATTGTCGCCTATTAAAAGGCGCATGTACTGCGTTCTTGAAATTATATATATACCCCTATCACTTCCTCTGGTGTCTAAGCATCCTAGCCACTTTGGCAATCCTCCGGATTAATTCTTGTCGAAACTGTCTCTGCTTGACACTGCATCTCCTAGCCAGATACCAGCCCAGTGAAACTATTTTCTGATGGAGTACTGCCTCCGCTGATCAGTTCTCACCTGATTCGGCTCTACGGATTCAACATCCTCGTAACATCTGATACATTGTCTGATACTGATCTTCGATCGCTACGAGGGCTAACTACTACGGTTTAATACTTTGCCAACTTTACTCATATTCTACGTTTCATGTTTTACTTTGTTCGAACCTACAAAATGTGTTAACAATGTGCTACAGGTGACAAACAACTTCCCATTGCAAGGCCTTCGGTTTGTTCATAGAATCTATTATCAAATTGAAAATAGTTCTGGTCAACGCAAACGTCTAATATATTAAGTAATTCCATAGTAATGACGGGATTAATTCTACGCGTATTAAGGGTATCTTTGATGATTTGTTTACATTTGTTTACAGGTACATTAGTGAATAAGCTAACAACGTCAAAAGAAATTAATTTGGCGTTTAACGGAATGTTATAATTTTTAATTTTATCTACTAACTCTTATGAATTTTTAATACTATACAATGGTTTGAATTTACTGTGATTGCGGATGAGCAGCTGAACCTTCCTAATTCTCCGCTATTATACCCTATACGTTGAAACACCTAACAGATGTCACTAAATGTGGAATGATTGTATATATTTACCCATTCGTCGAATTACTTCCCGTCAAAACCCACAATACTATTATAATTGTAAAATCACTGGTATTTCTAAAAGAAGTTGAAAAGCGGCAATTCGCCACTCTGTTAATATGGTGTTTACAAAATAAGGATTAGGGCGATTTCCGAAATTTTAACTCAGGTGTCAGTGTGGCTCTCAGACGTATAATATCTTACCTCGTAAATAATATTTGTCGCATTTGTATCTTCTATATAAACGTAAACACTGTTTACTGTCTCTCAGTTCGAGTCCATTCGTGTGCTCGAATGCCTGAAGATGCCGAAAGGCGAAACCCGGGTCGTTAGTGACAAAATACATGGAAGTGTACAAAATCTCAATAATCCAAATTTGATATTGAAATTCCATCAAGCACCCTCAGTCGATGTCTTAAATTATATGTATTTATATTTATTTTGTTGAGTTGTTATTTCATATTCAAATTTATGAGCTTGTGATGCTAAAATTCAGTAATATGAGTGCAGGCCTATGTAGCCAGTAAAACCATCAATAAATCATATGATAATTATCTTTTACAGAAACGATGCAATAGTACTATTTCAACATAAACTAGACCATCACACACACTCCAGTAGCATCCTTGAAGCTCTTCAGTGGAATGGAGAAATGTTTGTCCTTCTCGAACATTCACCTTGTAAATCTCATGATGAAGAGATGTTTGGATTTGCTTGCATTCTTGATGCGGAGGGTGAAAAGGGACTTAAAGGTGCTGCGATTTTGCGATCAGTCAATGACAAAGTCAGCGTGATAACCGCCAGCGAAGAGTATACTTCGATAATGTTTGAAATTAAGACTGAACTGATTGCAGTACCTGACCCCGTGAACCAGGAAGTAGAAAATATTCTTTCTATACAGAGAATATTGCAGGATAGATTCATAGCTCAGCTGAGCGTTATACAAGAAGCGGAGAAGATCATTCAACATGCAGTCCACCATGATCAAGATTCTGTTGTTGCAGGTAATGTAAATAATATTCAAGACACTTACTCCATCACCTCTGTATTGCTTTTTGTTACAGACCTTGTAGGAAATTGAGTTGAGTGCTAAAAGTATTAGTTTTCATTTGGCCCTTTATATCAGTACTATAACTTTCCAAATGCATATCTATTTGTTTAAAAGTACCTGTTGCCTTACCAAAATATGTTTTTATCGATCAAAGTATTAACTGCAGGCCGAGTGCTCCATGTACAAGTGGGTCATTTAGCGAAGGTAATTCCCTATGTTCGAATTGTAATTTAATGGCAGCAAAATGCTTTATTGAACTCGATCAATCACATGTAGACTTTAAATTTCACTTTAATGGCTCTATATAGTATGGGGATTCTAAAATTGTCTAGTACAGTCAATCTTGGTAACTTTGAGCCTGTTCTGAGGGATTTTGTATTTTTATGGTTCGCCATTGCATTTATGTGTGGTATTGTTCTACATAGAAATGAACTAATGTTTTAAGATGAAATTTATATCATTAGCTTTTTGTCAAGCAAAACCCCAGCCTAAATGTTAAATAATATAATTAATAATAATACAAAGCTTATTTTCATTACACTTCAATAATACTAAAATTTAATAAAACAATGATTCCTATTTTTGTGAACTGTCATAAGCATAATAATTTTAAGTAATATAAATCTACTGAACCAAAACACATGTTTGCAGATAATTGGCAAATAAAGGAATTACACGCGCCTGCAATTCACATTGATGGCAATTTGAGAGATTTTCTGTCAGAGAACAGTTACATCAATTTGGGTGGGCAGGATTTGAAGAATGTTGATCTGGATATAGATATATCACGGCTGTTCGAACAAATAAATAGCAATCACAACCGTATGAAGACTATGATCCATAAATTAAAAAATGCTGTGATGAAAAATGAAGACCTCTCGAATTCAATGGAGGATATTGTCATAAAAGGAGGTATATCTGTTAGAGGAAGAGTTCAAATAAAAAATGCTGAATTTGAATCATTAAACGGAGTAAAAGTGGACCACGCTCTTAAAGATAGCGTCAAAATAACTAAAGATAGGAAACTTGTTATAAAAGGAAGAAAAACCCTAAAGAATTTAAAAACTGATAATGTTGATGTTTCTATGATTAATGGAATAGAGATTTTGGGTCCGACAGCTCACAAATTTAAGCCGATCATTATTGAAGGTGATTTGGTGATGCCTAACCGTCTAAATATTCTCAAAGACATACACGTTGGAGAATTCGGCACAGTCAATGATATAAATTTAAAAGAAGATGTCTTTACATCAAATAAAAAAGTTAAACGAGATATCCCCTTTGAAAAGCCTCTCATTTTTGACAGCATAAAAGTCATGAATACTCTGATAGCTGAAGATACTGTCAACGGCTTTGATTTTACCACTAAAGGTCTAAAAAAGACTATATCAAACAATCCAAACAATGAATTCAATCCAGAGATTGAATCGCAAGAAGAAATGAATTTACGTTCATTATCTGTTGGAAAGGGACTCTTTTTTACATCAATCAATGGACGACCGTGGGCTGATTACATTGATCGGATTGTATTAAAAAATGAAAATATTGTTCTTGATAAGTTGCGTATCTCTACAGTAAGTTGAATATTCATTACTTATTGTCATATTTATCAAAAGCTTTTATAAAATTTCTTCTTTCATGGATAATTAGGAATACAGTGGAGCCCCGATCTAACGTTCTCGCATAAATCGTTTTCCCGCATGAATCGTTCATTTTTTATAGTCCCTGCAAACACCCATTAGAGCAATGTTAACTAATCCCGCATTAACCATTCCCTGATTTATCAATTTCCTCGATCTATCGTCTAAATAGTATAGTCCAGTTACAAATATTATCCCGATTGACCATTTTTGTTGAATATTTCTCATTTCGCTCATAAGCATGTTCTACCCCATCCAACCAGTTCGTAAAAAAAACAGAGACTGAAAGCGTGCCAGCTTTGTTAGAATCGTTTATGGTTCATGGTCATAATGTTTCGTCTTATGGCTGCTTGCACCTGTGTACATGGTCTTCAGTCGCGTCGCTGAGTATGCACAGGTTAGTCGGTGTTCAGTCTTGCCTCCCATCTGGTATCGCAAATTTTTCTAACTTGCAACTTAAATACCCCCCATGACGAGAACTACAACTCTAGCAGAGAAACCGAAAATAATTCATGACGTCGAAAAAAATCCAGGAGATAAAATTTTTTCTATTCCAAAGATATAGGTTAATCTGTTGTTAGATGAGTACGTAAGTTTGAGTGGTATTTGTTAAAATTGAAGTGCCAAACTGCAAAAGAGGAAATTTAATATTAAGGACTTTTTTAAAAAAATATGTTTATAATAAAAAAGTCTTTTAAAATTTGATATTTTCTCATTTTTATTATTTAAAGCTTTCCCGCATTCATCGCTTCCCGCATATATTTTTTTTTTAAATGCTCCCTTGGAAAACGTAGAATTGGGGTTGCACTGTATTAAGAATGGTTTTTAGCCATGCCTTCGGTCTTGCAGATGCTCATTCCTTGAATTCATTGCGATGTAAAATTTTATTTTTGCCAAGATCTGATCTGATTCTATTGTCAAACATTTTATCATAGACATCTATCTACCAAGATATATTGAAATATGAATAATAACCTAATTATTACAATCATTTAATCTAACTATTTAATCAAAACAAAAAAGCCGCAGGCTTGCCGACTGTTTTCATCCATTCTTTGATGTTTTAATGTTTTCTTCATTAATAATTGGATTTGATTCTCTTCTTCAAGAAAGTAATTTAATATCGGAAAATTAGTTGACACGGATTTAATACGGGTAATTTAATATCGGAAGATTACCTACACACTATTTTCATCTTTGCAGTTTTTTGCAGCAGGTTTTTTGCCTTTATATAAATGAAGTATGTACACATTATATAAAGATGTACACACCCTACCTTCATAATTTCTTTCATAAAACAATTTTTCCATTCCAGTCTATGACAGCAGATGACGGACTCAATGTAAAAACTCTAAACGATATCATTTTCCCAACTGATTATGTGACGATGAATGAAACCTCTGCAATAAGGATTTCGGCACCCAAGACCTTCACTGCCGACTTGGAAGCGACTGTCGTAGACTGCGAAGAGACTGTCAGTGACATTGATCCTCAGAGAATCGTCACGCTGAACTCGCCACAAAATCTGGACAACTTTACATTTATTGATTTGACAGTCACAGAAGGAATCAATGTAGGCATAATAATTCAAGTATCTATTTTAATTTTGGATTTGGATTATTGAGATTTTGTACACTTCCATGTATTTTGTCACTAACGACCCGGGTTTCGCCTTTCGGCATCTTCTGGCATTCGAACGCATGAATGGACTCGAACTGACAGTTCACGAAAGGGTCAGTTCGAGTCCATTTGTCTTAAATTAAATCTATTTTAAATTTTATGGTATATTAATTCTCATCCAAATTCAATCAAACCATGTATGTTGGCATGATATGATCTTTAATTATTTATAATCAAAAAACTAGACTAATATCCTGCTGATCCTCAAAAAACGTATGAAAAGAAAACTGGAAAGGTGAAATCCAGATTGGCAGAGCAAATCATGTGGAAGTGCACGCAATTTTAACAATTCAAATGTGATATTGAAGTTGCATCAAGCACCCTCAGTCAATATCATGAACTATAACTTTAAAATAATCAATATAAACGCATTGCTAAATTTGATTGTATCAATATATAATTTTACCTAATAGATGCCAATGGAATCAAATCTTTTGCTAACAACTTTGATAATTGAAAGAAAATTATTTTTGGATTTAATTATAAGAATTCTAATCTTGGTCCACTTTATTGATACGGATTTATTTATAATTTTGAAATTTATAATTACTTGTAAATGGTGCATTATGATGTAATCTAATATTAGTGTTTCAATTTTGAATATCTGTTAAGAATAAATAATATTTTGTTTTCAGGTCAACGGTGATATAACCGGAGAAGAATTTGATGCTTTTCTCTCCAACCCGAAGCTAACCGAAAGTAACAATATTAAGTCTAATGTTATATTTAGATCACTGCAAGTAAATGGAAATGTAAACGTTCAAAACAGAATAAACGGATCAGATTGGAATAGCATAGTCGGTGATATCATCTTAAAAACCAATGAACCTTTATCGATAGACTCTTTGAAAACATTTAACGGACACATATTTGTGGAGAAAGGTCTCAATGTTCAGTCAGGGTTTATTAACAACAGAAGGTTGAAAGAATTTATGACAACTGACACCGATCAAATCATCGACAGTGATGTTTTGAATGGTGATTTACGTTTTGAGACCCTCACGGTTGGCGGTACGTTTGACGGAGTAAATATAAGGGAACTCGAACAAAATGTTGTTCGACTTTCTGCAGATCAGACGATAATGGCAGATTTAACTTTTGATGATGCAAAAAATTTAAATGCTCAGGAAGCAAATAACGCCACCGACAGATCTTTATTCAATGTCAACGCAAATAGTCTAAAGGTAACGGAAATGTGCAACGAATGGAGAGTTCCGTCCGATGCCGTTTACATCAATGACGACAATATTGTCCTGAATTCTCCAGAATTTAGTAAGGTCCATGTCGATCATCTTATCGTAGAAGGAAATCTGCTTACGAAGAAACATATTTCCGGTGTAGATTTAAATGAATTCAACACTATAAGATTGAGCAAATCCGAAGATCGTGTAGTAACTGCTCCTTATACAATTTTAAGCAGCAAAATGAACAATTTGGACTTTAATTTTTTTAATAATATGCACAAAGATCAAATCAATAATTTCATACAACAGGTGGACAATGTAAAAGAAGAAATCAAAGCTGGCAATGTGAATATTGGAACATTACACGCCAGTGATAAATTAGACGTTTCAAAAATAAACGGTAAAGATATTCGTCAGATGGCCGAAGACGCCGTGTGGCTCAAAGAAGAAAACAACGTAACGAGAAAGATTAAATTTGTCGACAGAATCTTTACGAAACATCTGAAACTTAACGGAAACGCGTTTCAGAAAAATTTTGAAAATTACATGTATGACATTATTCAAAAGACGGATGAAAACATTATTGTGACTGGGAAGAAAACTTATATCAAAGGTCTGATAAATGAAAATATTACCACTGAACTCATTAATGATATTAAAGCTTCGAATTTGATGACAGTTTACGATGATCAAGTAATTGAAGGAGACGTCTACATCGAAGGCGATGCAGTTGTTAATAAAAACTTTGATGTAAAACATATTAACAATATCTCTATGGAAGATATTTCGGAAACATTCAAATATTTAGACAATGATGAGTATTTTTTCAACGGCAGTTTCTACTTTGAAAACGACTGCCAAATTGATAATTTTATCATCAATGGACTCGTAAACAATCATTACAATCCTGAATTGATTATAAATTCGGCTGTGAATATATATGAAGACAACCATTTTGAAAATCACATCACTTTTAAACATCCAGTCATAGTGAAAAAGAATCTAGATATTTCTGAAACTTACAATGGTATTCATTTAAAAATGCTGGAAGACAATACAGTCTTTATAAATGAGAATGCAATCATCAACAGCTCTGTCATTTTTAAGTCACCGCTCACTGTGGATGGCACATTGAAAATTCGTGGCAATCTGAATTGTGAAAACATTCAAAATTGTAATTTAGAGGAGTGGAAAGATAATGCAGTCTACCTTGATAAACCGCAACAGCTGAATGGTAAATATCTAAACAAAGAGTAAATTCAGTAAATAGTCTTTTATATACCACTGAAACTATCAGTGATCGCTGCTTTTATGTCATTTGCACTATATGAAATATGGACAAAACAAAATTATTTGATTTTCGTCCTACAAAAATTATGCAGCGTTATATTTGTTCTAATATTTTCACAGGAGTCATACAATTCAACAAACTTAAAATCGATGGAGACATAAATGTCAAATATATAAATGACGTCCCAATGAGTGACCTGATTCCTCTCAACTCTGATCACGGTATCGAAAAATTTATGAAATTCAATCGAGTAGAAGTAGACAATGATTTGCACGTAGAAGGACTTGTTAACTCAGTGAAACTTGGTGAAGAATTTGACAACTGTTTGATGGTAAGAATTTATCATAAATGTAGTATCCACTTTTAAGTTATTAACTGTCAATTCTTGTTAGAAAGGCATTCAGTTGATAATGCTCGCGAAACCGGTCCTGACCATGATAAACATGTGAAAGTAGTAACAACAAATTGTGTTTTATTTTTTAAAATGTAATATTATTTATTTGATTATCATTGGACACCATAGCTGACACTGTAGAAGCCAGCAGCAAATCATTTTTGGTGACGATATAATAACTTGTTTTAGCTATATAAATATAAATATTTTCGATAGAAATTACAACCAAAGGAATTTCATTTTAGGCTGATGGAGATCAAACGATAATGTCACCGATACATTTCCACTCCAATCTATACGTTACAAATGATGCTTACGTTGATCGAGTGAATACAAAGCCTTTGAACAATATTGTAACGTTGAATTCCGATCAAAACTTATTTGGCAACTATAATTTTGAGGAAGAAACATACTTTGACGGTAACCTTAACGTATCAGGGACAATATCTGATATAGATTTTGACTTGTGGTTGAAAAATGCAATTTTCAATAACGATTTTGGAAGCAGTGATATCAAGGGAAATTGGAATATTCTCGGAGATCTTTACATAAAAGAAGACATTCAAGGAAAAGGAGTAATAAATGGAATAGATGTTCATGAAATTGACAATTTTTTGGAAGAGAACGATATGAAGGGAAAACAGAGCGAACTGGACTTGATATCACAGTATAAAAAACTTTGCAATGATCTCAATCATATATCAGATGCATCAAATAAACAGGTTTATTTATTCAAATACTTGGAAGAGATTCAGACAATATCAAGTATGCAAGATATAATTATGCATCAATTTTCGCATGTCGGATTGAATTTTATTCTTATGAGTAAAAATGGATTCTGCCAAAGTGATATTTGGATGTGGAATACAGAATCGGGTGCTTTTGTAAACATTATGAAAACGGAGACTGGCTGTGTGAGTAAATGGTACACAACGAAGCAGGGCCCGCACACTTATCTAATTAGCCTTAGCGGTCTCGAATGTAATTGCAAATTTGGAGGAGTGGACCTTTGGAGCTTCGACGGCATCACCCTACAGGTATAATATAAAATTTTGTATTCGAGAAATAAAAACAAACATAATAATCAACATTCGAACGAAAGAAATATCTTTGCATGTTTAATTTTGGGTTGTTTCTTTAAAATAAGAATACACCGCAATATAAAAATTAATTTAATATATTATTTATATTTGAATAGTGTGCATCTCATAATTCATAACAAAAAAGTAATAATTTATTAAGTGTAATAAAGCAAATTTCACGATTATTTAAAAACCTTATATGTACTAGTTAGAATCTTGGAAAGTTTCAAGTGTCTGGAAATTTTGACATAGCCATGATGATGTTATAACAATTATTATACCTCAATTTTAATTTGATTAAGATCAAGGATTTGTGAATGTGTCAAACACTCAAGTGCGCATTGCAATTTGATTTGATTTAGATTTACAAACAGGTAATTAAAATTAAAAGCTTGCGTTCAAACTTTAGTCTAAATTTCATTAAAGTAAAAACGCCATTTATATACTCCAATTAACTCGAGTTTAAGGATTGGGTTTAACTTTTATTTGGTGGAATTGCAGCATATCAACAATTTACCTCCAGCTGATTATATTCTGACACCATTGGGAGAACAAGGCACTTACTACAGCATCGAAGATAATATGATACATAAATATGAACTGCTCCGAAAACAAGGAACAACAGTTTCAGTCGAAAGAGGCGTTTGGCCCGTCCAAGGAAACGTGTTTGCGATACTACCGTTTAAATCTGCCAACGGTATTATTCTAACTAACGGTCGAAAGCTGACAGAGCTACCGCAATATAATGGAATGGTCACCGGAATAAACAACGATATAAAACTCACAACAGTCAACAATGATCACTTCGCATTGGCCGATGAGATATTAAATTTTAAAGTTGGAAATAATAAAAGACTAACAGCATTCGTTTGGTCCAAAGAGGATTCTAATAACTCAACTGAAGGAGCTATTACGGTAAAACTTTTCTTCTTGGGAATCGTTTATAGTTTAGCATAATAATAATATTGAAATATGATTGTTTTCATTTATTTTTATTCAAGTCATCAAAAATCAAAAGAAATAAATCTGGCAGAGTAAAAACACTATTACAGCACCTTAAAATTATACATGGTTTCTATAATTATCCTAATCTACAATATGCATATTAAAATTCTGATTAATTTATTCTATAACCCTTTTTCACCGAATGATGAAAACATGAATTAGTTTTACTCCCAAGATTTCATTAATAAAAAAAATTGTGTCGGTGTTGAAGTATATTTTTCCCAAAAAAATTACATGTGGCTTTTTCATTATTTTATTTAATTCACTTTGCTTGTAGAAAGAATATGTCTATTTTAAAATTATCAATATTGCAATTCATAGATGGATAAATCATTAATGTTTAATTTTTACTGGTTACTTACAGTTTGTAACCGACGAAACTGAAAATTAAAGTGGCATATATTTATATTGATCTTTAATCAATATTAACTCAACTTTTATAAGCATCTGTAACCCAAATATATACTTGATATATTCTAAATTACATTGAGTTGTCGCAGAATGCTTAACTGTATCTCAAAACTGTGGTTTTCTAGCACCAACTCTTCATAATTACAATGAATACCTGAAATCTTGATGTAAGAAACAAAAACTTTATGACATCTAATTTATGCAATGTGGAATTAATAATGTCTTACTCTTATTTCAGATTTACGAAGACTTCTTGGAAGACAAAATATTCCAAAAAATACCTTGCTACAAGCCGACGTCCTTGACTGTCGTCCAATTAAACAATTATCAAACCTTAATGGCATTCATCGAAGACTCCAATTCGATTAAGATATACTCGTATCAAGGATACCAAGGCTTTAAATATTTATACTCCTTAAATATGCCTGCCAATACAATGGAGGTAGTCACTGTCAATATGATTAAATACTTGGATAATGTTCACTGTCTTCTCGTAGCGAGCAATGAAGCAGTGCATGTGATTCAAATTTACATGTATGGGGATCGAAGTCAAATTCATCATGTACCCTGTTATTTATAGAAAAGGTATATTGTTACAATTTATTTTATTTAATATTTATTGATTATTTAAATGCATCATATGTTTATTAATTTTACTAAAAGAATTACTAATATGAATGTTTATTTTGTAGATATAGCAATCAAAAGCATGACCTTAACTAAGCAAGTGTAACAATACTTATATTTTGTTTTTTATCTGTATACACAAAATGGTAGATGGAATTTTAAAACAATGAAATGCAGGTATATATTACAAAGCCAACACAAACTTTTATTAAATCTATTGCTAACACTTACTTTAGTTTTAGCAGTTTTCCGTTTGTCTCTTCCATAACAGTATTATAACAGTTGAAATTTTAATATTATTATTTTTATGTGTGGTTCATTTATTGTCAAATAATTATAATTTATGGGTTCAATTACAATTAAATTATTTTCAAACACATAATTGATTTATTGATTGGAACAACTAACTCAAATGTGCCATTGATAATAATTAATATAACAATTTTCTAGCTAATTAACAAACAAATTGTAAAATTGTAGGAAGTTTCATATCAACCAGTTTCAGCAACAATATAAAGATACAGAAAGCATGAGTTGGATTATGAAATAGCTTATTTACTCTGCATTACGATAAACCCAATAAGTTGACTCACATCTAGAGGTATGAGTAAAGAGTAAAATGTATTCTAAATTCTCCAACCTTAGACTAATGCTCTTAAGAGGAATTGGTAGGTTTTTTCTCATTTCGCGAAAATCGTTTATGGTTTTTCGTCACCTAAAAAATATGAAACATCGAACAAAAAAAATTTTTTTTTTTAATAATTGCACTGTCTGAATATTTGTTTTCACTATAGCCTATTATTTTAATGGAAATAGTGAAGTTTTAAAGGTTGTCTAGGAAAGAGTTGACACCTGTTTTTCAGATATGCTTTTATTTGTTTTACGCCATGACTAGATTAGGGTTTATTGGTTACCGAGATTTGATGTTTGAGACAAAATCGTAGAAAAAAGTATTTTTAATAAAGTGATTGATACGGAATTCGCCATTTATTGAATATAACGATTCTATAAAGATTTTTTAAATGTACCAAAGAGTTCATTTTATCGCACTTTATCTGGCTGATATTTAACACATCTCTGGCGGCGCCGATTGAGCGTAAGTTAATTAGCGACGCGGGTGTATGCGCTTGCGTAATTATTCGCAATATATGTTGTCGCGAATTATCCGCAAACCATTAAAACATATGTTAAATCTTTAAATTCAATATTGTCTTCATTCGAATAATCTGAATCACTATTTGCAAGTATTTCGTTGACATAACGATCCGAATTATCATTATTCAAATCCATTATCGAATGGGTTTCGAAAAATCAGCAAAATAAAAAACGAGATTGAATATAAAGGACCACACACAAAAGCTTCCAAAGCACAACTAATTTATTTGAATTAGGTAAACTAAAACTAATAGGTACATAAAAAAAATGGTATAAATCGGTATCATATGTTTTGACATGTGGTTTCGATCTTTACATAAACACATGTATAAGTGGGGACAGTCCCGATTTATACTCGTATAATTAATTTTCAATAAAAATTCATAAAACACATTTTAGTGTAAACCATAAATATCGCAATATAATAAGCAAGACTGTGATCGCAGTCTCCCGCTACAGTGGTAATTTTTTTGGTAATTGCAATAAGTCTCCCGCAAACGGCGATTGGCGGACTGAGGACTGTGATTCTCGTTTCCTGCAAGAGATGTGTTAAAGTAGAATTATACCTAACAATTTTTTTCAATAGTGCAACAAGAAATTCTATTATATACGTCTTTTAGCAAAAAAATCTCAAAAAAAAAATAATAAGAATAGTAAATAGTAATTTCGGGGATACGTTTTTATTACCTTTCATTGTGAGTAAGTCAGTGTCTGTCGTCTGCCTCGACACCACGCTTTTTATTTCTTTAGATTATATTTAAATAGTTATTAAGCACTACTATAATCGGTAAATGATTTTATAAAACGTTATTTACCGATTATAATAGTGCCTATTCACTATTTACATATAATTAAAATAAATATCGAGCGTAGTGTCGAAGCAGACGACGGACTCTGACTTAATCACAATGGAAGGTAATAAAAACATATCCCCGAAAAATGATATCTATTTACTATTCTTATTATTTTTTTAAAAAAAGAGGTATATAATCGAATTTCTTGCTTCATTTTTTTAAAAAAATATGTTCAGTATAGTTCAATTTTAAATATCAATCAAAACGAACTCAGGTACATTTCAAAGATCTTTATAGAATTGTTATATTCAATAAATTGCAAATTCCATATACTTTCTTAAAAATATTTTTTTCTAAAATTTTACTTAGATATCAAATCTCGGTAACCTACAATAAACCCTAATCTAGTCACGGAAGCAAATAAAAACATATCTGAAAAACTGGTGACAACTCTTTGCTAGGCAGACTTTAAAACTTTACTACTTACATTTAAATAAAAGTGCAATAGTGTAAACAAATACTCCAAGTGCAATTTATTAAAATAAAATTTTTTTCAAGGTTCAAATCTTTTAGGCAACGAAAAACGATTAACGATTTTCGCAAAATAAGAAGAAAACCTACTAATTCCTCTTAATATTTTACTATATAAAGACTTAACCACTTCACGGTCGCTCGCTCACCCGTGATAGAAAATTGACAAATGCGTTACGTTCGCTCGCTCACCGGTGATAGAAACCACTTGGCGTTATGTTCGCTTTCAATCGTATATGATAGAACCATCAAAAAAATACTAGGGATACGTATTCCTATTTCAATGACCTACACGAAGCTACATATGTTCTAAATGCTGTAGAAAGCTATCGAAAAAAATGTTAAAATAGAGTCGTAGTTGTTTTGTGTAATATTTTTATGGCGTTCTGCGATAATTAGACCGAACTCATAAATTGTGAATGGACACAGTTTTAGTTTCTTTCTATTCTATTGTTCTCGAGCTTTCGAATTGCATTATTATCCTTCTATTGTCCTAGAGTGTTGGGTAAATGAAGTGAATTTCGGCATTTCGGCGTAAAAGGATTTGTACAAATGCATTCAACCGTACCTAACATTACGGTAATAAAATTTAGTAACCATTTATCATTGTACTGCATCTCTCGAATATTATTATACTATTTATTTCATCATTACTAGAAGAAAATCCACATGTTTGACAACAATTTAATTTACTAAATGTATTAAATTACGGTATTCTATTCATTTTCAAAATTGTTTTTCAACCTGTTTCACAATAAATAATTAAAAATATTAATACACATTGTTTTTAAATGATCCATAGACCGTTAAAATGCAATAAAAAAAATCGATTCGTTTTGGACGATTTCCCCAAAAAAAACCGACCGTGAAGTGGTTAAAAGTAATTATTATATTTCTTATTTCACTCATCTTTGATAGGAAATCTTGAGTATTTTAGTATATTGATACACAATAACATTGCCTCAAAAAGTTGGTGCCAATAACAATGTGACAATAATTTGTAATTAGTAGTATTATGGTAATTAGTCTATCAGTCTTTATGTATTGCCCCCCTACCCATGTCCAGTAGAATGGAATAAAACCCACTCTACCCATTATTTTCAATGTAAGAATTAGAATCATTGTTTACTTTGAAATAAATAAATAATCTTGCGATATTGTTAGACTGAAGATACTTCTTAAAGAGGCGAAACGCGTTACGTTAGTGATAAAACCAGTAGAATTACCAGTTATCAATTTTAATTTTCTACTAAAAACGAATTTCTACAAAGTTACCGCCGAATCCATAGAAAATATTAGTAGAGATGGTTACTCTAGAGATGGATACTATGAGTGAATAACTACGTCATTATAAATTGTATGACAATTTACTGGGCCTGTAGTAGAGTTGTCAATTTCCTTGTCTTCGGTTGCGGTGTCCACGGATTACCTAAAATCTAAATTACAAGCTGATAATTCAATATTGGTTTGTGTTGTTTGGGGTCAGAAATAAAATTCAAATTGTTTTCAATGAATTTATTTCAATGATTATTTATTATTATACAGCACGCAAGACTTACGAACAATCAGGAATGAACATTCAAAGGGTTACAAAAGTTTATTAGAAGTCGCGAGATCAATTTACTAATAAAAGTCATGTACAGGAATTAAAAAGAAAACCTCAATCTCAAAGACATACATCGATAAAAAAATGTCTCAAAAAATAAAAATGATTTTTGCTTATTATTTAAAAATATTAACATTATTGGAACGATCCATAAAAACGTCTATTTTATCAACACATCATTGGTCGAAATATAAATTACAAGACTGAGAAACCCTAAAAACATTACAGTAATTTAATAAAATGGACATCTAATATTTATTATAAATGGAGAAATCAACAACGAATTTCATTCCATATTGAATGTTACACAACCTAATTGCCTAGCACACTCTGTTATAAGGATTTGATAAAATATCTCAATGACAGATAAATATTGACTGATCATTTAAGGGAACGGAACGGAAACAGATCGTATGAAATGATTCAAATGAATTCAACACAGGCATCTCTCTTCTCTCCTCTCACACCTCCAGAATGTCTTTCTTTTTGCATTTTATTTACACTTTGTTGAATGCGTGGATGTCAACACTTTGAACCTGAAAACAAAACAAATTAGGGCGAGTTTTTTTTTGAAGTATGCAGCATTATTCTCTATTCTTCTGTAATTTAAGATATCGGCTGCTTGATTTAATTTGAATAGTGGAAATTGTGTACATTTTCCATGTATTTCATTACACTAATCACCCAGGTTTCGAATATCGGCATCTTCAGGCATTCGAGCACACGAATGAACTCGAACTGAAGACAGTAAATAATTTATATATAAGAAAAATATGACAAAATACTATCCCCAAGTCTAGGGAATAAGATTAAACTACATTAATGCCTGAATTGCTCCCAACACCCGACAACATTAAACCTTAATCCTAGTCGGGAAAACAAACACATGAACAACTCTTAAAAGGACTTAACATCGCAGGTGGCCAAGAACCAAATACAATTAGATTACCAGCGGATACCCACTTTAAATAGAATGGTGGGTTTTAAAAACGTAATTTGACGAAAGCATAAATATACCCCACCCATTCCAAACTAGCGGGCTTTGGCAGGGGCTTTTTTCACACAAATGTAAATCAACTACCTGATATAAAAATTTTGTAGAACTAAATACTTTGTTATTTTATCCTACAATAAAGATAGAATTTCAAGAACAAATCTGGCATTTTATAAATAAAAATGTCGTGACTGCCAGCACTTCTATGTGGGTAAAACCACAAGTACATTAGATATAAGAGTATCAGAATATTTAGCTGCTTTTAGATTAAAAAAAGATACATCAACATTTGCAAATCATTTGTTATTGGAGGATCATACGTTGAATGCGGATGATGGGGTTAAAATGTTGCATCAAAACATGGAGGATTATAAATTATTTTATCAAGAAATTTTGGAAATCAATAGAGCCCAGTTAAATTCCTTACCAATTTTGCACGAACAACCTATCCCAAATTCCGCATATTGTATCCTTTACGTGAGACGAGTTCGTAAAGTAAAAATAAACATCAAAATAATGATATTCCCATATTAATACATTCATCTCATAGTCACCCTGCCAAAGCCCGCTAGTTTGGAATGGGTGGGGTATATTTATGTTTTCGTCGAATTACGTTTTTAAAACCCACCATTCTATTTAAAGTGGGTATCCGCTGGTAATCTAATTTTATTTGGTTCTTGGCCACCTGCAATGTTAAGTCATTTTAAGAGTTGTTGATGCGTTTGTTTTCCCGGCTAGGATTAAGGTTTATTGTTGTCGGGTGTTGGGAGTAATTCAGGTATTTAATGTAGTTTAATGGAGTTCCTAGACTTGGGGCTATATATAGTATTTTGTCGTATTTTCATATATATATAAGCCATTTACTGTCGTTAGTTCGCGAGTTCATTTATGTGCTCGAATGCCTGAAGATATAGAAAGGTGACAGAAACCCGGGTCGTTAGTGACGAAATACATGGAAATGTAAAAAAATTTCAACAATTCAAATTCTCCTTTGTTCAACCTTCTATACAGAAAGCACGAAAACGTTCACTATATCGACCACCACCAACTATAGGGCAAATTTTTAACATAATAAATCGGGCAGTGCCAACAATCATCTTTGAGAGATTTTAGAACTGGTGGGTCATGTGACGTGGATGCCTCCGGAGAGACTTTCTTCTGAGTGTTGGGATATCGGTGTCTTGCAAAACCAACCATGGGTTACTTTTCCACGGAGCACTTGGTTGAACTTAGGAATGTTGGCTTGTCATGGGAGGAAAGCAATGGACAGGTGACAGGTAATCATTCATTGGAATTGAGATTGACAGGCATTGCACAGTGGCCATATGCTTCACATATGGAGCGGATAGTGTTTAACCCTTTATGGGGCAAATTAGTTTTTTCCGAAACAACTGCAAACTATATTATTTTGAATTACATATTGTGTACTGAACTTTTAGAAATAAGCCCTTAACCATTTATAGAGCAAAACGCGAAAACGATGGATACATCGACCACCTCTTTTAACCCTTTATAGGGCAAATTAGTTTTTTCCGAAATCAACTGTGAACTTAAATCATTTCGAATTATTTATTTATGGTGTATTGAACAATAGGTTTGCTATAAAAATAAAAAATACTTTGTGAAATTTTGGAAAAACTATAATTTGTGGTGGTTTATTTATTGGAAATAAAAACTGTAAATCGATAAAAGAAACATATTGAATAATTTTATAAATAGCTTTTCCTGCAACACCCAATATAACCATCAAAAATATGATTTGCAAAATCAAATGTTATCCACAAACCCTTCGACTTGTAGCTGCGAACGCGCAATGGTCGATTTATCAACCACTTACGTATAATAATTGTGTTTGCAAGTGATGGATTATAGTTCATAAGGTGACCATAGAAATGTCAACCTTAATACTTAAAAATGATATGGATCAAGTTTAGTGTATTTATCGACCATCTAACTTGAAGTGTGAACCAATCACTCGCAAACAATTACTATACGTTAGTGGTTGATAAATCGACCATTGCGCATTTGCGGCCACAGCTGGAACAGGATTTATGAACAAGATTTGAGTTTGCAAATCATATTTTTGATGATCATATTGCGTGTTGAA
Source organism: Himalopsyche phryganea (assembly GCA_022494535.1). Taxonomy (NCBI): domain Eukaryota; kingdom Metazoa; phylum Arthropoda; class Insecta; order Trichoptera; family Rhyacophilidae; genus Himalopsyche; species Himalopsyche phryganea. The sequence goes on from JAGVSL010000003.1 coordinate 11,735,279, forward strand.
GGAAAAGCTATTTATATAATTATTCCATATGGATGTATTTATCGATTTACAGTATTTTTTCAATAAATAAACCACCACAAATTATAGTTTTTCCAAAATTTCACCAAGTATTTTTTATTTTTATGGCAAAATTATTGCTCAATACATAGTAAAAATATAATTCGAAATGATATTGTTCACAGTTAATTTCGGAAAAAACTCATTTGCCCTAATAAAGGGTTAAACACTATCCGCTCCATGTGTGAAGCATATGGCCACTGCGCAATGCCTGTCAATCTATATTCCAATGAAAAATTCCGCCCATTGCTTTGCTTCCCTCCCATGACAAACCAACATTCGTAAGTTCAACCAAGGGCTCTATGGAAAGTAACCGATGGTTGGTTTTCCAAGACACCGATACTTTGGAGGCATCCACGGCTCATGACCCACCAGTTCTAAAATCTCTCAAAAATCGCTGATGGACTGCGCACTGCCTGGTTTATTAACATAAAATAATCTTGAAAAACAGGTTGTTTTCCTCTCTCTTCAAAACTTGCCAATTTGCAGATATGTGTGTTGTAACTTTGTTTAAATTCATCTTTAATATAAAATTAAAATTGACAACTTTGTTATTCCACTGGTTTATTAACGTGACGCATTTTGCCTCATAAAGAAGCATCTTCAGGCTAAACCATATCGCAAGATTATATATTTCAAAGGTAAACAATGATTCTAATTCTTACTAACAATAAAGGGTAGGGAGGGTTTTATTCCATTCTACTGGACGTGGAGAGAGGGGTAAAGACTAAAACACTGTTGGACTAATTATCATAACTACTAATTTAAATCAATTACTAGTGTTTGGAGGTGAAAATCCTAAGGGAAATAAATTTAATAGTGGTAAGCCACCTGTTCTATTTAAAATATTATTTACTAATTACGGTTTCGTCGCTGGCTACGGTTACGGATGTCTCGGGTTCAATTCCCGGTGCGGACGGTTTTCATAGATTGATCTTTCAATCGATTTATGGATTTCTGTTCGTAGTCTGAGTCTTCCCTCCCACCAATCCCATCCTCACGGGGCATAACGAGAGCGATTAGCTGACCACTAGTCCTGTCATAGCCCTATCCTTCTATCCCTACTCTCTTCGAAAAAGAAAAGAGAGGTTGAGCAACTGAGTGACAAGCAGTTCTCGTAGAAAAAATTCTGTCAAGATACCTCCATTAGGAGACCATATGCTCCACATTGGGAGCGGACATGGAAAAAAAAAAAAAAAAAAAACTCGACTACTGTTAATGATTTTATTAACGGTTATAGCACCGATTTAGTTAATAGTATATTAACCATTAGAGTGCTGAAGAGCGCGATGGCGCTGTTTATAGTTTGGGTCAAAAGCGCGGCGAGCGCTGTCGCGCCTCACCTATGTCCGCGCAAACTTTGACACATAACCTTGAACAAGAAATTGAAAAAATAAAACCGATAATGATAAATAAATAATAAATTTATGGGAGGAGTAGATGGGTCCTCTATCTAGAGTAAATGCTCCATACATATCTTGACGAGCGTAGAACATTTAAATTTTGGAAGAAAATTTTGTCTTCAATATTATTGGGAGGATGATCCCCAACAGTTATATAATTTATGAAGAAAATTCTATCGGTAAGAAAATGTCACGTTTGCAATTCACTTCATAAATAATTGAAACAATTGAAAAGGAATGGCTTGCTGGAAAAGATCAAGCATCCGGAGCTCAACCATTTGAATCCCCAACTGATGTCTTCAAATTGAAGAAATTACCAGGCCAAAATTTGCGAAGATGCGTCATATACAGCTCTAAAGATGGAGGACCAATAAAGCGGTCTAACTTGGTCTGCTCAAAATGTAATAAGGACGTTAACGGTATAGGCATGGGGAAATATAAATGTCAGTAAGTTTATATAGACATTTGTAAGTATGTGTAAGAATTTGTTGAATAAAAAAATTTACCTCTTACGCAAGTTTTTTTCTTTTCTTTATAAGTAACAGATGTATAATGCAATAAATGGTGACAATTTTTTTTTTAAATTGAAATAATTATTAAATCTTTATTCAAAGTTAGTTTTTACTTAAAGGGTCAGCACTATGGTTTATAGAGAAAGCAATCAAATAAATTAATGTTAGATTATCTCTGCAAAGAACGAACACATGATAGGACTTATAGCTGGTGTAGAATCATTTGTTTTGGAAAGACATCATTAAAAATGTCAAAGCATTTACCGGATAACTTGCAAGCAACTTTTTATACAGTTAATTAAAATCATATTGAACAATAAAGATCAAATAGAATCATTGTCACAGTGTGGCATATCGTGGGCCGAGTACTTAATTGTTATATCAGACATTTTGTAACTTTTCACTTGAACAGAATATGGACATTATTGATGGAAGAAAAATGACCTTAAAATTAGAGTTTACAAGAATGTAAGCTCATAAAACTACCAAGTTCCAAAACTTAAAAGTGCTCTAGTGAAAAGTTTCAAAATTTCTGATAGAACAATTAAGTACTCGGCCCACGATATACCGCCTCTTGTGAAGACAGTCAAGCTCTTATGTAGGAGAGATAGGTAGAAACTTTAATATTAGAATTAAAGAACATATAAGATGTCTCAAACGTAATAATTTTTCAGAGTTTGCGAATCATTTAATTGAAAATGATCCTAATTTTAATAAAAATAATAACTTAGAAATACTCCATAGAGTAAATAAGAAAAGGTATTAAAATGAATAGAGTTTTTAGAAATTAATAAAACCATTACCACCAATTTGAGTAAGTTTGCCCATCGGACTAAGATTGGCCCACTACATGGAAAAGGGTGCTGTTATAATGCCATGATAATACTGATGCCAAATGAATATTTTTTAGTTAAGCAAGGGTACTGAGTAGTCCCTGGTGGAAAAAATATGAATGAATGTGCAACATAATTTTGTTTTATTGTTGAATTTGTAAGCTGTCAGCATGGAATGATAAAACACAATTTAAAAACTTTTCTTGAAATAAATTGGATTAGCAATTGTATTACTAATCTGTAAACCAAATGCTGTATATTTTTTCCCATCTCAATTATGTACAGAATATATAAAAGCATAAAGAAAAGTTGCCAAGACTTTAAAATCACTGAATTTATAGTAATTACAGTGATTATTTGTATCGTGGGCCAGTTACTCGATTTCGATGAAAATTTTGCCCACCTTGTTTTAGATATATTTATATATCAATTGTAACAATAAATCTATTTATGTTAATTAAATTTCATCTTAAGACATTAGTTCATTTATATGTACAGCAATATTACACATAAATCCAATGGCGAACCATAAAAATACTAAAACCCTCAGAACTGGGCCAAAGTTACCCAGATTGACCGTAACAGTAATCGAGTATTAGTAAATAACATTTGATATAGAACAGGTGGCTCACCACTATTAAATTTATTTCCCTTGGAATTTTCACCTTCAAACACTAGTAATTGATTTGTAATTAGTAGTGTTATGGTAATTAGTCTATCAGCGTTTATGTCTTGTCCCCCACCCACGTCCAATAGAATGGAATAAAACCCACCCTACCCTTAATTTTAAAGTTGAGAATTATTTGCAATGTACACCTTCGAATTAAATAACCTTGCAATATAGTGAGCCTGAAGAGGCTTCTTAAACAAACAAAAAACGTGTCACATTTAGTAACGCAGCCAGTGGAATAAATAAGTTATCAATTTTCATTTAATATTAAAAATGAATTTCCACAATCGATCAAGAATCATTGTTTGCCTTTGAAATAAATAACCTTATGATATGGTTAATCTGAACATGCTTCTTGAAGAGGCGAAACGCGTCACGTTAGTGATAAAACCAGTGGAATAACAAAGTTATCAAATTTAATTTTATATTAACCCATAGTATGGTAGTCTTTTTATTAAATTATCATAAAAAATATGAATACATCGCCTAATTTTTACTTACCACTTCCTCAAACTTCTCAATCTCCTCGGTCAGCCAATCGATAGAGACTTTGTCATCTTCTACGACACAGGCAATCCTCAGTTTACGAATACCATAACCTACGGGAACAAGTTTGGATACTCCCCATAGGAGACCGTCTGTGGCCAAGCTGCGGACGTTCTTCTCAATGACAGCCATATCAGTCTCATCGTCCCATGGTTTTACATCCAGAATGATGTTTGATTTAGCAATTAACACTGGTTCTGAAAATTCATTACGTAACGATAATTAATTATACTTTCGTATAGAGCCGTGGTTGTCAACCTTTTCATGTCTACTGACCATTTTTGCATATATTTTATAATAAAATTTCCTTACCGCCCACCAACATCACAGTAATTCAATCCAGTGTAAGGATACAATAATTTCGAGAATTAATGAATTTAAAAAAAAACTTTTTATTTATTTACTGTAGAAAGAGGATATCAAAATATTAAATAAATAGTGTGAAAAAAAGAACTTTATTACCATAATTTTAAAAATTCAATTTCACGGGTGACATTGACTCTCACAGACCCAAGTAGGTACTGCGTTTACAAGCAAATAAGTCAAAAGTCGACGGATAAACCCAGAACAGGAAAAATATTTAGTTTTATTCGCATATGTGTAAGTGAGAAAGGTAGAGAAATCGACAAAGACCCCAGTCGCCGGATTAGCGTAGCAAATTCTCTTCATATTGTCTTCAAGCAAACTTAGCCGAGAGCCGAGTTTGACAGATAGTTTCAATGAAAATAGATAAAAAAAAACTAAATTACTCACCGCTCACCATGGAAACGTTAACCGCCCACTAGTGGGCAGTACGGACCAGGTTGACGACCAGTGGTATAGAGCCTAAATTCTCGGGAGCATATTACATTATCGTTAGCGTTTTGCTTAACTGACTAATCACACAAACTAAAGCTGGGAGATTCACTATCAAAGTTTTCTGAAGTAAATCCGCTTGACTTTCTTTAGCTTCGTTCCCTCCCCTGAGTTATGATATGAGGAACATAAAATTAGAAACTTAAGCCCGGACGAATAGCAAATGCACATACTTGTTGATTTCTTGGCTGCGTATGCGGCCACTCTGTCTTCTTTAATTTTGGTTGCCGCTTCATCATCTTCCTCAGAGTCTGAAGCGAAGAGATCCACTCCATCATCAGAATCTTCCTTGGAAGGTGCAGGAGGAGCGGCCTTGGCAGGGGCACCCTTGGGATTGGCAGGTGAAGGCTGAAATACATTATTCATAAAAAGTTGGTGGAATATATAATTCAGTGACTCCTTCCCGGTACTTAATATTTATTGTATTGTATGCGGGGCCAGGCCGTCTTTGAAGTTCTATGCACTAATTAATTATCGCAATCATTGTTCAATTCAAAATTGTACTTTCAATATGGTAATATACTTAAAAAAAAACATAATAGGCATGAGAGCTTTGATCCGATAAAAATATTTATATTTCTTTGATTGAGGTGAAAAATAATGATCTATTAGATAAATACCATGGGGCACACGGCAGGCATGGGTCGTGCGTTTCCGACAAGCAGCTTGGCCATATCGCTCTGAAGACCAGAAATGATCTTCTGCAGACTGTCTACGGTGGACTGGAGCTTTGAATTGGCCGCTTCCAGGCTATTTAATCTGTTGACTACCTCAACATTTGGCACACTAGCTAAAACGCTATCCATCTATAAGAACAATAATCGCTTAATATACAGAAGTAAATACAATCATGAAATACTGTTCTTAAATAAAAAGATATAAATTAGAATCGATAATCAACTACTCACCACAACGGCGACATTTTTAAAGATAAAATTATAAACAAATTTGTGAATTATGTTTTTCTTAACCTATATTCAAAAGCGAAAAGAAGCAGTGAAAAACAGTTTTTCCATTGAACATAACAGAATATTTAAATATTCTTCTTGCCACATCTTGTCAATAGATCCGCAAAGAAATCATCATTAAGCCTTCAATTCAAGTTAGTACCAAACAGTTAAATGAAGCAATGTTATGAATGTTAAGTATTAGTCAATTGAATAAATCAAAACCAGTCTATGAAAATTTATGAGATTGGTATGGCGTAAGAAACGTATTTTTTTTTTATGTAGTTTGAATAGCCTGAATTGTTTAAACCAAAAATTTCCCGGAGCCTGAAGAAGGTAATAATAAATTTAAATGCCCAATGACCCGTTGTACTCTTTCTGTAATAAAAAAAAAGGATTACTTTCAGTGTACTTACACATTCCAGGGAGTTTTTGATGTGCTGTCTGGCCTTTGCAACTTCACTTGCTAGTGAACACTGACTCGTATTTTTTTGTGTTGCCCCACCCTACATAAAAGAATATTCCTCGGTACAGGTATATATATCACATATTTCAGCTTTCAATTTATAAAAGAAAGCCTAAAAATACGCAAAATCTAATAATTTCTAATAACTACAATGTAATGAATTGACTATTCAACCTTTTGCAATCAAATTTTATTAACTAGCTTTCACTTCTTAACTGCCAATGGCAAAGGCGTGACATCTTTATTATTAAAACAAAACATACAAAATGTTTTATGAAGAGAAAAAGATTTCATTGAATTTATTGGAATTCATTGCATATTTCTGTCCCAGATTATGCTGAATTCATTTCTCAATCAAATTATACAGATACAACAAATCAACAGACAGGCTGTGCATGTTTTGCTGAAATCTTTGTTTAAATATGTGCAACAAGTAACAAAAAAATCGAGCCAAACTAGTGAAATATTTTTATACATACATGATTCTACAAAAAATAGTCTCTTTCCCACTCCACAACTTAAGGCTATACCAGATGTAAAAGAAAGTGATTGATTCTATGGCATTTTAAGACTGCAAAGGGTTAATACAGTCAATTCATGGACAGTTCTGTTAAAGAATTAATTATGTCTATCAGAATGACCATATTTACTTTTCTAAAAACAACCAAGTATTTATCTCATATATTTTGATACACACTCGATGAAAAATATGAAAGTTATTATGCCGTTTGTTATAAAAAGTAAAAAAAAAAGTCAAAATTTGCTAGTTAATGTTAATTTTTTAAAAATTAGGTCCAATTTATTCGTTGCAGGTAAATCAAATATCTATTATGAATCTTGCAATATAATAATGTTGGCAATCTAATAAACTCCATTCAATACCTGACACATGCACATTACGATGATCGAAAATCAAACCGAAACTAAATAAACATAAACATTCTTGAGACTTCCATAACTTGAAACTATTTTTGTTCAATGATAGGATTCCTAGATGAATTTCAAATCATGGAAGTTGAAATGTCGAAAACAATCAATGGAACAGCGTAGCAAAGCCATCAGATCTGTCACATGATAGAAACCAACATCAAACACAAGGATACAATAAACTACGTCGACAATCTTGTGTACCTTCTCGTTAATCTTAACATCGACATTTTCATTTTTCGTTTGTTTTTCCTCATTCTTACAAGCGTTATTTGACGCATTCTCTTTTTTGTTCGATTGCTTCTTATCGGACTTGTTGAGTTTCTCTTTCGCTTCCTTGGTCTTCGGCGCTTTCACGTTCGTTTCGGTTTTAACAACCGGAGTAAAAATTATTTCCTCTTCTTTGGTGGGAGAAGGAGGAACGTCTTTATTTGACGACGAATTGTTCAACAAGTCGCGTTGACGTTGCGCCTCGCGGGCTTTTTTATTTTTTTTCGAAGATTTCTCTTTTCCCTCCGTTTTACGAGGTTCGACTGCAGGGGTGGGTATCTTTGGCACCTCGATGGGTTCATTTTGTTGAGCGACAACAGCGATTTCGGCCGATTTTGACTTTTTGGATTGATTCACGGCGGGGGTGTTAGGAGCGGGAGGGTTTATTACGGGACATACTTCCTTTTTACATCCCTTTGATTCTTTAGGCAGCTTGTAAAGGAAAAAAATACTTATAAAATATGACCCCAACATTAAACCATGATTGCGAAGCACATGGAAAACACATTATGGCAAATAAAACATTGTGAATATTTCAATTCAATTCTGTAACTGCGTTGCTTAAAATGCATTTTTTGTATAAACACCATGTCAAAAATATATTCACATAGAATCAGTATGCAATCCGGTCTACAATTATTATAATTGTAGATAGAATAAATTCTCTTCTTAATTTTAATCAAAATCTACCACTATGTAATGAGCAAAAGTAAGAAAGTTTAAGAAGAGACTTCAACGTCCAATATTTCAATAATTGGGCTTCTGAAATTCATATGAAAATTGCAGGGTCGTTATTTTTCCGTGATTATCAAAATTTGAAGTGACAAAAACTTTTTACAGTATTATGCCTGTACTAGATAAAGTTTCGGAGACAATGAATTTTAGGTAAATGGCAAATAATTAATCAATGTTGTAATAATATAGAAACTAAGTAATCCGAGGTCAGGTATTATGCGTCGACAGCATTACTCTTTTACTGGACTAAAAACATAAATGCCATCTATTCACATGTACAATTAAATTGAAGGAGTCAGAATTTGGTCTAATACATAACCCACCGATATGCAATGAACTGAATTATTGATACATATATACAGGTTTTCACATATTCAATTCAAACATGTTCTACATATGGAAATTTATTAATACAAGATTGTAAATTGCCTTCAACGATTCAATGTAGTTAATTTAGTATTAACAATCTTCACAAGTATATTCTCAATGCCGAGTAACACTTAATTTATAATAACAAGGAATCAACCTAGAAGTTTCATAAATGACAGTTGGCAAAAAAATATTGGTGAACCAATTCATTCTCAACAGATAAGAATAATGCATTGGTCTCTTTCAAATTTTACCTTTGATGTTACGGAAAAGGTTTTTTGCGCATTGTCCACTTCAGTTTATAGAGATACTGTACAAAATATCTTACTCATTCAATAAAGTAATCATCAATACACCTTATGTTCATGCAATTTTAGTAAATAAATCAAGATAAAGTTCCAGATAACCCCCGGAGAAGTACCCAAATGAAAAGACAATTCCTGGTTTAATATATAATGAAGAATAAATCTACCTCAGCTAAGCTTTCATAGTGCTGGCGCTCTGCATCATCATACTTGCTCTTGTCAGTCCAAATAGTTTCGAGAATCATTTCTGATGCCATTTTTCCGAATCCTGAAAAATGAAAATATCGGTTATCGATGCACTCAGTGTGTCACTTGCAGTATTACCTAACTCTCAGGAGAAAGCATAATTTCCGAGCGTCACAATTTGACGAATAGCCCATGTGGTGTACAAATTTGGCCAACCGGGTAATATTTTATAGATACGTCACAGAACATGTCACCTTACAAGGTAGTTTTACAAATTAAATTGATAAATAATCACTAAAATTTGAAAATGAGGGAACATTTCGCTGAATGATTCGATAAACACACTAAATTTACCTTAAATTTATAAATCAATATGCCAAAGCTGCCGACAAAAAATTGACGTGCTACAAAAAGGACGTTTCCGAAACAGCACTGACTTCAAGAATTTCATGTGTGGGTAGTACTTTTTTTTATACAAAAATTGCATATAATATTTATATTATATTACATAATCAATAAAATTACGTATTATATTGTGAACTTCAACTTAAATCACATTAAAATTTGATAAAGTCATGATATTATGAATACAAATATTATTTAATTATATTTACCTACCTACATACTTAAGTACTAAAGTTTACTGAAGTATGTGCTTCACGATAAAAATCGTGTTTCCATTATTAATACTATAATCAAAGCATAGATTTATTTATTGTAAGTACCCACTTATACATTATAAATATTTGAATCGTTAAAAAAACATTTTACATTTTATTTTGTCTACTATATGACATATAAACAGTTTATGTTGTCTGTGTCACCATACACGTGATAAGTTACTGTAAAGTTGAACTGTCAATATATTTCATAAATAATAGAAATATTGTATAGGTAATGATTATTACTATACATGTGAAGTAAATTCTTACGAGAGTGACACCATATTAAATTTTTGACAACTTTTTACCCAAGAAAATACGGAGCCAGGAAAACCAAATAAATTACCTTAATATAACCTAGGTGTTCGATACAGTTAAAATAATGTGCACAATGACGGAAGATGAATTTGACGAAATCAAGGTCATGGTAAAAGAAGAGCCCCTCTTAACAACGTTAGTAATCAATACATTTACTAACAACTTTGGATGTGTTGATTTTCTCAAGCTATATTCGATACAAAAAGTTGTGAACAAAATTTGAATTTCTTACTTGAATTACTCTTCCCATTTTTCCTCGACACCATAGAAATTGTTCTGCCGTTGAGTATTATGTGATCCACAACATGAATATCATTTAACAAATGTCAACATGTATATTAAATCAATCAAACTTACCTGATTAAATTGGAATATTTGTAATCTTTTTAACGTTTTTTACAGGGAGAGTGTGTTTTGTAAGAAATGCAAAACCCAGAGCGCCAATGTAATCTTACGAAAGAAAGATCCGTACTGCAATGAATGTTTTCTAGGTGGAGTAGTCCATAAATTCCGAGCTAGCCTCGGAAAAACTAAGCTTATCAGAAAAGGTGATAGGGTTTTGATTGCTTTCTCCGGAGATGCCGCGTCTTCTTCACTCATGAATTTAGTTGTCAATGGTCTTAAAGAGGACAATCACAAAAGACTACGGTTTGAACCTATTGCCATATATATTGATGGTTAGTTATTATTATACTCCTTTAAAGTTAAGTTCCTTCATTTTACACATAAAAATCATGTCAAACGATCATAACCAATATCATTCAATTGCTCTCTATAAATATCAATAAAATGTATTAATTCTGATGGCATTTAATTTTATGAAAGTTCTTTCCTGCACAACTCTATTTGCAGTATCGCTACTTGTGCACATTGTGTATTCATGATTGTTGAATATAATTATCCATTGCATTCATAAAGAAAAATGAAACCTTTTTTTTTAGATGGCATCATAAATCTATCGAATGATGAAAGATTAAAAAAGTCATCATATCTTGCATCACAAGCGGCATTGTTGGGTATAAAATTATCAATCGGTTCAATATGTGATGTGGTAGCCGAAGATGGCTCCAACAGTTTAGTCGACGATGAGAACTTAATTATTGACAATGAGAAAGATGTGAAATTAAGAGCGCTATTTGACTCGGTTACCAGTTTGACTGCCAAGCAAGATTTATTAAAGAAACTTCGTAAAACTTTGCTGGTGAAATACGCTCAAGCTTTTAATTGCTCATTTGTTTTTGTTGCCGACACTGCCACAAATCTCGCAGCCAACCTATTGAGTAGTTTGTCTCTGGGAGCAGGATCAAATTTATCATCAGAGATTGTAAATATGTCTTTCCTTTTATCTTCAGTTCAGTATTTTAACTTGTATTCGAAAATTTAACCGAAAAAAATTTGTGATAATTTTTTAGGGTTTCTGTGATGAAAGGTATGACAGAGTTAAAATCTTGAAGCCAATGAGAGATTTCACTTCTGAAGATCTGGATCTATTTGTAAAAATCAATGAAATAGTCCACATAACTAAAACACCGTTAGCAGGAAACAATCCATACGCCAGCGTACAATTGCTTACAAAAAAGTTTGTAATTGACTTACAAAATGATTTTCCAGCCACAATACCTACAGTTCTTCGTATCGGTGACAAAGTAGAGAATAGATCCTACAATGAAATAGACTCAGAGGAAAATCAATGTGTGCTTTGTGAGGTAATTATTGACACTATTATTAGTCGACTCGTTAATTCAATATTCTCTGAATATTTGCATGGTGTAAATAAAAATGAATGCCTTCCCAAAATAATGATGCTTTTATCTAATTGTAATATGTTGGGCATGAAAATTGATAAACTAAAAATATTTACATTCAAAAAATACATTGTTATGTATGCCAACAACATTTATTTGTAGTTTCATTCTGTAATTTATGTTGATTGATCACTTCTCACATAATTTCTATGCCTTTACCGATTTTGGTTTTGTTGCACCAAAGTTATTGCATACAGCATTAATACATTGTTCATGAAATTTTATTTCAGTCACTATTGGACACTCAAATTATCCCATGCTCGGCACTTCAAGCTACAAACTTTTCCAGAGAAATGTCCAACTTACGTACCGATGGAAATCCGCTCATTCCGAGTCAAAGCGGACAAGCATGCGAGGACTGCACTTGTAAATCATCACAAATTCAGATTTTGACCCGACCTGAGTTTGAAGAGTTCCTGTGTTACAGCTGCAGGTTGATTATTCGAGATATGGAAGATCCGAATACACTTCCACCGCAGTTCATGGCATCCATACATTATAAAAAATCACTAAAAAAAATAAAAAACGATATCCAGGATTTTCTCATATGATGTGTAAATTAATGTTAATAAACAAAATAGGTCATTTAATTGTTATATATTTGTTTTAAATTAACTACAAATTTTGTACATGAAAAACTGTTTATTTACTTTCGATCTGTTCTTATAGGTTGTTACAAGCTTTTTCTTTCAGTTTTCAATAAAAAATGAAAATGTGTCAAGAAGGAAAGCTGCTTTACAATAATATTATGCGAGGATTAAATAAGTTTAGCACAAATGTACGTGAACGGTTAATCATACAATGAATGATTGGAATCGGAAATGTAGCAACTTTCCCAGTACCATAGATATCAGATGTAGCAGAAATTGAAAGAAACACCGCCAGAGTCACAATATGCCTGCTGCCTGTGATCGATAACTACTGGGAATGTACGAGTAAAGTGAAACACAAAAATCCATGATATCTGTCTGCGTTTACGCTAGTCGCTAATAGAATTACAGGGTAGCGGTAGTAGTCGATAGAAATTGCAAGCCAATGAAGTTGACACTGTTCTTTCTCGCAGCGTATGGATGAGTGAATTTACATAGACATCGGAAGATGAACGGAACAAACAATATTATGCAACGCATTGATACAAGTGAAATGGAAACAGTCAGTAGGCATATTGTTGAAGTCACTTTCCTAGCTTTCACTTTCAAGATTATTCATTTAACATTTGTAAAGATTATTAAACAAAACTAACTAAATTAATCACACGGCAATAAACAATTGACATAATTATGACACTAAACAATTTATATATTTCAGTGACTCGATCAATTGCAAAATTACCTCGTCAATTTTAACAATTCATGAAATGACAGTTGCGTTTGCACAGGGTGCGAGTTACCGAATACACTTTATATGAAAAAATAATTCTTTACAGTGGTCAATGAAATGCACATCCTGCATTATCAAACACTACCGTTAACATATAGGCTGACTGAGATGATTATTTCCATCCGATGAAGGGGTGTGAATTGACAGTAGTATTAGCTGCACGACACGAAGCGGTATGCGTACTTCATTTACATATGGCTTCAGAAAGAGGGAATGGACTCTGTTCACAGGAGGCAACCGACACTGGCGTGAAAGGTTCGTTAGACTTGTTCAACTCTATAAATACAACCTGTCCAGCAGCATTGCTCACAAACAAGAGAACACTTCACCTTAGACATGCCACATTACCTCAGATTTGCTTTTACACATCACTTTCAGCTCTATGAGTTAGCAAAATATACAAACATTTTTCAAAGCCCTCGTATCTGACCATAATGTGTCAGATGATAATTTCTGACCACCGGTTCGCGCAGATCCTAAAATTTTGTATTTATGCACTTACGCTATCCTCGTTTATCTACAGTTTCCTACTAGATAAATACAAAATTTTAACGGATTATATATTTATAACGTAACAGCTCGAAGGCATACGTTGAAACGGTTGTTATATTACAAATAATTACAATATCAACACTAAAGATATAAATGCAAAACATTAAAGTGCATCAATGGATCGATGAAACTACAAAGGTATGTATGTCTAAATCAACAAGGTTATTTGTAATTCCGTTTTGAAAACAATGTGACAAAAACAACAACCGAATCGCTCGGAAAAGTACAAAGAAAAGAACGGTCTTTAGTCTACTGCCGGTTCAACACTTCACGTCTGTATAAAACACGTCCGAACCTAAAAAGATTTATCATATAAATTGCCTCATCGATAGTCGACAAAATCGATAACTCCATTAGACCTGAAGGGATTTTTAATATTTTAAATTTTAGCCAGAAACACTTTTTAAGAATCTATATAATAAACATATGTTATTTTCATAATCAATAACTCTAAACAATATTGTCTCTTCCTAATGTGCCCGATCGGTTAACATCTGTCATGACACGCCACCGGGCCTGGCGACGGACACCATCACCTTCACCCTCGTCTTCGCCCCCGACTCGCCTCTTCTCATACTCTATTGTCATACTATCATAGTCACAGTTTCACTGGTGGACTGAGAAGCGTTAACCAAGAACATGACACAATTGTAAGAATGAAGCCTCCAAAGCCGCTCAAGTGGACACGCCTGATTATGTCGTATGCTGTCGCTCAATAGAGAAGGAGTCGTGAGAAGGGATACTTTGCCACCGTCTTATTCTGTAGTGGGAATTGGTCCATGAATTGCACTCGGGGTGGGCGAGGACGATGTCACCAAACGACCCTGGTCCTTCACTACAGGGTCTAAAATCAAAATATAGTAATTATTAATAAAAATCACGAAATACTCTGTCGCAACAATGAGAATATAGCAAAAACATTAAATAATGGCAATCTTGGAATTTGAAAATGGTCACAATTACAGAATATTAATTTATCACATATATTTATTTCAAGAATAGACTGAGAAAGTATTCAATAGCTCATTGTGGTTTTGCAATTTTTTCAGCAGAAATTATGAAACATGAACAAATAAAATGGTGTCATTCCATGTAATAGAAACCCTAAAAGAACAAGTTTATTGATTGAATTGGCATTTACTTGGTAGAACTCCATTATAATAGGATAAAATAACAAAGTATTTACTTCGACAATTTTTTTTATATCAGGTAGTTGATAGCTATTTCGGTTTTGTGTCATCGTCAAAACTATACTTATTTTTGCTTAGCTATATATACTGTTTAGAACAGATAGACAATATCATGTCATCTCACGTATTCAAACATCATGTTTATTTAAAATTAAATCACTCAAGGTAATAATTGTGTTGTTAGAAAAAGGAGGTTACGTGGTGTCTGATTTAGCGGTTACAACATGTTAAATCAGACACCACGTTACCTAGGGAGAATAGAATCCACTCCGAAATTAAAAACTCCGTTAATGTGGCATTTAAAGTAAGTAATAATCTTGGTACACAACTTAAAAATAGCAAAGATTAAATTAATAAACTAAACTTAACTGCGGCCTGTGTGATTCGATCCATATCAAATAGACAGGAACGAGCATTTCAACCGGATATAAGGAACATGTAAGATAATTTAAAAATAATAAAACAGATTCTCAATTTGCTAACCACCTCTTGGAAGAAACCCACAACATAACTGCTAAATCAGCTCCGATATGCATACATTTGTGTGAAAAAAGCCTGAGACTTAATCTTTCGGAACAACCCGAAATTAATAGATACAATTTCGAGAATCGCCTTAATTCTTATTTTGTAAACAACGCATTAACAGAGTGGCGAATCGCCGCTTTTCAACTAGTATTAGAATTACCAGTGAAAGGCGAAACCCGTTTAAGTTTAAAATTTCCAAACAAAAAACAAAGATGGACACATGAGGGAATTGAGGCATTGTATTATACAGCTTCCATTCAATCAGGGCTTGAATACTTACAAGGTTGTTAATCTCGTTACCCTCAAAAGTCAACAATTGTTTGATGATATCACAAATATTTGCATATACAAGACCCCAGTGTAGGATTATTTAAAAAGTAGAGGTCTTAATGAAGGACAGAATGGGTGTTTGGACACAGCACGAACATTCTGTCTAACAAAGATGATATGAACAGTGCGAATATTAGTTGCCAAAGACAATGATCCATCCCTTTTCACAAGTCTGAAGTGAATATGAAAAGTAGAATAACAACTGAATTGGAAAAACACCCAAGAGCATTGACCAATTAGCTATAGTACCAGTGAATATATGAAAATAATATTTGCATTGCACAACAGTACCTAGTAGAGGTCTGCACGGGCCAGGGCTTAGCCCATGGGCTTCTACCCGGTCCGGCCGATTCGGGCCTGTGTAAGGGATTTGTTCTTCAGAAAAATATTTCGGATTATGCTCGGATCATGAGTACTATTGATAACTGTATACTGTTTATAACAAAAAGGTAATAACTAAAATAATTTATTACGTTTTGAATATCATTAGAAACGATACAATCTTTTGTTTGAAAGGTATGGCAGTGCATATTATATTTTAGTAACTGGAAGCTGGGTTCATAAAAATGTTTAAACTAATTGATGCCAAGTCTGAAACAATGCTATTTATTTAGGAATCACTGATAGTGAGTTATAATATTTGTTTGTACATAAATAAAGTGTGAATATTATTCAGTATCTACTTTCTATCAGTTTTAGATAGTTGACAGTGGCCAGAAAATTCAATATTAAAAATTACAATAGATTCGTTAAAGGCTGAAAAGTGACATGTGTGGAAATCATTTCATGAAATAATAGATTTTGCTACATGTGAACAACCTAGGTAGGTATGCTGCTAGGTAGGTATGAGTGTTAAATGTCAAGCAATTTTATGCTACTGTAATTTTCTATAAAAAATCTGATTTTTTTTTCCGGGCCGAGAGATATAAATTTAGGCTTCGATTAGGGTAACAAGTGTGGTAACTCGGGTTTGGGTCTGAAGAGAACAGGTTTGGACTGAGTAATTTCAGCCCGTGCAGACCTTTAGTGCATAGTCTTCAATGAGTTAGTGAAATATGAAATGATGTTAAAATGATAATGGTTTAAATCGATAAATGTTTCATAAATGTTTATACACATAACCAAATTAATGCAGCTAATGAATAAAGGGTTTAGTAGGGAAGTCATTCATTCAATTTTAAACACAACTTACAAAAGTAGGGATGTTCCATAGCTTCATGAGCTGTGTATCGCTCATAGTGGTCATAGCGCAATAGGCGATCAAGGAAGTCCAACGACTCGGGAGTGACAAGATGCTGGTTCTCGCTGTGCACAAAGCGCTCCCACCGTTTACGCGAGTGCCTATCAACATAATACATCAACATGTTAGCGATTGTTTTCATTAAATTTGTTGGTCCATTTCTTGCTTATTCGATAATTCATGTTTAAATTACCCAATGCTATTTTGAGAAACATGTCATGAAGCCACGATTAGAAAAAGGCTGAGGAATAAGAAGTAATTAGTTTTTATCTTCAAGACTTTCGTGATACCCTCCCCATAAATGAAATGTGTAATGTTTTATTTTTGAATGTCTTCAGTCGTAGTGGAAGTTTATTCATAAAATAAGTTTTTTAGCATTGTCTTCACCAAATAAACACTAATTAAAAGAAATGTAGATAGATGGATTTGGATGATGATAGTATAATATCTTCTGGAATACATCTAAATAAAAAAACACCTATTCTAAGGCAAACATAAGTTAAATAATATGATGAAGAAACGTTTTCAAATTTGGCATAGACAAATTTAAACTGCTTCAAGATTGAAACGGGAAACAATAATCAGCAAAAAATAGCTCACTATGTTCTAAAAAAGGAAAACAAAGAAACCATAAAGAATACTGATTTTGGAAATGAATCCTTTTGGAAGTGAAATTGTGGTCCGAATATGTGATATTATACCTTATTTGCAGAGCCGGCCCTAGGGTTTGACGAATCGGGGTGGCCGCCCTGGGCCTCTCCCTTTGACATCAAGGAAACTTTATTTTATTTCAACATTTTAAATATTTCAACAGGCACTAAAAATTCGTCTGCACGTACATCCGACTAAGGATGGCCCTGCTAATTTTACGCAATCCTAAAGCAACTAAAAAAGTTATGTTTTTTTACACATCAAAGATTTTTTATTTCATACAGGAGAATATATTCTGACATTACAAAAACTCGGTACTCAGGATTGCGCAAAATATGGTATAGAAAATTTTAATTCAACCCTCGTCACATTGGTATAGCAAAAAAAGCAAGCATGGTATACAAGTGATTATAATATTATCTGTAGATTTAAATATAGTTTAGGAAATATCTGACTATTAGTTCTCGGGAATTAATGCTACGGTCGAGGCAAAAGATATATTCATTTGGAATCGGAAAAATGTGTAATATTTAGGTTCGGAATGGAAAGGATCACCGATAGATATTTCATTTTATATATATAATAACAGAATGATCGAATCGGAAGTTTAAAAATGCAAGTCAGTTTTCATTATCAACTGACATTTTAAATCGACAATCAATGATAAAAGATTTAAGATTCTGAATACAAATGACTCGCATAATTATGATGAATGATTTACATTTTAATTTATTGAAATCGTTGTTAGAAATAACTGTTGAAATGATTCATTCGGTTTCACAATTGATGGCTTTGTTAAAATTCCAATCCGATCGCCGCAAACTGATAAACATAAATCACAAGTGCAAGTGACTACAAATCAACCCAGCATACACACCTGCCCAAAATGTCATTGAACCTGGGATCAAGTTCTATGTGATATTTCTCGAGATACTCGAAGAGCTCCTCCGTACCGAGGACTTTGGCAATCCGCACCAACTGATCGTAGTTATCGTGGCCGTGGAAAAAAGGCTCCTTGCGGAAAATCATAGATGCGAGCATGCAGCCTAGCGACCACATATCGAGTGAATAGTCGTACATCTGGTAATCCACCAAAAGTTCGGGACCCTGAACAATCCAAGAAATCAAAATCAAAATAATGTGTCGAAAATCATGTTTTTTTCCAAGGATATTTTTTCCAAGGATATTTTTTTGGCCAAGTGTATTTTTTTGTTTTGAAACGGTAAAAGGTTATAAATGGCATTTTAAAAACGTAACCGCAGAGCCAGCAAAACGGTTTTTTCTGTAATTGATATCAAGAGATTTTGGCTTAAATAAAATGACAGTTATGACCGCTAACCAATTGAGAACTTTAAAAGTGGACAATCCCCATTGTAAAAAGTTTTGAAAAATGAAGATTCCTTTGACATAATAGATAATATTCTCATAAATTTATGTAAATAACTGTACTCAAATAACAAGTAAATATATAATCATTATTTGGTCTTTAAAGTCATATATATCATATACACAATATCATAACATATTTGAATTCTGACAATCAAATACAAACGATAATACCTTTACTATTTAGTTATAATGAATCATTTATGGTGCATGTACCTTTTTACAACCCTGCTCTTATGTTCATATTTTATTTTTAATTTTAAAAATGTTTGTATTATTATAATGGTTGTTATAATTATTATTGTACTTCATAAATGTATGGTGTATTGGCATCAAATGTAATTTACATTTAAAAATATGAATGCATAAAAATAATGTAGTTTGAATTACCACCAGTTCTCGTAAAAGTAACTTCTATTAACACCTTATTTACCGGGATTGCCAATTGGCGTCATACAGCACATGTCTACATTGCATACAAAAATAAATATAATGAGCTAATGTCGCGTTCGAAATTTTTTAGCCGATGGCAGTATATATATCAGAGGTATATTCAAAATCATCTAAAACATAAATTTAGAAAATTTAGAGCATAAAGCAATATATTGTTTGGCATACAGTAGTATTTGTAAGCGCTTGAATTAGCTTCGAATGCATGCGCGCGACCAACAAGACATAACAACACAGACATATGGCGCGCCGACCTTGAGGGCGAACTGTGAAGTAATCTAATCGGTCGCAGATTTAACAGTGCACAAGTAAAGTCTGTCTCGAACTTAGTGCGCGTATGTCAAAAACTCTTGCATCGCTGCTTTTTTATTACATTATTTCACAGGTCACTATTTTTTCATATTTCGGCGTAAAATAGTTCATTATCTTATTTACATATTATCAATATTTATATTTTTTATATACCCCAAAAATGATGAAGAATAAATACTATAGAAGATAATTTGAATAATGCATAGACAATTTCTAAATGAATTACTTAACAAACTGCAACAATTCTATGGAACATTATTCGATTATATAAGTTCAAAAAATGAGCTTACTGATCTTTTACCTGAATTTATAGAGAAATCTGTCCATGAGCTTGTACAATTTATAAATAAAAATAGTCTTGAGTCAGGTTTTCAGGAAGTAAATAAATTAGACAAACTAATAATATATTAACTCTTCCAAGTAGTAATGCTTCAGCAGAACGTTCATTTTCTGCTCTGAAACGAATCAATACTTGTTATCGAAATACCCAAGGCCAAGAAAGACTATGTGGCCTTACCTTGATTTCGATAGAAAAGGGAATCCTTATGGATGTTAAAAATAAGAGCACTTTTTATGACAATGTGATTGAAAAATTTATGAGTAAAGAAGATTAGATTCAATATATAAATAATTACATTTTTTGGTTTATTTGGAATTTGATATTTGATACTTCAGATGCAATTTGTAGATTAGGTCTGCTGTTATTTTTTTTTTCAATAAGAAATAATTCTTAAGCATAAGTTACTGTAATTTTATTTATTTATATATGGAAAAGGGCTATAAAGCCTCGAATGATAAATTTTTTTTTACAGCACACCCAATATTAACACCCACCATATTCGTAATTTAAAATTAAAGATTTATGGTGGATTTCACAAATATCGATCATTTTGTAATTTTGATTTTTTTGTTGTTACAATGTTTTGAATCTCTTAGTGCTTTATGACGTGTCTAACATAATGCATGTTCGCTTGTAAGGATAGGCAGATCAATGGGACGAAGTAATCTATATTATATTTGAACATTTTTTTTTGCGATTTGTGAATAAACAATAGGTCTGTTTCACCGATTACATCAAGTCCTAATTTAGATAATATTAAAAGAATAAATCTACTACTGAAAACGGATACATCACAATGGTCTACAACAGTGGTCTCCAAACTCAATAAGGATGTGAACTACTTTCAGAAATTTAAATTGTCTGGTGAGCTACTAATACATATTCTTTCTTTATAATTTTTTATCATCGTTGTTTATCGTAACATACATAATATTATTATATTACTTACAATAAATTAGGACATTAGATCTCCAATAATAAGTAAAATGCGTACTTTAGTTATTTATAAACAATGTGAAACTTGAAAAATATCTTGAAATAAGTGTGAGTAAAAATAAAAATAATTAGTGAAAAGAATAGCATTCACTTTCCTCCGAACTCTTACATCCGAATGCAATTATCAAGATTTACATCTTGTCTGAGTCTGTTTTTATATTTTCTTTTAACCACCTTCACAGTGAAAAACCTTGATTCACATAAGTAGGTAAAACAATGCCTTCATTTTAAGTGCAATTCGAACTAAAATTGGTTACTTTTCTGAAATTCATATTACAACAGCAACTTTTAAGCATTTAATTCAAATTCAGTTAGAGTCCAAAAATAAAATTTGAGGCAAATTTATAAATATGATCCTACGCGAGAGCCACCGAAAATGCCGTCGCGAGCGACCGTTTAGCGATCACTGGTCTACAAAATTGAAAAAATTTTTGTCACACTCGCCTGTAAATGGGACTCATTGGATTTGACATTTTTACAAGGCAGCACGTGTTTTTTTTTTCTTTGAGAATGAAAGAAAGCAAAAGATCTCTGTTTACATCGGTTATGGCCCGGCAGGCATTCGACACGTATTTTAAATTGAATGGTCAGTTTAAACTTTATTTATGTCTATCTATTTATTATCTAAAATAACTGCTGGCGTTGGAAACATTTTCTTCTTATGTTTTGTGTGAATATTTGACAATGGCTGGGGTAATAGTATAAACATAATACAGCGTGTATTATGTTTATATTTGTCACATATATATTTTATAGAAAACTAGTTATATAAAAAAATAATGAATCGTTTACATTATATAATCTATTTGATAAATATAAAAGTAGAAACAATTACGAAAAAATAAATTGTAACTACTGACTGTATCAAAATCGGATGTACTCTTGGGAAACCATAAACAACAGTTTGGAAAACGTTATCAATAATAAATAAATCAATTTATTAATTATTGATCCATTTTTGACGATTCCTGAAAATTTTATGTCAACATGTCGACGCATTTAAGAGATATAGTGATTTTAATAATAAACGTGATATTTTTCGCGATTGCAAAAAAAATAGCCGGTACTAAGCCATTGTTTTATGTAATTACGCCCGGTAGTTAGTGTTAAGATGCTCCATTATGTGTTCATATACATAACCATATTTCTGTTAAAATTCAAATAAAATCAAAATAAAAATCAATGCATGTCGAGATCATTATGAGAAAATGGCATTTTCAAATCTCAAGAAATGATAAGAAACCTTCAGTGTAAAACATGGCTATAAGTGTCACATCAAAACTAATACTTGTTTTCATTCATTTGAAAAAATCTATTTGATGGTAACTTTGTGTAAATTCATTTTTAATATAAAATTAAAATTGATAACTGTCATTCCACTGGTTGCGTTACGTGTTCACGGGTGAGGTGAACACGTGTCACAATTAATAGCACAACCAGTGAAATAACAAAATTATCAATTTTAATTGTGTATTGAATATTTCAATGTCATGAATCAGTGAATGGGCAAAACACTTTCATATATCAATCGATAGCTCCTTTCTCACTTTCGGTTATTTAACCTCACTAGAAGATGCAGTTACAATACCTTGAAATATCTAGAGGCCACGCGAACATTGTATTCTTGACCTGGATGATAAAATTCTGCGAGGCCCCAATCAATTAGACGAAGTTTCCTATTTTTGTGATCAATCATCACATTGTGTGGCTTCACGTCTCGGTGCATGATACCCTGACTGTGACAATAGTTGAGGGCTTTTAGCAGCTCATACAGATAATACCTGGAATCGTAATTAGAGAATGTTAAATTTTTTGTAATTGAATCAGAAAAAGCACGAATCGACCAACAAAATACCAGTCTCATAATTTATTCATTATTATCATAAGAATACCCATTAAATGTATGAACCAGGAATTATCACCAAGATTAAGTGTTGCACATGCATATCAGTCGTAAATGCAACATTTTAATACAATGCTGTGTTCTCTCTATCTGGAAAAACATTAAAATTATCACCACTCAATACTTTCCGAAATCAGTATTAATCAGGGGCTAATTTACAAACAGCACTTCTTAAATAACAAATAAACTCTTCTATATTTTGGCAATGCTAATATAGTGTAATGTTCATGCGTGTTCGAAATTCCGCAGACATTCACTCATGGTAAATTCACAGTAATTGAGTCCTGTCGTACAGCATGAACGAGGGTAAGGACAAAAATAATAACCATTTAATAAATATCTCATTCAAATGAAGGAAGAAAAAACAGATTTGTGGTATCATTCAGATAAAAAGTAAAAGCGATTCTGTAATAATTGTCTTTGAGGCTTATAAATATCTGGAATTTTGCCAGGAGATAAAACAAAACATGAATTATCTGTCAATGCTTTAGAAGAAAACATAATCACAAAACTGGGACAGAAAACCATCTTCGTCGGTGAAAAAACTTTGAAATATTGAACAAAAATGTTCGCCAAATACCTATTCTTAACTAATAAACAAAAATAATATAACGCTACTATATACAATCAAGCAATTTGTTCACAAATTCTATTGTATAGAAATATGACAATTTCCACTCATTACAATATGGCAGTTTTCACAGCAGATGTGTGAAAGCGAAATGTTTTATTTTATAGGGATAATATGTTCTATCTTTAAGCGTCAAGCAGTTATAAGATATATTAGGTTGCTTATTTTTAATGCTTCAATCTAAAATCATGTAAATATTTACAAGTATGTGTACTTGAAAGAAGAACATGTAATTTAAATTATCATGAAATGTTAAGTGGCTTTTGATTGTCAATAAAGCAGTAAATCTATTATGTAACTACAAGTAATTCATTAATATGGAATTGCCAACACACGAGTATAATCATATTAATAATCGTTAAGTCATGAACTAGTATCTAAATAATCTTATTTAATTGTTAACTAAGTAAATATTGAATAAACCATAAGCAACTAATGAAAAGTATATGAAAGCACATGAATCAAAACAATGACATGACAAAAATTTGCTTGATTTTGTCATGTATCAATTTAACTCAATTCTCTTGATTTTCAGAGACATTTTTTGATCAATTAGTAATTTTGTTTCGGCAATTAAATATCCTTCCAATGTGACATTTTTTTGTCCTTGAAGAATGATTGCCATGTGACTATAACAAAAATGGAAGGAACATAAACAGTATAAATTTCAAGGTCCTATTACAAGTGATTTGGTTAAATGCACATAACTTAAAGCTAGGAATTGGTGACTACTGCTTACCTTATGTCAAAATCAGATAGAGTTATATAAAGCTGCTTGAAGTCCGTATTGTTTACATGCTCAAATATAAGCGCTGGAGTTCGGGAAACTGGATCCTTTACAACCGCCTGCAGCGTTATTATATTTGTGCCACCGCTTAAATTTTCTAAGATCTTTATTTCTCGTTTTATCTTCTTCTTTTTTACAGGCTGTGAATGAAATGAAATGTGGGTCAGCATACATCAAATACTGTTCTTCTGATTCAATTATTGTTCATAAAAGATACATTGATCCTGGAGTAGTTTGTCAACTTTAAGATTTATTACAAAAAATCATTCGGTATCCAAGATCAATGAAAGTACTGAGTGCTTTCTCCAGGCAACAAAGGTCAAAGGTGAAAACAAAACATAAGTAAATTCAACCATAAAGTGGAGGTAAATAAGACACAAGCTCGATAGTCTAATGATATAAATTGAAGAATACTCACTTTTAATATTTTAACTACACATTTTTCATCATTTTTGACGGTGATCGCCTCAAACACTTCACTGTATTTGCCTCTGCCGAGCTTGCGGACCAACTGGTAATCGTCCTGGTCTCCCCAGTTCACTAAGTAGCTCTCATAATCCCAATAGTCCCTAGTCTTGTGCGAGTTGACGTCGGCGTAGACTCGAGCTCTACTGGGCAATGCCATCGCCGGTTCCTTGAGACGGATGTGTCTCACACAGCCTCTACTGACACCGAAACTCTTTGAAGCAGCTGCATATGTGTTAGTTAATGCACCTACAAGAAAAGGGCATAGGGTTCGGTTTAATCATAACCAATAAAGTGACACTCCTCACAACACAATACTTTCAAACCGCATGTTTCCACCGTTTCGACCGTATTTCCGACGACGCGTGTATTCCGCGAAGTGTAATATGTTCACTGGAGATATTTCGATCAACGGGTGGAAACCGAATGCTAATTTACGTTATAGTAGGCAGCCGCGAGGCGAATTGGCAATGGGTGGTTAATTTGAAAGGGCGTCAAGTCTACACTGAACGATATCACACATGAAAATATCACAGAGTCTTGAAAAGCACAACGATAACCGAGATGCCCCGTGATTATACACACTCGAAGTTAAAAAAAACTTGATTTATGACAAATTCATATGAAAAATTCGACTGTCGTAAGACGGTCCACACGCCATTGCTCGCCAAATTGTCGGAGTGGTCGCAGTCAATGTGGAAATAAGTCAAACATACCTAGTACATTCCTGTAGATAATCTTGAAATATTTTATTTGGATAATAAGCTAACTAATAGTGATAATATAAAATAGGTATTTAGACACAGCCGTCAATGAAAAATATTTAAAAATATACAAGTCAACCGGCTTCAAAGCGTATAAAATACAAGATGGACGCTCACATCCCGCCACGGAAAACTAGATGCGAACTTTTTGTACACGGCACGGCACATTTTAGCCCACTCGTACTTTGATAAAATGTTTCCACATAAATCCGCTAGAGGGAAACACTACATAAATGTAGGTATACCAACCTATTGATCAAAATAAGAATTAAATGAGAAATTGTTTATTCTCAAAACAAATTGAATATAAAAAAAAATATTTAGAAATGAAGAAATTAGTGCAGTCTTCATTTGGAGAAAGAGAGCTTTAAAATAATATTTTTGAAGTTTTTGAACAATTTCATAAAAAAATATTATGTTGCCATAAGTACCAAATTTTCAATTTTTTTTCATTAAAGCAATAACAGAAAATGTTCCACGTCAGCTTCCAAAACTAGCTTACAGTTTGATCCTGGTCAGTTGGACGATCACTAAACCATTTGTGGAGTATTGCGGCCTTATTTTAAAATATTATGATCTATGTGTTAAATCCTTTACTTATTTTATTGAAATACTACAATATGTATAAGAAGGTATATCAACATTTTCAAAAATCCATGTTTTGTTATAAATCAAATTCATGAAGGATAAATAATAAACACAATTTTTATCTTACTTAACCTTAACTTATGTAATTGGAAAAAAGTCTTGTTGCTGAGACAGTTAGGAATATTTTTTACTATCCTTAAGGAAGCAACACGAAATAAATTTGCAGCACAATCTTTCTTTTATGAAAAAGTCTATTAATTGATATTTCGAGCATATTTTATAGGTATTCAGTTTTATTTGCTTAATTTCTGGTCACGCTGGCCAGTGATTAATGCTTTTGCACTTTCATCTTATCCAATCGCGTGGTCAATGGTTTGAATCTCCAGATGGAAACATTCATCCATTGATTTTATATTAACACTTTGGTGTCAGTGATGTTTTCATTATTCAATACCTACACCCCCCCCCCCCCCCATCCTATCTTGAAAGTCTTGAGAGGTTCAGCAATTGATTAATAGGCTATACCAAAGCAACCTAAGTTACAAGCAGTGCTGTAAGAAAATTTTCAATATACAAGTAGTCCTGGGAGTCCTAGTCTCTACAAACAAATTATATGGCAGTTGTATGAAGATCGTCGCTCAACTCCGTTTTTCGTCGAATACAACATATATTTGAAAAGATTTCTTGTGAGTTTATTCAGTGTTTCTCTACTATGATCTTATAATTTAAGATTCATCGAATACAACTTAAGTAATAATTAAATCGTCACAATAAATTATATCGTACAGTTGTCATAATATATATAGTGAATGGCACGAAATGCGATGTGTGCCAAGGTAGATTTATTAGAATCGTAATTTACCGCAAAATACACACTTTGAATTGTCGATTAATAACAATCATTGACAACGACTATTCTTTATAATTATACTCTTTCAAAGAAAGTAAATAACTTTATTCCAAATATAAAATTAAAATTGATAACTTAGTTATTTCACTAGTTGTGTTACTAAATATAACGCGTTTTGCTTCTTTACGAAGCATTGTCAAACTAACTTTACCGCAAAAAACGATATTAAAATGAATAGTTTTAAACAGAAGTTTGTATAAATTAATTAAACCATTAACACTAATCGACTGTTAGTAAATAACATTAAATAGGACATGTAACTCACCACTATTAAATTTATTTCCTTTGGGACTTTCACCTCCAAACACTAGTAATTAATTATGTAATTAGTAATATCATCGTTTGGGTCCTATCTTCTCCCCACGTCCAGTAGAAGAAACTAAACCCACCCTACCCTTCATTTTTAATTTAAGAACTAGAATCATTGTTTACCTTAGAAATAAATGATCTTGCAATATAGTTTGTCTTAAGATGAAGCGAAGAAGGAAGCGAAAAGCGTTTCATTTAGTAACACAGCCATTGAAATAACTAAGTTATTAATTTTAATTTTATATTAATTAAAACACTAAAGTTACCATCAAAATTATCTTTATTCCTATTAACGTTAAAGATACTACATTGAAGTATCCAATATCTCACATTATAAAAATATGTTAGAATTCATTAGTCCAAAATATCGATTTCATGACTCCGCAGTAAATGTAACGGACCACTCTTCCGCAAAAATACCTGCTGACGGGCCATACAGCATGGCTTGTAATAGGGAGCTTTGGCTATATTCTTTAAAATTATACTCTGGGATGCTCCAGGAGCCCATACACTTTGAACGTTTCTGGTTAAGAAAGGGTTAAATTTTAGGTTCTAAAACATTAACCACTAGCTCACAATGGTTTTAAAAGATATGATAACGCAGTATTACATATTTTTAGTTTACTGTTATCATTCTGTCAAAATGAGTTTGTTTAAAAGAAAAAAAATCATTGTACCAATCTAATGAATTTATTTTAAGTATTCGTAATTATTTTCATATGAAAATACTTTTCTAATTGTGAAGGACTGGCCCGCTAATATTAAAAATTAAGGGTTGGGTGGGTTTTACTCCATTATACTGGACGTGGGGAGGGGGATAAGACATAAACACTGATAGACTAATTACAATAACACTACTAATTACAAATCAATTACTAGTGCTTGGAGGTGAAAATTCAAGGGAAATAAATTTAATAATGGTGAGCCACCTGCCCTATTTAAAATGTTTTTTACTGATAATCGATTACTGTTTATGATTTTATTAATTTCTAAAAACTTTAAAAAATAATTGTAAGATTCACTTAAAAGAAATTCTAGATATACTTTTTATTGAAAGTTTATGAGTTAGCAATACATTTTCGTAATGATTATTGAAAATCACAGATAATTACAATTTCGGCGACGTCGTCCTATAAAAATCCTAATTTTAGCCTACTATCATAACTTTGTTTTATGGTAATACTCGAATGATTAATTTATTTTACCTGAGTGGTGGCGGAGTTGTCTATATTCAGAGATGCGACAATTGGCCGTGAATGGGCGGTGATTACGATTACAACGCTATACCTATATAATGTCATAGAAATACTTTAGCCACCATATAACTATTTCAAATTTTGTAATACTATTCGAAGCTTTATGCAATGTATTTTATGAAGATGTCAATGACACGCTTACTCCGAAATATATTTGACTTGTTGATGTGTGATAATTTTCCAACTATGATAATAATTATTCGTAGAGATCACAAAATAAGGTAATCACTACATATTCTGTGAAAACTATACGCCATGAAAGATTCATGGCGTATCTATCTATATTTTTATTTTAAATAAAGGTCACTAGATTTTTTAGAATTTTACACTTGACATTGACACCTGTTTTAATGCCAACATGCTACAAAGTGGCACTTCTCCCAACTTATCCTTGGTTTTTTTAATTGATAGAATTGTTTTTACGTATTAGTTTTGTATGTATATCAACATTGGAGATACATAATAGGGTCGTTTCGCCAGTCCTCGGCCAGTTAAGCGACAGGTGTACTTTTAAAAGGGATTTTGAGTCAATGAATGATAAATACATATGTTTTTCGTTGTTATTCCATTAAACAGGGATTAAGCAATGCAACCAACTTAAAATAAAATAGTTAATATTGTACCAAGCATAAAATAATAGAAGTTTACAAAAAAATGCCATTTCTCCCAGTGCTCGGCTCTCTAAGTCTAGTCCTCAGCCCCCTATGTCGCCAGTGCTCGGCCCTCAGAAAGAATATCGCGGTAACGGATATCATGATTTTTTCTCTTCTTCTCTCGTTCTGCTTCGATGTGAGCAAAAGAGAGAAAAAATAAGACGTTATCGGTTGTTTCACTTCGCATACTTTCAAACAGGGCCGAATTGAAAAACAATTTATCTACATATTTTTAAAAGTTTTTTTTTAACTGAAAAATTTTCGCTTTATCATCACTTATTTTTTTATCAGTCATCATTATTTAATATTTATATTTATTTAAAACCATGATTACTAACGTAAATAAACGAACGGGACAAGGAAAGTCTTATGAATTTCAAGTAATGTAATTTAAATCGAGCAATTAAAAATGAAAAATCAACAAGGGACCGAGTATCCATTGAGTCGTTTAAATCTATAACTCGAGTTCCTCGTGGAAAAAACAAAAAGCGTTTAAAAATAGAAAATTGCCTTATGAAATGGATCAAAGTTTACCTGGCCGATCCTGTGCGGACCAAATTCATAATCTCAGATGCCTTTTCCAGCAAAGCAACGAATTCAACAGCTCACTGGCGTGTTGCATTGTTGATTACGACAAGGCTTTTGATAGTCCGCACCAGCCTTCCCTATGGCACATATTAAAACTGTATGGAATCCCAACCAAGATTATCGCCATCATCAAATGCATGCACGAGGGCAGTGAATGCTGTGTTAGAATCGGCGACGTAACGACAGAATGGTTTGGGGTCTCAACCGGGGTCAGACAGGGCTGTGTTCTGGCTCCGTTCCTCTTCATAATAATCTTCGACTTCATCCTGAGGAAGTCAATTCCACCCGACCGAGGTTTAGCCGTTGCCCCCAATCTGAGGCTATGCGACCTCGAGTACTTGGGGGTACAAATCACGGGAGATGACAATCCGCGCAAAGAGCTCACAATCCGATTAGAGATAGCTGGAGCAACTTTTAACACAATGCGAAAAGTCTGGGACTCACGGTTGTACTCGGTCAGAACCAAGTGCCACTTATTCAACGCATGCATCCTGACGGTGTTGCTTTGCGGTTGCGAGTCATGGCACCTCACCAAGGCACAGGGTAACCGTATACTGTGCTTTGAAAACAGGTGTTTGCGGCAAATACTAGGGGTACGGTGATTTGATTTGTCAGGAACTCGGAGGTAAGAGAGCGGACGGACAAGCCTCTTATTACGTCCAAAATAAAAAACGACGATGGACCTGGCCTGGACACGTGCTGCGGATGCCCCAGGGGAGCCTGAATCCTGCCTGTCTCTTCTGCCAACCAGATGGATTCCGTCACCCTGGAAGGCCGCTGATGACCATCCATAGGATGTATTCGGCGGAGCTACGGGACGCTCGGATGACCTGGGAGGAGGCGAGGAGACTGGAGAGGGACAGAGAAGCTTGCAGGACCGCGTGATGGCCATATGCTCCGAATAGGGAGCGGATATGGTTAAAAAAAGTTTGTAGTGAGAAGAATTCGCCGTTGAAATTCCAACTAATAAAACAAAATGCTTTAAAAATTGTTCAGAGGATAAAATCTACGAAAAAAACTTTTTCGTCAGCAGAATTAGGTTAACTGACTTTATTCGTAAATTATACCGGAGAGCTATTTGACATAACTGTCCTATATCTCTCTATCTCAATAGTCCGGGTTCGAAACATTTAAATTATAATAAAACGCTTTTGACACATAATAAATTATCAAATACTCTTAACAATATGCCAAAAAAACCATTTTTCGTAAAAAAAAGCTAGTTAACATAGTTCTGCATCCAACTGACGATTTATCCCTGCTTATTCGAAAATAAAAATCATCGAATGCCTTTCTATTTCTTGCAAACGGTATAACGAAAATATATCAGTTAAAAAGAATCTGTTGAATAATGACGAGTTCGGTTCTGGTAGAACGCATGCAAAGAGCGAACATCTTATATATACTTAGACATGCTGTCGATCAGATAGTTTAATAATGCTCAACCGAGGGGCTGAATACAGGACGCTAAGTGGATTCCATTAATGGTCGGCCGTCTAATATCTAATTAAATATTCAGGTTATTCCATATTTTTATGTCAATACCCCTGTAAAATACTATATTATGTATAACAAAAGCACTTAACATGCAGAATTCAAGAAATGGTAGATCAAAAATGCCTTTTTAAGTTGACCACAGCGGCTATTTTTTTGTTAACGATCTCCATAGAACATGAATTTGTCGAAACCTGCGAAATAAAGATGTGCTTTTTTTAATTGCGTATTGCATCATACAGGTCAGTATAGTGCAGATATACATTGGCAAGTGGCAAAATCTGTTTTTTTTTTTTAAATATATCCACTATTATTTAAGTTTTAAGCTCAAAGGGCCGACCACTGGAGACGGCTGACTTTAGGGACAACCACCCTATATACACAATGAAAACTAATGTATACAGGTCGTCCTCGACTTACGACGATTCGCACTTTTTAAAAAAAAAATTAAAAACATTTTTTTTAATGCATCACGGAGTACCATTGCCAACGGTTGATGCATACGGGAAGAAAGATCAGTAACAGCATTTTCAATGTTGGTTATTTATTTATATGAATGTACCATTGGCGTGCGGTGGGTTTATATCTATCTTCACCCAATCTAACTTGTGTATTAGCAAGTAGGATACAAGTGCTTTAGATGTGATTGAGCAAGAAAGAGAAAAATCCACGGCACGCGCCTGGATTGTACGTTTAATTTTTGAAGTGAATAATAGTTAAATCGTACCTATAGTGTCTGGTAGACCATATCTAAATAAATATACTAAATGTGTATATTTTACCGCATGCACGTGATAAAAAAGAGAAGTGCGATAGATTTAGAAACGAAACTTAAACGATATGAGAATAGTAAAAAAGTGAAAGAATTTAACTCAAATTTTGTTCAGAACGTTCAATTGTGTTTTATTTATTAAAAACAGAGGATTGGCGGGTAAATTTGCGATAATATTATGATTGTCGTTTAACAGTTACAATATAAGATTTAAAAAGCGCGATCTGATGTGTTTAAATAAATCCGTACCATTTTTGGTTGCCGTTGCTTGATTTTTACAAATGAAAGTGCCGCTAAAACTGACATGAACCGAGCATTATTTAATTTTTAAATTTTGTGTGGAATTCGACATACAATCAAAGTTCAGGAACGTATCTCGGTCGTAAGTCAAGGACAACCTGTAGTTGCATTTTATATAAATTAATTACATAAACCATTCGAACCGGTTTCACTTAGCTGGTAAGAATTTCCAACTGAACTTTATTTTCTATTTATTTTTAAATTATGAAACATTTATTTGCCACAATATGGTTTTCCTTTATATCCTTGCTCTGTATGAAGACGTCATAAGTAGGTATATCTAGCAAGCGGCGAATTTATGCTTCCGCTTATTATCGACTTATTTCCAAACTAACGTAGTTATTTAAGATTTTGTTATAGGTAATTAATCTTAAATATATTGATCTGACTAGGGTCTTCGTAACCCTATGATGTTGGGACGGTGATACTTTGTAAAGGGGAGCCCGAACAGAGCAAATATCAAAAAGATTTTTTCAGTATTTATAAGCTATATGTGAGTACCAAAATATGTACTGGCAATATGCCCCGATGATTTCTGCTGTTGTGGGGATGCACGTATCACATAATAGGCAATCGGCATAATATATTATACAATCCAATATAATATCATCGATCCCTTCATCTTTCAAATTTCTGCACATCTCTGTTTTTTGTCGAGGTATTTAAAACAAAAGTTCAAAACTATCGTGGCAGGGGGGGTTGAATGAATGACTTTTTTTTAATTTTTGAAAAAGTTCTCATAAAAATATTTGGCCTAAAATCAGATGATATAAGTTTGGTGAAAAATTTTAAGGTCTATCAAGAACAATTCAAGGAAAAAAGACTTAAATGTCAAATTGAGAAAATGTAAATTTGATATTCACCTTTTTGGGACTTGCACCGGGAACCATTTGATCGCTAGGATAAAGCCTTACTGCAAACCCACTTCTCTTTAAATAATACCTAATGTTGAAACAATCCATTAAGAGTCCAAATGCTCCATATTGCGCCGTTTAGATGGAAAAAAACAATGTAATTTGACAATTATTATTTACTTTCACAGCTTAAAGAAAATTTAATACGGAAGACATGTTGGAAAACACTGCACTGTGACGCAGCTCCTTTTAGTACTACCATATAGTGCCATAGACAACTTTAGTTCGTCATATGAATTCTTTGCATTCCAAGAAAATTTAATATCTATCCAACAAGGGAAAATACCAACAAACATCGAATAAAGGCTCATAGAAATTGTATAGGATTATAGAACGTAGGTTTTTCCTGCTGCTAGTATGCATTAAATACCTCAATATTTATTAGAATTTCTCATTGGATATAAATAATATAATATGCAATTATCAAAACTAAACCGAATATTTTTTAAGCCAACATAATAAATGATTTCCTCACAATGTTGATGTCAGTTGAAATCGAGGCTTATTATCAAATCGAGGCGTGTACACCCCTAATTATTTCATTTTGTTTCATTTTCCATTAATATATTGACAATTTGTGTTTGCGATCATTGTTTGATTCTCACGCATACACACTAGTATATCTTATGTTAACCGCTTATTGAAATAAATGAAGTTCTTCAGCGGTTGGCTAGTAATCGACCTTCTATGCTTAGTGCCCTCTGCGTCTGCATTGAAAACCTTTACTGATTTTGTGGATGTTCAAAATTACTAAAACAGAATACGAAATTATTACACTTGATAAATTTTTGTCGAATCAAAGTATATTTATATACCTACCTATTATTTTTGTTTTAGAATTACTATTATTCTGTCTTTTGCATAGAAATAAATCTTTAGTGTTTAATTCTATGTTGAATTCGCTTTAACTGGACAGCCGGCTATTACATAGGCGCTTCCACTTGCGATGGGTAGTTTCTGTGCTTCAT
Source organism: Himalopsyche phryganea (assembly GCA_022494535.1). Taxonomy (NCBI): domain Eukaryota; kingdom Metazoa; phylum Arthropoda; class Insecta; order Trichoptera; family Rhyacophilidae; genus Himalopsyche; species Himalopsyche phryganea. The sequence goes on from JAGVSL010000003.1 coordinate 11,769,799, forward strand.
TACACACAACAATTGCATTCTCACAGTCTTGATATTCATCATAATTTGCTAAATGTAATGTGATGTATATATATTAGGTTTTCTTATCTTAAATTTAGTGTCCGAAATAAGCTATGTAAATTACTTACAGCTAGTTGGTCTAAAAAATTTAACCATGCTTCATAATGTATTATATTCAACAAGATAAGTCTCCGAAAATCCACGCAAACGAAGCATGAAAACGCATCATTTTAAGATAGTTACACGTGTACGATGACAAAATATTATGTTTATTGACATATTGATTAATAAATTATTATCTTCAAGGTGAACGTCTTTTGACTTAACTCGAGTTTTCATAAATCCATCATAATTCATAATGTTATAAAATGAGGTAAAACCAACAAATGAAAATGCATTAACGATAAAACCTACACAATCAATAACTTGGTTTTGAAATCAATAGTCCTCAACCTCTAACATGCGTCCCATAGTTATTTTTTTATTATATTCGTAAAAAATGATGATGTTAGGAAACGAAAAAAAAACATATCCCTGTAACTGTAACGTAGAATAAATTCCTTCGATATTGGACTATGGATGACTCGAGAGAACCAGAACCCGGACTGACGCTTCTTCCAGCAGGATGAAAAATTTGATCTATTCGAAACATATATTATATAATTCCCAAAAAATAATCCCTCAAAATTATAATTAATCAAAGCAAGGCAATTATAATATATATATATACCCAAATCTCAAAAATAATTCTAGGTATGTAATGTTCATGTATACTTTTAATATTGACTTAAAGTATTTATTGTAGTCCCACAAGAATTATATACATATATTGATAGCTATTTCGGCATCGCACCATGCTTGAAACTAGTTTTATAATCTTGCTGAACTCAATTTTTTGCTAATTGTACCTTATTATAAGGCGTTTTCCCAAGTAAATATAAGACTCATTAGCCAACATTAACGCCAACATTGATAATTCCTAATGCATTTGGATATCTTATCATTGATCATCGATCATTTCCCCATGTCAATCTTTTTTTTAATTTAGACAAGTATTTCGGGCTAATCAGAAGATATGCACAGTGCCACCGTATAAGGCGCATAACGACAAAACAGTTATCTTTATTATTCAGTAAGAAGCGTAAGAACTCAACCTGAGGTATACGGATATTATTTTGTGTAACCATGAACGATTTACGTAGCCTTTGTTTAAATTAATAGAGTTACACAAAGAAATGATGGCATTTCTAGGTGTCATACATGTATTTTTAAATCCCAAAAAATATGTGCAGCTAAAAGTAAATTAATACAACTACCGACTTAAACCATTTAGCGTCTCAATTTTGTAATATTTCATAACTTCTTTACGATATTTAAAATCTTCAAAATGCCAGATAGACTTAAAATTCCAAAATACTTTTATAATACATATTTTCATTTAAGCATAATTGCCGTGTTGAAACCGGACCTCACAAAATTCGTCTCCAAAGAAAAGCTCAAGAACTTTTAAAATTTATTGCTACGTATTAAATAAGTGCTAAGTTAAATTTTTATCAATAATATCATTAAAAAGTTTTCCTTGTATGTTTGGTATGGCTAGACAAAATTATTTAATAATAAAACAGATGTCATGATATCAAGTGATAACAGGACACACTCAACAAATTGACACTAACTTAATAATTATTACAATTTATAATTGCCATTAACACACATGACTTTGGTCGCCAGTCAGCATTTCTCAAGTGGGGTTTCGCGATGTTAAATTAGGAAAGAAATGTGCCAGGCGCTAGAAAATATAGCAAAAAACAACTTTACCAATAGTCATCGTGATCTTCACAAACATTCAGTAGCTAAGCATATTTTAAACTAAATTCCGCTTAAAAATGTGCTAAACAAAGCGATCTAGATTATTTTCAAAATTCAACCATTACTATCGCGTTAATTTAACATTGTATACAAAGATACACATGCAGTTACCTCACGATCGAAATATATAATTTTCAATTCAAAGATATTTTACCGAGAAACCAGATTTTTACGCCGGCTACATGTTTTATGTGATACGTACATCAAAAACATTTTAAGGGCTCTGTGACGAAATATAATTGAGGAACGCTGGTCTAAGTGGACAACGAACGTAGAATAAAGAAAGGTCATAATCAATGGTGAAGATATCAGTATAATATGTGGTGAAGAACATTTTTATATTATTCTAAATCTTTAAGTAAAAAACTATAAAACACACCACAAAATTAGTAGTTATCAATGAATATTAAGTGTTAATATTCGATTTGACACTAACCTCCGTGGCTCAAGGTCGCACATAACACAAAATGCTGTTTTTTTGTGTCCACGAACAGGAAAATAAAATAATATTTTCACTTTCTAAATCATTTGACGAATAAGGCAATAATATAAACGCATTGCGAATAAGCTGCGATAATCTGTGAATATAATTTTGCATTGTTTCTATACAACTATATGACGAGTGACGACGTAAAAAGCCATGCGATCAATACATTTGTTCGAGTAAACAAAACGTTAATTTAGGTTTCGCGAACTATACTTGTATTTGTTTATGTTTCGCCATCAGCTACCGTTATCAATAACTGCAGTGGCTTACAACATTAACTTTTCAGTTGTCAACAAAAATGTAAATGTCTTAAGTCCACATTTCAAAATGAGTAAATTTTTATTTTTACAAATGTAAATAAACAGTTTCCGTATTCCACTTTTTTAAGTTCGCAATGGTTACAATGTTCTGTTTAATAAACATCACAAATTACAAATGTCTTAGTCTGATATTAAAATCCTTGATTCTGTATTTTCAAATAATATAATTTTTCCTTTCTTATATAAATGAATTGTTGGCGTTTGTAGTTTTTGGACTCGTAACTGTTGCAATAACGATATAAATATATATTTATATTGTATATCATTATTTTGGGAAAACGCCGTTCATGATTGGTGATCATCTCCAGACGTTTCAAAACTGTTACCGAATTAATACGAAAGGGTTGTTACAAACTATGATTTAATGAAACTGTAATAACTTGTTCTGTAATTGTGTGACGATCCGAAATACTTTTTTTATTTAGTAACGTTTACCAGGACTGGAAGACATTTTCTATTTTTTTCAAGGTGTTTATTCTATGTAACATTATATTTTTTAAAGTCATAATTTCTCGCCAATGTTGAATTAACAATCAGGAATATATTAATTTTTATTGATATAACTCAGAATGTCCTCGTGTGAAATAAATAAAACGATCGCTATCGTATAAATGAATAATTAAAATTTTGTTTGATTTCATTACCTCCGTCATACAGCCAGTCCCCTCTCCACATATTGAGAAGACTAGGAGGTTGAAATTGACGCGCATTGACGTCATATTTATCTGTATTTTTTCATACAAAATGTTAAAAACACGAAACAAATGTATTTATAAAATCTTACTCAATGAACTCCCTTACACATTTTCGTTCATACAAAAAGCGACATAATCTGTTACATACTAAGTGCTACAAAAATAATACCTAATATGAAAGTAACGGATTGACACTCATGACATTGGATATAAATTGAAACACTATATTCACAAGCAGATACGTTACTTCAATGCGGGATCCCTGCTAACAATCTGGTAGGTGCATTTCAATTTTGATCCGCTAATTTCAATGGAACAGCATTATCAAAATGAAAAGGCCTATATAAACATAAATATTGTATGTACTTTTTTACACCTTTCTCAGTTTGTCATATATAGATATTTTATGTCATCAATCACTGTAAGAAAATTATTCTAACATACTGATAATTCCATCTACTAAATTAAAATTGATTCCTGTAGTCATGAATATATCGTCGCTGTTCTGGAAGAAACACTAAATCGAAAAAATGAGATATTGATTTTTTTCCATGTCCGCTCCCGATGTGGAGCATATGTTCTCCTAATGGAGGTATCTTAACAGAATTTTTCTACGAGAACTGCTTGTTACTCAGTTGCTCAACCTCTCTTTTCGGAAGAAAGTATGGATAGAAGGATAGGGCTGACAGGACTAGTGGTTAGCCAATCGCTCTCGCTCCGCCCCGTGAGGATGGGATGGGTAGGCGGGAGGACTCACACTATGAACAGAAATCCATAAATCGATTGAAAGATCAATCTATGAAAACCGTCCGCAACGGGAATTGAACCCGAGACATCCGCAACCGCAGCCACCGATGCTATCAACTGTGCCACGGATGCCGACAATGAATCATTATATTGCATTAGTCATAACAAAATTTTCCTTATTTCAAACTCTACCGTATAAAGAACCAACATTTTTTATAAATTATACTTTTACTTAAAAACAGTTTTGTACAAACAAACAAAATGAAAAACGTATACGATTTCAAACATTTGACAAACTTCAAAGTCCAATTACTCAAAACTAATATTTTTCAATTAGTGTATTCTTCCAGAACAACGTCGATATGTAATTTTATATATTAGCCTAGTTTATTTTTTTTCTTCGTACCCTCTTCGAAGTATTTTGCACGTCTCGCGAAATATGGGGTATGCCGAGACATGGTACAAAAATGTCAATATATTTCAGAACTATCTCTTCTTAACATGCGAAATCATTTTCAATGGTGATTTTGCGTTTCGAATTCAATTTATTACATAATAAAACCATTCTAGGCATAACTACCAAAGTGTTATTTGTCTTTAAAATATGAAAATAGCCGAACCTTCCTTGTGCCCAACCTTGATCATTTTCCGAAATGAATTCATAGTTTATTTAATAATTAAGTCTAAATAGAAGTATTTATATTCTAAAATGATGTTATTGGTAACCTATCTCAAGGTTGAAAAATTATATCCCCTCTAATTTTTTAAATAACTTGTAGAAACATTATTCTTTAAGTATGATTTTTAATCCGTTACATGATCAATTGTATTGATCAATGTACGCTCTCAAACATAAGAATATGCACTATTTTTTCTGCTGTTAAACAATAGAAGTAAGACTGCTGTTATACAATATTTCAACTTTGTTGTTACGAAATGGTGTTGACACTGTATACCGCCAATTCTTGGGGAAAGATTAATTCTTTATGAAAATAAGACACTATCTGTACTAAATGAATGAACAGAATGATCAGTTGAAAATGCTTACTTGGTGAGCGAAACCAGTTCTGACCGTATTATATAACCACAACTCTTGTGTTTTATTTTTATAAATAAAATATATGGATGTTGGTAGTAGAACCTTCTTCTTATTCACAAAATGTTTGGCAAAAAATGCATGCCTTCGAATAGAAAGGCATATGCACCTGATTTTATAGTAGCACGCGGGATACGGTCCAACAACCACCATGCAAAAAAGGCACAATGAACGATTAAACCAGTAAACTGTGAGATAAATTTCACTTTAAAAAAACCCTGTATATCTACAATATCTAAAAATAAGAATATTTGCTGTTTATTTACATAAAATCATGGCTCTTATTCGACTGGAGCGGGTTCGTGAAATCCGAGGAGGGTAGCGTGCCTTCTTCCGTCTCGCTTTGTAAATTATCTAAAAATACTTATGGGCAATATTAATAAAAACAATACATGGCGCAAATTATCAAGTGTTCCGTTTCATAAACTTATTCATTTCGAAGTCTGGTTGAAATGTCCAGTAAACAATTATTCCTGTCCTCAAGAAAAGTATCATGCAAGGGAAGCATGCTGCGTCATTGCGTCGTCTATGATGCCTAAAATTAATGTTCGAACGATGTATATAGTCCGAGTTAGTATTTTGACATTAACATTCAAGTACAATTTTGTCATAGCATCTTGTCCACTGCGATGCAAATGTTTTCCGGACACGTATGTTAATTGGGTAACTGGCACTGATCTACAATTCGATTGTAAAAGAAATCCATAGTCGTAATTTATGATGAGGAGTTATTGCATAACAAGTGTTCACTTCGACCGTCTTCCGATAATACAAAAAGCCGACGACTGTTCATGAATGATTAATAGTCTAATGTTTCAAAATGCAATTGGTAACACTGAAAATTTACAAATCGATACTGCATTATATAATAAAGTAGACTTCCAATCTGGGTTATCTATAAAGTGACATTTTGCTTACAGTTTCCTAGTAATATTAAGAAAGAATCTACGATTTGTTTGACACCTGAATACTGAATATATATTTTTTTAAATTTGTCGTTAATGCTCATAATATCCAATACGTCAGAATACTGAGAGACAAGAAAAACTCAATGAGAATTTCTAAAGTGATTCGAGATTGAGGAGAAAAGACATTACGAAAACCCATGCCCGAGAGCTAAATGTAAAATTGAAAAAAAATCTAAATTTATTTCCTTGTCATTCAACCGATCCTAAAAACGGGGCATAGTGAGAATGATTAGATAACTACATGTTTTTCATAGCCCCATTCTTCTATCTTTACTCTCGCCAAAAAGTAATGATTGAGCGACTGAAATACTACCATTGCGAGATGGCAAATTTTCTCTCTTGTCCCGTTTTGACTTGCGAAAATTCTGACAACTCTATACATTTACGCATTTTAAAATAAAAAAGTACATATTTTTTTAGTACCCCGTCCGTTTTGAAAAATAAAATTGAACCTTCCAATAGAGAAAAATTCCAACAACGACAAACATAGTGCTACGGACATTATGCTTTAATGGGGCGGGACAACTTGACTTATTAATCAATATTTTTTTTTTAATATCCTCTTGCGAAGGTCTTGTCTGTTGGATACAACGTAACTTAACAACTGTTATAAGAACGCTTGAATACCTCGGATAGGCAGAATTAGGGAGAATCATAATAATATGATAACAAGTATACTTTTTTGCAACTGAAATTCGACAATTATTAATAAATTAATAAAAAAACAATACGTTTAAAAGCTGATACTTCTTTCTTGGCAGTACAATAAATCTGAAAATTTAGATAAAACATCATCCAAGATTTTTATCGGACTTGGACCACCTCGGGATATTGAACTTAACTCACACTTATGTATTTAGTTCAGCCCTCCTCCCTATCTTGGCAAGTTATTGGGGATTAACGTGAACAATTTTTTTTTATTACATCTCATAGTTTGCCATTTATTACATCTCATAGTATATCATAATATAGACAAACTTTTAGTTTAATAAACGCAAGTATTAAACATATTGGATAATTTACGGCCTCGTAGATCCCAAGTGCGACCTTCTCACTGTGTACAAATTTTTTTCTTCATTGTTTTCATTCACTCCCATATATTTTTAAATATAGCTGGTTTAAAGCACAAATGTGATATGTCCAAAGAGTTTTTAAGAAACATCAAGTGAAACTACATGGGTGACAAAATAAAACAAATCTAGGTCGGTCTTCGATTTTATTATTTTATAAATTGGTTTTTCACAATGATGATCAAGATATCTGCTCAGGTGAAATATTCAGAAACATAAATTTAAGTATTTCCAATTTTTTTTACCATGTCCTGTCCCAATGTGGAGCATATAGATTCTTAATGGAGGTATTTCAACAGAAGTTTTTCTACGAGAACTGCTTGTGAGTAGGGGTAGAAGGATAGGGCTATGACAGGACTGGTGGTTAGTTAATCGCTCTCGCTACGCTCCTTTTTTAGGATCAGATGAGTGAGAGGGAATCTTAGCTGAATATTGACTAAATGGACATATCATCCTGTGCTTTAAGCCTCGATATATCTTTACATTGGCCTTATTAGGATACAGATAAAATAATGCTATCTTCGATATTAAAAGGTTCCCCATTATGATGCGTACCATGCATTTTATTCATTTCGTTATTTATTATTAATATAAGTAGGCTCAAACAAGCTCTCAGCATTGTAAAAATAAAAAATATTCGTTTTATTTTATGGTTTCGGCAGCAACTTTGTGGAAATTCATTAATAATTTAATTAATAATTTAATTAATGTGTTGACCGAAATAAAAAAATAATTGTACGATCCCTTAATGTGAAAAAATGTCTTTCTCTCATGGCAACATTAATTTTAAAATACTGGGTGTTTCAAGAACCACTCACCGCGGGAAGTGTTTTTCGCGGTTACGTTTCCATCAGATGTTTCCAGTGTCACCAAAACAATAAAAAACATAGTCACATCGAGTTTCAGCCGGCCGGAAACTGACATCGTGCGCGAGTACGAATCTTATCGGATTAATTGGCTACGAGATGGCCTTTCGGTCGAATCACCATTGCAACAATGACCAGCGGAAGTAGCCAGGAAAATTCAGAGCTAGAAAAAATTTAGCACACTGTACGTAGAAAGATCAGCACGTAAAATGTTTACACACTAACCCTTTGTATATCTTATTGTTTACAGTAAAATCATATTTATTCACAGATATTTTCCAATTTCAAACATGTGTATGCGATGAAATATATTTTTGTCTTTTGATGCTACTCTGTTTTAATTTTGTCCATGATTCACTATACTTTGAATATAGAACAAGACATATATGAGCACTGTAGAATGAAAATTTTAAGTTACGTTTAAGCTACATAATTAATTTATATTCAATTCTCAAGCAGTTCGGAAAATTTATTGTAAATCTATATATTATATAGTGCTAGTGGTATATTTGGGATATTGTAAGATCACAACGCTGGCCTAAGACTCGCCATCACAAAAATAAGAGATTCTATTGAAAAAAACTGATTAATCCATAGCAGTGTTCTTTAACCTGTCGTCTGTAAACCGCCAGCGGTCCGCGAGAACTTATTGCCGATCCGGGAAAACTTTCACCCGACTTCACTGATACATGATTCGGGGAATTCCTAATGTTGCGAATAACCGCATATAAAAAAAACACTGGACGATCTCTGACCGCACTTATTTGTAGACATGTGCTCGGCCACCGAATGCTAGCTAGTACTGCGTCAGTTCGCCTATCGACGACAATTATTTTATCACGCTCGTGCTTATTTTTATATTGTGTTGTTAAAATGAAGATCCACGTAGAGTAAACCTCTGGATTAATAATCCCTTTTTGGAAGATATAAAATCATGCCTACTTAATCCTCGTGAAAAAGAAAAGTCTGTCCAATTGTCTTCGGATGTCACTCTGGTGTCTGAAACTGAAGGTAAAAATATTTTTTACTAATGTACACTCCATTTTTCCTATTTTCACCTAGCCGCAGATGTTAAAAGGTTGAAGATCACAGTGTATAACCAGCAGTGGATCGACATCTTCTTATAAACTATTTTGTGTATTATTATTGTATATGCATTTTACAATTACTTTTTAATGGAGAGTCACTGACTTCAGTAACATATTGTATTAATTGTTCTGTGATCCTATTTGTTGCGAATTATCGAAATGAAAGAAATTATGTTAATATTTTATGTTAACTTCTCACACACGTCAATGTATTTTAAAATATAAATAATTACATTGTAAGATATATTCCAACGTCGTTGTTCTGGAAGAAGACACTAACTGGAAAATACTATTTTTGAGTAATTGAACTTTGAAGTTTGTCAAATACTTTTTTTAAATGCCATACGTTTTTCATTTTTTATGTTTGTATAAAACTATTTTTAAGTAAAAGTATAATTTATAAAAATAAGTAAGTTCTGTCATACGGTAGAGTTTAAAATAAGGAAAATTTTGGTACAACTAACCTAATATGTAATTTTTTCGATTTAGTGTTTTCTTCCAGGACAACGACGATAATACACAGTGAAGATTACAAATGCATATTTGTATTAATCAACTCGATTTGGTATCGATATAAGTAGATAGACAAACGTGTTTGGACGGATACTATTTATCAATCTTATTTATTCATTGTCAAGCGACACTTAATAAAATGTCAATAGATTTTAACACAGTTTTAATGCTATCACACTTCAGCATCTTTAATTTATTGAGATCAAGGTCGGATTTGATTAAATTTTCAATTATGAGAATCTGATTCAAATAATCCAATATCCCAGACAAAATAAAAAATGTTATAATTCTCTCTCTCATTCAAATCTGGAAAGGTAGTTATGTAAAACCATTGGCCGAAGAAAACATTCAGAATAAATTTGGATTATTGAGATTTTGTACACTTCCATGTATTTTGTCACTAACTCGGATGGAATCGAACTGAGTTCGTGTCCATCCGTGTGCTCGAATGCCTGAAGATGCCGAAAGGCGAAACCCGGGTCGTTAGTGACAAAATACATGGAAGTGTACAAAATCTCAATAATCCAAATTTGATATTGAAATTCCATCAAGCACCCTCAGTCGATGTCTTAAATTATATATATGTTTTATACTATATGATATTAAAATTATTTTTGAGCAGTCATTTATTGTGGAGTTCCTTTTTTAATATAACGATTTATTGAACACATATTAAAAATTCTGGCTTCTTTTTTTGGGATAAAAATATCTCCAAAAATAATAAATAAATGCTCGAATGCCTGAAGATGCCGAAAGGCGAAACCCGGGTCGTTAGTGACAAAATACATGGAAGTGTACAAAATCTCAATAATCCAAATTTGATATATATAAGTTTTTGTAACTCATGAAGTTTTCTAATGGTTGTAAATGTAACTATCGGTTTTAGGAAGTTATATAGAATTTCATACTGATTTTTAGAATGCAATGAAATATGGTTTTTGAAACTAGACGATTCATAGGTAAATAATATACATAAAATTGACGTAAACTAATAATTGAAATATTGATTTCATTGCATTGTTAAAAATATCGTGCCCAGGTTATATAAAAACATTATTTTATTCTATACAGAGTGTCAACGTTAAACGATAATTTTATTCGTAAAAAAATGTTGCGTGAATCTGAAATCGTGCGTACAGCGGGTCAAAGAAAATGAGTGCATCTGAAAATAGACGATTGTGCATACCAATACGCAGCAATTACGAGTTCGTTTCGCTTGTTCGTATAATTAATTGATGTATGGTTACGGTATCGCCCCACATTAGTAAATAAGCTCTACATACATACAATAAATTTTCTTTTTACGTTACGAGACAGCTGTCGAAAACAAACTGGCAAAAATCGTCAAAGTTACAATTACAATGTTCAACGAATATTATGTTATCGAGGAAAGTCTTTTAAGAGTTGTCTGTCATATTGTTTAATACTGTTCAGTTTTTGAAATAAATGATATTAACCATTAACTACTATCTAGTATCATTACCAATACATCTAGCTTTCAATACTCGACATCTGCACAAGAACCAAGAAACACAATGATATTGAAATAAATGATATTAACCATTAACTACTATCTAGTATCATTACCAATACATCTAGCTTTCAATACTCGACATCTGCACAAGAACCAAGAAACACAGCCTAGATTGAAAGGCTTTTCAAATATCGTCTGATTATATTTGATAGCTGATAACAATGACATGTGACAGCACGAACTTGCGAGGTGTGAAATAATAAAAATCCACATAATCCACACGACATGGGTGGTACATTAATAAGGTGGTTAAAATATTTAGCTCTTTGTGTAAGTTGTTGAAAGAATTGACAAAAAATCACCATAAAAATCTATTGCATATTGGAGTTTAAATATTCCGGGTTTCTCAGATTGAAAATGAAATACATTCTATGAATTAAAAAAACTAAACAGTTGCGTCCAAATAAAATAATCTTTTTGAGAGTTACAAGTCTTCCACTCTTAGCTGTCGACAAAATATTCATTAAAATTTGCTTTTTTTTGTCTTTAACCCTAGCATTATTACTATTTGGGTTAAATATGGCAATGCTTTAGTCAATAATACTAACCCTGTTTTTTCATTTGTATTGCAATCAAGATTTCGGTTTAAAACTATTTTTACCACTTCTGAACGTTTTGATATTACGTTTGATGTTCGAACTGTGATTTAAATTATGATATTAATTGAAATACGTCTTCATTCGTATGCAACTGGTTGCTTATATCTGGATCGTCTCAAAAGAGATTGAAGTTTATCTATTTGGCCGCTGTATTATTAAACAAAACGTGAATAGATTTATAAAAAAAGCTTAAATTTTATGATCGTGTGTATGGAACAAAGGTTGCATAAACCTATATAGTGAACTTGAACGTGTTCATAACTTGGATGTTGAAATAATCGTCGTTATATTGTAGTATGGCTGCACATTTCCAACCATATAATAATCGATTAATTTTTAGTCAATACCACATATATGAATTTCTTAAAACTAGATCGTGAGGCATGGTCAATATCAAGTATGGCCTATCTTCTTGTTTGCAATGATGAACCAGTGTGTTTTCCTTTTATTAATTTAGGACATATTTTGTAAACATAACATTTAAAGTAACTATACCGTTACTATACATAATATTGATAATCTTCTCGTTTCGTTATAGGATCAACGGAAAAAATTATTGAAGACATTCTTCATCTTTTTCACTACCCAATAATCCACAGTAAAATATAGATTTCCGATTATTTCTTTTATATTTTACCATAGCTATGGCATCTATAATTCTATTGATTTTATTTATTTAAAATACTGTTAGTAATTTCTTGTTAGTTTAGCGTTAGTAAAATCATTTGCATTAACGCTAAAAGGTGATATTCGACATGTTTAATACGAAATATAAAAACCAGCTATAAATGGACCATATTAATCACTACGGAGAGTATCATAAATACACCTAATGGAGTATTTAAATATGAAATATATAGCGATGACTGGTTGTAAGTTAGTCGCTCAAAATTCCGTCTCATAGATGGTAACAAGATACGTCTGCAGCTAACCTAAGACAGGATTAATTTTTACTACTTTACGCGTCGCTTCGGAAAATGGCCGGACATCCATCCATCCATACCTTGGATACTAGTTAAAAAAATGATTTGCATACTGATGTCTATTTGGGGGTTCAAAAACTTGTTCGCGTATGAAATAGGATAGACTACAAGTGGGCAACGGTAGCTTATTTTTTCCTGTGTGAGATGGCTAATGGCCGATTTTTTAAATAAAATAAGTGAACGTTACAAACTTTGATGCAAGCAAATTTTAATAGAATCGAGAAAAATTCATTCTTTTACATTCTATTAAGCAAAAATAGTGTTTCTAGAAGGCCACAGCAATCTACTAATCTGCGATCAACAACAAAAAAACAAAAGAATATATACATCAGTAGAAAATATGGTTACAAAAAGTAAATACAAGCCACTCGGTTTGTTTAGATTCGATATGGTCAAAACTTCCTTACGACTCATAGGGAAGAGTTGAAAATCACTGAATAAAGCCGTTACAAATAACGCCCCCTGGGCTTTGTATTTTTTCATTATTTCCACAGGTTCTCTTAAGACGTTATCCACCTCATTGGTCCTCTTCAAATATAAAACATAACTGCTTTTAAACTTTACTATCTGTATTTTGTGTGGAAAATTTTCTGCAAATAAAATATAAATTACCTATTATTGTTTTATTGATATTATTAGCTCACCTACATTTTTATTAAATTTTTGCTCTACTGGCCTTCATTGATAAAAACATAGCTCTGTATTATAAAGAATTTGTTTCCATATACCATACTAATAAATGGTCTGACGAAAAAATTATATACAGTGGACAGTAGCGTTACTGGGGTTTAGCGTGCTCTGGTAAGGTGCGATGGTCAAAAAGGAAACATTTAAGTTTTTCTTCTTATTATAAGATATTTTATAAGAACGGTTTATCAAAATGATTATTAAAGATGTGCGCACGATTATAAGCATAAAAACGTTACTCCACAATAGGTAGACACAGTTTGTAAAAGAAAACAACAAATGTTCAAAGATATTTAAAGTTTGCAGAGTAATTAGGCAAACATAACTTTAATATTAGTGTTAAAAATTCTATCATATAAAGTACTAAAAAACAGCAAGGAATTGATGAGAACTCATTTAATTTAAATGAACAAATATTACTAGTACATAATTTAAGACATCGACTGACGGTGCTTGATGGAATTTCAATATCAAATTTGGTTTGTTGAGATTTTGTACACTTCCATATATTTTGTCACTAACGACCCGGGTTTCGCCTTTCGGCATCTTCAGGCATTCGAGCACACGAATGGACTCGAACTGACAGTTCCATCCATTCGTGTGCTCGAATGCCTGAAGATGCCGAAAGGCGAAACCCGGGTCGTTAGTGACAAAATACATGGAAGTGTACAAAATCTCAATAATCCAAATCTTACTATTACGATTTCATTTGTAGGGACTTGGTATTATTTTATCGGTGTTGAATAATTTGTAGCAATTTTTATTTTATATGTGTTAAAAATGTTGAAAGATTAAATTTTAATTCATTTTAAAATCGTAAAACAGTAATTGAGTCGAAAAAATTACAGACTGGCCACAAATTGATGTAACACCACTGAAAACCGATTAATATCAATGAAACCACTTTATTACCACACAAATGTATGGTGGGATGATTTTTTATACCTGTAGAATACAAGCACATAGTAAAATGCAAATTATTTATAAAAGGAAATACCAAATTTGCGTCATTTTAGAATAAAAATGTAATTTTTTCAAAAATAAATTTCCATTTCATTGGTAAAATGTCATTGTCATTGCGATTATATAATTCATATTTTAGAATGAAATACAGCGAAATTTATTCTAAGCCGAAACCCAAATTTCCATAAAAAATTTTAAATTTACATAATTATTTTGGTGTCTCTACCATACTAGTAGCATTGGCAAGGGCTCCCTGGCTCCATTACCAAGAGATGTGGACAGGTAAACCTTTCCAAGACCGCCACACGCGATTTTCATTAGAAAACATTACGAAATTACCATTAAAATGATGCCATTCGCAAGTTAACTCAATGTTTATAAATAGGAATTTTTTTTTAATCACACATGGAAATCAATTGAATCATTAAAAAATAGCATAAAAATCGTTCATAAAATGCTTCCAGGATACGAGACTTGTTTTTGTTTTATTGGTTACCGAGTGACAAGAGGTATCCTGTTTTTAATTATCCCTGGATTATAATTAAAGACGTAATCAGGTGGCTTGTTTATTGAATATTTTAGAGGGTAGAATAATCACAATTCATTTATGCTGAAGTAGAATATACCATTGCAACAAATTTAAAAGATGGGAGTCATAATAATACTTCGTAATTTAAGTCTTCTTTTGGTTTCATCGGTCCTATCTCATGTATGATTAAGTGGTCTCCCATTCAGCTTCCTTTTTACGTGTATTTCGTGACTTTTCTTGTGAAAAGCAGCCTGTGTAGCGGTCTTGAGTAGGTTTACTAAGGAAGTTTTGAAGTCTTCGCTAGAAGCGTTGACCGATAAATTATTATTACCTTCAATACTTTGAAACCTTCACGTTTGACGTTTTTCTTAAATGTGTTAAACTCTATTGCATGACTTTCATTTCTTCAAGTAGCGCAAAGACGAGCAGTAATTAAATAAACCATAATAATAGATATTATACTCATTGATCAATGGAGTGAAGGTCGTAGATCTGCATGACCTCCTAATATTTTTTATTTCCAATAATATCTGGTATCTGTTGACACATAAACATTTGAGGAGCACTTGAAAGGCCGATAACCTAATTCGTAATTATTATAACAGAACGATGTTTTTTTATTAAGTTGTAAAAGTGTAAATAAACACAGGCGTACTAATATTTTTCTTTAATCTCTTTTTATAGCCACTCATTCATTGCCGGTGAACACAATACAGCAGAAGATCCCCTGCCGGTTTGTAGTTGAATGTGGTCAAACTACACATGTGTATGTGATATACCTACCTACAAGGTCATCGTTATGTCAGATTGCAGGCACGAATTGTATAAGAAAGTATTTAATTATTAGGTTTCGGGGGTCATCCTAGTTCTAATGCAATCGTATAACGAATACAAACATTTAATGGCATGTAATTATATTATATCGATACAATTTCTTCGATTTATAATGGTGCCAATAAACTGGAAGACCTTTTATTTTCACACGTTCTGTTCTTGTATGTAGCCTGACGCTATTATTTATATTATCAACATTGATTGCCAAAACAAGTTATAAATACAATAATTATGTTTAATATAGTAGTACAAGGCAATTTTTTTAGTTATTTAAGAGCAAATAATCATTCAACTATTCATGGAATTAAACAAGTGTTACTAGTTTTAGAAAACTCACGTATGCTGCTCGCGTTTGATCTCTCTTCTTGTCGGAAAACCTTAAATGTATAAATATGTTATAAAATATTCGAGTGTGTGAATTATTTCATCTTGGATGTAAATAAATAATTATTTAGATGTCCAATCCGCTCCCTATTGTAATAAGCAGTTTGTCTAGCTAATTTAAATTAATATAAGTGTTGTATGATATTGCAAACATGTCGCAAAGCTTTCAATTTGAATTTGATTGATTACGGTAACAACCAAATAAGTGTAAATGGGTCGGTCAGATGAGTTCTTTTCATTTGTTAATTATACATAGCTAATTTCTATTTTTTATATTATTTTTATTTCAAAAGTGGACTTCCGATTTAGAACTTTGACTTGACACTTAACGTGACATCGTAATGTCAATTGCCAATTGCCAATTCACATGTCGCTTCATTAATTCTTATTTATTAAATTAAGCAATATGTTATGATGTTTAATATTAATAATTTCAAATGCACGCCGTGGGTCTATTTCTAGTGTTATGAAATGGTCAAATGTAGCAATTTAATGTTGTACTAATTATTGTGAATGCTAATATGAACCTACTTCTTTGTCATATTTAGCCATGATTAAGTACTGTCAATCGTGACACTTCTAGAATGCAGTTACGGAGCATTTAGTAAAGATTTCTCACCACTTACGAAAATAGCCTAAGTGCAGAGATATCCATCTCACAAACACAACACATAACATTCTTTTTGAATTTCATTCAGGAAGCATTTGCCGGTCCCGCAGCCGAGTAGTCAATGCTCTTAACCTTCCACATTAGTCCTACGCAACGCATGACGTCTCGAATTACCGAATGAAAACTTTTTTTTATTTTTTATTCAATTTATGATTTTGTATCCAGTCATGGACATCTGTAATACCATTATAATATTGTGCGATCCAGGAAACGGGTGTATAGGGAGTAATAAGCAAACAACAAGTCCTTTCCTTCATTCCTTATTCGCACTGAAGGGTGAGGTTGAGCGACTGACTTACTACCAGGCCTCGTTATCAACTTATGTTGGAATACTCTATTCTGGGTTCACATACTTCACAAAGGCAGAGATATAGTTTCGTAAAAACTACTTTAAGTCGGATGAATATTACAAAATTTCTTAGAAGTTTATTTTACATATTTTTATTTTAAGACAGAATATTCTTTTCTTTCTTTGACCTGAAAACAACATTTGTTTAGCAATCAACTAGTCGGATTAAATATAGCACCTAGTTAATGACGACTCTATTAAATTAATTCGTATTATTATCCTATTTGCATATTTTTATTTCGTAGTTATCCTTCATGAAAAATACACATATTATAATTTAATTAAACGTCTTTTTGGGTTTTGAATACATGTATGTGATTTTTTAAAAGTTTCCTTATTACTGAAGCGATCCTGTGCTGCTCTGTTGCTTCGACCAGTGAGTGCCCATTTGTCCTTTCGATAATGTCACGATAAAGCACGACCATGCGAACTCATTTCTTCGACACCTCCAGTGATGAGCTTTCTTTTCAAGTTAATCAGATTTCGATGAAATATTTAATCTTATGCAAAGCTTTTGTAATTTAGACGCATGCGTCCAAACGAGACCCAAGCATTATGTCAATTGACGTTGCAATTCTTATTTGTCATGAACGGCGTGATACTTTGCCCAAGGTCATGAAAACCTGAATATTATTTCCAAAAGTTAAGTGGCGAATGTAAATAAATAATTTTTTTACTCCTGATTTCAACCCATCCAGTTACTGGCCATGGTAACTTCGCTGTCAAGCTTTTCCAGCTTGGCCGGATAGTAAATAGACTGAATGGTAAATGAATTAATATTATTCAGGATACTGGTCAAATACTGTGGGAATGTTCAGGTATAAACGACTAACGGCAAGAACTTCTTAAGAGGATCCAGCTATCACTTCAATCTTTCAGCTCCGTCGAGCAACTGGAGTTGGTTACATCGCATCTATGGCAAATTCCAATGCATTTAAAAAATCATGCCGTTTTACGGATAGAAACTCTTCAACTATCCAAATCCACAATTTAATGTAACCAATTCTTGAGTTTCTTTTTACTATTGACGTCGTTACGCTGTTATTGACTTTCCTTGAGAAATTTCTGAAGTAATAATTAAGGTAATGTTTCGAGAAATCTATACAATTATAAAATTCAAAACAGCTGTTTTAAGAATTCAAAAAAAATACCCTTCTGTACCTTTACTGTTGCAGTGCATTCTACATATGCATAAGAAGGGTCATAGCAGCCAATTATCACATGTATATTTTACCTCATTTTATTTGTTCCAATATTGAATTACATAAGTTACAAGAATCAATATTGTGTTAATTTTTCCGCGGGAAAAAATATTCCAAAAAAATATACTGTTTTTTTATTTATTCCTATCTGCATAACTTGTAAATTTCTACTTCTTCGCACAGGCCAATAAAAACAGATAGTGTTTTTACCGGTGCAGCTTTTCGCGTTATTAAAATTTAAATGAAACTCAAAATAAATTCATTAGGCGATTCGAGTTTTAATAAAAATTATAATCTGAATGCTAACTATTAAGATTAAAAATAATACCCAAAACATTTTGCTGGATCTATATTACTTGTTTGTTGGTTTTATGCGACGAGAAAGAAGTTTTTACAGTATTGAGATACACTCAATCGGTTTAGAATCGGATATTATGAGAGAGAGAACAGCCTTCGATTAATTTCAAGGTGCCGATAATAAAGAATAGTAAAACAATATGACACACTTTTTTTAATAGACGGGTATTGCCGGTGGCATATACAAATTTAAGACTTAACTAGGGCTGCCATACATCCCGATTTATAGATCTGTGTCCCCGTGTCCCGGTCCTTGAGTCATTTGCCCCAGAATTATATCTAGCTAGTTAGACAGACTAAATCAACAAACTCAAAACAAGTCAATGTAAGAAAGAAAGATGCAAGGGCAGCAGAGGGCACAAGTACAATTGCCAATTACAGATGCGATTCTGCGTTTCTGTCTCACCTCTCGTGACATTTATTTGTTCCCGGTAGGCGTCTCTACAATTATGGCAGCTCGAAAATATGCAGTATATTAAGAAATTAGTAAATATACATTCAAATAGGAATAACGAAAATTTATTGAGATGAGACGTTTATTTACAACAAAAATAGCAAAAAATCATTTACATCATATTCCAGTGAAGAATATTATTTTGTCCACTCTCAATATCAAGCATACTGACTAAGGATTCGGACTATTCGTCATTATCAAGTATTCGAATATTTCTAAAGTATAAAAATAATTTAAAAAATACGATTTGAATAATTAATAAAATAAAATTATATAAATACACATTCCAATAGCGTTGTATTGTATTACAATATTTAAAATTTGCAGTTGCGTAGGAATACTACAGCGGCATTATTCAATTACTAAAAATACGGCATGTTTAAAAGGTGTTTTTTTTTTATCCGGATTCATTCGTCAAACTATTTAGTATTATGATAAGACATTGAAAGCGGCCGAGTTGGATGAAATTAAAAAACTCCCTGTGGTATTCATCATTGTTCTTGAAATCTGAAGAAATTGTGATGTGAGCTTTCGTCGATTTTGTAAAATATTAAAATTATCAACTCAACAGATATATTTTCTAGAAAAACTACTCGTTACTCGGTTGTTTAATCTCTCTTTTGCGTTCCAGAGAGTAAGAATATAAGGATATGCTAGCCTTAAGATAGGACTAGTTGTTGGCCCATTGCTTTCCCTACGCCCTGTTTTTAGAATCAGATAGATGGGAGGGAGTTTTTGACATCACAAATATCCATGCCTTCGAACACAAATCCATAAATAGATTCGTATTGACGACTCGGCCAGGCATTGGTGAATATATTTTTTTTCAAAACTATTTTTCTTATCGCCAATCGAAATTTACTTTAATGCAGGCTCTTTGCTGAATTCGTATCTTTATTTATGACCCACCAGGCCTACAAATTATTAGAAACCTGTCATTAACGAACGGTTCGGGCGTTAAGAATTAAATTTTACATGTAACATTATAATAACCCTAAAACCCCCTGTTATGATAAAATATTGTTTATATTATTATTACGGCATAATCAATTAACTTTATTCTACTCATCAAAAAAAAATGATTTCGTCACAAATCATCGAATGATATTAGACTTCCTCCTCCACTCAGGAAGATCCCTTATACTTAAATTAATTTCTGCGATATTTTCATTTAAAAAAAATGTAAATATTTTCGCTTCAATAATTCCTTAAATGAGTACTACCCAACCAAAGTTCTTTTAGGAATGCTATCGTTCCACTCTTTTGAAGCTCCAACCGTTTTCGATTCAAAGACATTTTTCTCTTTTTCTTGGAGGACGACTTTATAATCCTGAAATTATCAAGACTTATTAACTTGCATGCTTCCAACTTTTATCTTTGTTGCCGAAACCATAAACAAACAATTTTTGTTCTTATAATTGGTTCTTCACGTCGGTCATATGAGTCACCAGCTGCAAGGGCCGTTCGACTGACAAACGCATTGCCTAGAGAGGCGGATATTTTCAGCAACGAACTCTGGGTATTGGTTTTTAGATATTTTTTCTTGTATGAATTTGCATGTTAATAATATTTCTTGTTCTCTTTTCTATTTTCAAAATGTTTTGAAGTGTTTTAATTTTTATTATATTTTTTTATTTGTACTGTATAAAATCATGGAACATTGGCGCCAGCTGTATAGCCATGTATTGTAATCTTTAAAAGCATTTGAAGTCATTGATTTTAAATTATTTTCAAATGTCTTGAGTTTTAATTATATATTAAAATAAAGTCCATTGTGGTTATTACATAAACATGATCAAATCTCACAGACTTTTGAATATGAATACAACTTAAAAAATACAATATACGAATTATAAAATATATATTTATAGTTTTTGCAAAAAATAATTAAGCATATTGGCACTACCCCAATATTCAAATATTACAGTTTAGCATAAATTCAGCATTAATTTGAACCTATTTAGGATTAATATTATTTACAGACAACACACGTACATATGAGGCGACTAAAAGCAAAAACCGTAACTCCACATTTCGTCAAAATCTTACAAAAAATACTTAAATAGATATAGTATAATATCGTCTATTCAATTCTAAGCTATCCTAAATGCGAGTTTTTCGAAATAAGTTTTTTTACGTCAATCGATTTTCTATGAAATTTCTTACATTTGTTTTTCCATGTCCGCTCCAAATGTGGAGCATATGGTCTCCTAATGGAGGTATCTCAACAGATTTTTTCTATGTTTGTTACTCAGTTGCTCAACCTCTCTTTATCGACGAGAGTAGGGATAGAAGTTTAGGGCCAGGACAGGACTAGTGGTTAGCTAATCGCTCTAGTGACGCCCCGTGAGGATGGGATGGGTGGGTGAGGAGGGAGTTTTAGACAACACAAACACTTAGACTACAAACAGAAATCCATAAATCGATTGAAATATCAATTTATGAAAAATGTCCGCACCGGGAATTGAACCCGAGACATCTGTAACCGTAGCCCACGACGCTACCCACTGCACCACGGACGCCGACATCTTTCTTACATTTCTGTATGCAAAATATGCACTACTTTCTTAGTTATTCGATTATTATATTATTTTATCCTAAACGCCAAACACTAAAAATTTCTCCTTCAAAAGTATCCCAAGACCCTAAAATAGTCTTAAACGTAATACTACTTTAAATTTTTCACTTCTTAAAAATCCTAAGCTTTAAATATTTCGATATAACAGAACTGAAATCGAATTAGAGCTTCGTAATTTCTTAATTTCGCTCCCCTGCACATTTTATAATTTGACGTTTAAGATAGTTCAGAATTAAATAGACGATATGACATTTCACATAATATGTATTGATAAATGTATAGCTTGTAAAATCCGATAAGAGCATATGAAAAAAAATGTTTAAACTTTTCCGCATATTACGGAAATCACACGCAGAAACCGATAAATTCAATTTTATTTTCCTTATTTTATTGCAATTAGCGGTTGACTGACTTAAAAATAACTATATTATTCTTAAATGGAAATACAGTACGATGGAAAATAATATAAACTGTATAAAATAAAATAAGCTAAAAATTTAAGCTTGTAACGACGCCTACTACATTTTTGCTTTTAAACACCTCGTATGTTTATATTTTTTCGCAAAAATGCTGCTCGAAAATGGAGATTGCTTACATAAAATTAATCAAATATTTCTGACGTTGGTTAGTTTAGAGTTTTAGAGTTTAAGGATTATGATAATAAAATACTTTTATGTGATACAATAACATATGGGCTATCAATTAGTATTTTAAAGATAATATGTCACATCAAGGATACAAAATTTATATAAAAAAAAATATTACTAAATTATAAATATTGATAACTACAATATTTCGTTTTATTACGTAGGCTGATACGTTGCCTATCTTATATTAAGTTTGTAATTCAGAATTTAAAATATTTACAAAACAGATTTTAATTAAAAAATGGAGGAAAATGTTGATTTCAAGGTGAAAATAATGAGAAATCCGTCTCGGCTCAATAAAAAATTGGATGAATAAATTAAAACAAATATAAACGTATTTAGCTATATAGTGACTCGAGATTCGAGATCTTATCAAGGAGAAAACAATAACCAATACGCAGGATCTGAAATATGGACCTTGCCCGGACTTGAAATGTTATCTATGGGAAACGTTTGCCAACGATGCTAATTCGTTATGTATGAGTATTAATTATTGTGACATTAATATTTGGTGGCTTCCCATTACTATGAACTGCATAATTTATACGGTGAGCCAAACGTTGTCGAATGTTTCATCAGCGTCTCAAACGGTGTCGCTGGTCATCGTTTAAACTGCGAGCGAAGACTCGGTAGACCTAGGATTCTACGACTGAATGAGTTAATTATTCTAACATATTATCATATAATGCAGATATTTTTTTAGACCCTTTGCTTCTATAACTATTTAACACACTTAAAAAGTAAATAAGTATTTTAAGTTTATAAATCTTAGCATGTCCTGATGTTGTGCTTGCTGTATTCTGTCGTTCTCCATCATGTACCAAGGCTTATGTCTCGATTGCACAAGGGCTAATCTCAGCTTTCTATCCTTACTCCTTAGCCTCTCTGAAAGGAGTGTTTATCGCTAAAAATACGTACTGACATACATCATCAAGAGACAAGAGAAAAACTTAGGTTTGGACCAAAAATTTAGCTTCGTCATAGATATATCGAGAATACAAACTATTTAATTTAAATTGACTGTTAAAATATTTTTAACATTGGCCTTAGGTTAATAATGCAGTTTATTACAAATGTTTTCGATCAT
Organism: Himalopsyche phryganea; assembly: GCA_022494535.1. Classification (NCBI taxonomy): domain Eukaryota; kingdom Metazoa; phylum Arthropoda; class Insecta; order Trichoptera; family Rhyacophilidae; genus Himalopsyche; species Himalopsyche phryganea. The sequence continues at coordinate 11,793,375 of JAGVSL010000003.1, forward strand.
TTTTTTCGTTTTAAGATGAAATGAATCTTTTTTCAAAATTTGTAATTCTTATTTATTTTTAGATTTCACGCGGTGCAATTTATAGCTCGGAATTGCCTGGTAACGGGTGATTGTATTACTGTTAAAAAAACATTATCACTACGTATTTTCAATTTAATAATCACGGCAAATACAATGGTTTCGAATTAAATTATGATTATCCATTTAATTGATAACCTTTAGCAAGCTTACCTTAAACTTAAATAACCAGTTTCGCAAAAAAAATGTAATATTCCATAACGATTCAAATAAATTACTTGACACACATGCAAATGAGTTTATATTTAAATTAAAATTCTTGTCACTTATGCGCTTAAAATAACAAAATAATATTCGCGCAGGTGCTTACCATATACAAAATTAGATGTTTATAATTAATATTTCATATTGTGTTACGTTGATTGTTCATATGGATGAGATAAATTCAAATTTCTCCTTGTATTTAAACCTAAGAGTGGAAAAATCGTTCAGGAAAAATCTGCGAATGTGACAATTTATTTATTCATATTACTTATTTCAATAAAAACAAAATACGATAATGACCTACTATTCTCTAAAATAATATAAACCTAAATTAAGCATTGTCGGGTTCGTGGTGCAGTGGTCAACGTCGTTAGCATCGATTACGGATCCGCGTGTTAGAATCCTAGTACGAACAGTTTTATGTAGTATAAATTGATTTTTCAATTGATTTATGAATTTCTGTTTGTTATGTTTAAAGTTCCCTCCCTCCCGTCAGATTAACTAACCACTAGTCATGTCTTAGCCTTATCTTTATATCCATACTCTCTTCAAAAAAAGAGAGGTAGAGCAACTGAGTAACAAGCAGTTCTAGATACTGATAGAATACTGTTTCAACAAGACTTATATTAAGCACATGTGAACGAAGCGTAGCATCGTACAACTTACGTAGTGTATCAGTCAATCAGGACTGCTACGACAACCCCAAATTGTTTATTTAAAACAAAAATGTTTTTCGTGATATAATTGTTACATATTAATGTGGATATTTGTTTCAATTTCCATATTGCGAGATGCACAATGGATTTGGTAAAGATATCTTATTAAGTGCATTACAATAAGTGACTTAAAAAACAAAAAGAAAACATAACCTTCAAATAACATTCTGTAGTATTTTCAACATCATTATTAATTACAGCAGTGAAAATTAATTATCCATTCGAATATATGAACACGCATGTCTGCAATCACGTGATGATATCCGAACTATTACCATAATTATTTTAATAATATAATAAGTCCATGGAAGTAAATCTCTTTTATTTGAAGAATGATTAATAATAATTTTATTGTATTGTAGTATGGATATACTAGCGAAATGCTTATTAGTAGAACCAATAGAAAAATTGTTTATTATTCGTTTCTTACATTAGACACGTAAGTGGGCTTACTACATAGATGTTTCAGTCGTGATTAGAGCGTGCAATCCACGACCCTTTATGCTTTCGGGATTTACAGTTTATATGCGTAATTTCATGTTTTACATTGTAAATTTAAAATTAAATTTATGTCCATTATTGCGTCTCCTAGAATGAAAATATTATTTCATATTTTTCGGCATGGGAATAGATTTTTTATTTATTGGGAATCGGACCTTATTTTAGTATGTATTGAGAAGATTTTTTATGTATAGATAATAGTTTAAATTGATGTTTTATAAAATAATGCAAAAAAACTGTACAATGTATTCTTGTCAAAATTATGTGTTCCTGTCTACGGCAGTTACGAAATATGATAAGAAGGTGGACCACAATAGATAGTTATGTAGGTATAATGAAAAAGTATGTACATAAAAAAACCAAGGTAGGTACACGTTTTAATTCATTTGAAATATGAATTATTTTTTAACATTTACAATGAGTCACAAAATCCTACGAATTATATTTAGACAATCCTGGGATCCCGGAATTGGAAACCCTAGTTGTGATACTAAGGTTACAGGAATCAAGGAAAACTTACTCGTTTCATATTGGGTCTAAGCATCATTATTTATTATTATTTCACATAATCATGATCGATACTGGTCTAAGCGACATGACACTCGCAGACATTTCATTATTTATCTTATTTTGTAAGTAAAGATGAACAAATTTTAGATGGATTCCGCATTCACTTCGTTTATTGAAATTTAATTTCAATATGAAATTGAAAATTGAACTTGTGCGTGTGCACAGAATGTGGAATAGCAAAGATATTTATTTTATATTTAAATATAAAACAGTATTCTGTGCTCGCACTCATTTATATTACAAAAAATACCGAAATTCCTCACGAAGGAATGTCACAATCCAATATGTCATTTTAAGTTACTTGTGATTGTGTTGTTTATTCGCGACAAACTAAAACACGCGATGTCATTTAATTCACATCTCTCTCTAGCGATAGTTTTAGGAATATTCGATCGGTTCATCTCACCAACTTTATCTTTCCTGAATGTTTGATATGTTATCTGGAAGTGTGAAAAATACCTGTTATACAATATAAACACTTTTGCAAATTCCAAAACGTTTACAAGACAATAAAATCGATGACATGATCTTTGACCTATCAATAGAAACAAACTCGTTGATTAGGAAGTAATAAAATGACGTATTTCAGTTGACAAAGTATTACGACCTAATATTACGAGAATGTTTTTATTATTTGGACTGAAAAATTAAATTAAAAAGAATATACAGTGTTGAAATAAAATTAAAAAAACACGAAAACTACTTTTATTTTTAGTAATATAATGTAACTTTTTGTATATTCTTGATTATGAGCTTTATGTCACATTGCAAATTTCGTGAGTTTTGTCACGTATTTTTTTTAATAATAAACTTAATTGTAAATGATTTTAAAATGTTTCATCAATACGTTACACAATTTTATTGTTATGACTGTTTTTAATAGCATGAGTTCATAACAATGTAATAGTAAATTTATTTATGAATGTCATCTCAAGTACTTATTCTAAAAACATTCAAATATTCAAATATCATGATATTCAAAACATTTGACAAACTTAGGTAATTTCAATTTATTTTCGCATTCAATACTATCTATGTATTTTTTAAGGAGCATTTTAATATGAAATAATTGTTCACCCACCCAAAAATCTAGGATTATACCTAAGCCATGAATTTAGGGCATTCAGACATTTTAAAAGGTTATTAATTATTGGCAAACGTAGACATGGTGCGGGACAATGAATCATCAAAATCATCCAAAATGTGTTTAAACACCGCCGAAAATAGCTCCTGACTATATGATATTAGTCCTTTCTAGATGCATAAATCATTGGAAATATTTTAGCTGCGTTAGTATTACATCCTTGCTTGATTAGAGGTTTTGGTACTTTATATCTAGATTGTGGTCCGTTGAAACCCCCATTTCCCAATGAAATAAAAAAGTCAACGCTTTGGCATTTTCACAAATCTTTATCCCAAGACGTGTTAACAATTTTCATTCATCACAAAATCACAATGTCAGATACCACAACCGTGCTTAGCATGATAGTTAATACACATCTTACTATTTATAATCAGTTGGCAACCGTAGAGATATACAAATATAAATGGCAGATGACAGACATACAAAGGTATCATTAAAACTTTAATATTTGACTGTATATGTGAAAAAATAAGAAATATTTAGATAGATTTATTTTGCACTCTTTGTCACTTGTTTCGTTTCTTTGATATCCATCCTCAGACTAAATTAACTGTACAAAATTATATATATTGAAGGTACCACATTCCTTGAACTTGAACAGAAAAATAAGAAAGGTTTTATCGGTGACGTGCGCGTAGAGAGAAACAATGTTTATGAAATAAATTATAAATTTAATCGTGCAAATAATAAATGTTGATTAAATGATGAATGTTTCGTTAGTCAAATCTAAAATAGTTAGAAAAACAAAAATCAGATTTCCCGTAATCATGCCTGTACTTTTACTACTTCGGCCAGAATAAATCTACGATGACTTTTATTAATTTTGGCCGATATAATGTTATCTGCCAAATTCCACTGTAATAAATGTTGTTAATATTCACAAAACGTACTGTTTTCATTGATAAGAAACTTTACTTCTAGTTTTATTTAATATAATTTTGACTCTTCACAACTTTCTTCTTCCAGCAAGAAAATGCATAATAAATTTAGAAACGGATAAGATGTGTGTTATCAACAAATCTTTACAACCTGCTCCTATACATAGTATAATTATAGTTTATTTATTATCGAGCAAAATCCTCCTGAGCCATGTATTGACTTAACATAAATATACGGAAATCATTTAAGAACGGTTTAATTACTAGCCAAATTTGTTTTGTGTAGGTTTCATAACTCTTTTATTATCCACTGATAATTGTACAAATATCACCGCATTACATGCCCATAGCATGTCAATACTATTCTATGCATTTCTTCATGAAAACCTCTACATTCTTATGGGAGTGGGCATCTACGCTTGTATTACAAGTAACAGTTTCTGTTTACTTGTTGACTTTAAGTCTAATTTTTCTAAACAGAACAAGACTATTCCAATGCAATTACATAAGGCGTGCGTTTACTTTTTATTTACGTATTCTGAAAGGCAGTTAGATTAGTGGCTGTAAATCGTCGACCCAAAAGCAAAAGGGCACTTATGACATTTTCGCGGCTTGGAGTTATGAATGCAGTTTTTTTGTATTTTTTTCTCTATATAATCGGCAAACGGACATTTGTGAAACAAAACCTATGAAAAAAGGAAACTAGGTAACTTGTGTAATCCGAATAACTAATCCATGTATGGCAAAATATTCATTCTTTAACTAAAATATTATAAATTGAAGTATATATTGATTTTTAAGTAATAAAATATCATAAGGTAAATTTACCAATAGCTGACCGCTTAAGAGAAAAATTTCACAAAAATAACGATCAACGTTTAGCGTTAGACCGAATGATAACAAAGGAAGTGTATTCATAATGGATCAAATGTCTTAATTAATATGATAAGACAAACATTAGGAAAGGGTCTGTTACAAAAAAAGTTGTGTTCAATTTTTAACAACCATGTTAATGTTTCAGTATTCGACCATCTAAAAGATTGAAAGTTTCAGTTGTTGGCCACTTTTTTTCAGTAGTTGACCATGTCTAAAAAGAGGGTTTCATTACAACCTTTCATCAGAGTTGCTTCAGAGCTTTATGTAAGACCACTCTTGGTTGAATCAAGTAGTATATATTTACATTTAATGATATCCTTAGCAGTTCTAAGAAAATCAAAATAAAATGCTTACTGCATAAAGTGTTGTTTTCAAACGGCCGCTATGTCACCCCAATGACCTATATGGTGATGTGTTAGTTCCTCAATCCGACAAAGATGGTTTCACTTGTCTGAACTCTACAATTTGGAGGAATCCCGCGTCTACGTTTCTTATTTTGTGCACGTTTATTGAAAAAAGGTCAACTATTGGTGCATGGTCAGCTAGCAGTACATTTACCTAAGTTGAAAAAAAATCATGTTAAATTTTGACATAAATGTGACTTTAAACTAATTAAAAAAAAGTAATTAAATTACATTTTAATATTTGAGTGATAAGTCACCTGTAATCCCATATTCATTTCAAAATACTAATTAATAACCTCCAAACGATATTTACCACTATAACAACATTAAAAATGTATTTTTTCTAAAAACTCGATTTTTTCAAACATGTACTCGGTTTGACATAATAAAAACTTTGTTTTTTTACATTTTTTTAAATGTATAGCTTTACAAAATAAACACCTAGGATTCAAAACTCAACCAACGATACGATTGTTGCTTGCTATTGTGTAAGTTAATATATTTTTTGAATCAAAGACGTATCTACAGGGTGTATGCACGGTGGGATGTCGAGAGTCTGGAAAGACAAACACTATATGAATTGTGAGATTAACAATATACTTCAACAACTAATTTGATAGTTGCGGTAAAGATTCAAATGTGTAAAATATGTATTCATAATGAAGTAATTTCAACGTAAATATATTTTAAAAACTAAACACAGCTGTGTTTCAAATTTAAAATATAAAGCCTTTCAACCAAAAATTGACAGTTAACACCCTAAAAGTGGGTAAATATATTTCTAACGAGGACTAGTTGCAAATTTAAAATGATAGTCTCTGATGCAATTACAAAGTTAAAAGGACTGACTCTAGCTAATAATTACTCATATCTTAAAAAAACTCAATTTGATTTGTAGCAATTTCACATTGTTTTTATACGATCAAAACCGGTTTCGTTCATCTTTAGCATTATCAACTGATGAAAAATAAACAGGGTCATTTATATAAAATGTTGTGTAAATAAATTTTTTCCATGTCCGCTCCCAAGGTAGACCATATGGCCTCTTAATGGAGGTATCGCAACAGATTTTTTTCTACGAGAACTGCTTGTTACGCAGTTGCTCAACCTCTCTTTTTCAAAGAGAGTAGGGATAGAAGGATAGGGCTAGGACAGGACTAGTGGTTAGCTAATCGCTCTCGGTACGCCCCGTGAGGATCGGATGGGTGCGAGGGCGATTTAGACAACACAAACACTCAGACTACGAACAGAAATCCATAAATCGATTGAAAGATCAATTTACGAAAACTGTCCGCACCGGGAATTGAACCCGAGACATCCGTAACCTTAGCCAACGACGCTACCAACTGCGCCACGGACGCCGACAAATTTAAAGGTGTAAATAATTACTCGATAATAAATAAAAATATTGATTCAAAATGTTTACAAAATAAACAAAAACGAAATTAAAATGTTAAGTACCTCTTACAACCGGTACTGATCGTAATAAAAAATATGGAAGTAGTACGAATCAAATGGCGTCTTATTTTTTAAAATATTATACCTACCTTACCACCAAGAATCGACAGTTAACGCATTAAAAGTTAAGATGGATTATAAATAATTGTATAGAAATAACATATAAATACAATCATACTATTTTAAAAAACAATTATCTGCCAATATTGAGTAATGTATTCAAACCTAGGATCGTAAAACAGAAATGAAGAGCGTAAAATAGAAGTCGTATGAAGTTCACTTTATTATATAAATGTTTAAATGAAAATAATTTATGATGAATGAAAAAATTTTGATGTTATTTTATATAATATATAGAATGCTTCCTGGCAACAATATAATCTTATTTACCTATGGTGAAAATAACACCATACTTGTTACTTTTGAAATTAATATACATACAAAGTTTAATGTTGTGATAAAAAAGTATTGCGCAATAATGTCATGGCCGGAAGGAGAAGAAAATATTTGATTTTGGAACTTTTCCTTGTTGTTGAAATTTTCGCGCATTTTAATGCGCAGGAAAACTTTTACAAATATTCTACCGCAGAAAAGTTAAAAATTATACAAAGAGGTGGTTTGGCGAGTTAAGGATGGGACCTTGGGTATATTACGAATTCAATCCAACGCATCATTGTCCCACCACAGCACAATTCACGCATTTTAAAGCTAGTATAAAAGAAGAAGCTCTTGCAACATTATTATCAGTTTACTTCTCTCGTTTAGTATTCCAATACCTACAATCAAAAATGAAATTCCAATTGGTGAGTTGTTTTTCAATACAAACATATTACTTTCTCGGTAACATTTCATCCGAATGTGATCTTATTCGGCGCCATTTTTACGAGTGTATACGACAATACAATTTTATTAAAATATTTGCCTAACAAAGTTTATAATCATTTTTACATTTTAAAAACGTTTTATCATTGTTCAGCGAGTGAAATACAGTTTTAGTAATTACCGCAGGATATAGTCACGAAAATAAATCGAAATTTAAAAATCTATTCAAACATTTATCTTCAAAGTTTTTCAATCCTTAAAGTTTGTAAAATGTAATTTTTTCAAATATGTTAAATACAAACTATTCGTCCATTGTATCGAGTGCTACCTTAATTTTTCATACAATTTATCAGAATTAAAATATGCCCCATCATGTGCTATTTATACGAAGATAAAAACCGTGACAATTTTTAAAGTAATGTAATTTGTCAAATTTTTTGTCTTACCCATCCGAGAGGGTGTGGTGTGTACAAACAGTAAGAGTCCATTTTCTTACAGTACCTACATAAATAAAAATGTTGTATATTCACTTAAAATGACTTATACAGGTACTTTTTTAAAGATTATATTTCTATTAATTTGCGTTTGCGTTTGCTTAACTGCATTTTATTTCTATAAATATCTTTAATTGTTAAATTTCAAATAGGACATTTAACAATATTTCGTTTTGAATCGTATCCATATGTTTTTTGACATTGAATGTAACAATTATATCATTCTTTGAAAAACGCTAATATCAAAATAATTTCACATAAAAAATAAAATTCGTCCACATAATCATCGAAATGATATAATTTATTCTATCAGATAGAATTTATGTTTATATTAATGGCGAATTGTTTCACTCGCCTTGAACTCCAACCAGTCGCATTATTTTCATCTGCAAACAATTTATAATTCCTCGTGCTTGACCTTTATCGTTTATTTATAAAATCCAATTTTAAATATACATACTCTGAATTTTCTTCTTTTGTCTTTTGGAATTATTCGGCTGTTATTTTAATCCAGTTATATAATATTAAATTTGTGAACGTTCATCTTATAATATTCATTAATATACAAATATTCATTGTTATGTTTGCCTCCACAATAATTCCAATGTCAAGTGCTGTAATGCGGACTTCTAAAAAACATACATAAGTATTGTGTGCCTACTTCATAGGTATTACCAAAAGACATTGGCTTTAATAATTATTCACTTCGAAATAATAGAAAATACTTAATTTTTATGGACCGCTTGAGGTATAAATCTTAATTAGTAAGTAAACACTACGGCTTTGTATAAATGCCATTTACACGTGTTTCACCGTCTTGTAAATAGTTACCGTAGTTTACCAATTTATTTAGTCGTATTGATTTAAATGTAATGTAAAATTAAAGTTTCTCATAACTGAATCGATAGATCACTTTGTTAATGGTCATGTATTGCCAAAGCAAATGCAAAATAACCATTTTTATCAACTTATAATAAACTTTGATAGCAATAAACTGTGTGACAATAAATTAAAATGGTTATGTACTCACTTTATTTCAAAGACCTCCAATAAGCTGCCTCGAACAGGAAACACGATTTTAAAAAAAACAATTGACACATTTCCCATCACGGGCTCCGCACAATTTTCCGATTTTCCTTTGTTTTACTTTCCGAATAGGTCATATTTTCGTATTGATATTTAACTCTTACGTTTAAAATTATATTATGAACATATTCTCTCGGTGTATAAAAAAGAAATCATAATTATGCTGTATACAGTTCGATGATGCTTTCAAGTAAAAATAAGTTTGGACAAAAATATCAATAAAATTATAAACGAAGACAAAAAATATGATCAAACGGTTATTTATTTATTACGCGTCGCTGATTTTTTTGTTTATGTTTTGATCCTGTTAACCAATAATAAATATTTTAATAATATACCACACACAATTACGACCGAAAGTCATAAACAATGACTTCAACTGCAATAGTATTTGTTATTGTAGTTGACATTTTGACGCCACGCTATCCGGTAACAATTTTATTTAACAATACAAAAACAAAACTCTCACTCCAACCAAAATATTGCTAGTCAACGAATATTTTTAAATTTGTAAATCTCTTTTGCCGTGACGTATTTTTTATTCTGGCGGAAAATAACGACTTCATAATTTATGCACATTGCCGTCCGACTTAACTGTGCAATCAACTTTTTTCAACTTTATTGATTAATCGGAAATTTAAAAAAAAAAACTTCACCCATCACCTTTAACATTATAATACACACATTTTTGTTAGAACACTTCACAAACTTTTTCATACCTCTTTAGCAAATTCTTATTTTTTCCAAACATATGGTTATTTAAATATTATCCTTGTTTTCACCAATTAATTAAAACAAGGTTCAAAATACGAAACTCTATAACAAGATATAAACGTAAATTTTCAATTTATTATTCAATTCTCTCTTGTGTCATTGAATTTATCTGTTGTATTATAATTTTTCATTTGAAAATTATAATATTACCAATAGCTTGTAAAAACAGCTTGGCTTTCCGATTTCAAAATCTAGTAAATGTGTCCACAAAAAATCTTCAGCATAATTAAAAAGCATGTCCTGCTTTCCACCAACACAAATTTGACAATATGCAATGTTGAGTTCACTTATATGTGCACTGATTTCACACACAATTTCAACAGTAGTGTGAGTATGTATTATCACCTATAAACAACAGAATTGCAGAGACCGAGTTTCTACAGAAAAACAGTTTCTAGTTTTTAAAATTGGGCAGTCGAGCTATGGTTTAAGCATGATATGTAAAGGAGAAAACGTTTTTTCATATTTAGTTTATTTTACTGATTTTTTTTCATTGACAGATTTTGTGCGTGTTCCTGTGCTTCGCTGTGTTGGCACTTTGTGCACCTCACGATGACACCGATCCTTCAGCCAGTCTTTACGGTGGAGAGAGTTACAACGTCAAGCCCGGAGATAACAACCAAATCAAGCTTCTCCTCCTCAAGAAATTGCTCCTGAAGAAGAAATTGCTCTTCGGCTGAACAGCAAAGATACAAACTCCCTAGATAATTAATAATATATTTAAAAATAAGTTGAATGTAATTTTTTTATCAATATTTGATTATTAGAATTACAATGTTTTGTAAATCGTTTACATATTATTTTACCATATATCAGTGATAAATTGTATGTGTAAATCAGCCATAAAATGTTAATAAAAAATGTATAAATGACACCTTTTGAATAAAATTTAAAAAACAGGAAAAATATTTTTTATTTTCTCATCTAAATACAATATCTGATGTACTCCAAGAATTATCATAAACATAATATATATTATATTTTTGTAATCCATATAATGGCGGAAAATGGGAGCTAAAAGTAAGAGTGTATCCATGTTCAACAAGCTTTCTTAGTGAAATTTAAAGGTTTTTTTATTATTCACCATCTCTGATGATAAGACGAAAAAATGAAACACTAGTATCAATGTTTGACTATATTTTTTTTAACAAATTCTTAAAGAAGCATTGGTATATTGGTATGAATTTTTGAAGTTGTGTGGTACCATTGTTTTCTTTGCATCAAAAAATTATGACATTGGTATTGTAAAATGAACAAATTTTCTTAAACTACTAATTAACTCATAAATTGGTTACCAGCTGTAAATCTGTTTTCTCCCGGTTCAAAAGCAAGTTCACTTCAGGCCTGATAAATTTACTTTCAGTAGATTAAAAATACTTTTTGAATTAAATAATGGCTAATCCCATTTGGCATGCCACGTTGCTGTGCTATTCCCATGCTTCTATGCTTAGTCTCTCCAAAAAAGAGAGGCCGAGCAACTGATAATCAGCCAGTTGTAGAAAAAATTCTATCGAGATACTTCTATTGGGAATATGTATGCTACACATGAAGCAGACATTGTTGAAATAATGAGCAAAATATTTTTATCTACTGGATGATTATAAGATTATGAGAAAGAAAATGATTTTCTTCAATAGGTGTGTAAAAGGTAAGGAGTCCTCTTTCATGATGTCATCTTTTTTTCTAAGTGACACTTCCATAAAAATATTGTTGTACTTCGCATAACCTTTCACAATTTATCGACATTTATAAACAATTGTGGTGAACAAATGTCTAATCTAAAAATCCTGTAAAAATATCAGAACAGCAAATTGTCATTTCCGTTGGAAAATTGTAAATAATATGCCAATGCGTTTTCGACTTTTTGTATAATTAATACTTAAATGCATGCAAAATAACACAACTGACAAAAATTATGATCAAGTATATATATTTAATACCGATTACGTTTTTTTTTAAATTTTCGTTTTAATTTGATAACGTTACTTTAAATGATTTTTATGCTCCCCTGAAAAATTTAGATTTTGCAATGGAAACGACGAAATGCTTTCTTACATGAGAGAGGGTTGTAGATAAATCTAAAATTGTTCTCCATTTCAATTAGAAATCAACAAATTAAACAATTATTTAAATTATTTATGCCTTTTTATTTCAGTTTTATATTTTCTCTGTACAAAAAATAATAGTAGTGAATAACAATATTTAATGGACAAATTTAAAGTTCTACATATTATATTATTTCCATAATTTACAAGTAAAATATGATTTTTATAATTTAGTTAAATTCTATTTAACTATAAACTAATTAATTATTTTTATAAACAAAATAGGCTTACTTGGTATTTATTAACTTTTAATGAAAGACATATTGAACAATAATAATATATTGACTTCTATAAAAGAATGGTGGAACATGTTTTCATTACAATGCATGAAATACAAAACATTTTAGTAGATAATGTTATACCTAATTTAACAACTACTCAAATTTCAATACAGGTAATGAAATAGCGAAATTCAATTATATTAAAAGAATTATAATTAAGTGTAAACTATAATAAAATATCTAATTTATGTGAAAAGTCTTACCAAAGCATACATGAAAACCTCGATATAACGGACTTTGGATTAAATAGACAAAATGTCAAGTCATGTTTGAAAATTGTTATCCCGTTAACTATATGTTTAATCCAAGAGTCATAATTCATTAGATAGCAATATTCCGAGCATGATTAGCAAGTAATCACACAGCCGCAGCAGTTGCAACAAGTACTGTCCGATGATTTGACGTCTGCTAATCATGGTAAACTTCACTGGCATTGCATATAAATATTTGATTTTGGTTATTTTCTCAATAATTAAAAAAAACGCATTCGGAAAGCTAACTTTATTATATTATTTATATCGATCAGTTGATAATTTTCGCGATGAGCGAAACCGAACCTTACCATTATAAAAATGTTAAATTAGTACAAAAAGTATTGTTTTATTTTTTTAAATATAATACCTTTCCACCAAGAGTTGACAGTTAACAACTTAAAAGTAATTATGTATTGGACTTCACCACCGCATAAGTCCGTTATATCTTTTATCAAAGTTTTACTGTAATATAATCTTATTATAATTCAAATTTAATATAATAACAATGAATCACATAATTTACATTATCGACTGAGTATGCTTGATGGGACTTCAATATCAAATTTCAATCATTCAAATTTTGTATACTTTCATAAATTTTTTCACTAAAGACCTGATTGAGAACCAAGAGTCAGCTCGAGTTCATCTGAGGCTGAATGCTTGAAGATTTCGAAAGCGAAAAACCCGGGTCATATGTGACAAAAATTATGTAAGTGTACAAAATTTGAATGATTCAAATTTGAATGACACTATCTCTAAATGAATATATTGCGATTAATACTGACGTATCAAATGCTATAAATGAGTCGTCCTTTTTCCAAAGTGGGTCAAGATTCAATACAATTTTTTTTAAATTCAATGGAGCAGGTAAACCGGGTAATTTAATATAAAAAGAATGTTCAAAGCAGTGAAAGAATCATTCAGTTAGATAGAAGACTTTTAAGTGTCTTTTTTTTTGATTCAAATTTGAATGACACTATCTCTAAATGAATATATTGCGATTAATACTGACGTATCAAATGCTATAAATGAGTTGTCCTTTTTCCAAAGTGGGTCAAGATTCAATACAAATTTTTTTAAATTCAATGGAGCAGGTAATTTTTTTATTTCAAAAATAATTTTTAAGCAATTTAATATAAAAAAGAATGTTCAAAGCAGTGAAAGAATCATTCAGTTAGATAGAAGACTTTTCTTAATTCTAGTAAAGTAAAAATAATAAATTATCATCTCATCGTCAGAAACTATCTGTCAAGATTGGTGTGATGCCAAAAGCTATTAAATATAATTGTTGTGGAACTCAATACTCAATATGTTTACCTTATTATAATGAAGATCTACCAAATAAATATCAATCCAATCATTCATCTAATTATATTTATTAATCACCATCATTGGAGAATCTCAAATCCAAGTCTAAGTTGATTATCTGTAGTTATTTAAATTCTGCTAAAAGTTATAAGCAGTTCAATAAAATAAAGAAAGAAAATATTTATACTAAATTAATGTTACATTACTTACATTCAATTGGTTTTCAAATTTTCAGACTGCATGATTAAACCGTCTTAAATTTTCACCTCTAGTATAATAAAATATGAGCCACAAATGTGTGTATCTACTTTTGGTGTACATAGGGTGAGTTTAGTACAAAAATGTTAAATTAAGTCTCAATTTTTTTCTCTTAAAAACATACCTTAGATAAGCGTGATTGTTAGGTAATGTTCAAGACATAATGCCAATTATTGCAATAGTTTCTTCAATCACAATACTTTCAAATGGATCCTTCCAATTCTTGTGAGAATTCCGAATTTAACAACCCACTCTAAAAAGGCGTGTAGTGATTGTCTAACAATCTACCTTCATAAAAATATCCACCGTTAAATATATAATTAACGACTGGGTGTGGCTAGAGAAGATTAAACACTATGTTCATAGTTTTAAGAATGCAAAGTCAAAATAATTGAACTTTGGCAAAATAGTGACTAAATTAACAATAAGAAGTAAACTAAATTGAAAATAATCTCCTCTGAAATACCTGAAATCATCAAATAATCTTCCAATACTGAAGTCGTTTTAATATGATAATGTAATTGTAATAATTGAAATGAAAAATCACTAATTTACCTTGCAGATTTAATAGATAAGAACTTTTAAAAAAATCTAACATCAATCGATCATTGTGAATTAAAATAAGTTCAAAGTACTTTAAAATTTTAACTAGGATAACCTTATACAGGAATAAAATAGAATCTTAATTTATATTACTATACTTATGCAAGAAAATTTATTTCTATATTCGGTAGATGTACAAAGGCAGTGTTACCATTCATCAGGTATATAATTTTTATTATACGTTAGGTATTTGCCAATATGATCTTAGCCACAAAATATTAATATAGTTAATTTTTAATAGCTACATACGTTTACAAAATTATTTAGAATGTGTTCTTAAGTATATTTAAATTTCTGCTGACTGTTCTCGGTATTTTAAGTAAAATAACACAGTTCAAATGGTAATATTGCTTTAAAGTACGTATCATTTTACAATAAGATGTTTTTTGTATCATATGGTGAGAATGATTGAAAATGACAATTCAAAAAAGTCAATGATTTCTATATAAAGCTGAAAATATGATGATAGGTATCACCTTTTATTAAAATGTATTATAGAAAGAACTTGGTTAGTGATACATTATGAAATATATCACACCTGAATGAAAAAATTTTCGTATATTTTGGATTAAAAGTCAAGGAAGACTTAAATTATATTATATTTTCTATTTTGCCGTATCATATGCTTAAGGTTGCATTTGTAAAAAAAATCTTGTTAAAAATATATCAAATATAGCTAGTGATAGAGGTTTCTACTCAATTGAATCATTTAAAAATTATGAATGGGTAGATATTAATCTATTGATAGTGGCTAAAAAGTTAAGCCACAATGAATACTTGTCTATATTAGATATAGCATTCTAAAATATGGTAATCAATTTAATAATTGACTTTGATCCCATTGTTCTATAGTAACTTAAAAAAATAATAGAAAATATTCGTAGAGTAAAGAAAATACTTAATAAGTGTGTTTCTTATCCATTAGAAGTCAAACTATTTAAACCAGTCAACTTATTTCAAATGATATGAATTTGAAATTTTCAAACATCTATTTCCCACATTTTAAGAGTAAACATTATTATAAGGGGAAGTCTGTACACCACACCCTAATCGAGGAGAAAGTGTTCAAAACTATGTGATGATGTGTTACTAGAGTAGAATATGTGATGTCACAAAACCAACAAAATAAACACAATGTTTTTTTGGGATTAAAATAATTCATGATAACAAGATAACACTTTTAGTGAAGAGGGGGTTCAAAAATGTGAATGATTTAAATGGGGAGCAATTTTTTTTGATAAAATGTGATGACGGAGTATCAAAAAAATACCCAAAATTAAAAATGTACTCAATTAATCCATGGCGTTTCAAACACATTCATCATTCATAGGTCATGATATATTCGAAATGGAATCAATATAGTGATACAGACTCATACCTTTTTTTGTGTTTATGTAGATAACTTTTTATGAATCTAATTATTTATGTTCATAAGTAGTTGTTAAAACTTGCACCATTTTCATGAGACATAAAACTATTAGGTACCCATATTAAACATAGAAAAAAAAGCTTACTGACTAAACAACAAAATGTGGCCTCAGCGGTTTGAAAGCAATGTACATAAAAGAAATTACATTATTGAATATATTTTATTATATACACAATATTACAGCACAAAACAATAGCACATGATAATTTTAATGTAAGTATTAAAAATACATTAGTATTTGTGTGTTAGGTTATGATTAACCCAGCGTAGCACATTTCTTAGATCCGTGGAATATGTTATAAATTTTATCTAGACACAAAATAAATTTCGTAACTTATCATAATATGTATTAAATATTGGATGTCTCATTTTAATAGCATTCATAAACCACACCAGGCAGACTGCAAGTCGAAGTAGTGTTCAGAATCCCCGAACTGTCCCTTCAATCTCGTTGAATAACGATCAGAGTGGAGCAGGCATTGTGTGCCTGGATGATAGAATCGGTGAATTGTTCATCGTATTTTATCTTACAGGAAACCTTGAGGATGCTGCCTAAAGAATAGGTGCCGGGGAAAGTGCAAGCGACTTGCAGCGGTACATTGGCGCTGTCGAGACCTGCCAACGGCACCTGTATTCCTCCTGTATCGTTGCCTCCGGCGCCTACCCAGGTGACCCCAGCACATTTATTGTTTTGACTGAAAGAGAAAAATAAAAACCGACATTACACTACTGTCAAAATAAAATTGGAAATCATTTACTCAGACTGTTGGCATTAACATCATACAAAATATAAAAGTTAATTTCAAATGCTTCACTTTAAATCAAATATTTTAAAGAAGTATTTTACCTTTTTGGACTAGATGTGTCTGCTGTAGAAATGATAGCTACTACAGATTTAGTTGAACAATTGACTAAATGGACTTTCACCGGCACTAAGCATATACGATGCCTTTGGAAATTATGTCCGACTTCAAGCTGGTGCTCCAAGGCGAACGTGACGAGCCTCTCGTCTTCCTCGGACAGGCTCATCTTACTGGAACTGCTGAGGATTCCGGCTGGGACTTCGCTGCCGAATAATTTGATCGGAGCAGCTTCGCTGCCCCTCAAAGCGTCGACGGAAACGATACTGGACATTTTTACATTCAATTTATTCAAGTTCAAATGATGCTGACCGACGGCGACTCGTTGAAGTCCTCCGTTTTCTGTGATATCCGCTTTCCATCTAATTACTAATGTGGAATTGATCGATTGATTATCTAAGGCAGTGTTTTCTATTAGATTACACATTTCGTTGGACAGTTCACTTCCGTCAAATGGGGAAGCAGAATCGGTGACAAAATTTGCATAAGGCTTCTCCTTGATAGAGATGACATTGGAATTTTGATCGAGGCTCACATCGGATGAAACTATTTCTCCGTCATTTCTGAAAGCCGAACTTCTTCTAGCGCGCATTATCATGTGTAAAGTTTCTTGACTGTGAAGGGTTTTAATATCTTGATGAATGGGCACAAATCCATCGAGTGTCCAACTTTGGCTGAGCAACGACACTTGCTGTATCGTCACCGTAGTAAGGATACCGTGATGTATTTGATTCGCATTTTTAACTTGTATTGGAATATTGAGAGCTTCTTCGTATTTTGAATTATTTCTATCCGGTCTTAATGATTGTTTTGGTGTTGCCGAAACTTGAACGGAATCCTAAAGAAAAATTATATTATTCAGTTTAAAGTATACCAGGATTAATTTGCGATGGGTATGACACATGATAGTAAAAAATGTCACGGTAGACAGTGTCATTCATACAGAAGCTTTCTGATGCATAGTGGTGTCTTACGGTGGCAATTCCAACAGAAAAAATATTTCAATTTAAAGGTTTATTTCTCAAAGAAAAGCAGTTTATAATATCTCCTGTTTATCAATAACGTTACTACAATACACATAACAGGAAAAATATGAGCATATTGCCTTATATATATTACTGAGGTATGAAATATGAAAAATAATAGACATGAAATTATATGAAATTAATTATACATACCAGTGTCTGAATATTCCACGTGTGCCTGAGAAGTCTGTGCTTGGGCAAAGAGTTGGCTTGACTATTCTCATAATAAAACAAAGCATTTAAAATGTGGCTGCCAGTTTGGAGGGGAGCTTGCAACCACAGGACAGCTGTATGCACTTGACCTGCACCTAATGTGTCCAGAACTTTAACGCAATGTCTGTTTCTTATTCTCTTTTCTCTATCCATTGTTTGTTGGCGTTCATCTACAAAATCCATGAGAAAAATATTATTACAGTGAAACCACGATTTCTCGTTTATTAAGGCCCCCTCAGCAAAACGATGAATGTGAGAATGACAGGTTGGTCTTCCACTGTATAATGAATCCTGATTTTTTTCAGAGAAAGTGGATTTCAATATAGGACGATTATTTAACACAGATATCACTGTTGATTCTGATATAGACAAATTGTAAAAATATTAAATTCTGATAACATTAATTACTTCATTACATATTTACAGAAAATTAGCTCTAACAATACTCGTGTCAAACATACTTAATTAATTAATCAAATTATTTTATTTCACTTAAATAAGTTTTAATTTTGTATTATCACAAAGTAACTGACAAATTAAGTATAAGTTCTCACATAAACAATTTTTTTATGATAAAATAAATGGTATATGCCGTTTATGGATACACACCTTGTATGAGAGGCGGTTTTAAGTATCTGGACTCCAAAAGAACTGTAAACGGAATTTCATTTTCCACCGATAAAGAAATATGTTGAGGATGTGAAGTCGCCATGTACAATGACTTTAAGGCCACTCGACCGGCATTACGGAATTCTACATTTACTCGTTGAAGTTCCCCACACAACAATTGCGGACTTACTTCAGTAAATGTTACCTGAAAGAAAGAAGACAAAAAAAATATTAATTGTTCCTAATTTTAGAGCTAAAATTGGCTGCAGCATATAGTACATCTTCCATAATTATATGTGAAACTTATTATTTTAATTGGACTTATTAAATTCCAAATAGCGAGACAATTATTTTTTACAATGCTGTACAGAATTCGATTTCTCCCGGTCTCTAGAAATTGAAGACAATTTTTCTACAACGTCTCATCTGCATCTTGGCTTTGGAATCAGGATTTCTTCTTCGACCTTATCATTCAATTAAAAATAAAAATAACGAATAGCTGCTCAGTAATTTGTGAAATATTTAGTAGTAGAAACTACTAACAGTAGAAAAGTATTATTTCAAATAAAAAGCTTGAATATTAGAAAATGATAATCTATATTGTATACTTTAATACCACACAATAACTGCATCAATATTATTGTTTCAGACAATAACTGTCTGTTGGATCGTTTAAAAAACAAGAATAGACTTGATTTGTAGGAAAAACAATATGATATATCTCATTAGATGCCATTCAATCTAATTTACATGTATAAATATAACACAGTTTTTGGTCTATTTAAGATGGATAATGTTTTATCGAACCGGTATTATGATTTACAATAATAATTACCTGTAAACAAGGTGCAGGTGGTACAACAACAATATCGAGTCTTTTATCAACACCGTATTGCAATTCAGTTGAACTCTCTTTGACTCCTTTTAATTTGGGTCCTCTAATTTTGAATACCTGCTTTCCTAGAACCGACATTCCCCTGGCGGAAACTGCATCTTCCCCGACAGGTATCGGGTTGCAGAGCCTTGAAAGAAAGAAACGTACGAATAAGTCCAACACATCTTGCAGTCTGGTAATCTGAATATTTTTCTGAGAGTCAACTTACTTATAAGCTACTCCGACGAGAGAAAGTTCTCCCGGATGAAGAGGTGTGAGGCTCAGCGAAATTCCTGTCAACTTATCACTGTACATAACGAGGATGGGAACTTTCTGCGTGACTACAACCGACTTATCATATTCTCTCGCGGCGGCCACACAACTTTCATTTGAAAACACTGCTTCATCTGCCGCACCTTCGCTTGTTGAATTATTCTTTTGAGATTTAAACTGCCACAAAAGCTGCACATCAGTAACGGTCACATCAATTTGTAATGGATTTTGAAGATGGGCTAATACGTGAATAGGTTCTGAAATATAAATAATATTGATTGTTTGAGATTACACGAAATAATAAAAAAGCTTGACAGATTTATCAAAAACAATGTTTAAAACTCAGTTTTTTTTACACACAAACCTTTTTGATTCCTTGGCATTCTCACTGTGAAGAGCTGTCACAGTATGGACAGACTATAATTGGTTGCACATTTTCTTTAGACAATAACAGAGCTCGCAATATGCACAACAAATTTTAAGTATAAGTTATAATTACTCTCACTCATCACAGGAATCCAAATTCCATATACCCCGTAAAAAGTCTGTGGAAAAAGTCTGGCTGAAGCCAAAAAGATCTCGATTATGTATTGGCTAACTGACAGCTCAATAGGTTGCTATAGCATGCATGCTTGTCCTGTGCAGTATGAAAGATATCTTAGATATTCTCACTCTGAACATTCGCCTAAAAGGTCGCTATGTAGTGCTATCATAATTAATGTATATCTATATAATTTAAGACATCGACTGAGGGTGCTTGATGGAATTTCAATATCAAATTTGAAATTTCAATAATAAATTGAAAGAAAAAGTAAGTTTATAGAGTAGTTAATATCAATCGATCCGTGTAAATCTCATCAGAACACTATGGTAAGTATGAAAATTAAAATTAAATTTACCTCCTTGAGGAGCAACAGGATTCGTAGAGTTATCAGTAGTGCTGCAGAACAGTGAAAGAGAAGGCTTGAAGATCATAGGAGGAGCGCCTCTAGCCTTGTATAAGAGCATTTCTTCAAGCGAGCCCCAAGGTTTATCAGAAGACTGGGGAGCGGCTATCAATGGAGTACCAGAAGCAGCCAGTCGGCCTGGAGAAAGAGCGGGAGCTTCTCCACCGCATAGAACAGCTGTCATATTGCTGTCCAGGATCGGGACAGGAAGAATGGGAAGAATACCCTGCTGGTCACTTTCATGAACAATCCATTGCTGAAAAAGATTATTTTGTTAAACTGTGTGGAATTACAACAAAATAGATATGATAATATAATCTAAGTACGATCTAAAAGCAAATTGTCAATAAGTGAATCGTGAACCACTTTGTATGTAAAAAATAAATAAATATTATTAACAAAGTCATCAATTTAAACCTGATGGACATGAAGATATTCTCTTAAGAAAGCAGCTTGTTGCGGAGGAGGTTGTAAAGATCTAGGAGCCAGCAAAGAGGATAGCGCTTGCGTAGCAGCTTCCCAAGACTTCACCTGTCCTGCCAATCGACCGACTGCAAATTCGATGTGATCAGTTGCTAATCGCCATCCTCCACCTCGATATACCTGTAAATTTGGACAAATGGTATTTTTAAAAACTATAGTATCATGCCAAGCGCAATGGATAAATTATATACAGACGATTTTGCTTAAATGGGCCATCGGTTAATTAGGAAAAAAACTTATTTGGACCAAATCCCAAGGAATGGAAACTAAACCAAGGAACTAACAATAATTTACATCATTTTTACTATAAAAAAAGATGTGTGTGTGAGTTATCATAATAGGGACAGCAGACAAATGGTATTTAATGATTTTTTTTAACAAATGTTTGATAGCTACAATAGAACATTTTTATGGCTCAACTATAGTCTGAAGATGAGTATATCAAAACTCACTGCAACAGGAAAAGAAAAATTTAGATTATTGAAGTAAAAATCTTCCTCGCTTTGTTTGATGCAAGATGTGCACTAAATAAACAATAGTCTATTCTGCCCACTCATGTCAAGAATACATTCACTGTTTGCTTACTTGATAAGCTTGGCGATAACATCTTAGTGAATGTTTTCTCTGTCCGGCTTTAGAATAACGATGACCAGCAAGCACCATGTGAAAAGCGTATTTCCTTGGCAAAGCTCTTCGAAGGGGACCAGCAAGGAAACATAGCGCAGCCTGTTCCAGAAGTATTGCACTACGCAAGTCACAATCTTCAGAAGTCATCCGTATGAGCTGTTTGGCGGCTTCCCCGTGAAGTCCTTTGCTGGTGAGGCACTGAGCCGAGAGTAAACTCGCTCTGACAGCGTACTGTGGCATTCTGAAAGTTATATCATCGACGAAATAAATCCCAACTCAAAATAAAGGGCCGGTTTCACTGATTGTAAGCATTTTCAACTGATTATATCTGTCGATTTTGGAATAAATTGTGTCAAATCAAGAGAAAACAACGATAGAACTAATTAATATATGTAAAACATCAACAAAATAGTCTAACAAGGAAGGATTCAGTCAATCAAATATGATTACCTATACTTCTGAAACCTTCTACAAAATATATCTTTTTTTTTTTTTTGAATAACTAAATTTTTAATTTAATTTTATATTAAATATACCAATATTTAAAGCAGTATTGTTCTACAGATCATTTAGTTAGTGCAGATTGGTTATAGTTTTCAGAGAAGAAAGTTATGAACTCAATCACTTTAATACATAAACTAAAATAATAATTAATTTATTATGAATTAAATGATTAAATAATAGATTAAGTACCTGCAGGAATTCATGTATGTCATGATACTCTCTTCCATATAGTCAAATGTCTTCCTCGATGGTTCATTTGCCATGAAAGCACTCAGGGCAGCCATTTCAAGTGCCCCTGCATAGCATAGCCATGCTCCATCAGCACTATACTCTCGTTTTGCAGTGTGATAGGCTTGAAATGCAGCATTCCACTGGCCGAGCATGAACCAGATGTCGCCCAAACGCCTCAACTGTAGCTCAGCACAGTCACCTATGTATCTGTTGAATCAAACCACCAAACAGGTCATTCGCTGCATATAATTAGATTGTCCTATTCAACCCATTGATTCCTGAATGTATACACTTAATTGTTTAATTAACTTATCTTTGATAACAATATTAAAATAAAACAAATGATTTATTAAAACAAAGCAGTATTGGAATTCATGCTAATTTGATGTAGTTATGGCACAATGAGTTAAAGTATTCCAGAAAAACTTCCACTCTTGTTTGCTTGAAGATTCCATTTAAGAAGCACCATATTATGGGTTCCAAATAAAGTTGAACATTCACCAATTATTGTTCCTTGATGTATCGTTTTTTCTAATACTTCTCATGAACATCTGTGTTCAGTGGAGAGTTTGATGTTTCAATTCTGGGTATTTTCATCATGTGACATATACGTACATCAATACTCTCTGAAAAGTTAAAAATTGCTGTATCCCAAGGTATAATATAAATTAAGACTACGGCGAGGCATCAATCCGACATCAAATAATATAATAGCTATACAGTTACATACACCAATGACCTGAAATTGTAAGAACATAACTTACACAATAGAATTATCTGGCGCATTCGTTCCAGGCTTGTTCGTACCAAACCATCTTTTGGTCGCACTTAATAGAGAGCGACTCACTCCTTTCTTATTGGATATCTGAAAAATTAATAAATATTTATGGTAATTTTTAACTATAGAAGAGATTTTAAATCTACAATTAGTTTATCGTTAAATTTTAATCGATATGTCAAAAGTTTTAAGTCCTTTTCACTCTATAATTAAAATGAGCATCAAGGTAATGCTATAAATTTAATATATTTAGAACAAAGCAAACATGGTCAAAAAAACAGTGGAAACAACAATAAATAATATTTCATCTTACCACATCTTGAAGTTGATATATTTGACGCTCGAAATATGGCAACAATGCTTTCAAAGCAAAATCTTGTACAAAAGTTCTGATATTATCTATGTCTTGAGTGGTCAAATTGAGTCCGTGAACAATACCAATGCCTCCATTAGGTGACGTAGGCTCCCATACATTGGGATTGATGATTCCGCTTTCTCCTTCAATGCTGGTCGTCATGGATTCAGACTGCAAAAGAATTCAGTGGTAGAGTACCATTTAGTGTGTTTCTAAAATAATAATTTTATCAAAATAACAATATTAATGTTACATAGAGTATTTCTAATCACTGCAAATATGTAATTTTATTTGTACATTTATGCTGTCAAACTTTTTCTCATGGATGACATCGGCCATAGCACTCATTTATAAGCAATTTGTTTTACCGAAGATGTTGTCTGGAGGAACAGACTTGGTTCTTAAATTTTCTCATCAAGATTGTATCATGTTCATTTTCTTATTTAAACATCATAAAATTACCAGGTTAGCCAAAACGACAGTTCAATTGGGACATTCATGAAATTCAGCTGGATATATCATACTGCAGGGTGAAATATTCAGTACCTAATTATCATTCCAGGTTATGGATTAAATTCAAGCAAGACTTTGAATATATATATATGTATATATTGAAATGAGATATTACAAACATGGAGAGCATTATGAAAGTAAATTAATGATTTAAGTGTATTTATGAATATGACAGACAAAACACAGGCTGTTAGCTTTGATAAATAGCACTGTGGGCTCCATATAACGGCATTCTATTGTTACACAACTAAGTTAGAAGAAATATCATAGCATAACAGAACGTAAGATTTTCACTAAAAATCCTCAAATTATATGGGTTATAAAATGTCACATTTCATTCTGACATCACAAATGTAACCTTGATATAGCACACAGTCAAGCATCCTAATGGATATTTCAAATACTGCATGAAAGAAGTGTTTTTCACGTGAGAAGCAAAACAAAAAATGATAAAACAATCGAATAAAAACTTTTTGTAATTTAAAACTATCTTTTATGTGCTTTAACAAGTTATTGTGAAACCTTTGATTTGTATAATCTCCAATGCATATCAACTATACATTAAATAGTTTCATTTATTATGAAAACACACTAAAAAGGGTTAAGAAGTAACAATAACAGAATATTAATTTCACTGCTGAATATTCTGAGAATTTAATTTTATATTTCAGCAAAACATCACATATAAATATATTATATATGTCACATTTCCCCACAAAGACATGAACAATAATTTTCAGACGCAATAACAGTCGAAAGCTTCGAATAAAGGGCGACAGAAAGCGGCAGATGTAAACCTGCAAGCTATTGGCCGCATCAAAGGCGCCAGCCTCCTCTGAAGGGCTCAGCGGATGAACCTGAACTGTGACGGCGCCGCCTTCCGTCATCTGCATCCCCACCGAACTGCTCAGAGTGTTCATATCGCCCAGATTTGTCGGCATACTTGTCACAGCACTCGTATCTGCCGGCGTTCGAGGAAGACTCTCTTTGTCCGATCCGGACTCCTGTGAACGAGACATAGTTAACATTTAGAAAAATCTGCTCCGAAAAATTGAGAATAAGTTTTTCGGACTATCAATTCTTTTGTATTTGTTTAATTCAGATATTATTTACACATAATGCATATGGCTTATTTCATACGAGTTGCTTTCTATCATTTTATATTCCAGATATAATATTATAGACATAATGCATTTAATTTCTTTCATGAAGCCGTATTTGCAATTTATTTTTTGATTTCAATACTTGTTCCGTACCAAATCTGCTTTACGTATTTTCATGCTTCCAAAACCGTTATTTGCAATTGCTTTAAAAAAGCTACTATCATTCCGAAATTCAACTTACGCAAGCTTGTCCTACCAAAATCAAAATTAGCAGCACTTCTCACATAACATTCAAATAACTGAATCTGAAAACTGTTTCAGTAAGTAACAAGATTAATACAAAGCTAAAGTGGACATAGCATTTTTATTAATATATATTTGATTGGTCAAACTTTGTAAAGCAAATGTCTCACATTCAAATTTAAAAGTTACGATCGTTTCTGTGTGAACTGTTACTGACATTATATAAAGAAAATATCATAAAATAAGATAAGCCAAAAAACCAATTTAAAAATTCCTGATGTTTTGTTTTACATATATAATACACTTGTATTCAATGGTTTATATTATTAGAAAGCGAGATAGTGGTAATTTATTCAAATAGAGTGATATGTATACAAAAAACAATTACATTGTAGTCAGGTTGTCTTATCAGAAATTTGCTCCACGGATCAGGTAACACACTTTTATCTCCTTCATTCAAGTTTCGAGAATTAATTGACAGGAAAAAGCAATTTCCTGCACCATATGTATGCTTCAATGATTCATAATACTTTTCAGCTCTGGAAAAGAAAACAAATGATTTAACTACAAAATTTAACCTTCTCTTACCATTTAAATTATTTACCTTTAATTAGCCATATCCGTTTTTTACTTGAATCAAATGGCATCATACTCTGAGAGCATTCAATGGATGGTTGTCACCAACCTATCAGACAAACGTAATTCACCTCATGTCCAATTCAGGTCTATGTCCCAATACAATGTTCTAGTAAACACCCACCGGAACGCAGTATGTTCATTGTCACAGAGTAAATTGATTTTATGCACATTGATTTATAAGAGTTGGTCATAATGACTTACTTATAAAAGGTTATAAATGTGCAATATATGAAATATGAATATTGTATTGTCTGAAAAACCACCATGGTTCATTAGTTGCAATGTTTTGAAATAATTGATGACAGTTCAAATTATTTTTTTCCAACTGAATTAAACGTATTATTAGATCATTCCATCTGTGTTTTGTAAAGAAATGTGAAATAACTAAAATGCTAGTTTACGATAGAATTAAGTATTTTTGATTCAAAAGGGCTCAGTAGCCATTGAACAAAATCAAGAGTTTGAAGAAACTTGTCTTGAGTTTTAAACTATTTTGAAGCAGCACTGATGGCCACACTGTGTAAAAATTAAATATTCATAAGAATCGTCTCGAATTATGCTATAAAAGATATTTTTATAAAAATTTAACTTTGCTTCTGACCGTCTTGTACCCTCAGTAGATGGTTTTTTTTTGTGAAAATAACTTAAATTCGATCTTCATAACATAGGGAAAACAAAATATTAAACAAAACATAGCAGGTATTAACACTTCATCCGACAATAATAAGCACACTACAAAAATAGTAAAAATATACCCGCCCAGTATATGAGATCACCATTAGCTGAAACAGATATCGCGCTTTCCCGTGCATGTGTTAATTATCTCTTATAAATTTAAAAATAGTTTGTTATAAACATGAAGCCTAGAAGAAATAAAATTTGCCATTTTTACAAATCAATATTAGTGAAAGGGTTGATTCAGCCTTTTTACAAAAAACACATAAATATAGCTTACTTATCAATATTTCCTTCTAAGGAGTCGTGAAGCAGCACATAGCACCTAAGGACATTGGTATTAAACCATTTGGGCAACTTTGGCGGAGTGACATTTTGCATTTGAGACAATTGCTGCGCCATATGTCCGATTGTCTCCAGCGGGTTCTGCTCTGATGTGGAAGCGACAAGAAGGCACGCGACAAAATGTTTCGTGAATTCGTGATCGGACGGAAACTGAACATGGAAAAATGTTTCTCGCCATGTTTCAAACCAAGGAGTTGCGTTTGGTATATCAATTTGATAATTTCCTGCAATGTACAAAAAATAGTAGTTATAATAACATGAAAGGATAGTGATAATAACATAACATGAAACTTTCCATGAGTTTTCTTCATTTTCATTAAATCCGCTGCCTTTTTACATTACCACACAGCAACTCCAGGATTTTCTGTCACAAATAGATTGCTTTGCTTCTTCCTAGGTCATATTCGAATTCTTTAGTCATTAAAATATTACATTCTTTGAGCCATTCACAACACATATTCTAACTATAAACATCATCCCAAAACAATTTTGATGTTACAAAATCCACATACAATATACGAGGCAAGAATATAATTATTCTGGGTTTTCAAACAGTGCCATTATATACCACCATAAAGCAATAATAAGATAATTAACATTTTTTCTTGAGTGAGTACAGCAGCTTATATCAAGCAGTCTGAATTCAATTGAATGAGGGTCCAACTGCAGCGAAATCTTGATTATCCGAATTTTTCAAAACAAAGACAAATTTGATGTAATTACGCAAAACAAGTTTTAGTAATGCAGTAGAAAGTGATATAGGAGAAATCATGAAAGTAGTGTCACAAATTTTTGTTGTGTGCTGAATGCGACGAAGACGTCACTGCGTGGTTAAGTTGCGATTCGAACGATCTAGGATTACAAATTTTGAACAATGAGAAAATATCTGCTTCAGAGGAAGAAGGTCAAGAAGATTAAATAAGGGGGAATAAATATATCAATAAAAATTGTTTATACTAAATAGACTTTTTCTTTTCTGTCAATTATGTTTTTTTTCAATTATCCAGACTACCTTCATCGCCAATTAGTCGTTAGTTAATTATGATAATCGAGGTTCTACAGTATTGCTTAATTGTATGGCAGCTCGCAAAGAAAATTTAACTATCTACATAAATATAAAGGGGGAAAAATCTTACCTAATTGTAAATTGACAGTGCCACTGCAAGTAGAATTGACAGATTCGTTCAAAAATTTCCTTGCTAAGATTGGTTGAGGCGGCCGAGTGTTTACATTTGACACTGTCAGTTTTAAATTTCGAACAGTACACTGCGTTCCTGATGAATCTCTTACATGACCTACAAAGAAGTATCATACATTTCTAGGCGATAGCTATTTCTCGATTGCCGCACTTATCAAAATGACGAGTTATTAACATTATTTGACAAATAACATAATATACTAGTATTATCATTGTATTAGATTGATTGATTGATAGAGATTGACATTATATACACCAACATACCTTCAGAATTAAGGCGACAGAATGGTTGAAGCAATTCCACGAAATTAAGATTATTCTTTTGAACGATGGAATCAACCAAGGCGCTATTCATTACCGCAACCATGGGAGAAAATGCATTCTGAATGAACTCCTGTGGTGTTTGAGCCATCGTTAAAGCGAAAATAAAAACTATCCCCAGTGACTGTTATTGCAAAATGCCCGATGTGAATACTGTTCGGGAAAATTTAAATACATCAAATATAGCCAGGTTTATTTTTATCACACTGCAAAAATAAGTAAACATTATTTAATAAGCGAAGGTGACAGCCGCGGATCCGACATATCTGTCAGCTGTGAAGCTCATTGCATAGACAATAATACGAATGTAATGTAACCAGCTCAGTGCTCAACCAAAAAGTTAGGGGTTTAGAAACTAATTCTGATATCTATGGTATTTAAAATGAGGGTTAAGGACTAGAATTTAAATGTTGTTGAATTCTTTTATCAGCCGGAATAGTTAAAGAAATATCATTTTGTCCTTCAAAAAATGTATCACTGAAACAGCGTGGTTCAGTACTACCTACAGCTACTATCTTTAATATTAGTCAAATACTTATTGTCTACTAACAAATTAACCATTGTCATTATATTATATTTAGAATCATCTTGCAAATAACGTTGTAACAATAAATATTTTTCTTGGTTTTGTTTAGCCAATTCAACAAGCATTTTTCCTCGCCCACTTGTCTGCGATGATGTAAATTAAAGATTTTTTTATTATAATTGTACATTGCTTTTAATATTTGAACTAATTATAACGATCCGATTACATAGTAATAAGACTGTCAACACTATTTAAAATGCAATACTGATAACAACGGAAAAAATTACATTTACTTTAGATGATTTCAAAGGCATAATATCGAACATACACCTAAAAGTATAGTTCTCTATGCATACACCTATAAAAAGCATAGAAATATTGTATGGAAAACATGCCTTGTACTCACAATAACAATTTGAGAATGTTTTATTTGTATGATCAACAAAAAAACATCTTTTAAACAATTTATTTGTAGAGCTGCTTACGAACGGCACATTTCTGACTAACGATGTGAAGCTGGGAAAAAACTGGGCTTTTACCCGAGTCTGCACATATTGTATCGCCAAATGTATGGTTATAGTAAGTAAAAGTATAGTTCTCTATGTAGTAGGTACCTAAGTTATTACATGGTTATTACTTTGGTAATTTAGATTGAAGTTTAGTTCTCTATGGATGGAAGTGAGAACCTTTATTCAATATCGGATTCCGTATGACATCTATGTATACTTGTACCAATTTACAGAAATGCTCATGTTTTTATGTGTGAAGTTAAACACATATTTATGTATATGTGCACCTGGCCTCAATATGTTGAAAACACAATGAAACAGTTTATTCCCAATTTTCCATGTTTCTTCCCTCCATTTCAAATTTTCTTGAAACACTTGGTGTGACCAACTGACTATTATTGAGAATAATGTAATAAATAAATATTTGGTCTGCCTGAATGTAAAAATAAGTTTTAGCATAGCCACCACTACAGATAGTATAGATACAGATCGGGCGCGTGCGGTGGTTTTATCTCTTTCTCGCTCAATCACATGAAAAGTGAAGGTGCAAGCGAGATGCAAGGGCATGCGGCGCATGCTCTTGTATCCTTCTTGCTCATACCCAAATTAGGTTGTGCGATAGAGATAGTGATAAGTCCACCGCACGCCGATGATACAGATATATAAGTAAAAGGGGCTTTGGCTGTGGCCATACTAACAAAATTAGTTTTATTTGGCAGAATTATACTTGGTAGGCAAAATCACTCTAGTGGACGGTACTTACACATTTATTTATTTTTCATTTTCATATGAAATTCACCAAGTTTCACCGCTTCATCTATATAGAACTATGTTTTGATCCTTATCTTTCCGTTTGTATAAGGATAAAGATTAGCAGGTGCACTTAGGGGTCATTCTGACGAGAGCTAACAGTGGACTTGGGTATCTACTGTATTGGTTTAATAATATTCATACAATTTTGATAGTCACTACCGTCATTTTTGTATAGGGGGATTCACAAATAAATTATTAAGTATCACCTGAAAAACAAATGGCGTGCCGTTAGCAAAAGATTAATATCACAACACTAAGCACTGATGCAATATCAAACTGTCAAAATTTTAGGGTTAAACAGTTTTCACACAAAATGCCGCTTTGCAGGAAATTAATAATACGAACAAATAACGTCGTGCAGCGCTATTTTTCTGCTAAACAAAATACTTTGCTTGTGGAACTCGAACAAGATATTGCCGAAAAACTTTCTAATAATGTACTAGCACCCGGAAGTCACCCAGGAATTATATCTACAAAGAGGATTGCTCTGCCGGTGGATTTAGTTGATTATGTCAAAATGTCTCTAGCAGACCACCCTATTAAAAATGTTTTGATTGACAGCGAACGTTTGATAAAGTATTTAAAAGGCCGGCACCCGCCTGCTGAACATTGGGAAATTAAACGAAAAACAGAAAATGCAAATAATATATTTGGAACACAAAATTTTAAGTATGAAGGTAAAAGTGAAGACCAAGTAGAGAAAATGTTGGCTTGGCAAAATAAAAAAGTGAAATCATACATGAAGAAGACGGTATATAGATGGAAACCGATAACGTACGACAAATATATGTCATTGCAATATTTGGTAGGCAGAGCCGCCCCGGAATATGCAGCACTGATGAAAATCTTTAGTGAAATTAAACTGAGAGTGAAAGACTTCCACCCGCAAACCTTTTTTGATTTCGGATCTGGTGTCGGCACCGGCGTATGGGCGGCGAGAGAATGTTGGGGTCACTCGATCAACGAGTATTTCACTGTCGATACGTCCAGCGATATGAATAGTTTAGCACGATTTATATTGAGCGAAGGCCGTGCGAATGGAAAGATACCGCTAAAAAAGTTCTTCCAACGCGAATTTTTACCCACAAATCCTCTACCCTATGATGTTGTTCTCAGTGCTTATACTCTGTTTGAACAGCCGTCTTTGCATAGTAGATTACGAACCATTCAAACACTCTGGAAGAAAACGAAAGACTTTATGATTCTCGTGGAGCAAGGAACGAATGCGGGATTCACCCTGCTGAACGAAGCCAGAGATTTTATATTAGATATAAAAGAAGGTCCTCTTGTGGGACATGTTTTTGCTCCTTGTCCGCATGATTCCGCCTGTCCCAGGTATAGCGAAGATGACACCCCTTGCAATTTCGAAGTTCCTTATGTAGGCATGAGACTAACAGAAAAGATTGAGCATCAAAAGGAAATATTTACATATATTATTTTACGAAAGGGAGCACGCAGTGACGATCTTTTCACTTGGCCTCGTATAGTCAGGCCCGTCTTGTTAAGATCTAAACGTGCTATCTGCAGAATGTGTTGCGATGATGGAAAGCTAAGGGAAGTTGTTTTTACTCCTAAAAGACACGGGAAACAAGCGTATGCCTGTGCTAAATTTAGTTCATGGGGAGACATATTACCAGTAAGTCTAGCAGAATTCAATGGCATTGAAGAAGCGTCCAAAGATACACCACCAGAATAAATGTCATTGACCTTCTTTATATTATCTGTAAATTCAGCATTAATGTTTACGGAACAACACGCATGGATAAAAATTTTGGTTCAATCACACGACTTTGATAGAATTTATCATATAGATGCTGGCTGAGGTGAGTTGCTATCTTTTGAATTTAAAATGATGATAGTGTCTAGTAGCATATACTCTAAAAAGAATTTTATTTGGAGTATCCCATATATCCTGCAAAGCATTCTTGCGGGTCATGCTCAGCTATAGAACTTTAAAATCGATGGTCCACTAATAAAGTCAAGTGCATACACTTTATTAAGTACCAATGAATGTGCCGCAGGCAATTTTTTCATGTTTTCTGCTGGCCCTGGAGTGAGTGTTTTCACTATGGTGATTTATCATTTTGACTGGTGAGATGAAATGAAAATTGAGAACCCAGCCACGATCAGCTATAAATGTCACCGAAATGAATTTCTATTGCTTGTCTTGAATATCACAAGAAAACTCGTTGAGAATTGGCTATATGCAACTTGGATGCCTATAATGTGGATCGCCATTCATCACGTTTATTTAATAAATTTAGTTTTGTTACAATTTTCATAGAAGCATTATGATTGAACCAAATCAAGGTATTTCAACTCGGTGGGCCATTCTTGAAATCGTTCATTGAGGTGGCGTTGAAGAAGTTTTTTTAAATAACTAATGAAGATGTAGCATGAAGCACCAGAAAGGTGGTAATTTTTCGGATTTTAAGAGTTTATTATACAATTTTGGGTCCAGAAAAACATGTGGGATTCCAGAATTTCAATCTTCAGTTAACAATGAATGCCTACATGTTACACTGAGCCCCTTGGTATAAATACTTGAGTTTTCTGAGATTAGGGTTTAGCTCTAATCAGACAATAATTGTATCGTTTTAGTTTTATAACCTACTATGAAGTATTTTTGATCTGTTTTATAGTTATTTTTTCATAATTAAAACATTTATTTGCATTTAAGCATTTTTATTTGGACCTGCACTCATTAGACACCCATTCATGCAGTACAGATGAAAGAGCACAGTTTTTTTAACAACAGTGTACTAATGATATGAAATGAAATTTGAATGACGATTCAAAAGCGTAAGACACAGTTTTTCTCTGCTTTAAATTGGCTGTTGGGTGTGAAATCCTTTAGTGTAGATTGAACTTAGAGGGGAAAAAAACTTCGAGTTGTTTTTTTCTTCTATCTAAAATTTTTATTTCTAATTCAGCTTCAAAATACAATTTTAAATGTAGATTTAATAGTTATTCCATGATATAAGCTCAAAAACCACTATACCACCTGCGTCTGAATATGAAAATAAAATCTTGGTAAGTAAGTAACAACCTATAGTGCCTTGCGAATGGCTTTATGTTTAAGTGATGAAAGTTTTGTCAGCCGGCAAGAATACATAGTCTCTGGAAAATTAGATAGAAATCAGTGAAAACACCAAATGAAGATGAGTATTTCTGAAACTGTTAGGACGTTTATTAGATTTTATGAAGAAAACAAAGAATTATAGAGCTAAGATCATTTATTATTTTTACAGTTATTCATATCATTGCCAAATATTAAAGCATGATCACTCAATGTCAACAAAATCGGGTGGGGTTCGATCAGCACTCTGAAATAAAAGTCAAACTAATAACGGGCATAAATCAATCGATAGGTGGAGTCAAAGGTTACAATATCAAATACATTTACAAACAAATATAGCAAAGTTCATAAGTTTATAATAATCTCACACTCCAGATTAATCAATAAACTAATTAATTAAATATAATAATAATATAATGCGGATGATTCTTAATAACTATGAAATAATCAGTTTTATTTTGTGCCACTCACAATTTATTATATTCATTTTTTTAAACCTTCTTAGAAAGAAAGCATTTTTATTTGAAAAAGTGTCAGTAATGTTTCAATAAGTAAAAGGTGTACTTAAAAATCAATCTCATTAAATGTAATTTCTCTCGCACGATCACTGCACAAAACACACATCACGATAAAATAATATTAAAATTTGTAAAATTATACAACACGTCCGCGGAATCTGAAAATATCTCGTATTTGAGTCCCAAGATCCACAGTTGACCGTTTACATTGAATCCCCAATTTCTTGTTGTGTTCCTTTACATAATGAGTATTAAACTATTGAACACCGTCCATACGGCAATATTTATACGGGGCGAGGGTTATAAAAAGCACCACGAAGTTTTTATTCAAAGTTAGTGTTGAACATGTTTATGTTGAGATCTTCAAATGAGGTTGCCCC
This sequence comes from Himalopsyche phryganea, assembly GCA_022494535.1. Lineage (NCBI taxonomy): Eukaryota > Metazoa > Arthropoda > Insecta > Trichoptera > Rhyacophilidae > Himalopsyche > Himalopsyche phryganea. Next base: position 11,828,259 of record JAGVSL010000003.1, read on the forward strand.
TCCTTGGTCCAGCATCTGCAGCATCTCGGATAACTCTTGCGGTTGATGCTGGTGGGATTGGTGACCGGGACCGCCTTCACCGCCGCTGCCTTGCCATGACCACATTCCTGAAAATTTGGCAAGGAATGAACCAAAATCATGTACACATTATAACTTCATATGCATTAAAATATGTAATTTTAAAGATTTCCGACAGCAGAAAAGATTGCTGAATATTTTTGAAGAAGAACGCTATAATGATGGGAAATGACCTATTTTCACTTTATTATATGACTGTTTGTTTTTAAACGGTGTGTGTATACATAAGGGATGTCTAGAGAAATTGTCAGTAAATCCCAAAGAGAGAAAGATAGCCTGGTTCTGTAAAAGATAATTTAAATACAGATAACAAATATTTTTATCTGTATTTTTAAATTGTTAACAGGGCAGAGAAAGTAATAAGCAAATTACTAGTCCTCTCTTAACTACATCCTTTCCTTACCCACTTCGAAGAGGGGTTGAGCGAGTTCTCATAAATACAAATTCTGTTGAGATTAGGAGTCAACATGCAACAGTGCATTGAAAGTGAATGTGGATTAAAATATATCGATAGTTTGCAACAAAAAATCTACCTAGCAATGAGCTAATAAATAATTCATTAATTAGTATTCAATTAAAAAATGATAATTACCCGGGGGTGGGTTATTGGGCTGCTGTTGGTAGTGGTGGTGATGAAGCGGAGGGTGATGTGAAGGTCTTTGATGAAGTTGAGCATAGGTGGGAGGAGGGGCAGCAGGGGACCGAGATGGAGATAAAGGCGCTCCCCCTCCCCCACCGCCTCCTCCTCCGCCGCCGTATTGGTAACCCTCTGTCACTGTTGTACCCTGAAAATATAATACAACACACATGCAATATATTTCACGGTGATTGTAGGCAATGTGAAACATGAACCATATTTTTGTCATAAATTAGACAAAATTTACTTAAAATGCAAAGCTAGAAATCAACCAAGATATACTACATATATTATAGAAGCATTACCTGTCTTATTGAGTTGTTCCAATGGTGTGGCGCTGCAGGGCTGGGCGGTTTGTTAGGAGCATGTGGCGGGGGATTCGGCGCTTGAGGAGACCCGTAAGGTGAAGGGTCATTGCCACCGCCTCCGCCGCCCCCTCCTCCACTTGCACCGCTTCCGCCGTATCCGCCCGCGTACACTCCCTCTGCGTGTCCACTCGGAGGACGCCCGCTGCCTCCACCTCCACCTGAAAGAAATAGATAACATAAATAAATTATTTCAATAAGAATATTCTACTGAATATGATGTAAGAATAATAAAGGTGAAAAGCATTATATAAACTACTATATCTATAAATCTGTTTTCAAAAGAAAGTATTGAAGGTAATTCACTTGTGAATTCGAAGTATTCGAAAATATTAAGGCAATGAGATTTATAATACATGAGAACAAAATAAAAGTGTTTTACTTTGGAACTCACCGGCCAGCAAGTCCTGAGTCATGGCTGCGTGGTGCACGAGCTGCTGCGGTCCAGGTGCAAGGTGATGTGTTGTGTGGTGGGGAGCGTGATGTTGCGCATGATGTGCCGCATGATACAGTCCAGAAGGCGTATCCCTGTGTCTTTGAGCGAGAGAGTAGTCGTATCCTGCCCCCAAAGAATTGTTTCCGGCTCCCGGATCCCCCGCGCTTCCTGCGCTACCTCCTTCAGAGTGCAGCGACCTGATGACAAGGTTATAGTAAAGATTAAAAAGATATCTTCATAGGTGGCAATGTCTGGTTGATGGAAAGGGTATACTTATTATTTTAATAACTAAATACAGATAATAACTACTTTCATTCATCAACATAATTATAGTTAATTTATGTTCTGATTTGAGAAAAGAACTCTATGGATAAACTCGAAGCATAACATAAGAAATGTGAATAGATATTTACTTGGCAGTAGTGTTTGTACAGACAATGTATTCAACATCATCGGTGTAAGGATTCAGAAAGGCAAACGCTGAAGTACGCAGCCACACCCACTCTCTGTTTTTTGCTCGGAAGCGGTACATCAATGATATCACCTGTCCCTTCATTTTCAGAACTAGAAAGAAAACAGAAGAGATTATCAGATAGATCATTTTGATATAAATAGTTGCATAATATTTTATACTCGGTGAAAACTTAAATTTTGGCTGGGTTAATTCATCATTTTTGGATAATTTAGTAGATATATAAATATATTTTAACTAAAATTTAAAAAACGACTGTCGATCATGTTTAATGGATAATGAACAAATGGAACACGAATCGATCTCAACATATTTATCTATTGATTTTTAATTTCTCAAAGACGGAATATACTTGAATTCACTGTGAATAGCATGGAAGGTTTAAAAAATGTCAAATAATGAACTGGTTTATTTCCTAGGTCAACATCCTCATGAACGATACTCATTTTGTAAAGGTTCACAATTAAATCTAGCTAGGTGGTAGATCGGAAACTATTATTAAGCTTCTAAAGGAAAAAATAAAAATAATCACCTTGCTCAAAGTTCTCTTTCATATGCGTCTGGTCTTCCGGGTGGAAGAAGTCAAAACAGCTCTTCCCTAGTAAATCTTGCGGAGTGTAGCTCAGCAATGTTCCCACTCTCTGGTCGACGAAGGAAAATTTTCCATCTAACGAGTGGCGTGAGATGAATTCAGCCTGACCACTTGAACTCGCCAGGTCTGATGTGCTGGGAGTCGAAGTTACCTAGAATATAAACATATCAAAATTTATTACAACAAAAAAATATCGACATACTATGTGCTCATTTGACTAAATATGGAATTTATTTATACTATTCTTATAAGAAAGTAGAAATTGATTAAATAGTAATTAGACAAAGTGAATTTTTGGATGATTTGCTATAAAAATTCACTATTACTGTTTTTCACAGTTTGTGAATGAAATCTACAGTCACATACTGAACAAAAGCATTGAGGATTCGAATCAGCATTTTAAAATGATTGATATTTTGTTACAATAAATGAATAACGTAGTTCACCTGAAGTCTTCCGATGGCAACTAAACAGCAATGTGAAGCATGGAGCTCATCGTCTCCTTGCCTGTCCATTTGCACACCTGGAAATAGATCTGATAGCCTCATACTTAAAAAACAGTCACACAATTAAGTGCCATGCGCAAATAAAAACATACATTTGAAAAAAAAAAAACAATTCTGTGACTACATTTTATTTTATGTAAAGACTGTTAAATATTAAATGAATAATTGGTTGCAAAAAATTTACTTATAAGCTTGACATAATAATAAGATATTTACCTTACTATCAAACTGAACCTGAAACTTATTCCAGAAAAATCTAGTTTCCCACTAAATACATTAGGGAGAACTTCCGCCAGGCGATATTCCATTCATTCAATAACGAACAATATGAAAAACTTTGCTGTAGAGAAGGATTATTTTCTTATCGTAAAAGATATAAAAGAATCTTCAATAGTAATTTATTATTATTAATTATGATTGAAACAACTTCTTTATAAGAAGACTTTATTATAATACTGTTAAGCCAGCCAAGATTTATTAACTCTATTATTCATATAATTCATTGCCAGTAATAAAAATACTATATTTTTTATAATTATTCGTAATAATTACTTATTCTACAGATAAATATAGATATTTTAGTTAACAATCTGTCTATCGTACACAGAAGACTAAATTCAGAATTATTGCACTGATGTGCAATACTAAAATTAATAAAAAAGATTTTCAAAACAAATTATACAATTGTTACAGTATTGTTAATATTTTCCCGTATTAATCATAGTTATTTATGTGAATCTCTGTACTGGCTGAGGATACGACTCCTATATGGTGTGTCAGTATTCAAGAGATGTGTAGTGGTCATTACCCGTTGGTGGCCAGTTCTTGATGTATCCTGTGCAGTGTACGACAGCATAGTTGTGGCCGTCCCTCGCGGGACCGAGAGAATTCCGCTGCTTGAGGCGACCGAGGTGACCTGCCGAACCCGATTCTGCTCCCCCCACCTTCATTCGGCAGATGAAGCCCCGCCGAGACCCCATACACAATCTCATCGAAGCTGGAACAGAATTTTCACTTGGATTGTTATTTATTAGGCAAGCAACTGTTACTCTATTTTCAATGAGACATTAGTTTATAAATGAAAGAAACAAAACGTGTTTTCAATTTTGTATATCGAATAAAAAATCTAGAAATACAATATGCACAAAAAGGTTTCTTTACCAAGGCCCGATCTCAATTTTTTTAGAATGGTCTGTGGAAAAGAATAGCTCCACAGACATAATGTCAAACATAAGGACTAGTTTTAGGAAGACAATCAAAATAAATGTTATAATTTTTTTAATATTGACATGTTTAAGTCAGCACTTTCATAGAATGGAAATTTTAAATTTTCTTGTAAAAGATTATAAACAATCTATGACTCACATTGATGTCCTTCTTTTTTTACTGTTCCTGTTTTAAGGTCTAATATCCTTCCAGTGTTTTGTGGTTCCTGAGTGCTGAGCTGTTCTCTCACTTTCTCAACATCTTCAGGATGGACGTTATCATATACGCAAGACCCATACCATTCACTCTGAAAAAATAAATAAAAAATTAATTCATTTTACAGTAGACTGTTGAAATAAATTAATGAACTTGAATCAAAACAGAAATACGCACATACAGATTCATATTTTAAGATGTAGTTAGCTAATACCTACATCAATGTTATTTTTAAAATTTACCAAGCAATTGAATTGGTGTTGGAAAAGGACCGAAAGAATTCACATCACAGACACCAAAAATCAATTTGAGAAATATGAAAATATAGATGATTCCTCATAATATTTTTTCGGAAAAAATAGCATGATTGCAATATTTGCATAGTGCTTAAAAAGTTTTAAAAAATTCCAGTCCTTTTGGAAGCTTCAGTTGAATGATGTGCAGTCATGAAGGTAAAGGAATATTTGGCATAAGCATGTACACATTATAAGGTTAAGATTGAAAATTTATAACATACCATATGAGATGGGAAAGGATGAAATTTTATTTGTCATAAGAAAATTATTATTATATTGAAATAAAAAAAAATCTATTACCTGAGAATAATTAAGAACTGGTGCTACTGAATCTGAAACGTAGATGACTCGTCCCGTGTCACAACTGACAACGAATAGGAATCCATCGGCCGCCTCTAAGATGAGGTGCTTCAGCTCCTGGTCGGTGAGGAAGGAGGGTTTGTATGTACCGTCGCTAGAAGTATTTCCTGTACCTGCAGAAAAAAGAAAACTCTGGTAACACCGATAGATATAAACAAATTTAATTTTAATAAGAAATAAATTATTTATACACTTGAAATATGCAAAACCATAAAAATACAAATTTAGCAAGTCTAGATAAGAGTATATTTTACAGAAAGTATAAAAAGTATGCTCGAATGCCTGAAGATGCCGAAAGGCGAAACCCGGGTCGTTAGTGACAAAATACATGGAAGTGTACAAAATCTCAATAATCCAAATTTAATAAAAAGTATCACTTTTTCACATAAACAAAGTTTTAATACAAGAAAAATATAAAATAACAATTTGCGATTACACTTATTTGTCAAAGTATTTATTTAGAATCATCGATTTATAACATCTGTCACTGCATTGTAAGAAGGGAGTCGAGGTGTAAGAAGTGCTGGTGGGTACAACAATGAGAAAATATGGAATCACAGTCCAGTAGCAAATAAGTAGACAGTCCGATTCATTTAGTTTTGACAATGCATGTGAGCTTTCTTATTTAACAAAAAATACTGCAATATATTGTCATAGTGAGGATTTCATGACGGCTTTCAAAAACGTAATAATTACCCAATAGAATAATACACCTCATTTTCTAAAACCAATGCTTAGCTGCATGGGAATAATTCTTTAAAAACGTTTCGCATTGCTTAACCCTGGACCCACCCTACAATGTCAAATTGATAGATTTCTTTCTTTTATGAAAATTAACATTTTTTTCAACATCTTCGAGTACCTAAATATGAATTCTAAAACTACACATAATTTATAAAATTGTATTTAATTTTTGAATGCTTGAGATTTGAGATTTTGTACATTTCCATGTATCTCGTCACTAACGTCCCGGGTTTCGCCTTTCGGCATCTTCAGGCACTCGTGTACACAAATATGCCTGAAGATGCCGAAAAGCGGAGCCCGGGTCGTTAATACATGTAAATGTACATAATCTCAACAATTCAAATTTGATATTGAAATTCCATCAAGCATCCTCAGTCGATGTCTATATAAATTATAAAATTGTATTTTTTAAATATTCGGAAACGAGTGAAAATATATTTTTTAAATATATAATGAAAGAAAAAATGGCAGAATCGCTTACATATATAATGTATTGATGGCAAATGCGAAAAAAATTTAGTTGGCCATCCCTGGCCCGAACACGAGGTATGCGAAACCGCAGCAAGGCCGGCGGGTGGGCGGACGGGGAGTTGCGGAGGGCGGACATCACAGAGCGGAGGTTCAGGTTCATCTGCCGGCGTGGGAACTCCTCGTTGCGCCGCTCGGGGCTCCGATCTCGAGACTCAACTGTGAGTCACGCGAGAATGAATAGATAACGGACGTGCGTACGGAGAGCGAGATGCGCCGCTCACAATTGTAGCATTCATAACATACAACTAAAGGGGACGAATTTCGGAGATACTTGTCCTAGAGAGTTGCCTCGTAAGGGATTCAAAATTTGGTAAATAGTTATTTAAATTTGGATTATTGAGATTTTGTACACTTCCATGTATTTTGTCACTAACGACCCGGGCTTCGCCTTTCGGCATCCTCAGGCACATGGAAGGCACACAAAATACATGGAAGTGTACAAAATCTCAATAATCCAAATTTAATATTGAAATTCCATCAAGCACCCTCAGTCGATGTCTTAAATTATATTAAAATAGTTATTTGTTGATATGCCATAGACGGCTACCCTTTCCGTTATTCATTTCAGCGAGATGATTCGTTTCAAACGACTCGACATTATTTGGTAAATTTTATAATACAAAAACACTATACATTAGTTTGCACTTAAAATATCAGTTATCGATACTGTCTGCTATATAAGCGAAACTGTTCGTATTCGATGGAATGTGTACTACACATTTGATGGGTACAAGGGAAGAACATATAATGTCATTTTTTTTATCTGGCAATGCAGTCTTGTAGTGCTCATTTCGATCTACAAGACTGAATTGCAAATTTTAAAAAAAATTGTGACAAAATGTTCTTCCCTGTTGCTTTTATTTGATTTTTTTAGTTATAATAGCTTATAATAATGTTATTGCACCAGCAATCAACAGTAAACAATAAAAAAAAGAATTATCTCATCTGACGCGAAAGTTGCAAGATTATTATATTAATTATTATAATTAGCATATTAGGATATTATGGATACATGGGATGAATTAGGAAATTAGAAATAAATAGATATAAATTTTTGCCTAATTCAAATTTATTGAACCGTCTTTGCATCTTCTCCTTTGTTATATCCGATTCATTAATTTGTATTATAACTGTAATGTATTTTTTAACTGTAAGAATTGATTCTGTCTCTTTAATTTTTGTTTTTCAAATATAAAAATTTGATGGATACTCATAGCTGCTCTGCGTTCTCCACTTAAGATGGCTATTTATTGTTAATATTAATTACATACTTAATATTTGATTGTTTTTAAATGGTTCACTAACTTTTTCTAATAATTTTCGCAATCCGCTATTGGTTATTGCATTAGTAATGTCATTAAAATTTTTTGCTCAAATAATGGACTTTTAATGTAGTTGTATTTGTTATTTCAGATTAGTATTTATTGATTTGTAAGAGGTCCATAACATTTTAATTTTAGACTATTTTATTTGATTTATGTGTAATTTTTTTACTTATCAGTATTTTCTTGTCTTAGTTCATGAACCATCAGTTTTATATACCTTCATTTTTACACTCAATTTTACATAAATATGCCTGTTATTTTTGTATTTTTATCAGTTGATAATGCTTGTGATGAGCGAAACCAGTCTTGATCATTATAAATATGTGGAAGTAGTACAAATGAATTGTGTTTTATTAAAAATATAATGTCTTTCCACCAAGAATTGCCAGTTAACACCTTAAAAGTGACAATAAAAAATTACTTATACAATAATTCCGAATTCTTAAATTCAAGTTTCGCTTTCAGAATGGAACATTTACAAATGTTTCGTTATGCTAAGAAATTCCAAGGATTATCGTTGTGAATTTTTATTAAAATATAGAAAATAAAACATTAGACATATTGGCTCAACCCTGCTTCGTTTATGTGCAATCAAATTGACGAGGCGTATGCGGTGGGTATAAATTAACAATAAGAAATTATTGCATAATTTCTGGAAATACCAGCAAAGTTTTAATACAACGAAAAAAATTTAACTATCGTCAGAAAGTGGCTCAATGAATTATTCCTACTCATTCGTGAAACGTAGAGCACTAAATTAAAACTAATATTCACAAAACAAAGGTTTCGCAGACGTTGAAAGTTGTAATGTAAACAGAGTACGATATCAGAAACGGAATGAAGGGGAAACTAATATACGCCCATTAAACAATCGGCATTTTCCGCGACATCCGACTTTTTACTCACTAGCAATAACAATACTCGCCATTTATAGTTCGACGAGAGAAACAAACGAGCGCCATTACCTCCGCGGGGTGGTTAGCATAATCAGCGTGACACGCGAGCTTTCCAGTAGTACACAATTTTCACAACAAATAAAAAGAGAAGCAAAGGCGTGCATTTATGATTTTCTTGTAGTTGACGAGTTATATTCATAAACCACAAGGGAAAGAATGTATAATGCACTGATACGGAAATAATTCAATAATACGCAAAATATTTTTTGTATTATAAATCTTGTCGTTCTCAGTCAGAAATAGCGCAGACTGTACCCGAAAGAAATTCAACTACATTCGCGCATCTCGACAGATTGTATGGGGAACGTACCGATTTTTCTATATATACATATTTATATTTACATGATATCGAAGATATACTGACGGAACCCATTAAGTCAGATTTTGATTACTTTCTATTTTAAATGTCGGCAATTTAACGCTCTACGCACTGGCAGAACGCATGAAATCATAAGATATAATGGCTTTGCAATAGAAACAGTATTGTCATATTGATATTTTCTATTCTGGTAGAAAGCATGCTATGACTACAAATGCATTAATACCAAAACTTATGATTTGTATGCTAAAAAAAATATTCTTTATAATGTACAATTTTTTTTTTAAACCACCAACAGATCTACTTGGGAGAGAGTACTTTGAAAAAAAATAATGCTTTAAATGCGATTATCTCAGAACTTGTTTTTATGACGTAATGCCTTCTATCAGTAATATAGCCTATATATGTAAATTTAAAACTGTGAATATAATTATTTGTTTGGGAAGACACTGCGATTTGATTTGTAGTAATCGACAGTACACGTCCAGTGATTATTAAATTTAAAAATGATTTAAGAAGTTATGAAGAATCACCGGAATTTAAATTCAATTAGCTTGCAAATCCACATTCTAAGGGGACGCCTGTATCGCGGGTTTTCCTAACTTTTCCTGAACAAACACGGGCGGTGGAAATAAACTGCTAATTGATTGTGATCGGCGTATTAAAATGCTGCCATCAAAGGGTCTATCAATCATAACCGTCACGGGAACAGGGACGATTGTATCGCCTGCAAAAATAACGTTAACGGCCTAAAAGCTTGCGCACGATTGTTAACAATGATATTTTTAGTGCTGCGACCGAAAGGCAAAATGCGTGCCAGGAACAATTTGTTGCATTGATAAAGGCAAATTTGGCCATTTCGAATCAGATTGATAACGCCGTGAACAATCGGCGATGGATTGCACTAAATGTCGCACGGTTAATAGTCCCAATTATTGTATACATTTGTTTGTTATTCGACCTACATAGCGAATCGGAAAACGGGAATGCAGGAATCTACAATAATATGCATAATTACGACACATACATGATAATATAGTATAAAAATGTAGCCATTCGTATATGACCGAAGTTATGAAAACACAGTTAACACGTCTAGACGTTTTGGGACAGGGTAGCAAAACACATTTTGATTCAAGTATATAATTTCAGTTAATTTCTATTTTCTTTTCATTGAGCACATCTTTACATGTTAAAAACTGTCTCATGGGGTCCTGCTTCGGACCAATTGTTATATTCTTTTATTCTCGTTTTACATTTTGTAAGGCGACCTAGTCACCGGATAGTGGAGGGTCTCCCAATCATTAAAAAATGACTACTTTGTACGAACAATATGAATGAAACGTTTCTCGTTTCTATCAAAGTACATTTACGATTTAATCAATTTTAAAACGGAAATTCATTATCACAACTAAACCGACGAATCTACCGAGAATAAGTAGCAATTCCATAAATTCGCATAATGCAATTGCCGGCAACGAACTCAAAGTTTTAAATATTTGAGATAATGTGCCGTCTAGGTGTTTTCGTTTTAGAAATTTTAAAATTCGTGGTTTGTGTAAAAACATCCAATGACCATATTGATGTAAAAAAACTGCAGATAATAAGATTAGCAAACAAAAATCGTGGCTTTCTATTAATAACTCTCGTAAATGCAATATATATTTAAACTCAGCACGAAATTACGGCATATATGCATTATAAAATTTTACAGAAAGATTTTAAAAATTAATATCGTGAGTGTCTAAAAAGTGCAATTCCCTTTAAATCAATCCAAAATGAGCTGAAACCAATCAATAAATTCCCACACGGCCGTGCATGTGAATTTTGATCGACAGGCCAAACTAAACGATAAAGCCGAAGTGATTGATTTTTTTACTACCATAAGCAATATATTTCCATCGTAGATAAGATCAAGGTAACGCAACCGAGATAATATAAAACAGATCTAGAAAGAATAATACTTTGTTAATTATTCTCGTAGAGTTGAGAGTAATGATGTGAAATCATTAGCCATTATTTCGCAACGACTTTGCGGTCCAAAAGATGCTCACAAAAAATAGAATCATTACAATATTATGCAACAAATAAATAATATCAATTTTGTAAAAGAAAAAAACCATTGCGCCTATTTCGTAAATTCATTCTGAAATGCGGTCGGCTGTATTGAGAAATGATAAGTATTGTGGAAAGAATGAAGCGGCCGCATTTGTTTTACAACTTGTATACTTTTTCAAATTGAATTTAGTATCATAGTGGTTAACTTTAATTTTTTTTCGTTCAAGATTAACTTTTTCTCAGCTTAAATCAATTACGTATTATGACCACGACCTAAGTAAACGACTTTTCCTAACTAAATAATTTATTTGTCACGCAGTCAACGTTTCTTTATTTCCGCTTCAAATTTCAATCGTAGGCAGTCAACGTGCAGGTATTTTCAGTCAAACTTACTTTTCAATTAGGATAGGGAGAGATAAATAAGGTTAAGCAGACTACCCGTATATGATATCGGCTCAAGAAAATATGATATTATAAATGAGGCAATAATGACTGCTTAGGCCGGGCTTATTGCAATATCACTCAAGACGCATGCGAAGAACGTTTTTGTCGTAGTAGTGTGGATGACTTGGATCCGATGCTAACAAATTACACATTTTAATAAGCATGTATTGTTATCTATATTTGAATCAAACTTTTCGTGAAGAAAATTCGTCAGTTTACAAAAACACCGCGCGGGCCTTGCTAAACTTGCTTTGAGCGTTTAGGAAAAAGTGTAGTGTATACCCGGCTTGATGTGTACATCAAACCTATAAATCGGTTAACGTATTTAAAAAAAGGTAGTAGTTGCGGTAGGCACCTATAACAATTATGATTGACGAGTCGAATAAATTATAAAATGCGTATCTATATTAACCATTAGATTTTAACTTAAAATATGAGGCAGCATAAATTTCGAGTGTCAATCACTGACGCCTTTTTATTGAAGATTTTTTTTTATTTTCTTTTTTAATTAAGTCAAGAATTTTAAATAGGTTCGCACGGATAGAATATTGACTGGCAAGTTCTTATAATTAATACCGATTAAGTAACCGAATGTAATATATTATATATAAATAATGAATATTAAAGATTCCCGAAGAGATAGAAGGTTTTGAGCCGCCGATAGGGTTAATAATGCTGATTGCAAAATAATTGACGTCATGAATACATTACATATTACATAACGAAAAAAAAATTAACATAAACAATACTGATATTATAAATATGTGATATAGAAAAGTCAGTTACCAAGACTAACCACATTTGGAATACTAAGTCACTTTCATCAATGGGTTCATCACTACACGATATCTTCAATATAATCGATGAAAAGGGGATGACTATAAAAACTACTTACTTTAATATTCGACTCGGTTCTTTGAAACAACTCCACTTTCCAATGATATTACTATTATATAATTTGAAGGCCACTCTGAAAAATCATTCGGATGAGCAAACCCCTCTATAATTATTTTTAAATTCTTTCTAAAATTAACAACAATTTTAATTTACAGATAGTAGACACGTACGTTGCAGAAGCATCTTCAGAGTAAAGCTGTCGTAATTTTTTAAGGAAAGACTTAAAATCGATGATTCTAAAATCTTCGGTTAAATAGAATTTTTTTCATTTACCGGGCGCGGAGAGGCTATTATGAAGTGAAATTTTTAAACAAGACCGGTGGCTACTATCTATTAAATTCATTTCGTATGAAAGCCACCCCCCCCCACAAAAAATTATCAATGTTATATTGAAAATGAGCTTCCGCAAAGTAACTGCTGAATCCGCCGAAAATATTTTCATTTCATGATCGGTACCGGGAAAAAGTATTGGAAATTGAAATCAACTCAACTAATTTGATATTGTTATATCATACATCAGTTGTGTATTTCTTATGACATTTGTTTACAGTTTTTTGTAAATAGTTTTTAGGGTATTTTTTCTAGTCTCTTACGGAAATAAGTACTCTATAAGACTTAGATATGCCATCTAGTTTACAAATAAAGTAACACTATTTCCAGATATAGATTTCACGTTAGACAGTTGGTTCAATTAATCTCTAAGTGATGGAACTCGCAAAGCAACATTCAACTTGGACGTAATAAAAATGCCATATAACCAGCTGGCAACCCTTCGTCCCTAGCTCGCGTCTTGGCCGACCACTTTAATCCGGAAAAGAATGCAATTTCCTTAATCTAATTTTAACGAGGCGCTTCGCTAACCTGGCGGCAAGTAGAAGAATTCGCAGGGGACCCACTCCTAACGGGCACAATGTTATACGAAGAAATCGCAGTCATCAAGAGCGCCCCCCTTTTCACTAAAAAGCTCACCATACTATTTTAAAAGCATGATCTAACCAAACGTCCCGATTAAAATATGGAGAATATTGATTTCTAATAGGAGTATTTAAAACTGAAAGTTACTGTTTGTTAAATGATTTTAATTTTATAAACGTATTAATTGTCATTTTTTTATCGTTATAAATAGTATATTGGACAAGTGCTGCGGATGCCCCAGGTGAGCCTGAATCCTGCCTGTCTCTTTTACCAACCAGATGGATTCCGTCGCCCTGGAAGGCCGCTGATGACCATCCATAGGATGTATTCGGCGGAGCTACGGGAAGCTGGGATGACTTGAGAGGAAGCGAGTAGACTGGCGGGGGACAGAGAAACTTGGAGGAACCGCTTGATGGCCATATGCTCTGAATAGGGAGCGGATATGGTTTAAAAAAATAGTATCTACCAATGGGAACGCAGATCGTATTTATGTTTTTTTTATTGAAAAAACACTCAAATGTGAAGAAAGAATGTGCAAATACAGTCGAAGATTACACATCTCCCGGATTGAATAGTGATAAAGTGAATAAATCGCTTAGTTATTTTCATCACCATCGCAGTATGTCAATTAAAAAGTCATCAATTGTTCTTTGCATAAACAATATAAAAATCTAGATGCAAACATTTCCATTTCCAAGTCAGAACACCTTTGAAAGAAAATTATTGAAACCGAAAAGCTTTCGCGATGCATGTTCATAACAGGAATATAATTTAGCTAGTGTGAGTAATAATTACAATTCTCGGCAAGATTGATTAAAATAACGAACATGCATTTCGTACATCTCAGAACGTGAGAAGATATCTATGAGCAAGTACTCATAAATATCTATACAAAGATATGGCATATAACTCAGTGGCTCAGAATTTATTTCCAAACAATGGGCGGAGGAAAAATATAAATAATTACATGTGGCATTGTTGTTTAGATTTTCAATTGTAATAGAAGAACACCAATCAATAATTCACTGTATAACTAAATAGTCAAAGCGAGTTACATAGCGGTTATTTTATGGGGACTTGGAACTAGCCATAGCTCCGTTCGATCAAATCAGTAAGGCAAGTGGAATAACTAAGTTATCAATTTTTAATTTTATTTTATACTAAAAATGAACTTCCACAATGTTACCGCCGAATCCATACAACATATAGAACAATAAGGCAAGGTTGATATTGTTATTTTACAAAAAAAAAAAAAAAAAACAACAAACAATTTTGACATGTAAAAAACATATTGCATTTATTTCCAACGTAGAAAAATATTATACATACTATGATAGTCAAAAAATGATGAGAATTTTGGATTTCTCCACCTAAGTCTCAAAATAAAATAATACATTTTTACTTACGCTCTCATGTAAATTGATAGGTTATGTTGTTACGAGATTTGTTTTATCATAATGACGACAGTAATCGAATGCATGTAAAGATTTTCACCGAGCTGGAATGAAAACGTAGATGGGAACCGAGGAAGGCACACTAACAATGTCTGAACCAACAAACACGACGAAAGAAATTGACAGTAGACTGAGAAATTTAATTTTCGTGGTAGATCTGGTTTCAAATAATTTATATTTATTTACTGAATCTAAATATAAAATAATCTTTAAATAAGAGACATACATCTTTATTATAGTCAATGTACATTATTATACTTATATATATATATATATAAATAAATATATATATAAATATATTTAGGTTTCTGAAGAAAAAAAAATTAAAATCTAAAAAAACGGAAAAACCTCCTGATTTATTCGTGTACGCACCAGACGGAAAAAATATTGTGTATCCAAAAGAACTTCAATAACGGAGACCCTATCTTTCTTTGAGTGGAATTGCAACGCATGACGGATACTCACTAGTTAATAATAAAATTTAAACCTATTTGTATATACAAATCATTTTGCAGGAAACAAATAGCTGGCTGAAGTAACGAAAAATTCATAAGATAAGTTTCTTATATCCATTTTTTAATGCATCAGCACCCTTAATATGGAGGATTTCAACATCACTTACCAAGCCAATACGATCAGCGGTTTATCGTTCACTTACTAATTTACGATATCAAATTACAAAGATGTAGTAGATAGTAAAATGGTGTTAGAGAATAATTCCAGGTGTTGCATATGCAAGTTAACATTAAAAAACATAAAAATTAATGCGGCGCCCGTCGATTCAGTTTGCAGCGGCGGGCAGTTTGTCGAGGTGACCCGCGGATGTGAACCCGAGGCGGCCGCATCGCCATACCGCGTATCCGCCACTCCACCTACTTTCACGTGTTAATGCTCACAATTACACCGGCATTACCCCGATACGAAACAAGGTAACCGCCAACAACACAATATAGCGAGATTTCTGCAACTGCGGTGCGAGAGGATACCACTTCGAAATAGTACAGAATATTTAGACTAAGTGATGAAAATTTCA
This sequence comes from Himalopsyche phryganea, assembly GCA_022494535.1. Classification (NCBI taxonomy): domain Eukaryota; kingdom Metazoa; phylum Arthropoda; class Insecta; order Trichoptera; family Rhyacophilidae; genus Himalopsyche; species Himalopsyche phryganea. Next base: position 11,844,099 of record JAGVSL010000003.1, read on the forward strand.
ACAAGTGGTCTTAAAATTAGAAGCAAATATCTTCCGCCTACCAGTAAAAAAATCATAAAATGGTGTAAATATTGGTTACAAACAAAAATCTGGTATATGATTTCGTGTATAAGTACGAAATTTCCTGGGAGAATATAAAAGGATTTTTCACTAAGGTATAAAAATAGTATTTAGATCCACAAGTAAATTATTGTTGCTCTATTTTTTTTAAACTTTATTTTAATGGAGTATTTACCACTTTTAAGTTGTCAACTGTCAATTCTTGATGGAAGGCATTATATTTTAAAAATAAAATACAATTTGTTTGTACAACTTCCACATGTTTATAATGGTCAGGACCGGTTTCGCTTATCGCGAGCATTACCAACTGATCTAGCAAGGGTGTCTACCAATTATTAATCTTTTTTTAACTTTTCTGTAACGTCACTAAGCGAATTAAAAAACAAGTTACACTTAAAAGATTATTTTGATATTTTGGCCAGCAGTATTTCTAAATGAGAGATTTTTTAAAATAAGGATAGAAATTAAGGCATCCATGTTTTAATATTTTTATGGCCATATTTATACCGAAAACTAGCAGAAGCAATCAGAAAAATATTTAATAAATTAATAGTAATCTTATGTTGGGTCGTGATTTGGTTATAATTATTCGCATCACTGTTAAGTCCTAGATAAATTCATTGAACGGCGGATAATTGGTCAACAGTCGCGAGCCACAGTTTTCACAATTGCTTCGGAGCGATGGAGCGTGCGCAGATCGGGTGTTTTTATCGCATGAGCAATACATTATGATAATCACCGAAGGGCGTTATTTGAAACGACTAGCAAAGCAATAGAGAAGAGTTACAAACATCATGGGAAAATCTCAACGAAATTGAAACCGAATATATATATAATCTGAATATAATCTGTAAATTAAAAGCTGGAGAGTGGACATGTCACACATCGGTGTTTTACTCGTGAATACGACATGCTTTTATAGTAGAATATGAAGCAAGGATATATGTATGTCAATAAACACCCTGAACAACCTGATATTAAACTATTTTCAGATGGCACGATGGAAGCTGAGTTATACAATTTAAAAAATAATACATCTTCGAATTTTTTTTATAAACGATTATTTCAAAGCGTTGTCAACAGATCGTTACATATATGATAAAATATACAAGAAACCAACGTATGTCAGAAATGATCTTCATTATATTAGAACTCTGTATGTGCAATTTGAATACATCAGACTAACTCAATTTCAATGATATTGATTGACGATGATAAGACGATGTTGATTGAAAATAAACGAAAAACGGCGGAAAAAAGAGATTTATCTTGTTATTATTTTATCCTTCCAAAAACAAAACATTACTTTTTAGAATATCCGACACAAACGATACTAACCATAAACCGGCGGGAGATTTTTGTGTTAAAATGAATGGCATATTCGTTTAATTTTCCCTCGAGTAATTTGTAATCGTTAATGATTGATTGCATTTCCGTGCAGATATTTTTTTATGATAAAACGCGAGATATATGATTCTAAATTACCGTTACAAGCTATAAAAATTATAATAATTACCACTATCAAGAAGATTATAAGCCTATGCAAAAATATTATAGCGAAGGCTTAACAAGTGCCGGGGATTATAGCGTGTAATGGGACGAGTCGATAATAGAAAAACTGGCCGAAGTCGAAGTGCATAGCTTATTATTAATGAGAATAAATAAATAATGATGATTGAATCGGGGTTAGGCGAATGGATGGGAGATAATTGCAGACATTGGCTGCGGTTCATCGCGCCGTGTGAAAATTATTCCATGCTATTTTATTTATTGCATTATGAAAATTTTCTATAATATCAGCTAGAAACTCGTATTTGTATGTTCATATAATTATTAGACATGATAACGTTATTTTAAACGATGAATACATAATTTTGTTATGGATAAACATAACAATATTTTATCAAAAAAGAATATTAAAATTTTATCTACTTCTATTGAATAACAAATATTTTTTTTCCATGTCTGCTCCCAATGTGGAGCATATGGTCTCCTAATGGAGATATCTTAACAGATTTCTTCTATGAGAACTGCTTGCTACTCAGTCGCTCAACCTCTCTTTTTTCGAAGAGAGTACGGATAGAAGGATAGGGCTAGGACAGGACTAGTGGTTAGCTAATCGCTCTCGTTACGCACCGTGAGGATCAGGTGGGTGGGAGGGAGTTTTTAGACATTACAAACACTACGGACTACGAACAGAAATTCATAAATCGATTGAAAGATCAATTTATGAAAACCGTCCGCACCGAGATTTGAACCTGAGACATCCGTAACCGTAGCCAACGACGCTGCCAACTGCGGCACGGACGCCGACAAATAATATAGGTAGTTTATAAAAATCACTTTCAAGATTAAAATGAAACTTCAACTATTATACAATTATGTTCCACAAAATCAAGAAGAAAAACTATCAACAATAATAGGAAACTCTTGTCATAGAAAATATTTTGCTGGAGTTGTGTTTGGGATAACGTTCATCACAAACTGACTGGGCTGGAATTTAACCATTTCTCATATGACGCGGCATGATTAGTGATTAATTTATTCCTAAAAAAGGTTTTATTAACGGTCCATGGGGTATAGGCATCCCGTCACCAACGAGGCTATTTATTAGAAAAATAGTGGCGTATTACCGAAATAAATGTCGAGAATAAAACATTGAAGAATTGAATCAATTTTGAACGAATGTGTATCGAAATTTAAAAAAATACTTTTTTGAATAAAATATTTCTATAAACGTTATCTCTTTAAAATATCAGTGTCAAAGATTTCTAATAACCCTTGAAAGTACAGAACGGTGAATGGTGGTTCACTTTAAAAAAATCATGTATTTTAAGTGACAATTTCACTGTTAGTTTGTAAAGTTAATATTCAGTTTAATTTAAAATAAACGCAGACGATAAAAATAACCAGTTCTGTTGCAGCTGAAGTATCAATTTTATTGACGAAATATTAATTGCTTTTTAAACAAATTTGTCTAATATTTAAATAGCTACTTCAAGACATCATATATAGGATTATTTATGAGAGATTTAATGCTACAGTGCAAACCTGGTAAAGACGACCAGGAGTGGTCAAAGAGTTAATCGGACACAAATAAAGAAGAAGAACAAAATCGTAGGGTTAAGGAATTACACACAATAAAAACGAATATCCATTTGTTTCCTATAAAATTAATCAACATAAACAAAATTTAGTAATCTGTATTTACTGTACTATAGATGTACCAATTCAACTTGGCCGCTAGTGAGGGTGCTACTGTCACGTTAGGAATGTTGCCATACTCAACCAGAACTGAAATTTCAATAAATTCTAAAACTGATATTTTAGCAACGGTAATTAAAAGTAGACAAAATATTTATTTTTCATAAAATGGCCATTGGAGAAATTTATTCTAGACTGACAATCGCGGCGGCGGCCAAGTAATATTGGTAATACTATAATTGACATTCATCAGCATCTGAAATATTTTAGTTTTTACAATTGACACATGCAGAAGATGGTGTTGAAGAATAATTACTTTTACATAATTCTTTAAATTTGAGATCATTTGTCATAAAAACAATAAAAATATCCCAAAAAACTTTTCTTGACATTCTTGCTGAAAATAATAATTTTTACTTCATAGTTGTTTCTACTAATACAAACTACGTCTTTTCTTATTTACATCCGTTTATTACAGTAGGTAACTATTAACACTCCGAAGATTCATTTTAAAGACGTTATGCGGCCGTAGTTAAGATCGATTTTCTGCCTTAGTTATGAAGGTCGCCTATGCGTAACGTCAGCACACATTTGCAGAAATACATAAAAATGATAGAGTAGCTTATTTTGTCAACTTAAATTCAGTATTTATATACTGACTATTAGTAAAAAAAATCACTCTTCGGTTGGCTCCCGATCCGAGCCGTCGAGACGTCTTGCGGAATGTTTCGATACGTTTAACTCGGTTAATGTGGCGTTTTGAATTCGAATCATTTATCTTGAGCGATTACACCTTGATGAGTTGAAGACATGCGCCAGGCATGTGTGGAAAAAAACAAAAATATTTCACGAAACGCTGACGTCGTCGCTCAATTAAAAACAACATCACAAGCAAAAAAAAAACTACTGTGGTATGCAATTTATTGCAGAAGGGAACGGGAAAATAACACGGAACTATTGCAAATTTCGTAATATTGCGTTCCAAATTTTACTTTTAAGTAATCTTACTCATTGCTTACGTATGCAATCGGTAATGTTTATTACATAATGATTAAAGGCATCACGTCTACCTTTATCTTCCAGTTAAGTAAACCTATTCAATTATTAAGTAGTTTTTTTTTTAAATATTATTTTAAATTGAAGATATTTTATTATAAATTCGCATTGACTTACAGTACAGTGACAGTAATTATTGCAACATAGCGGACAGACATAGTTTAGTCGATACCAGGGGGGAGCTCTGAAGTCGGAGTTGTGGATTTATATTTTGGTGTGGTCAAAAATTAGCATGACTTCAATATTGTTTTTGTTTTTAATTGATAATCGCTAGTAAGGGCCAGCGATAACGCGTTAAGAAAGACCCGTTTGGATCTTTTAGTACATGTATAGTATCCCAGTAAAAAATGAAAGAATATCTCACCACCTGCGGATAAACATGTTTTTAATCTAACGTTTATTATGAAATCAACTTTAATAGAATATTTTAAGCCAAGTCGAAATATTGAAATAGTAATGGCTTCAAATTTATTAACTGTTATTTAACGGTAATTGCGAATATGAAATCTCCAGAAGTCTTTACTGAACACTTATAGCCGATGAAGACCAAGCAGTGAAACTAATGTAATATAAACATCAAACAAACTAATTAAACTGCACAATTATCAGTGTAAACAGTCTTTATTATATAATGCATTCAACTGTAACTGATTTAATTGGGCCGTGAAAATCTTGTGTTGCTAATGTGCGGTTAATGAGTTAAGTTGCGAAACGATTCCATTTTCAAGGAGACGATCGCAACAGCTCAGTTGTACCTGCGGCAACGGTAAATAAAATTAAACCAAGTTCTCGGCCACGGAACGTTTACCTATTTGACTATTGAACACAGCAAACGGCCTAAGAATACAATGGAGCACTAAATTCAAAGTATTCATCGACGTGCGACATTTTTTTTTACTGACTATTGTTTGTATGCATTTGATGTCAAGTGTGGTGACGCTTTTCATTAGTTACCTAATACTCTTGTTACTATTTGTTGTGTGTACATAAAAGTAGATGAGTTGTAGGTTACGGTGTCCACGGGTTCGAATGCCTGAACGGACACCATCATAAATTGATCTTGCAATACGTAAATTTATGGATTCACATTACCAACGGCAAGTGAAACTACTGTACATGACGGCCACCGATTTCAAAATGGTATATAAAAATGAAAATAATATAATTAAAAATATTTACGTTTTAAAGTGGCGTTACCATGAATGTAAATACATGTAGTGTAACATATAATATAAATAGTATGGTATATGAAGTGGAATCGAGAGGCTCTTAACTGTTCACCTCAAAAATTATCAGTTCTCACTTCTCTTAGGTCACGGTTATTTCGCTAACTGCCAGCAAACAAATGCTAATTGATGATAACTTTGTCTTTAATTGGTAATATATTCTATTGCGGACACAAACAATTCCTTTTCCATAAATTCTCAGTAATATATTTACAATTACATAGTTACTAAACTGAAACTTTGCTGGCGATATTACGTCATATCGTAAAAGAATTACAAAAAAATATTAAATCCAAGACGATACATATCCAATTCAATATAATTTTTGCCGATACACATTTCCTACAATAATAATGACGAGTGAATGGGTATTTGATCATAGAATACTAAATATGTAGGATTGGTCGATACGACTTGTTGAATGCTGCTTGAAGGGTTCGCGGAAACGCATTATCGCGATGCAATCTTCCTGCGGCGTCCATGTTTACTGCTTTCTTGCCACTAACTGAAGTCGATGGTATGCGAAGATTTACTGTGATCCTGTTGGTTACCATGGAGGCTAGTTGATCGAAAAGCCTAATTGACAACACTGGATCAAAATAGTAAAGTTCGGGCTTTAAGATGTTATCGTAATACATATTATACAAGTTTTTCTTATTAAATTGCCAACCTTAATTTATGATTTGATATGTGGTATTGCAAGAGGCTACGAATAAACAAAGGTAAAACTATTTTTTACAATTCTCAGTATTATTCGATGGTCCGTCATAAATGGATACTAAGAAAATTATGCAGTGATACTAGAATACAAAATAAAAAAAAAACAAATTAATATGCACAACAGGCATGGGCAACCTTTCCTAGTTCTGAAACAAAAATTATTTAATAAAATAATTATTAAATGCACGACATTAAAATGATATCATATAGTGATTACAAAATTTTGTGTGAAGATTGACCTTGTTCTTGAGCTAGGAGACTATCAATATTGGCGTTGTATTGCTTAAGGATAATCGCATCGAATTTTCAAAGTTTTCGTTCGCTATGGTGAGATGGTTCAGGGCTGCACGGGCCCGATAGGCCAATAGTTGTCCATATATTATGATGTAAAACGTTTAAGTCTAGGGTTTTATTATTCTGTCAAATACTGGCGGCCAAGTTAAGAAACCACACGTTTTTCTTGGACTGGTAGTATCAAACCACCACCGCCCTATACATTGCACAACTAAAAAGGTTGCGTAGGTAAGAGAACACATTCTGCCTACGCCTTTGCAGTTGCTAACCTTTCTTTGCAATACGAGAACCATTCCCTGCGAGAAGGAAGTAGGTTATATCATTTACGGGATTTGATTAAAATCTTAATACCTTGTAAAAGTGGACGACACAAGACAAATTTAATTTTAATAATTGGGAAATGGTATTTTTCATAGCTCACAATGAAGCTTTAAGAAGCTGGGAATTATAAAATAAGCTAGGCTCATACATAAGTCATCTTAATAATTTCAACGAAACTAATATGGCAATCCCTGATAAAACTGATTCCATTGTTACATGCAATAAGAACGTGGTCCATTTACGAATATAATTCAAGTTCGTATCTGGATGCGACCGATCTAGATAGGAATTGAACTGCATGTTAAAGAAGATACCCACCGGTCTCCAGCGCCGCCCTTTACGGGTAATTAATGATCACAGTTGGCCGATTTAGATCGTATCAATGGAGAATATTTGTTAAATCGCAAATGATCACCTCTATTAAATCTGGGCAAGCCCATTTTCAGATGAAGGAATACCAGTCTTTGCGATACCTCCGTAGTCGCAACGCTTACGAGTTGTGTGCATAATTTATTTACTTTTAAGGTGTTAACTGTCAATTCTTGGTGGAAAGACATTATATTTTAAAAAATAAAACACAATTTGTTTGTACTACTTCCACATATTTATAATGATCAGGACCGGTTTCGCTCATCACGAGCATTATCAACTGATCAGTTGATAATGCTCGTGATGAGCGAAACCGGTCCTGATCATTATAAATATGTGGAAGTAGTACAAACAAATTGTGTTTTATTTTTTAAAACATAATTTATTTGATATAAGCACATGATATTCATAATAAACCACTCCTTAAATCGTTTCTAATGTGTTATATTTATAAAAATAAAAACATTTTAATGTAATGATCAAGTTGAAAATGCTTGCGATAGGTGAAACCGGTCCTGAGTATTATACAAAATAATGTGCTTTGGTGGAGTATAAATGTCTTATTTATTTATAAAAAAAAACTCTTAAAGATATTTAAAATTCTATTTGTTACCTGACGATTTACCAACAGAATCAGTGAACTTTTCATCAAAGTTTCGTTTGCTATAAATTTATAAAAATATTTTTGGTTTTAGAAAAATAAAAGAACTCCAAAATCAAATTCAATTATTATTGACGGCGTAAACATAACAACAAAGAAGAATTGCTCAAAACAATTAAAATTTTCTTGCCTTTCGGTTTTTCATTTATTACATAAGTGGGGAAAAATAGGCGGAACGTATTACGATGCCTTTTTTCGATAGATTCAGTGGTTAATTGACATTTTATAGGTTTTATAATATTAATGTAGTTAATTAAGAAATCGTCTGCACAACAACAAACGGCGTTGCTTCTATAAACTATATTTTCATCTATTATATACGAAGCCTAGAATCAAATCAATACGTGAAGATCATACCGATTTATTTATTTAACGGTTTCTGATTCTGATTAAAATGCCAATCAATTTTAAAGATTTCAACGATGGGTCAGGCGATAAAGATTAATGTAAATGCCTTTAACGATCATTCACGTATTTAACATATCGTGAGTTTGAACTCATCAAGGTACTGTTATTTATTCAATACTTTAGGTTCTTCAGGAAGATTCTCAATACTATTTTTATCACCATGCATGTGTCTATAAATCAGTTCGAAATAAAAATGAGAATCCTCATGACTTGTTATTGTAATACATAGTAATAATAAGCCTGCGTCCGTGGTGCAATTAGTAGCGTCGCTGGCTACGGTTACGGATGTCTCGGGTTCAATTCCCGGTGCGGACGGTTTTCATAGATTGATCTTTCAATCGATTTATGGATTTCTGTTCGTAGTCTGAGTCCTCCCTTCTACCTATCCCAACCTCACGGGGCGTATCGAGAGCGAATAGCTAACCACTAGTCCTGTCCTAGCGCTATCCTTCTATCGCTACTATATTCGAAAAAAGAGAGGTTGAGCAACTGATTAACAAACAGTTCTCATAGACAAATTTCTATTAAGATATCTCCGTTAGGTGACCATATGCTCCGCATTGGGAGCGGACAAAAAAAAAGTAATAAAAAATTCAATTATTTTTGAGATCGAAAATTTTATATTTTGGGGTGATTTTAATTTATGAAATCAATCTCCTATTTTTACATGTGCACCTTAGCTTTTTTGCACAGTTGTTTCTGGAACGTATCCTCCGTGCCAAAAAAATCGGGTGTATTTCGCGTATAAAATGCTAGGATTTTATTTACAGCTGGGTTTGAAACAAAGATTGTTATACAATATGGTGTTAAAAGAAATTTTCAGTTAAAAAATATACCCAGAGCAACACAAACTTTGACTATTTTATAGCTATAAAAAATTGCACTAATATAAAGTGATCACTTATTTGAGCATGTTTTTCGTTATATTGTCTTTATTCAAACACATTTTAATCTCAGATTGTAATCAAATATTTCTTGTCACTGTTTAAGGTTATATGACATTAATTTTCTTACATGCAATCCTGCGAAAGTCTTAAATAAAAAATAATATATAAAGTCATAGCTATACGGCGTAGTTATCTTAATTCGTAGTTGCTGTTTCTGTAAACGTTAACACATCTGAGGAAATTTTCCATTTGGGGTGTGGGAACCCTTATTCAGCACGAGTCGAAAGTTTTTAACTTGTCTCGCAAAGCCTGTGCTGTTGGTACATACTATATTATAAACAAAGTATGAATGCTGCATATTCAGTAGGTACAAAGTGCGCTACGAGATAAGAGACGATTTGTGTACGAGTAAATCACGGAATTACATCCGACTGGCGGTTTAAATGTATTATACGAATCATACAGATATCTGTTCTGCTTCACAATGCAAAGTGCAAAAGTCGGCGAGGGGCGTGAGTACGAAATGAGAAACGGCCGAATGATAAATCTGCAATACAATAATGTTTATAATATGTACGAAGAAAAATAATACAATGATTATTATTATGAAAATAAAATTACAATATGGCTCCGCGGAGGTCATATAGTGACCTACATTACCGATGCGGCTGCAAACAGCTCGATGCTGTTTTATCTATAAATGCATCTTGCACATTTTTCCATACTAACAACTGGTGGCATGCTATTTAAAAATTCTACTTTGTTTATCAGTTCGCTTAAAAAGTCCCCATAAAAGAATCAATACCGATCTCTAGCAGATTATACTAAAACTATAGATAATAAAAAAAGGTACACTTCAAAAAGTTTCTCTCTAATTAATACATGTATTTTAATCAGATGAATTAAAATTGAAAAACAAATATTTCACAATTATTTCTAAACTGAACACAATGAAAAGCAGCAAACGATATCACTGGTTATTTGTATTTTATTTTTTGACATAAACATTAAAATAAAACGGCGTTTTTGAGGTAGAAATTACTTTACAAAGTTTCCTGATCGATCACTAACCTAAATTTAGAAGAACGGCAATACCGATGTTATTTATTTAAAAAATAGCACGGTACAGAAAAGGAGCTTGTAGGAGCTCATTGTAATAATTTAAGTCAAAGATTCCCAAATACAGAAATAAAATAGCAGTTTATATGCTTGTTTTAATTGTACCATGATTCATTTCAGTTGTAACTTTATTTGTGTGAAATGGTAGATAAATACGTGTAGACCTTTAATTTTCTATGATGATACTGGTTCAATTAAGTCGATTATCCCCTTTCTTCAGAGTTCCTTGTTATACATTTTGTTCCAGTTTTAAAGAAAAATAAGATAAAAGAAAAGGGATGTTTCACAAATCGCTCATACGACTGACCAGAAAGAACAGTTACGATAACTGAACAAACTGAGAAGTCGGTAGCGGCAGTCAATTAAAAGTTAAATCCAGCAAGGGTCTACCCTGAAGCCGGCGGCGGATTACTCCGCAGACACTTATCTCGGCAATTCCACCGCCTCCGTTTGATACATCATCGAAACGTACGCCAATAAGCCCGAGGGAACGATTGAATAATTGCCAATGACTTTGTTACTCCAGCTTTGTTTTACTCTTATCTCAAATGTGAAAATTACTCCGATTTTACAAAATATATTATAAGTATTATGATCGCAGATAATTGCGCGTGGGAACTTTTAAAACATTTCCATTTAGAAGGTATGTAAGGTAATGACAGTAGTGGAGAGGTTGTCCAATCAGAAAATTGCACGCCAATCGATCCCATCATCATGTAGCGTTTATACTATATCGACTGTGTTTTGGCCAATTGATGTAACACTCAACGAATACGAAAATGAGTTAATGATTGGATCTCATTTTAAAGATGACATCAAGTCTAGGACAAATGATGTAAATTAGAAAATAAATTGACCACTTGATGTAAGCCACAATTATAACGACACTGCTTAAGTATTATCCCGTATCTGCAAACATGAGAATTTACAGGAGTGCATTTTAAAGATTCATAACGCAACTCACCATACAATTTTTACACTCTCCTGAAAAATTTAAATTTTAAGGGTTACATCAATTGGCTTAAACACCGTCGATATATATTATGTCTAATGATAAATATCGAGTGATCTAGCAGAATTTAGACATAGCATTATGAAATTATTGCAGCAGTAACATAATAACCTATAATAATAGTATATGATATATACTATTACTAAAGTTTTCGATTTGCATTATAAATCAGTCTTATGCAAAAACACGATGTTTTGAGCATGTGGTAAAATAGTAATTTGAACTAATTGTCATAATATAATTTTAAAACTATTAATCGACAATGCGGAACTCCATATATTAGTGGACTAAAAACATTACGTATCAGTTATATTGGCAGCAGTTACGGATTTTTTACAAATTGACATTTTATATTTAATATAAACTCCAGTTTCAATATTATAATAACGTATACATTAAACAAATGCAAGTTCTTGCTACGTGTCATACATACATTAATCCAGTAGGAAAAAGTTTATCGCAAGGCGAAAAAAATACCAATAAATAATCTCTTTAAGAAGTCGGCATTTTAGATATTAACTTTTCAAAACGATGAGCACCGTTTAGTATTCAAAATGTAGTTTAGCATGCAATAATATAACACAAACTACCGTCGGACTTCTTAGAACTTGTCGGCGCGATCAAAAATGACTGAATATAGTGTACGAAAGAAAGTTCTCTTTACAAATCATCCTTTATTTATCGATGCAACGTTGACATAAGAACCGTAAAAATAATAATGGTTCTGCCAGATCGCAGCGAATTTTGTAAACATTATAATGAAAGTGATTTTTGGTAATTTATTATAATTCAAAATAAAATAAGGTCTCTCGAGCTATATCGACTAGATAATAACATAGGGATGGCGAATAAAAAGAGAAACGTAAATATTTAAATCGACGAAAAACGACATATCAACTTCTTTTATACTAAGAGTGTTAGTGATTTAAGTAACCTTTTCAATCCCTTTTCATTTCAATCTGTTAGAACATGCACCACAATTGATGAATATAAATACAGTGAAAATCTAGAAAGAATTGTTTTACCGAACGAGGCAATGACTTCTACCGACATTTTGCAAAAAAATAGGAAGATAATGTTTTTCGATTAAATGTGGAAGAATAACAACGATGTTATTTTACGAAATTCTCTAGTGTTTCCGATGTGTTGGAAAGTTGGCCTACACAACGTATAATTTATCATTTTTTGAAACAATAAGAACTCTCAGCGAAAAAGTTTCGGATTTCTTTCGGTGTGGTAGAAGGACCAGGAATCATAGTTGCAAGTCACTTTCGGAGTAGGATGCTTACTATATAGGCACGGAGAAAATTCTTGAGGCAGTCGAGCCTTAAATTTAAATACAGTATGAAACAGTTAATAGGTATAATATAGATATAAATCACTGGTAATTGTAACATGATCTGGCCACATGCAATCGCTATAGTTCTTTTACTTTGTTATTGCGTTTGTTTTCCCAACAAGGATTAAGGGTATTTTCAGGTTTTTTTTTTTGTGATTAATACAGGTAACAGTGTTAATATTGAAATTCCATCAAGCACCCTCAGTCGATGTCCTAAATTATATTAATAGGTATACAACCTATTCAATGATTAAAACCAGGACATTAACATTACCAGAAAGACACTTTAACAGCGAATATATTCTTACATAAGAATCGATCTTCTTAGCACATTGTGAATTTAAACCAGGATAATAGAGTACAGAAGATATTGTGTACTTTTTTTTAGTGATAAAACAATAATGAATGTCGTACTTTACAGATTGTTTTATTTTGCTTTTATTACGTGCAAAGGAACGTGTAACAAGTATACGTATGAAGGTGGGTACAGGTAAGCAGGCAACCGGGGAGAAGCAGCTTACACACAGCCCGTGTTAGCCAAATAAATGAGATCACGTACTCAACAATGTTTTAAATGTTCAAACCGCGGAGATTATAACACTGCTCAACTCGCTGCCCAAGATAATAAACTACAATACATACTTGTTATTACCTAGAAAGGATTCACAGTGTTAAAACTGGGTAAACAATGTAGGAACAAAATAAAGCTATACCTAGTGGATACACACAATCGAATTTTTTATAACATGTAGAAAACTAACAAACGAAAATCAGTGGCAATAATGCCAATATTACTTCATGGCATTGTCAAAAAATACATATATATAATTCACATAAATTCTATTTTAAAACACAATTTCTTTTTACTACTGCCAAATGTTTATAGTGATCAGGACCGGTTTCGCTCATCACAAGCATTATCAACAAATAAAAATAAAAACATAACAGGGCTATTTATATAAAATTTGATGTTGACAAATACAAGGCGTATACATTGGAAGTATAAATGTCTTGAAGTTCCATATAATTTTACATTAGAGCTACGCCGTGGCGGCGTAGATGTAAAATTTCGTAGCAGCATGAATTTTATTCTTTACGAAAGCTTTGAATTATAATGCCAAAATCTGAACGAGCTTGTATATTTTAATATGAATTGATTTCGTTGCATATGATTGATTACGAATACATCCTATTTATGTTAGCTATACATATCATGATATAATTATTATATTATATGGACAGTACAACTTAAGAAATTCTGTAGCATAATTAGTATGTGTTTACCTTTAAAGTAGGTATTTACTTAAAAGTATATCGTGAAGAACTCTTAGTTATTGAGATCAACTTTTCACAAATAAAATAAAGCTAAGTTAAAACAGGAATATACCAGTAAAAAATCTTGGATAATCCATGTACAAACAGGGGTGCAGGAGCAGAGCATATCGTGCCCGCTGGCAAGCGGTGTACGTTCACAAAATGCACAAATAACTCACTGCCAAACGAACACCTTCCTTAATAACCGGCAATTAATAATCCGCCGTTAAATCCAACGGCTAACATATTATTTACGGAGTTCAGTTATTACCGCCATTACCGTCACCTCAATTCTTACTTACGCATTCTTCAGTTCATACCGATAACTGGCTATCGAAGGGGTGTATTTAAAAATTAATTAAATAACGATTTACTGGGTAATTGCATAACGTTTATATCGCCTTTGATAAGTCGCAATTGGCTCGCATTATAACGAGCCACATGACTCTGTGTTTATAATATTTTCAAATATTACTAGCTACAAACAATTAGTGAAAATAATTAAGCACTGACGTTTGATTAGTTACTATGGATATTTAACTATGTAAAGAAACTTCAGTCTTTAAAATACGGATGATATTTTTCAGTAAAATTAAAAACTAGTCCATTTTTAGTCCATTAGTAGAAACTTCGACATTCGCAAATCACTTGCTATTGGAGAACCATACGTTTAATGCGGATGATGGGGTTAAATTGTTGCATCAAAACATGGGGGATCATAAATTATTTTATCAACAAATTTTGGAAATCAATATAGCCCAGTTAAATTCCTTGCCAATTCTGAACGAATAGCTGATCCTTCCAAACTCTCCGTTATTGTATCCTATACGTTGAAACACCTAACAGATGTCATCAAATGTGGAATGATTGTATATGTTTATCCTTTCGTCGAATTGCATCCCGTCGAAACCCACAATGCTATTATAATTGTAAAATCACTGGTAATTCTAATAGTAGTTGGAAAGCGGGAATTCGCCACTCTGTTAATGTGTTGTTTACAAAATAAGGATTAAGGCGATTCTCGAAATGTTAACTCAGGTATCAGTGTGGCTCTCAGACTTATAATATTTTATCTCGTAAATAATATTTGTCGTATTTGTATCTCCTATATAAACGATAGACACTGTTTACTGTCTGTCAGTTCGAGTCCATTCGTGCGCTCGAATGCCTGAAGATGCCGAAAGGCGAAACCCGGGTCGTTAGTGACAAAATACATGGAAGTGTACAAAATCTCAATAATCCAAATTTGATATTGAAATTCCATCAAGCACCCTCAGTCGATGTCTTAAATTATATCAATATTGCTAGTACAGCAAGATTGACTGAACTCTACAGTAAATTAGTGTTAAAATATCGTGTTGTTTGTCAAAATGTATGGTTTAATATCAGTTGTTTTATCTCGTAAATAATATTTGTCGTATTTGTATCTTCTATATAAACGTTAGACACTGTTTACTGTCTGTCAGTTCGAGTCCATTCGTGCGCTCGAATGCCTGAAGATGCCGAAAGGCGAAACCCGGGTCGTTAGTGACAAAATACATGGAAGTGTACAAAATCTCAATAATCCAAATTTGATATTGAAATTCCATCAAGCACCTCAGTCGATGTCTTAAATTATATCAATATTGCTAGTACAGCAAGATTGACTGAACTCTACAGTAAATTAGTGTTAAAATATCGTGTTGTTTGTCAAAATGTATGGTTTAATATCAGTTGTTTTATCTCGTAAATAATATTTGTCGTATTTGTATCTTCTATATAAACGTTAGACACTGTTTACTGTCTGTCAGTTCGAGTCCATTCGTGCGCTCGAATGCCTGAAGATGCCGAAAGGCGAAACCCGGGTCGTTAGTGACAAAATACATGGAAGTGTACAAAATCTCAATAATCCAAATTTGATATTGAAATTCCATCAAGCACCTCAGTCGATGTCTTAAATTATATAATAATATATGTTTATGATAAGAAACTCGTCAAAGACAAACACAATTATTTTTTTTATTATTTTCTATGGATTCGGCGGGAACTTTGTGGAAGTTCATTTGTAATATAAAATTAAATTAAAAATTGATAACTTAGTTATTCTACAATTAAAATTGTTAAAGATTGTACCATTAAGTAATTCAGCACTAAACTGCGGATAATTTAGTGGCAGTTCACATTTGATATGAAATAAAAAAAAATGATAGATATATTACACTAAAGTTGCCAATAATAGTAATGTGGTTTGAAACATTTGCAGTAACAGCGTGGTTTCGGAGCACAAATAAATGAAAAAAAATCAACAATACATGAAATGAATAATGAAACGTGATACACGGCGACATTGTTTTATATGAAAACATTTTTTGTCGTTTCTATATCGCTGCATAATAAGAGAAATATTAATATTGTGCGGTATCTGAGGACGTGGCGTGCAATATGCCTCGCACCGAACCGGGGTAGGTTAGAACAAAACAAACCTTAAACGGGAAGCTATATTGTATATTATTGCGAAACCGCAAATTGATTTCAAACAGTAATAAGCGTCTTTTTTTTAAAATATAATATTTGAGAATACATTTTTTTGGAAGTGACCGCAGTGGGAATCTAGCATAATATGAAAATTTGCGTGGAATGTCGAGCTCGATTCGTGTGAATTTAGTATTGAATTTGGTGATCGTTTGATTTACATTGAGAAGTTATCAATGAAGCGAAATTTTATAGCGTGCAATTTGTCGTGTCCGAGAAGTGACACTCTAATTTTTTCTAAATAATTATTCATCTCATAAAATCGTGCTAATCTTACCGTACCTGAAAATAGAAGTTGAGCGTTCGGTTACAACCAGTTCTCATAAAATACCCTATGTTGAAACACTCTGTACAAAAATTATATGCCAACATGTTTAAAAAGCACACAAGATCCTTAAAATAGATATCCATGTTAAAAAAATTCATTCGATTTAGATTTAAACTAAAATAGTTTCGCTACATAGGAGACGCGTCCGTCGCGCAGTTGGTAGCGTGAGTAGCGTCGTTGGCTAGGGCTACGGATGTCTCGGGTTCAATTCCCGGTGCGGACAGTTTTCATAAATTAATCTTTCAATCGATTTATGGATTTCTGTTCGTAGTCTGTGATGTCTAAAACTACCTTTTCACCCACCCATCCGATCCTCACGGGGCGTAGCGAGAGCGATTAGCTAACCACTAGCTCTGTCCTAGTCCTATCCTTCTATCCCTACTTTCTTAAAAAAAGAGAAGTTGAGCAACTGAGTAACAAACAGTTATCATAGAAAAATTCTGACGAGATACCTCTATTACGAGACCATATGCTCCACGTTGGGAGCGGACATGGAAAAAATATATTCGTGACGACAATGACAAACGAATTATACGTAATAATTTGTACGACTATTGATTGTTCAGAAGACGCTGTAAGACACTAGAGATTATTGTCAGTGCGGAGAGCATTCTTCATAAAAAAAAATTTCCCACATAAAAAAGAAATGCTAATCTGAGCGTAGCTAATAAAATCCTGTAACATTGATTATATATTGTGATGTGTGTTTGGTACTACAGTAACGACGACGCGACCGAATGGTCAAATGCTGTTGACCAAATCCCCGAACCGACAGTTTTATACATCGATTTATGAATGTGTGTCCTAAGGATAGATGTGTGTAATGTAAGCATTCCCTTGCATCGATCAGATCATAAAAACGGGGCGCAAAAAGAGCGACTATTCCTTTCCATGCCCAGTCCTTCCATAGATGTCCATATGTTCACACATTGGGAGCGGAGATGTTTAAAAAAGAAGAGTTTTGGAATTGTGCATTCTGTTGACGTTATACTATAAAGCAATGCATTTAATTCATAAAAATTAAGCTCGTGACATAAAACGTGGGTCGAACTTGTGAACCGATCTGATAAAAAGTATGACAACAATAATTTAGGCGTAATACAATTCCTAGAACGGATAGCTCGTCTTTGAGTGTTTATAGCCCTCTGAATGTTCTACTTCATTAATATTTAAAACACGCAGTCATAGAGATGGTAAAAAAAACTACAAAAACCATCAAGTGCAGTCACGTGCGGCTAACCTACCTGTGGGAACCGAGACTTTTAATAAATTTATGAATCTTCCCTTTTGTGCAGGTAATAAAATTACAATTCCAACGATGACACTGGATTTAACTGCAAGGACGCTAGCTTCTATTCCAGGAATTCCCATGGTTTATTAAATAAATTGTAGGGTTAATAAATAGATGTTTTACAATTCACCACAAAAGGGAACAAGGTTCCACCTGTATGTTTTTATGATAAAATGTGAAACGATAACAAATTGATATAAAATGAAAATCCAAACAACCGTCGGTATAAGCATTACGGAATTTAAGTTTTTTATGATATTTCAATAATATATCATCCAGATATCAGTTAGTCGAATGTTTAATATTAATACATATTTGTAATCATTGTCAGAGAAGTTTAACAATTATAAGAAAACTGGGCTGATAGGTAAAACAAATAGTAGCGTACTTATTTGCGAAAGAGCGCGTATAAAATTGTTGCAATAGAATCATCAACACCAATATCAACTCAATGAATATTCAAAAAACTAGATTGTTCTGAAATAATTATTATTGAATCGATTTGCGATAGTGTTAAAAACAGTACTGTATTTCGTTCTAAAAGATTCGCTGTTTCAGCATTATACGATAACTCTGTTTATCACTCGTAGTTTCGACGATGGCATGATATCGAAATGGCAATCAAGAGTTTTTGAAAATTCTGAAAGAACTAAATTTTGTCTACATATTTAAAATTATTAGTAATACGTGCTATTTTATTTTTATTCTATTTATTAAATAGCATTCATATAATCACGTTAGTGTTGAAGGTAATATTAAATTGGATCGAAGGATTATTCCACATGATATAAAATGTGTGATTTCAGATTAGTATTTATTGATTTGTAAGAGGTCCATAACATTTTAATTGTAGACTCTTTTATTTGATTTATGTATAATTTGTTTGCTAATTTCTGTTTAGTATTTTCTTGTCTTAGTTCATGAACCATCAGTTTTATATACCTTCATTTTTACACTCAATTTTATTTAAATAAGCCTGTTATGTTTGTATTCTTATCAGTTGATAATGATCGTGATGAGCGAAACCGGTCCTGACCATTATAAATATGTGGAAGTAGTACAAATGAATTGTGTTTTATTTTTTAAAATATAATGTCTTTCCACCGAGAATTGACAGTTAATACCTTAAAAGTAAAATGTATGGATCGTTATAAATAGTCATGTTACGAAAAACTACACTTGGAACTCGTATTTAGCACATTTGGGTTGTGTGAAAGCACTGTCATGAGTGTTGGCTTAAGTGATAGTATATTAAAAGCAAATTAAATATATCGAAAGAACACACAATTGTGTTAAATGCAAGGCAGCAGGTAACATATTGCCCATTCCATCGACTGAGGTTCATCCACATTTCCAGCTCGATTGAATTCACGAAAGTAGCATATCGTCGTGACAGTATTTTCTTTTATTGGAGGTAAAATAGTCAAAGGTAACAACACAGACGGAGAAGATTTAAAAACTTGTACGAATGCAAGCGGAGAATCCATAGCGAGTACACGCGGTTCGTTAACCATTACCTTCTCTTGTTTTCTCGAGACGTATGCATCCCATAGAGACATTGGACCAATTAAAAACGTCCCGCGTATGTTCTGGGAATATTAATTCGTGATTAGAGTGGTCGCGGTCGTTTTCTGTTGATTTTCATAAATATATAATATTGACTTAAGCTCCAAATAAACAAACATCTAATTAAACAGTCAATTATAGTAAATCTTTTGAATCATATACATTTATTATTAATTTCCAAGTATTATAATACAACATAACTAGTGGGAACGCCCGTCATAGATGAAGGTATTGAAATTGAATTACTGTATGTCTAAAGTAGCTGTTCTTTAGTTTCCATACTGACGGACTGTGTGTTGTTTATTTGCCTCGGAATTTGCGACATGTCAGAACTGTGTGTATTGTTTTTATACACCGCGGACATGAGAAAATTTCATACCTACATGTGTATGTGATAATAATAAAACGTCTACATCTACGCCTAGAGATCGGTTTGGGCTATTATTTATAAGATGTTACAAATCTGATAATTATGTAGTGCACATCCCATAAATTGTGTCCTCGCATGGGAAATTTATCTAACTGTATAATTTAATAGCGACCTTTATAACTTCATGTGAATTGATATCATTCTTTAAAATTCATGCAGTTGCCTAGCAACCGGTTTCTGTACTGTTCAAAAACGCTTTTATGCGTCAACATTGTACAATAATTAAAAAAATATATGTATATATATATATAATCATGGTGAGCCGATGATGCAGCCGAATGGCCGGTAGCCCACGAGTGAGGTCGTCTGAACCATGTCTTTCTGATAAGAGGGCGATATCTATGCAAGAAGCGGCGCGCCGGCATCCGGTCACAGGCAAATGCGCGACGTCTCCATTGTTCGTCGTGCTATACTCATTTGCCGGCGTGTCGGCTCAGTACTGTCTGCCTGTCTTCTCTCTGGGGCCGCGCGCATTGTGCCCGACGACTGACTGACCATTTGCCTATGTTACGTTTCCGCAATCCTCACACAGTTGACGATGTCGGTCGAGCGAATCAAGAAAATCAATTTAAATTGTTTTTTATTGCATCAATAGCATTGCGATTTTAAATCGATAATTTTTAACGTAAATTCACAAGCTTCTGCAGATTGTTTGCTGGCTTGAGATTCACCAGTCAGTTACCTATTTATATCTAAGTTATATCAGTTGGAATTTGAAATGTTATTCATTGCAATTAATAGTAACGTCAATAAAACATGCCGACACCAACGAAAGCATCCAATATAATATGTTGAATCATAACACATAAATTCGATGCAATTCACAACTAAAAAAATATTATTGTAGAGCCACAATTGCCGAACATTTTGAGAGAGAAAACCTGTGTCGCATGATACAACGTAGAAACTAATAAACTTCCAAAATGGAAATATAATTATTAGAGTAAGATTTACGAGAAAATGGCTCAAGAAACGCCACGCAAAAAAACAGGATTCATTCAAAAAAATCTGTAATGTATTTGTATGGATAAGTATGTATTTTGCTTTTCCACGATGTTATGAAAGATAAACAACTAATAAGCAGTTAATTTCGATCGTGTAAGCCCAAGGGAGTGATTTCTCTAGTTCAACAAGCCAACAATTGCCTGCGAATCGATTTCAATAAACATGAGATATCGAATAGATCAAATATAATATTCACCAGCAGTTCTAAACATAAACCTTTTACTGGTTGTAAATATTGAAAAGTATTTTTATGATCGTTAATATATACTCATCGTATGTATTCGGTCGTATGAAGTCAGCGGACGGTTATAGTAAAATTTCATTTGAAAAATAACTTGTTAAATTGCTTTCATTGTTTATTCTCAGTGCTTCAATCGCTAACATCAGATAGTGAACAGCACCAAGAGAATAAGCATTATATGTAGTAATTAACGTTGGGATAAAATTGATGATATCGAAAAAATAAATAATAAGAGTTGTGTTATATTGTTGGAGTAATATTAGGATAAAAGACGACACGGTACAAAACAAAACATGTATCCAAAGTCAATTTTAAAGAAACGTCTCATAAAAGTAAAATTAATTTGAATGATATTGGAATATCTACAAAGTTTTAGAAGCACAATATTTCAATAAATAATCACTTAATCATCAATCATGGTATATGATAAATCACTTAATTTATATATTGATAGAAGAACGTAATAAATTAGGTACACTTAAATGAACGATGTGTGATTTACTTGGGAAAATATGTGCCGATTTTTTACTCTCACAGAATCACACAACAATTTTCTATCTGGAATAAAAGGTCAACATATTATCGATACACATGATGAAACATGATAGTCCAAAAGCAATCATTTGATTTTAAACTGTGAAATTCGTACTGCGGTTTAGAGCAATTACATCTTTTATATAAATATTTAAAACGAACGAATTGAGCGAGAAGCTCAACTCTTTCGCTTATAAAAGGGGAACGGGCGCAATTCTTTGCTAACAAAAAAGGCTTGCAAAAGCTAGTTAGGTACTTAATTAAAAAAAATAAACGGGGACCTACAAATGCGGGAGTGCTTCTTCAGACTGTCGGGGGCGACGGGGAGCCCGGCGGACCTCTTAACAGGTGTAGGCACAAGGAAATTTTACACGAAAAGCTATTGTTAATATTCAATTAGCATCGCAGTAAATAACTAACGAAGCATAGAGGATGATCAGCGTATCATTTTTCACTGACACGAAGCATACTTTGAAACTGTAGAAGTATTTTTTCAAGAAACATGTTTTTTGTACAAATTTCAAAATTGCATGTAATGTAACTGTATCGCTCTCGCGAGCATTTTTAAATAATCAACTCATCTAAATTGACAGTTAAATTTTTAAAAGTGAATATTTATAACAGGTTTATTTTAAAAATGTTTCCTTTAAGAAACAAAAGAAAAATTGCTTCTCTTTTCTGGTGATTTTGTCACGCCAGGTCTGTGGCTTCTCTCCACTATCATTGTGATCAATATTCAATACATATATTATATACATTTGAATATTCTATATTGTATTATATTCATAAAAAAGATATTATAGTAATACGATTTCAAAGCTGTTGCTTGACGTGATTAAGCGGTAGAGACGGATGCTGGTGATGATGAAGATTGATGCTGTCCGAAGTTCAGTCGGTGGGATCACGTCGGAACAGCCACTGCAGGAATACGATTCCAAAGCTGTTGCTTGACGCCTGTCGTCATCCCGCCGACTTACACTGGACAGCATCAACCGTCATCATCACCAGCATCCGTCTCTACCGCTTAATCACGTCAAGCAACAGCTTTGGAATCGTATTCTTACAAGTGTAAAGAGCAATACGTTTTCTGTAGAAAATTTGGGTGCTGATATTGTTTTTACTTTTTAACGTGCATGTTTTTTTTTTAAATAAATTAAAACCAATAACTTTTTGGTATGCAAAGGGTGGAAATGACAAGCAGTGAGCAAAACGGCGTCCGAGAAGGGGGTAAGAAAAAAAGCCCTTTCGGAATTAATTTATGCGGCAATTAAAGAAAGAGGGAAGAATAAAAAAAATAAGAAAGGTAAGACGACTTGACTTCTGACCCTCAGAATTTCTCTTCCCTTGGGATGTTTAATTGCTGGATTGAATACTTTTTCTAAGAGGCTTGATGCTTTCAAGTTTGTTTCAATGAAGTTTTTCTACCAAACTAAAGCATCTCGTTTGTATTATTAATTAATTGTGTATACATATAAATATATACCCACTGGAAAAATGGGCACTACGTGCCTGGGTCGAAAAAGGGCGCAAGCAAAATTTAAGTGCCTTCCAATACAGGTAAATTATTAAAAATAATTTTGGATATTATACTGTTATGATTTAATTGGTAAAGTTCCAATTATATCACTGAAAACATAATGTTTTTTTCTGTCGATCGAAGAATCTGAAGATGAAAAAGTTTTGAAATAACAATTCGGAAGAAAACTTCTTTGTGTAGAATTTAGACTGATATAATTTTCAACTTTCCGTTTTTTTAAATCTTTTCTAGAGATAGTGTAGGTGAAAATTCTTGATGGACCTTTTAATAGGGGGAGATTAAAAAAGAAAGCAAAGAGACCGAGAGCGAGCAAGGCTCTTCTTTTTAGAGCAGATCAGGGAGGAGGGAGGGCGAGCAGCAAATGAAAACACGGAAAGCTGTAGCGACCGCGGAGAGCGTAGGCCGGGAATAAATTAACATGATAAAAGCCGGTTCAGAAATGAAAAATCTAATTCGAAAACATATACATGTATACCATACAATACATAGCCGCTGTGATAGAATTATTTTGCGAGTTTTTTAAACTCCGGAAAATTGGTCAGAGCGTTTTTTAGGAGAGCAAAATGTGAACAGAGAATTCATATATATATATATATTATCATTATAGGTATGTACTACAAAGAATGTATATAATTCAGTTTAGCATTGCCATTTGTTCATAACACATACAGATAAGCAATTGCGTAATTCGTTATGGTCTCTTTAGGATTTTAACATTGACAGAACCTGGTTGGTGTAATATTTATATATCAGTAGCTAAACAGATAATATATACACCGCCAATGGTATTAATTTTATATATATTTTATAAAACAACTTGAATCGAAGTTATTATAATAAATAAAACATATGTATTGTAAATAAAACTGACGACTTTAGAGTAAGATGGTATGTCACTTCTAAGTTAGTATAGGTATATAGGTGAACTAAAATCAGTTAAAGCAGTTTTGACGATGAAGTGATGTCGAGATAGCTATCAGCATGATTCTTATGGAAATAAATACTCTGCTATTACTTACAATATATATATTTAATTAAAACTTTTTTTTAAAAGAACACTATTTATCGTACATTAAAAAAATGTGTTACACAATATACAATTATTGAACAGGACTATTTTTACAAATTAATATTAACCATAATTCATAACGCAAGTGTCCTCGCTGCAGCTGACGATGCAACCCTCGCGTTCCCAGGTAAGGTCGCGCCGCGGAGAGACAAAAAGAATGACTTCGCCCAGTCACGACCACAACACCGTATCCCATCTGGAATACTAAACTGAATCTCAATTCGACTGCGCAATGTATAAGTGTGCTGATATGCAAACGGTGGCTACGCAAGTTCTACATGTTATCATATTGAATTGAATATAGCAGCGATTGATGAATGAAGTGTTTTATTTTTTTAAATGTAATGTCTTTCCACCAAGAATTGACAGTTAACACCTTTAAAGTGGTATATCAAATATTGGGATATAAATAACTGATCTTAGTTTATGTTCTATTTTCCGGTTAATCTTTAGTTTCGAGTATATTTCGAATGATATACAAGAGGTATTATAGTATGTAAGCAATATTTATAAAAAAATCAATATACGATTTAAATTTGGATTATTGAGATTTTGTACACTTCCATGTATTTTGTCACTAACGACTCGGGTTTCGCCTGTCGGCATCTTCAGGCATTCGGGCACACGAATGGACTCGAACTGATTGTCAGATTCGTGTGCTCGAATGCTTGAAGATGCCGAAAGGCGAAACCCGAGTCGTTAGTGACAAAATACATGGAAGTGTACAAAATCTCAATAATCCAAATTTGATATTGAAATTCCATCAAGCACCCTCAGTCGATGTCTTAAACTATATAATATACGATTTACATACAAAGAGTTAATCGCATTATTTAGTTTTTCCAGGGCATTTGAAAACGTTTCACTGTCAGCAAAAAACAGAAAATAATAAAAAATAGCATTTCAAACAATGGAAATTAACTGTTTAAAAATGAACGGCAGCTTAGCGAAATGACTGAAAAAGTGGCATGTTTTTTCCATAACAACGCCGCGCCGTTAATATCGTGCTAAAACGAGTCGATTGATCGCGGCGAACTGGAAAAGCGGCTTCGTTCTTCATTCACATGACAAATCAGATATCGCTCGACATGCTTATTGCATTAGTTCCCCCTACAACAACGTTGTTGCTAATTTATGTGAAAAAATATTTATTATGAATGAACACAATTCGATATTTTACTATGGTATCATTATCTACGGTGTTTATTTCGTGGTTAAAATTTATCACTCAAAGCATACTGAAGAAAATAGAATGATCAGCAATTGACATATCGTCATTATACCACGTAGAAACCAACGACCAAATAATTTTATATTAGGTGGTTTTAAGAAAAAAAAATCTTTTTACATAACATTAAAATTTATCAAAAACTGAATTTCCACAGAGGCGTCGAATCAACCGACTGAAGATGTTTGAAGATGTGTCACAATTAGTAGCACAGCCAGTGGAATAACTAAGTTATCGATTTCAATTACATATTAAAAATGAATTTCGACAAAGTTACCGCATAATCGATCGAAAATAAAACGTTTTATGATCACTGAAATCGTTTTAATTTTCGTCGAATGTTTGTTATTTCAACATAAATATTTAATTTTCATGTCATTGATAGTTTCGATTGAGTTAATATCGTTTACTAAAGCAATTAATAAAACAATGTAGAATACAATTAACCACTGCTGACATCACAGTTAGGGATTCCATCTCGAATATTCATTATCAGAATATATTCGGCCGTTTTTTGACTATTCGATATTCGAATATTTGGCCAAATATCCGAAAAGTATTCGTAATAATTTTTAATAAAATATTTTACAATATCGACAAAAGATTACATCACAATTTCTCCAGATTTCAAGAACAATAATAAATACCCCAGGTAGTGGTTTTTTTGCCTGTCAATATCTTAGGTTAAACAAAAACCCTTTCATAATGCCGTAATTTCAGTAATTGAAGAAATAAATTTGTAGTAATCCGACGCGGCTGCAAATTTTAAATATTGTAATTTGTAATATAATGGAACGGTATCGGAATGAGTATTTATATAATATTATGTTATTATATAATTTAAGACATCGACTGAGGGTGCTTGATGGAATTTCAATATCAAATTTGGATTATTGAGATTTTGTACACTTCCATGAATTTTGTCACTAACCACCCGGGTTTCGCCTTTCGGCATCTTCAGACATTAGAGCGCTCGAATGGACTCGAACTGACAGACAGTAAACAGTGTCTAACGTTTATATAGAAGATACAAATACGACAAATATTATTTACGAGGTAAAATATTCTACGTCTGAGAGCCACACTGATACCTGAGTTAACACACTGATACCTGATTCTCGAAATGACGAATATTTGGAATCCCTTATCACAAGTCAATGTTTCATTTCTAGAATTAATAATTTATCCGTACGCATTATTTTACATCGTGACATAGAAGTTAGCTTCATCTACAACTTAAAAGTTTATTCCGAGAAAAATGTTCGATTACATATAAATGCTTTATTTCTGGTTTGAGTAAATGAAAAATAGTCACCCACAATGATAAATTAATTTCAGTTATAGGACTAATATTATTACAGAAGCAGCGAAAGAAATATGCAGTATTTCCCTATTAAATTGCAAGATTTGCAAACTCTCGAGTAACGTTCTTGGCCGGTAAACTTTGGCTATTAAAACCGCATACATAATAAACTCACCACCGATACAATCAAATAGACATAATTTATTAATTAACAAGCAAAATAAATTCCTGTGTGGGTTTAGAAAACGTTTGCCCGACTCCATTAGCGAGTACCGGGAACTGCGTTCGCTAATGGTCAGTGCAACGGTTTCCAATCCAACAATACAATTTATAACAATGCACCTTATACCATACTAAACTTCATATTGAATATAAATATGTAAACCAATTGAACGATGATGAACTTAACCGGCCGCGCCTTTTGTCAATGGATTTTTTACGACAGACTCCGCGGAATGAATACAAATTACGAAAATATGTTTTATTACGTTTTTTTTTAAATTCAAAATTGCAGCGTCGATGAAGAATATTAAGGTCTGCTGAAGTTGAGGACAAAATATAGAAAAATAGACAATTAAGCGAAGCGATTATTCATTTTAAAACTTTATTCAACCGATTGATTCCTATATAGAGAATCTATCGATAATATCCCTATGGAGAGCGTTGATTGTTTTAGGAAAATGTTTCAAGACAATGGGTTCGCTCTTACGATGGTATAGAAAGGACAGTGGACAACAACAACCGTACATTTTTCTGAATTAAATTGTTCAACGAACGTATGTTAACATTCCTTTTATTAAAGGAATTTTGTTAAAATAGTTTTAATTAAATGTAAAGTATGTATTGTGATTGCGCTTCTGCTACCCTGGAACGGACACTTTTTTTTTCAACGGTTGTTTGAAATTTTCGTCCCATCCAATCCTACAAAAACGGATAACAGAGAGAATCAAGCTCAATCCTTCTATCGTGTCATCGTGTCCATCTTCGAAAAAGAGAGGTTACGCGACTGAATAACAAACGCTCCTCGCAAAAACAGTTTATGTTGAGATACTCCATAAGGAATCCGTATACACTTAATTGTATTTGCATCGGACATGGTTGAAAAAAAGTGATTTCATAACAGAAAACTTTCTGTAATATAATTTAAGACATCGACTGAGGGTGCTTGATGGAATTTCAATATCAAATTTGGATTATTGAGATTTTGTACACTTCCATGTATTTTGTCACTAACGACCCGGGTTTCGCCTTTCGGCATCTTCAGGCATTCGAGCACAAAAAAAGAAACTTCGACATTCGCAAATCACTTGCTAATGGAGAACCATACGTTTAATGCGGATGATGGGGTTAAACTGTTGCATAAAAACATGGGGTATCATAAATTATTTTATCAAGAAATTTTGGAAATTAATAGAGCCCAGTTAAACTCCTTGCCAATCTTGAATGAGCAGCTGAACCTTCCTAATTCTCCGCTATTATATCCGATACGTTGAAACACCTAACAGATGTCACTAAATGTGGAATGATTGTATATATTTACCCATTCGTCGAATTACATCCCGTCAAAACCCACAATACTATTATAATTGTAAAATCACTGGTATTTCTAAAAGAAGTTGAAAAGCGGCAATTCGCCACTCTGTTAATATGGTGTTTACAAAATAAGGATTAGGGAAATTCCCGAAATTTTAACTCAGGTATCAGTGTGGCTCTCAGACGTATAATATCTTACCTCGTAAATAATATTTGTCGCATTTGTATCTTCTATATAAACGTTAGACACTGTTTACTGTCTCTCAGTTCGAGTCCATCCGTGTGCTCGAATGCCTGAAGATGCCGAAAGGCGAAACCCGGGTCGTTAGTGACAAAATACATGGAAGTGTACAAAATCTCAATAATCCAAATTTCTGTAATATAGTTTACTGCTCATAAAATATCGGGTCTACTACAACACGATACATATTTATGTTGTTTTTCTTTGTCGTTTTTTTATGATATAGGTCATATGGTATTTTAATACCACTCCGATGTTATACCTTCACAATAACTGCAGTTATATTAGATACATTTGTAAATTCGTAGTTTTTGTAGAATTAATACTATAATCATAATTCGACGGTGTTTTGGCCAATTGATGGAACCCTCCAAATTGAAATCTGTTAAAATTACGAATCTTTGAAATGCACTCCAGAAAATTCTCATGTTTGCAGATACGGGATTATACGTAGGGTCTGTCGAAATATTAGCGGCTTACATTAAGTGGTCGGGTCAGAATTGTTAAGTCTAAAAACAATGTATAATGATATGAGAAGACCCCGGATAGAAGAGAGGCGAACGGCTAGTTATCCAAAGTCCTGGAAGGGCTGTGATCTCAGACAAACACCATTTCAAATCCGGTTCAAAACTTATTTATTTTCCATCGAAGATGCAGTGGTTACAAAACAAAAAAAAATAATTCCTAACACATTAAATTGTTTCTACATTTACATTTACTTAGCAACTGAATTTACTTTAAGTTATAATACAAATGACACGACAAACGATTTTAAATTAAGTCCTATGCAAATCACAACAAACAATTCACATCTTCACCTCCGCCGCGACGAGGCCGCAGCTCGCCCCGCTCGACAGATCGTAATCGACTGTCCACACATATTATTCAAAAAACTGCCTGCATCGTCGGAGCTACCCCTTTCCGTCAAAAATGGACAAGTCCAGCGGGCGTACCCGGCGGCTACAGCTTGGTAAAAAGTTTGGGCCGATTCTGCGAATTATTGCCGTTGCCGCTAGGTGATTTCAGTTCTGGACACTAATGAAACTTATACTTAACAAAAGCCAGGGCGTGTCAGATATTTCCCTTCCAAAAAGTGGTAAATTTATATTTGTAATTTACATCATTTGGCTGAGACCTGCTCTGTTGTCTTTAAAATGAGATCCAATCATTAACTCATTTTCGTATTTTTGAAGGTTAAATCAATTGGTCAAAACACCGTCGATATATCTGTAGCGCTCGTCTATTTTGAAATGACCACATTATAGGACACGAATTGGTAAAAGTAACATTTTTTATGATATAGGGTATTCAAATAATTAAATTTCTTGATGGAACGAAATGGCGCCTGTGAGTTTTACAATATCTCGCTATTCTTTTTCGCGTATCCTGTTTGAATGTTAAAATATTCGTCAATTAATTCTGTGAATCAAAGTTAGACCACACACGCTAACGTACTGGGATTCAATTCGCTGGTCATTGGAGTTTACAATCACAAAAGACAATGGCTAACCATCATTGGGCGATATTTATTATTTATCATTGAGACAGAGCCCGACATTGTTGACTTTTGTGGAAAATGATTGTCGAAAATTCGATGGCTCGAGATAGACATGGGTATTTGTAAAGTCATCCAAAGATTGAAGTTAACCGATTCACTAATACTATAATACAATAATGCAATCATTACTTTCGGAACACAGTTCCAGATTCAACGATGTAAATATATTATGAATATCCTTTGGTTTACTTAGTACTATCTAGAATAGGGAATATTAATTTGGATAAAACGCAGCTTTAATTCAGGTGACTTCATACTCACTTTGGAACGACACAGAAGGTGTTAAATTTGTTTGAAAAAAAAAAGATTTTTTTCTCTAGGGCAGTACATAATAAAGTTGTATAGTATGCAAATGATTTGTAACATAAGACACGCAATTTAAAATGCAAGTAAAATTCCTAAAGGCCCTCACAATTTAATGTAAAAAATAAAAATGTGCGTTATACGAAACTGCAATGCAAACTTCTATCGGAATTAAATTTTCGACAAAAATTCGTGGGAAAATAATAAAATATTTACTTGTATGCATTGGTAAAACGATATTTTAATGTCATTAAATTATCGTAAGGGTTGAACTATTGGCAGCTAACTGTTGTTGGACTTTGAAGACGTGATGATGTACTGACCTCTAAGCGCCTTCATATGCGCAACCGCCATGCGCAGTATGGTGAGCTTGTCGGGTTTCCTCGCGAGCGCGCTGCACGTGGGGACCATGTCCGACAGCTCCGTGATGTACGCGGTCATCTTGTTTCTGCGGCGGCGCTCAATTTCGCAATGATTTTCACGGCTGTAACAAAGCATAATCACACAAATTAAAATACGTAAAAACTTTTCGAATTGGTATAAACCACACATTTATATAGGTAGTACACCGCTTAAAGTTTATTCGTTAAGAAATATTGTTTCACGACCGAAATAAACTGACCGTCGAATCAATAAAGGAAATAGAAATAATTTTACATGTTTCGCCTATGAATGAAATCTTTTTACGGAACCTTGGCCTGATTGAAAATACTGAAATAATATATTGCCAGCGTATTATTTTTTCTATATAAAAAATACATTATTTTGCTTATAGAGTGCCATGAAAACATCAATTTATTTACCTTATATTTGGCCGAATGAATCCAATCGGTTTAATTTTTATAGTCTACCTATTTATGAACATTAGCGATAAACGCTATCTATATATATATATATATATATATATATATAAATGTATGTTTGTTTCACTTTTAAGTTTCACTGTCAATTCTTGGTGGAAAGACATTATATTTTAAAAAATAAAACACAATTCATTTGTACTACTTCCGCATATTTATAATGGTCAGGACCGGTTTCGCTCACCACGAGCATTATCAACTGATGTATGTTTGTTTGTTTGCTTGCGTTCCTATACCATTCATCAGATTGCGATGAAACTTTGGTGAGTTGTTGTGCGCAACCCGTGAAGGTTTCTCAAAAAATTAAAACCTAAAAAATATTAAAAAAAAAGAATCAAATAGGTACAAGCACCATATCTACCGAGTGTTTGTTTGTTTGTTTGTCCCGTATGCCTTTCTATAACATTCATCCGATTGCGATGAAACTTTGGTAAGTTGTTGTGCGTAACCCGCGAAGGTTTCTGACAAAAAAAATCTAAGGTCTAAAAAAATTGATTTAAAAAAAAAAACATCAAATAGGTACGCACCAGAGGGGAAAACACAAACATATTTTCTATGGATTCGGCGGTAACTTTGTGGATTTTCATTTTTAATATAAAATTAAATTAAAAATTAATATCTTAGTTATTCCACTTGGTTGGAATACCACTTGGTGGGAACCCAGTGGAATAACTGATATCAATTTTTACACTTTATTTATTTGAGTGGCATTGCAACGCATGCCGGGTACTCGCTAGTGCTATAATAATATGCAGAATTTGAAATATCTAAATTTATGAAAAATTTTAATTCAATCAATGAAGATTTTTTGAATGCGGTGACTTTTAGTAGCAATCCGACTTTCAAAAAGACAACAAAACGACCATCGCAAAAGTGAATGCTTATGTCTCATTTCATAGAGTAAAATTTCATCACATTACAATCTAGCTATATAATCGTGTACTTATCATCATTTTCAAAAGCCGTCAACATATTTTAGAAAAGATGTTTCATAATTGTAGTCCAATAAGTTAAAAAGCAAAAAATAAAACCAGAATCAGAAATTACATTTTCGTCATAGTGAAAAACCACTCGAAAATATGTCAAGCGACTGAGAAAAAATACATTATCATTCAAACGGCGTTTAAAGTATTACGCAAAAACTAACCGAATGCGGGCACTAGACTATGAAAAATGAAACAAATTGATAAAAAAAAAAATAAGTAAAGATTGAACGCGTTCTTGCAATATTAAATGAAAATTTCGAAAACGTGTGCATGACACAGCCAAAGGACACTTTCCCTGGCGTTCACTAAATAACGTGTCAGCGTAGGTTTATTATTAAGAAATAATTTTGAGATAACATCTGCATTGTTTAAATAAAAAATTAGCAATTTCTATCAGCAGTGTAAATATCTAGTATCATTACAAAATTAAAAAGAACAGGTAAATAGATATAAAATAGAACTTTGATATATTGTACTACAAAAAAACATTTGCTTTTGAATAAACTTGACCATCATAAATCTTGTGGTTATTGGAGTTTTACTCGAGATTCATTCAAAAGAAATCAATATACGTAATATATATATAATTTGATGCTAGTTATATTTGCAAAAACACTAATAGCTGATGAAAAGCTGTAACAAAAGGACTGTTAAAAACGATCAAGGTAATTTTTTTAACTCTAAGATGTAAAAGTAGATCCAGGTATTTTGTCATATTTTGAAAATTAGTACTGGCAATGGATGTAAGACGAGGTAGCATTTTTACGAGGCCCGTGTGTCAGCCGATTGATCAATATATTGCTTCAGAATTAAATAGAAGAGTAACGATATAGTTTAAAGCCATTTGCCGATACGGATATATTACAAAATTGACAAATATCATCCGATTTGGTTAAAAAACTAATGGTTCTGATCTCTAGAAATTTTGGACAGCTTTTCGTCTGTGATACATTCAACTTCTTATTTTACTCTGAGATATTCGAAATGAGTAATTTAACCAACCTTACCATTTTTTTTATCACGATTAATAGTCTCGGATTATTCCGAGTAACGTCATTCATAAATAAGTAGTAACTCGATCGATACACTGACAACAACAAAAAGCCGCCTGGACTAAATTTAAATTATAGCTGAAACTAAATGTTTTTATAAAAAAATAAACTTTTAATTTATAAAGCTTTTAAGTTGATTTGAGCGAAGACGGCCGGAATTAAAGGCGCTTTGAATCGCCGCGCTCAGCACAAGATGAGTCAAAAAATAGAGGTAAACTTCAAAATTACTTGAGATCAAGTGGACCGTGAATTATAACGAGTAAAAAAGCAATTCGCGGATAAATACTCGCGAGAGAGAATCTCGACAATAAAACACCACATTCTGATATGAAAATAATTGCCGGCCGGTTCGCGTGGATCGACGACCGGCAAAAATGTTTGCATTACACGCCGTTTGCAATTATACAAATATCTACAAGTAAAGCAGTAAAAAAAGGATTATTTATGGCCGCAAATTGGAGCACTATCAAAAAAATATATGAAATTGATAATATAAGATGCATTATTTTTAAATGTGTAACTCCGATTCCAAATCCAAACCAAACCAAAAAAAAGTCTTAATAATAATACATTGTGCATCTATGCTGCTTCGAATACACAAAAAAGTGTTCCAAATAACTAAAAATATATTGATTAAATTGGCATTTACTTGATAGAAGTCCATTATAATAAGATAAAAAATTAAAGTATTTAGTTCTACGAAATTTTATTGGGTAGTTGATAGCTATTTCGGCTTAACGCCATCGTCAAAACTATACTTAAACTTTTTTTTAGCTTAACTATATATATTGTTTAACTATATTACAAATTGTCTATCTCTTCTAAGCAATATATACAGATAAGCTAAAATAAGTTTCAGTATAGTTCTGACGATGGCGTTAAGTCAAAATAGCTATCAATTACCTAATAAAGTTTTGTAGAACTAAATATTTTGATATTTTTTCCTATTTTATAACTAAAAATATACTTGAGAAAATCTATCGTTTTTTAAGTTGCGATGTTTTAGTTTTAGAATAAAACGGAGATTGGTCTTCTGCAATATCATTTTAGAATGACTCAGCTATTTTTTACAATATCCCACTTTTACAGGAACCAACATATCTGTAATTATATTTGATGTACGATTAGCGTAATCGCAGAGTGCATGATGGTATAATAAGTTAACTGAACTCACACTGAAGAGATTGCGAGACAATGAAGAATGTTTTCTTTTATTTGAATACATAAATCAAAGCGCAATACGTAAAATGCTTTTTTTCTCATTGTCATATTTCTCTAATTCAGAAAATACATAAATCGGGAAGCGGCTTAACTAGAACGTATCAAAATTACAAAAGAAAAGTTTGAAAAGCAAACTGAAGCACTTCTCGACAGTTCAAAATCAAGACAACGTTAATCTCTTTGGTAATGAAAGCAAAATTGTTCAAAAAGTTAAAAGTTTGGATTTTAGTTTTAACATCGTTAATCGGTGATTTATTTATACAACATTATTATGTAAGTACTAAATAAACCCTGAGTGATAACGTGCATTCATCCAAATGTCTGGTAAATATAAGTGTCAAATACTGAACAAGAGCTAAGCACTTTCCTCGCCAAATTTCACTGTAGTTTGGTGCTTTGTTCACGATGCTTCAACGTATCGTTTGTGTAATTTCACTTCTTTCAAATTCATTTACATAGTTCATCAATTTTTGTCACCTCTATAAAGCGGTTGGATGTGGTTGTATACGCCTGCCCTACTCCACGATACACTGCGAGATTGCGCTGTATGAATAAGTTTAAGTGAATCGGGGTTCAAGAACCGTAAAATTAAAGCGCACGATTTCGTAACATTATCCGCATAAAGTAAAATCTAACTGTTACAATATTAAAATAAGAAATCATTATTAAACGTAGCGGAATCGCGGCGCAATGCAGAAAACGTATGGCTATACGAAGGTTAAATAATTTCGGAACAATTGCACCGTGAAAAATATCAGAAACATACTGAGAATAATTCAAACTTAATTACTATCAACTCACTCGAGATATAAGCTTTTCTTTACGAATTTATAAAAGATTTTCCTTTTAGCTATCTATGCCAACAATTCATTCATTTTTTTTTTAAATATTTTTTAGCTGGAGATATGATTAATACTGTATATTTAGTTATTAACTATCAAAGTAAAAGCAGTGTTTTAAATTAATTTCTCGTTTCTCCAATCTTCGTACTTAATGATAATATAAATTCAAGCTGGTACATATTAAAATGAGAACATTTTTTTATTATAATATCTAAAATTTCTTTCATTTGTAGGTACATTGAACTCACTGAGGGCTCGCAATATCTCCAATACAATTTATTATTCTCTACCCAAAACCATGTGTGACATCGTAAGCCCTTTTAAAAATATACTCCTGAAAACGATGTGTCTTAAGAGCCTTTGGATACCTAACTGCCCTAACCTCATCTTTATATCCTTACACTGCCTGAATTGGGTCCATGAGGCATTCGCGTACAACAAACAACCAATCTTCATTCGATAGGAAGCGGATATGGTGTGACACACCCTGTTTTTTTTTGTTAAGTTTAAGTTTCATTAGTGTCCATAACTGAAATCGCCCAGCGGTAACGACAATAATTCTTGTTGCCAAGGGCGCTCGTTCAATAGCCGGCGGGCACGTCCGCTGAACGAGTCCATTTTTGACGGAAAGGGGTAGCTCCGACGATGCAGGGAGTTTTTTGAATTGTATGTGTGGACAGTCGATTAAGATCTATGAGTGGAGGTGAGCTACCGACCTCGTGGTCGGCACCGTTGACATAATGGATTGTTTGTTTTGAAATTGGACGTAATTCAAAATCGTTTGTCATGTCATTTGTATTATAACTTAAAGTAAATTCAGTTGCTAAGTAAATGTAGAATCAATTTTGTGTTAGGAATTATATTTTTTTTGTTTTGTAACCACTGCATCTTCGATGAAAAATAAATAAGTGTTGAACCGGATTTGAAATGGCGTTTGTTTGAGATCCCAGCCCATCCAGAACGTTCGATAGCCAGCCATTCATCTCTCTTCGATCCGGGTCTTCTCAGGTGATGTATAAATAAATACATATTTTTTAATATTAATGAGGGGTACCAACAAGATACGTGAATATCTAAATAAATAAGCAACATAAAACTGTGGCACCACACTATCGATACGAGTATTTCGATATACTGCCTATTGTAAGTAAAACTACCAGAATAACGACCCGAGTATTACAGCCAAGTTAAGTTAGTGAAAATGATATACTAACGAAACTTTGTAATTGTCGGTTGCAAGTTGCAACTATTTATAACAGGATAATACGAAGACCATGCCGTATGCCGTGCCCCTGACTCAATTCGAATTTATGTCCCCCAGTCTTCACGATAATCCGCTCAAATCCGTATACCACGGCATGTCACGATAGTCAACTACCTATTCAATATTGACTGTTACTATACGGTAAGAATATAGTGAATTGATTAAATACAGAAATTTTCTAATATTATAACATATTTTTAAATTTTTAAGAGAAATGATTTTCCAGCTAGATGACCTATATTAGGCAGGACCATTGGCATTTCATAAATGCAATTACTGATGACTGTATATATGTATAATCAAATTAGGAAAAAAATATGAAAAACCTTACGGCAGATAAAAAAATATAATACTGCTCATCACACGTACGAAATCTTTCAATTATGAAAACTATACATTATTTATTAAATGCTAGGGGAAGCTGTTTTGAAACTAATATTTACGCGTCTCCTATTAGGTATATAACTTTCAAAATTTACTATATATAGGTGGATGGGAATAAAAATTAATTTCTTATATCGAATCAATGTCTAACTAAATTCTAAGCAATGACAATAAATTATGTTTGTGTTTGCTAAAATATTATTTGTAGGTGAGATTTTTTACTTCGGTTCATTTTGTGCGATGATCTTAAAAACCTAACAAGATTATTTATTGAAATACAATAGTCGGCGTCCGTGGCGCAGTTGGTAGCGTCGCTGGCTACGGTTACGGATGTCTCGGGTTCATTTCCCGGTGCGGACGGTTTTCATAGATTGATCTTTCAATGGATTTATGTTCGTAGTCTAAGTCTTCCCTCCCACCCATCCCATCCTCATGGGGCGTAGCGAGAGCGATTAGCTAACCATTAGTCTTGTCCTAGCTCTATCCTGTTATCCCTACTCTCTTCGAAAAAAGAGCTAGAGCAACTGATTAACAAGCAGTTCTCGTAGAAAAAATCCGTTAGAAAAGATACTTCCGTTAGGAGAACATATGCTCCACATTGGGAGCGGACATGGAAAAAAATACTGCCGAATCAATCGGAAAAAGATAACTTTGCTATTTCAATGGATGTTTAAATAGGTGTGGATAGTATTTAATTCTAAAAAAAATATTAGGTAGTTGATAGCTATTTCGGATTAACGCCATCGTCAACGTTAACTAAACTTATTTTAGCTTAGCTATATATACTATTTAGAAGAGGTAGACAATATCATGGCATCTCACGTATTCAAACATCATAATATTTATTTAAAATTAAATTATTCAAGGTTGCGTTTTTTGCGTTTTTTTGGAAAAGGAGCTTAAGTGGTGTCATTAATAAAACGTTAAAATAAATACATTGAAATTTTATTGATTATGCTTAATTACATGAGCTTCTTGTAATGGTTCAAGTAAAGGTAATTTTAAATAAATATTATGATATTTCTATACGTGAGATGACATGAGAGTCTCTTCTAAACAGTATATTATATAGCCAGCTAAAATTAGTTTGAGTATAGTTCTGACGATGGCGTTAAGACGAAACAGCTTTCAACTACCGATGACGATTTTGTAGAACTGAATACTTTGATACTGTATCCTTTTATAATGGAGTTCTACCAAGTAAATGCCAATTCAATCAAGCAATTTTAATTGTATGTAAGTTAACTGTTAATTGGCATTAGCTCCATTTATAGGGGGACGTTGAAACAAAGTAATTTCTACGTTTCATCGGATATTAAAATGATGGCTTGTATTTTGTATCGTTACGTCAGTAGGTACTATGAGTTATCATAATATGGAAGTTACCATCCCGTAAGAAGATACAGTGGCAAGGGGTCAATTTAGGAATACACGCCTGCTGCAGCCTGCTGCAAGTGTGCAAGCGAGGAACAAAGACGAGCGCGGGGGGAGGCACCGAGAGGGATGACTGTTACTGATATACTCGGGCATGTCGTGACCGCGAAAGTTCCCACGCGCCCGCCAGCCCGATCCGGCGAACGAGCGAAAGACAACGAGCCACCGACTAACTGCGGGCGGCAATATTTGATACGGGAACTTTACTACCGACAAAAATCATAAAGCAGCAATAAAAAGGAAAGCATGTACCGCTGCGATCCTCAATACTTCTTGAATAAATTCTGATTTACGGCCGTAAAAAACAAACGACGAATACAAAAAAGGAAAAATTCACAAGTATGTCGATATTTATACTTATCCTTAACCTGGAGTAATGGTAATATCCGATTGTCAGTATAATATAAACCCACTCGATTTAATACTAATATTTTTTTACGAGAAATTAAATTGGATTGTACAATGGATATAATGGAGAGAAGTTTAGTATGGAGCGGTAGTAATCCAACTAAATATCTTCCCCCAAAAAAAAGAAGTGGAAAAATTGAATAAACCGTACGATAATTTCTGTTGAGATGCTCTATTAGCAATTAAAAGCGCACATGGATATAAAACCACTACATCAGAGATTCTAAACCGGTGGGGAATTCCCCCGGGGGTGAATTTTAAGAGTGCCATGGGGGAAATGGAAATGCTGCCGTTTATTAAAGATTTTTAATATTACATTTATATATATTTGGAAAGCACCATTTGAGTAACAGTTAGATTATCTTGGTACGGGGGGAATTATATTCCAAACATTGGTGAAAGGGGGAATATAGCGAAAAAAGGTTGGGAGCCCCTGCACTGTATAATATAAACTTTTTATGATGTATCTCAGATACCTCAGCAATTTGCTTTAGAGCAGGACAAAAATATTAAATAAATTATTATTTATGTATGATTTTCAACCATTCATCAAATTATACAAAATAATATATTGTGTAGAATGAGTAGATATTAATCATTATGTTCAAATGAACACAACCAATTTTAGATCTGTTGTCTGATTTAGAATTTCTGAAGACCGCTCTCATCCAAAATACTAACATGAATAAAAACAATTTTTAATCTGCAACAACCATTTGTATGCATATTAAGTGTTGAAATGGTATCTAAATTATAAAAATGCAACATAGATAGATGCATAATATTACTTAATCGAGGAGTTGATGAACTGGAATCTTCATCGTTAAAATAACATTTATAGACATTGCGGGATAAATAGATTTGAGATCATTTGGAATGAATGTTCCACCATCGTTTTATATAATGAAACTTATCGACATATCTTTGAGTTACTTAGCGACATTTGTAATTAATTGGTTCGGGTCAATTTAAAGAAAGCGTCGGATGTTGGTTTCAGGACACTCGGTCCGTCGCGGCGTCTTGGTGAAAAAATCACCTCGAGCGCAGAAAGAGCGTCGTCGATGAAAACAAAACTGTGCGAAGTGGCTCAGAGCGCAGATAAGACACGTATCCAATCATTACGCCAAGTGGC
Organism: Himalopsyche phryganea; assembly: GCA_022494535.1. NCBI lineage: Eukaryota > Metazoa > Arthropoda > Insecta > Trichoptera > Rhyacophilidae > Himalopsyche > Himalopsyche phryganea. Next base: position 11,884,350 of record JAGVSL010000003.1, read on the forward strand.
GATACAGAAGAGTCGGCGGGCGGCTCTGCCTCTCTACCTTTCGATTTTCACTCGGCTGTAATAATTTGCCGCGATCGCTTCGCAAAGAATATGAGCCCTGTCGAACTAAGTGCGCCATACGTTGATGGTATAACGCACGCCGCGTGTGACGGCGGGAAATCAAAGCGAGTGATCAGGCAAGGCTGTAAGCTTCAAGTCACTTGGGAGTAGTGTCAACGCCGGCGAGCTTCCAGTGGCTGCAAGCATTTGATACTGAAGGTCTACCACTTTGTTCAAGCATAACCTGTCCTTAACCACTGTATCCGAAAATAAATCTTGTAAGTCATTACAATGAAAAAGCATATCGCTACAATTTTTACAAATCAAATCAACGGCAAAATTCAGTAATATAATATGAATAGGTACTGTAGATGAAATGCTGCGATATACAATCAATGGTTTACTTGAAGAAATAAAATAATACGTGATAGAAAACCAGTTAATACATAACGCACAATAATGTTCGAGGAAAGTAGATTAAATTGATGATAAATTATGACACTGATATTCACCAAATTACAAAATTGAACCTCTAATTCTATAGCATGTAGATATTATAAATTTACTCAATGTTTATAAAATATCAAATTTGATAAGGTTTCTTTGCGTTGTGGTGGAAGAGTGTGTTAGCATAAAAGCATAGTACAAATTTGCCGCTGTAACAAAACAGCTGCTAACCCAAGTCACCCGCCGTTCGCAAACTCATATTCCATATCCCTGGCATCACAAATTCCCGTTTAATCTCCTTTATTGCCCTGTACACATGTGTTTCATAAACACAGTTCAATATTAAATTTTACAACAAAAAAAAAATACAGCAAGCAAAGGGGTGGGCGGAGAGCGGGCGAAAACATCCCGCGCGCAAGTCATTATTTATGTTACCTGTCTGGGGTAGATACGCCTTCCCGGCAACTATGCATGAAATCGTAAATGTCGGCGCAAAAGGGAAATGAATGATCGGCTCAGCAAATTGGGGCGACTGGTTTCGGAAGCGGCCCGGCGACTATTTCTGTTTCCGCCGAAAGCGTGCAGCTTTTATGAGGCTGTGAATAATGACGGGGCGCCGAATATATATTAGCCCGCTGGCAGCCCGGATCCCGTTCAATATTGAGGAGCTTAGTCTGTTTGGAAAATTCTTAACGCGAAAACATTACTTGTAATCGTCATGCAGTTTTACTTTACATAAATCATCCGATATCAGTTTCTCTCAATAACAACAACATTGAATAATTCCTGAATATGAACGTGGCTCGACAAAGTCTACACGACGAATTTAATTTGTGGAACAATTATCCTTATATCTCATGTATCTACGACCTGTGAAGAGTGTCTGCTACACCTTATCTGCACACAGCATATCATCATACCAAGTAACCAATAAAGAATTTATAGAGAATCACACTATGAATAGTAATGTTTATACTTAAAATAATTCAAGTATCAAAAGTTCATTTTTTTTAAATAAGACACAATTCATGTGTACTACTTCCACATCTTTATAATGATCAGGACCGGTTTCGCTCATCACGAGCATTATCAACTAATAAAAATACAAACCGTTTATCAGTTGATAATGCTCGTGATGAGCGATACCGGTGCTGATCATTATAAATATGTGGAAGTAGTACAAATGAATTGTGTTTTATTTTTTAAAATATGTCTTTCCACCAAGAATTGACAGTTAACACCTTAAAAGTCAAAAGTTCATATTAATGATCTCGAAATCGACAACTCTATCTCCATATAAGGCTAATATTGTAATTTTTACGTATTGAATATCGTTTCATTCGTGAGTTTTGCTCTATTATTATAAAATATGTTCAAAGCTTGTACTCAAAGTGTCGGAGGAACGTACTTAATTCATTTGATCACGATAGTTAAAATATTAGTTCATTCATAAAATATCATTACTACAGCTGGTGTAAAAAGATGATCTTTTCCCATAAAAACAAACAATAGTTAATGCACCCAAACTTTTTTTTTGTATTAACAGCTAAGTTTTAAAAACTCGTGGTTCTTCTTCAAAATGACAAATTCAGAATCTCCAATGTATATTACTAAAAGGAGGCACAATATAACAATCTCAAAAATAAAATTGGGTACTCTAAAGTAAATTGCATCGACATCAACATTTTTTTAATGTTATTTGTACTAACTTCCTTCTACATACTATTTAAATTGATTAATAATATTTCCCAATGTAGAACTCAGAGTTGAGTTCAGTGTGAAATTCTAACACAAAACATTCAATCATTGCCCAATGGTATTATTGCACTAAATTTGGTTTACATCCGACCGTACTGCGATGTTTGTTCGTGTACTTTTCAGTGAAACAGTTTAGTGCTTGACAGGCAGCGGAATCATAAACGAGAGCTAGCCTGCACACGTGGTATCGTCGTCGAGACACGGCAAAGAAATAAATATGTAAAAGAATACTACCCTAGTCTTATCCAGTGAAAGGGATCTCGCACATATACTTAGTCAAGTTTTTATATTTAACTGCGGTGTGATTAAGTTTTATAAAAGACGTCCATATATTCATACTGTAATTATTCAACATGTATCACGCTTTACTAATATGAATGTGGTCTCCAAATTCTTATACAGGTTGTCCTCGACTTACGACCGAGATACGTTCCAGAACTGGTCGTAGGTCGAATCGGTCGTTAGTCGAATTACATACAAAATATTAAAATCAAATATTTGTTTCAGGTCAGTTTTAGCGGCGTCACTTTCATTTGTAGAAATAAAGCAACTGTAGCCAAAACTGGTAGGGATACATTTTAACACACCAGAGCGTGCTTTTCAAATCTTCGATTGTAGCTGTCAAACGACAGTCACAATATTATTGCAAATCCTCCTGTTTCTCTGTTTTTAATAGATAAAACAGAGAATTAAATATTTTGTACACAATTTTATTATTTGTTTAGTAAAATAAGTGGTTGGAATAAGGTTTGGCTGCAAACATTGCGCTGAAATTTCAATTTGCTTTATAATGTAAGTGGATGAAATAAGGTTATGCCTACAAGAATTAAGTTGAAATTCGTTTCTGATTACAATATTGTTTTACTTAAAAAAACAGAATAAATACATTCAAAAAACATGGTTTACCAGACACAATGGGTACGATTTATTAATTATTCACTTAAAAAAAACATATTGTCGTCGTTTTGACAGATAAGAAACAAAAAAATTAATTAACTTGTTTAGAGCCTAGAGCACTAAATTTGTTATCATAATATCGTGATCGACACTATCAAAGGCTTTCGAAATATCCGTGTAAATAACATCAACCTGACTATGGGAATCTAAAGATTTCGATATATACTCACTATACACCATTAGACTGGTGATAATTGAGCGCGCTGATCTAAAACCATGTCGGGAATCAGTCAACTGGCAGTCCACATGCATATAGATATATCTATGTACTATTGATTCAAAAAGTTTAGCCGGCGCTGATAAAATTGCTACATGCCTAAAATTTGTTATATCTGAGAGAGAGCCTTTTTTATGGACCTGTTTTTAAGAGTCAAACTCCAGCATTCGGGAAAAGTGGATGTATTCAAACTTAAATTGAACAGATACATTAGAGGGGCACTTAAAAAATGTTTGAAGCCTTTGAGTAACCATGAGGGAAAAATAGTTGATATTAAGAGTGGGCCAGGAAGAATGCGTAAATAAAAGGTTATGTTGCCTAGACATAATATAAAATGGACGTCACTCTTCATGACTCACCTCTTTCGGCGAAGACTTTCGATACCTCTGGCTGCTTAGGAAATACGTAATAACTTTTTTATCGGGATTGTAAAATATTGCCATAATCATGTATGGCGTGTGTAGGTAATGGGACAATCTTTGATAGCTTAAATTTCAACAAACACATTAGAAAATAGAAAAGTAAACAGTCGGAGATTGAATGTAAGTATGCACAAGTATGTGGTATTGGCTTGAAGTGTGATATCGCTTTTATAAAAATTGTTGTGGTAAAAATGTGCAATTTTTATATTATATTCAAACATGTAAGCTCCCAATGTGGAACTCCTAAAGGAGTATCTCAACATAACGGATATGTAATCGGTTTTGGAAGGGGTAAAAGGTGAAAAGGACGGGGCTAGGAAAATCTTTATTCGGTTAATTGCTCTCACTAAGCCGAGTTTTTTAACGGGAATGACGCATGTAAAAAATCATAAATTCATCTTTTGGTTTGTTGGTTCGTGTTGGTTTGGAAAGTCGAACCTGTTGGCATCGCAAATCGCAACAGCATAGGACGAACGATCAAGAGCGTTTGACAACTCGGGTACATGGCCGGCTTTTATTTATTGTATGTATTTTCGAGCCGTATAAAAATATGATATATAAATATTCACACTGAAAATATGTTAAAGATCGATTTTGTTCAATATTAAGGTTTCATTTTCTGGTGTAAAAAAAATCTTTTTTACATTATAAAGGACAATTTTAATGGCATACAAATTATAAGATTTGGTATCCTCGAGTTGCAGTCATACCATGCTTTCTGCCAGAATGAAAAAATAACAATATGACTAAATACTGTTTTGTTTTCAAACCTATTATCTATATATATAAATATGAATGTCTGTTTGTTGGTTTGTCCGGATCTTATAGGCTCCTAAACTACTCAACCGATCGCGACGAAACTTTCAGGAAGGACTTATTGTGATCATGCCGGGAAATCTATATATATAAAAATGAATGTCTGTTTATTGGTTTGTCCGGATCTTATAGGCTCCTAAACTACTCAACCGATCGCGACGAAACTTTCAGGAAGGACTTATTGTGATCATGCCGGGAAATATTATATAAAATAAATGTTTGTTTGTCCTTTACGCGTTCCTTTACCATTCATACGATGTCAATGAAACTTCGGTGAGTTGTTGTGCACACACTCGTGAAGGGTTCTGAAGAAAAAAATTGAAAATCTAAAATTGAAAAAAAAAATCAAATACGTACATACAGCGACATCTAGGAAAAACCTTCTGATTTATTCGTGTGCAGTTAGTAACAAGTGTGATATTGAAACTCGGGTTCGGGTCGGGCCAGACCTGAAGATGATGGGCTCGAACCGGGTAAATCTATGAAATTTCGGCCTGTGCAGACCTCTAATCGAAAAGCAGTTCAATAAAAAGAATTAAAACACAAACCCTTTCTTTCTTTGAGTGGCATTGCAACGCATGCCGGGTACTCACTAGTATCCTATAAATTCATGCGTTCTACCAGTACGTAGAGCGTTAAATTGCATTCATTTTGACATTTATTATAGAAAACCATCAAAAATTGACTTCATGCGTTGTCAGTATAACCTCGAAATTGGCGTAATAATGAAACAATTAACGAGAATCGTACTCTAACTTTAAGCAATGAGGTACGGATATATTATTTACTTTCCGATCAAAAAAAAATAGCAGTGCTATTGGTCGGATCCTTGTTCTCACTCAACAAACGAAAACCAACACGATGTATTCTTATCTAAATTACACCTATCGAAAATATCTCATCGACTCGATCTGAAGCAATTAATATTCCAACTGTCTAACTGTAGGATTTTTTTTCTATAGTGTGTTTATGTTGAGAAAATAATCTCGAAATCTCGTTCCAGATAGTTTTAAAGCCAGGCGGTCGGGCGGCGAAAGGGTCGAGGGTCAGCCGATCGAACGGGATTCGTGACTTTGGAGATGCCGGAGGCTCGGTTTCGGTACACGGGTAAAAAAAATATTACACTAACGGTAAAAGAGCCTGACGACGGCACCCGGTGAAACTGAATCGTGAGGTAAATGGAAGTCGATCGAGTTTATAACACATCGACATAAAAATTTCTTTTGCTAATACGGATTTTTTTTCAATCAGTCCGTTATGAAGATCGGCCGTCAAATTATTGTCAGTATCCAGGAAGGTGCCAGGAAATTTTACCGCAATAATTGATAATTAAATTTATACAAAACTATTAACGGTTTTTTGTTTTAATTTCGGTGTAGTAAATAGTAAATGGTGTAGACGACCAAAAGTGAAAAATCGCCGTTTATTATAATTGTAGTTTGTATTTAAAAGCATTACACAAACCAATAAGAATTGTGATTGTATTCATAACAAACATAAAAATGACTCTCACAAGAAAGTGTGTTAACAAATACATAAATAATACTGCACTAGACAGGGTCGAAGAGTCAAGGTGAGCCCTCCTCATATGCATTGAGCATAAGCCCATGACCCCTCTTGTAAGTGAAACGCAGATGGTCCCACAAAAGGTCAAATTCATAGACCACGTGGTATTGTGTCGAATGCACATTACGAAGAAATACGTTCGTCGGTAAATAACACAATATATTAAAATAACAATAATGCTTAACAAAACGTTGGGTCATTGGCGCAGTGGTCGACGTCGTTGACTGCGGTAACGGATGTCTCGGGTTCAAGCGCCGGTACGAACAGTTTCCATAACATTACCTATATACATTATAATACATGCAAATTTGAAATAAATTATTACATCTCAGAATAAAACAAATTGCCAACGCAAATGATGTAGAGACCGCAAAAAATTTAAGATACTTATAGTTAATTTATGCAATACTAATTATGGTTACTATTATATTATAATGATGTTCAATAAGAACTTTGCGTGACTTATTCCAAAGTAAAGGGGGAGGGTGGTAGAGGCGATCATATCTGGGTGCCAACAATGATGTCAATGTAAAAGATTCAAAAGGAGGAAAGTAAACGACTATGAATGCGTTAAATGTAATAAAAATGTGGAAGTTTATCTCCAAGCCAATGAAATAAGTTCTTTATCAATATAAAATTAAAATTGACATCTCTGTTAGTCCACTGCATCTACTTGCTATCATTTGCAGTGGGGAAAAGGTAGTCGGATACCACACCACAGCGGCGCTTATTCCGCCAGTGAGTTGCATGTATTAAACATTTACTCATACAATATGGTATAAGTGAAATTTCTTGATACGACACAAAGGTGACTTGCTAAAAGCATATTATTTAGTCGCAAGAGTTGCGCGGCCGTGTAATCGATCCATCAGCGACATGATTGCAGAGGTGCGTCCAGAAACGGTCATCGATTACGTCGTTTGTCCTGTGCAACGTGTCTTTACAATAATTGCAGCCCAGGCCTCGACCATTACAGGTACTGAAGTCCAAAAAGAAGAGAGATTGAATTAGGGAGGCTGGTCTGCCGGCAGTAAAGCACAATTACCGGCAACCAAACGGCGCTTCCGAGCAGTACTACTGCGAAATAATTGCATTTATTTTGTGAGTGCATGTGGTAACACAGGATGCAGATACATAATAAAATATGTATAGTTAATTTAGGAGAACCCTGAATTGAGCCCATATGCGGAAAAACAGCGTTGTCCTAAAAACATTGTTCAGCGATAATAGCGGTTGGTTGTTGTAGAGATACAATTTATATTTAATGAATGAAAATGATTCGAGTAATTTTATTGAGAGCACGGTTTATAGATCAAAAAATCTTTTACTGGATAAATGTGTCGACAAAAAAAATCCAAATAAAGAGTAAAACTTTTTTTCCGCATATGGGCTCATCAATTGTAATATACTGACTAAAGAGAATAGTCGATATATTTAATTGATTATTGAAATGTAAGTTTTAATGAAATGGTAGGTTTTTAGTAAAAATATCATATGTTATCCCTCTATAGAGATTACTTTGACAGTACCCATTTAACGACAAAGCAAATCAGCAAAAAAGCTAGAACATTTTTACTTTTGCTAAAAAATTTCATATCAGATGATATTTTTAGTGATACTTGTTGCATTCATATTATTGAAGTTATTTACGTACCCTCTTAATTTTTTTAACACATCAAAAATATAAAATACTTGAATACGCCTGTCCAACAAAAACTCTCACATGATGAGCTCCGCGTCATGGAATTTACACGATGTATTTATTGCATTCGACTAATCCAGGATTGTATCCAGGTGCGTATTTTAAGAACGGCACGCCTTTCTCTTCACGAATTATGATTTTAATTTCATAAATAATGAAGTCGGCAAAATATTTATAAAAAAAAAACAGCAAAAATAATTTACTTATTTATATTATTGCGATTGGAAAAGAAGGTCGACGTTGTACAATACAACAAAATGTATCATTTCGGTGCTTTTCCCTGCCTTCTAGTTTCTATATCTATACACTTGGTGAAGCCTACTCATTCTAGAAGAAAGGCATCACACGATTGGAGAAAGAGGGAAATGCCAACGTAATGGGAAAACCTTTTACCCGGTTACGAGGATAAACTACGCCAGCCTGGCTAATTTTTCTCTCTCTCTAATGGCACGAAGCGTGTCCCTTAAGAAATTGACATTGATTTAAAAGGTTTCCCAGAAGTTAATTGCGCCCATCCAGGTGATATTACGGTGAGTGTTGTTCTTTTAGATGTAAATCTGCTCTTTTGACCTCTTTTGTGTTACAAAATTAGATAATTCCAATACAATCGGTACCTACAAGACGAAAAATATTAAAGACAATGCAGGGTACTTAATTGTACATGTATTGTCAAGTTCTAGTTCATGTTCTAGACTCTAGACGTATGCGTAATGTAAATAATATAATCATTAATTAAAAACAATGTAATTATTGAAAACGACACCGGAAACATTAGTAAAATTTTTACTATCAAGTATTTAAACGGTATTATTTATTCATGTAGATTTGACGGTGATAAGTAAATAAATTCCTGGTGAAAACAACAGCGAGTAAAAACTTTGATGGCTTCCGTATGGCCGACGTTTTACGATGTTACCAAATTCGATTTTTTTGACTTGTATCAAAGTAAATTAACGTCTTTTGTTTTCATATCTTCTACAAGATCCAGTAAATAGGGCGCAAAATGAGCGATGAGATTTTTCCTAACCTAATATTTCTATACTAGTCTATACCATTCGGAAAAGAAACATTTTTTTGTTATGAAACGGCATTTAAATTTTTTAACAAATTAATTAAAGCGATATTTGTTGTTGCGTGCTTTGAATAATTTTATGGATTCTTGGCTCCGATTATGTTACTGCAATCACTTTGAGGACCACCAAAATTTTCACACGGACCACTGGTTAGCGACCGCTGCTCTAAAAAACAGACGTTAACAACGATTAGGTTTTAGTATTCATTTAACAGTCGAGTAATCAATAATCGAGCGGAGTTACAATATTTACTATTTTACAAATATTTTTGTCTATGTCTTGTTTTTATCTTAATTGTTTTTTTGGTAAAAACTTCTCGTCGGCACTAACTCGAAAGCTCTCGAGAAAAACTTGCTTCAGGTAATCGTCGATATGTGAATCGAGTACCGAAACACGAGCACGGCGGGCCGTGTGAGATAATGGTCTTATCCGCGATTACGAGGCAGCAGACCGCCGATGATGATGATAAAGATAATATATGAAAGGGAGTGGTAGGCGATCGAGCGATACCTCCAATTAGGCAGCCATTACGGGGGCAGCCGTGAGAAAACTCGCCGCTGCCGAACACAATATCGCATACCTACGCTTTGCTTTACCTTCTTGCCAGTAAGAATGTATTATAATATGTGATGTGAGAGAATCTCTCAAGCATCCGGTTGGAACCCTCAAAATTAAATTACAGTGAAAACCAGATGTTAAAAGAATTTTAAATTTTATTGTCGATCATTTTTCTTTGTTTTATTCACCATAATTGGCATTATATGATATTAATACTGCTCGTTTAAAAGACGTGGGAAAATAGCAATAGCAATACATTCAACAGAAAATATTTTTAAAATCGTTTTTCTTTGCTGTTGTTTTATTAAGTTAAATCGCGAAAGAAATATTATTACTTGCAGAAATGTAATAGATAATATTTAAAATTAGTATAACCGTACCGGTCATAGATGAGGTATTGAAATTGAAATACTGAATGAGTGTGCATTGTTTCACTGCGAACGCTTTCGTCATGAGAAAATCTCTTACCTACATGTGGTATATGATAATAATAAAGCGTCTACAGTGCGATCTGGGTTATTATATTTATTGAGATGAATATTCCAAATAAAGTAGGAGAGTATATTGAACTATTATTTAAATAATTTCAACATTTTTTGAACTTATTATTTTGGTATATTATATTATTTATAATCTTACGGTTTGTTAACGCAAAGTTGTCCAGTTGTGATTGGATTTTCTACGGATTCAGAAGTAGAACTATTATTAAGTGATTTAATAACAACATTCATTTAGATAATTTATTTTTAACACTCATTTGATGTCGCCTATGGATAACTCAAACTTAAAAAAATGCCTGTTTTTCTGCCAACGTTAAATTATACCAAGCAAAAAGACAAATCTATTATTTATATATACCATGCCGAAAGGATTTTCCGGAACGCGAAACGGCTGTCAGATGGGTTTTTAGGTAAATTTCAATTAAATAGTTTAAAAATGGCATGCACGATCGTCACAATGAGACTATTTAAAGTGGCAAGCACGTTTATTTCAATCAAGAAATATAAAACTGCATCAACTGTCCTAAATAGAATTCGAAAAAACACTCTTACTACAAGAAAAAAACATGCACGACGCAAAACTAGTAATTGATTCTACCAAAAAAAAAAAAAACTGAAGACCAAATAATGAGCATCCGACGACGTCAAATTGAAATAGCTTTACGAATTTGTGCGAATGCTATTTTTGGTATAAATGATTCCTTTTTGTGAGAAAAAACAGATGTCATCGATAAAAATGCAACAATTTGTCGCGAAAGAATCGAACGCGGAAAAATAACAAAATTCTAACGATAAAAATATTCTTTCGGTTTGGTTTTTTCCATCAATCGAGGGATTGGAAAATTTTTATGCAGAATAAACGTTATAACGGAAAAAATATTAAAATTAACAGTCGCACACAAAATTGAGGTAACTTAAAGATTCAAAAAGAGGTAAAAATCTTAATTAAACTATAATGAAGTGAAACGAAGATTTATAATAATTTTAGCTAAGATTTTACTCCGTGAAAATGAAGTAACCAACAATTATTTGAAAGATACATCACAAATTCTCACAAGATTTTAATATTTTAGTTTGGTGTTTCTCTATTTTAAGCATGAGGAAAACAATCAAATGTCGGCACTCTGGTATATGTATGTAGATAACATACTAAGTTTAACAGAGCAGAATCAAAAAAGATACATACGATTTTTTTCTCTCAAACGCAGTATAATATCGCTATGTTATGTGATGAAATGATTTCTCTTTTAATTATGCAGCATAAAGTTTGTCAATAACCATACTACAAGCTTCAGGGAAAATGGGGGCTTTCAATACACAACGCAACGGAAAAAACAACGCAGCGTGAGTTTTATGAATAAAAAGCTGTGTGAGCAATTTTAATCAGATTTTCGATTGAGTGACTTCTAGAAGAGCTTTTATCGGATTCGCAAGAAGCGACGCTCTGATAAAAATGTAAATTGAAAAATACTCGTGGGTGGGATGAGGTTGTTGGGTGAAAATATAACAAATAAATCGTCATGTATAACGCTGCATACATGACGATTTATTTAAAGTAAGTAAGTTAAAAAAAAAACACAAATGGAATTGAAAGTTACATATGAAGTTTAATGTAATTATCAGTAAAATTGACGAAGGAAAGAATTGGAAAACAAATGTTTCAGTGAATTGGTGAAAAGTAACCATCGAATGCATTGAAAACGTAAATACTTAATTGTCCAGTGATACTGATTTCATTTAAGACATCGACTGAGGGTGCTTGATGGAATTTCAATATCAAATTTGGATTATTGAGATTTTGTACACTTCCATGTATTTTGTCACTAACGACCCGGGTTTCGCCTTTCGGATTTTTTGACTCGTCAGTTCGAGTCCATTCGTGTGGTCGAATGCCTGAAGATGCCGAAAGGCGAAACCCGGGTCGTTAGTGACAAAATACATGGAAGTGTACAAAATCTCAATAATCCAAATTTGATACTGATTTCATTACCGATGCTTATCACTTAAGATTTTATTTCAACTAAAATGCAGATCTTCAAAATTTGGCTGGATTAAGTATCTAAGTTGAACAACTCCATCAAAAACGATATCCCGAAAACTTTACAACGAGTCAGACAATAAAAGCAACGCATCTTCTCAGTGAGGACGGTGGACGGTGTATACGAAGTTTGTTACCTCCAAGACTACGTGTCGTTTCGTATTGTTTATTCAAATTTTATGGAAAAGCTCGGCGCGTCGTAAAAGGGGTCGTGAAAATCTCCATTAAGGCGAGGCGTACCGCGAGATGAGCCGTGGCCCGCTGCTCGGCCGCGAGGGGCGAAGCCGCTCTTCGAACATTAAACTTTGCTCTCCAAAGTTTTTACTATTGCCCCGCGACACATTGTATTTTTATTTCGACGAGAAGACAACATACGGTGCGGATTCAGCAGCACTTAAACACGAATAATTAATTTCTAAATTTACACATTTAAACTGTTTCATTGACAGGTTAAAATGAATTCAATGAAACTTTCACATATGACGTCATGTCCTTAGGGAATTTCAATATAATGTGATGATTTTATAGAAAGAAAATGTGCCATGCGTAAAGTTGTTCCAGTCTTAATGTACTTGTTTTCTGTATAGAGTGAGGTTTAAAAGTGCGTCGCCATTTAGACCGGGGCCAAAAGATTTTGTGACAAGTGACAAGTATGATGGTGGGAATTGAAGTAGTATAGACTCGTTTCAAAGCTTACTATATCTAAATCAACTTACGGGAAGCTAAAATGATATTCCAGAAAGCTTACAAGTTACAGGTTATTTTACCATCTTTTTCGTGCAGATTATACATTGAATAACGGAGTACAACTCAGCAGACTCTTTTGCGTATCCACGATTAAACATATTTAATAAATTCATGTACAAGTACAATATATTGTGCATTTCTCCATAAATAACGTGGGGGAGAGAGACCAAAGGAATATAAATATTATTTCACACGATTAAATTTGTAAAAGATCTCTTAAACTTACTAATGTATCTATACAAATTTAATTCCCATGTCTCGGAGATACCTGTACACCTTACACTCATCTTATTCCAATCATTTGGCATGAAGTTTGGTTGTTTAATTTCCCCAATCCAGATGGGATCCAAATATCCACAGGGTGGCGGCGTAAGGGAGGCAAAGTTCGCAGACACAAGTTGGGTCCGCGTGATCGAACTCCCGTGTCTAACTTTATTAGCCGACTTAAGCTTCGGCGCCGGATGCTGAGCCCAAAAGCAGCCGTGAAAAGACAACATCATTAAAAAGTGGCGAACGATTTGGGGTATTTTTCTTTCCAAGCGAAATGGGCAGTTGAAGGCGTTAACTGCGGTTTGATGCGGCTATAATAATGTAGTGCGAGTAAACGTGTACAGTGAAAACAGTCGTATAATGGTAACATAAGAAAAATCACGAACGCTTTTACATATACGACTCAAATGAAAATTATATAGGTAGTGATAAGTAGCATCCCATTAGGAAAAGACATTTAAAGTAAAGAATGGACACTATTAAGTATATACAGTGAAAACACTGTCGTTCTCTCACATATATCGTTCATATGGTCAGGGTCCCGAAAAATGATTATACAAATTTACCACAATAATAATTCGTCGATTGTTCCTTTACACACAGTTTTCCCGCAATTGATTTATGGATTGATTGATTTTTTGCTGGGATTTAAATTCTTGTCTGTGAAATAGTTTGCAAATAATAGTGTGAATGACGACTAACATTTTTAGTGCTATTGATCGAATTGGCATTTAATTAGGACAAATAATTAAGTAAGAACAATTTGGTAGTTATAAGGAACTTTCTCCTATTTTTTTCTTTTTTTTTCCGTTTGGTTTAATTGGTTCAATAGTTCGAAAACCTATGTTAGTCAAAGGTGGCAACTTTTTATATTGAGATATACCAGAAGTTGCGAAAGCTCTTGACAACCAGCTTTGAAAGACTGCTTAGCCAAGTTGTGAATGGATTGCAGCGACAATCATACAACACACCATCATAAAACTACCACCTTGCCCACGTGTGATAAAATATTATGAGAAATTTAAGTACAAACCTGGCAAACCGTTCTTTGTCTTGTATATTGTCGTCATCCATCCTCGTGTATTTGCTCCCACTCGGGTCGTCCTCATCGGATCTGTAACAATAATAATAAAAAAAATTAATTCAATATTCAAAAGAAAATCTATTGTATGGCATTTTAAGGCGAGTAATACCAGATATTTAAATTATTCTTGTTTATTGGGTACGCGTACTATTAGTAACTTAACAAGATCATAAATCAGTGCACTGCAACTCTATCTAGTGTGTGTTTATTATATGTCTATATTCATTTATTACTTAATCGTTAAGGGCAATTGCATGACTTTATTATAACATCTGTCATTCCTATAACTCAGCAATTACTTTCTAGTACAGTATACACAAATAACAATAATATTTAGTGTCGCAAAAAAATTACTGTTTTTACTATTTCAATGATTCTGAATTGTTATCAATTATTGTTGCCTCGCCTCACATTAACCATCAAGATTTTGCTAAACATGTACTATGAGTTGTGCAGGATACTTATTTAAAAAATGGAAGATGTTTGAAAATAAGGTTGAATACAAAAGAGTGTAAGTCACGTTTTCGATATATTTTTTTATTAAATATAGTCAAACATCGGCATTCTGAATAGTTAGCTAATATTTTAGCATATATTGGATAAAAAAAAGTGATATGATTAATCGTTCTCCATAAGATTTTCCTAGGAGTGATCTGGAAAACGATTGAGAAGAAAAGACATAAAATAATTTCAGAAAATGTATTATACGTGAATATCTTATGATATTTTACCGATAATAAGCAGGTGTACCATGTGAACTTTTAAACGAAATCTCATTTTTTTTACACATGGTCACATCGGTATTGAACGTTTGTGGGGTGTCGCGAAAAAAAGTTTGGAAAACGCCGATCTCATTATAGTTAAATGAGTCAATCTCAAAATGGAGACAAAACAACAAGGCACAAGCGCAGTAAATCACGGCGAGTCAATAAAGCAAACAGACCGCGGGCAAGGAAATCGGCAATGGTCTCCCCATGATACCTTCGCAGTCTACAAGACTATCGCCTGTCGTTTTGAAATTCTTCGCAGGGGCCTGGAGGTCATAAACCAATGACAATATGATTTATATTTTCGTTATTGTAACCTATTAGGTGAGCTCGCCGATATTCCGCTGCGGCGAATTAATAACGTGGAATGGTTCGTTGGCAGTGATCTTCAAACTTCTAGAAAATACTAAAATCAAGCGCTTTCACTTTTAACCGCAGTGAAAAAATGGACCGCAGGTATTAGTTTTCCCCATCTACTTTGGGGTATATATATACATATTTTAACGATTGAATTTAATTTTTATGAATACTCAATCATATCTGTATATGGGGGATACGTGTATCGATATGCAAGACAGCCGTGCGAAAATTACGGGTAAAAAAGACGAAGTAAACAGAGATACTGGACAGTTAGATTCCATTGAATAAAATAGATCGTGCAATTTCTAAAATAAAAAAATAATCAGTGGAAAGCGAAAATTAGATGTATATACATATATATTGGGCAAATAATTCCTTGTATACAAATCTTATACGGAGACCCGAGATTAAGCGGAACAAAGTTTAAATATCACTGCCCTAAGGCAATGATTCATTATAGAAAAGTATGTGTGTTAGGAAATAGAGTAATGATAACATGACAAAATGTTAAATAGTACAATAAAACTGGAATCAGAAATTAGATATTTAAATGCGACATACAAAATACATATATCAATTGATATTTTTGCAAACAAAGATTAAGTATATTTTAGACTAGAATATAAAAAAAAATATCGACCTGAATTCCAATGTTTTATGTAATGAATTTATATCAGCAATATACAGAAGGTTATATAACCTAGTCTATTCCTGGAATTATTAGTATAAGTGAAATTATGGATATTTCAACATTTGTAACCAAGCAAATAAAATAGACAATTTGGAAGACTTGATTGAATCTATTAATTTTCGAAGGAGTCTCTTGCTCCCATCACAGTGATTTCTGCAACAACTGCGATGCACAAAGAAACACAAAAATATTACAGAATTACGTAAAGAAGAGTGGCAACAGTTCGGCAAAGTGCCAATTTCACTTTCGCATAATACATTCACGATATCTGTCACATATTAAATTTCGATGCGGCTTAGAATGGTTAGATCCATCAATATATTTTAATTCAATATTAAAGATTTTCTTACATGTCTCTTTATCAATTAATAAGAAAGGAATCGTCAGTGACCTTATTTTTGTTACTATTTTTGATGTTGTGTTTCATAATTTCACAATGAGGATGAGCTGATTCAACTAGTATGTTAATATTTTGAAGTATATAATGTTCCTTATCCTGACAAAAATGCAGATGTCATTATTACACAGAGAAAATCATTTGCTATCACATTTAATATATATGGAAAGGAATAAATACGACGGACGACACCGACGAGCTAACAACGCTGAATAAAACCTAAGATACCTTCAAAACGCGCATATCGATAAATCGAAACGAGCGATACACAGAAAGCGATCGTATGTCATAGAAGCCGCACTACCTAACTCTTCTGAAAAAGGCAACAATAATTTCTCGACGCTGTCGACTGCAAAGTTGGCGGCAGATCTATTACAGAATGTTAAAGTATCTGTAATTACAACAAGGCCAATAGACAGATTCCAAAAAATATATTAACGGTGTGTTTGTAAATCTTATTAGAAAAATTATTTTAACTTGGATAAAAAAAAATATTGAGGATTTGAATAACGTTTCCGAATGGAAACTATAATGCTTTGAAATGTCGGTAGATTTTCACCAAACATACGATGGCGTTCCTAGGGGTGTATTTTTTTCTGTAAATGTGTCCAACCTAATGGTGAACACATGCAGGTGTCATAATAATATTGTAAGAACAGTGCATCGTCTATTGACTATTCCATACATATATCTTCGCCTGCTTTATCGTCAACTCGAAATCGGTAAAACAGGTATCTATAATAAACTCGCCATTTAGGTTTGTTTAATTCAAACAGAGCTCCTTTCTCTAAAATTAACATTCAATGTAAAAATGTAAACCTTCTGATTTCAGATGGTAATGAATAATACGTGTGAAATGTGTAAATCTGCATTTATTCAAAATAAAATGTGTAATGTAATTGAATATTTGGCCAGTTAGTAAATAAAATATAAATTATTATTACATTTTCGGTTGCCCGGTGATCAATTATCCATTATGGCATGCGAAATGTGCAACGTCGACTTGCACAATAACAAAGTGTTAACAAAACAGAAACATAATATAGAAGATCGCGCGGGGAAAATTAATTTGGCTGCTGTCGGAATATTCTGTGTGGAACTGGCGCGCGTTATGCAGACGGCGAATGAGAAATTGGAATGTAATGGAATATGCTAATCCCTTGTCCCGGTTTCCAAATCGGAAAAGAAACTTCGCGAATGTGTTGACCCGGCGAACTAACGAGAAACAGCGGGGGAAATATGGAAATCGGAAAGACGGTGTATCGAGAAGAAATCGCTGAGAAAATGAGAAACAAAAGGAGAAGATTTTTTCATTTATTCCGATGGATGTGACACAATATTTTAATTCTGTGAACTTGCATTGATGTTAATTGTCACAATTACACATAATATACTAGATAGGCTTAGTTACACGAAAAAGCACAATAATAAATATGTATACTATAAACTTCAGCAACATCAAACAGGATGCAGTATTCTTTATATGTAATTATATATTTAAAATAATTGAAAGATAAAGAAAGTATTTATTTCGCACCTGCACATGTAATTCATGGTACTATTCGCGGTGATCTCACGATCATGGGTTAATATTAAATGCCCAATCGGCGGATTTTTTTTATCGGCGCTGTGGAGCCTCAACAAGTCCCACTTACAAATATATCTATCAAAATAGCATAGCGTAATGTTCAGAACAGATTTGATTACATGCACCCGACCAAATGAGGTGTAATAAACATGGCATTACGGCCACAAAACGGGCGAACATCTCGCGGCTTCGATTGGGGATATTATTTTATCATCGATTTCAATCAGAGCGTCGGTAGTTTTGAAATCGAATTATGCCAGCCGTAATAACATTAAATGATTTATAAACGGTGAAACGGACGGGTAACTTCACAAAGACAAAACGTATTACGGGCGTTGATTACCGACAGATTGGTTTTATTTTGATTTCAAACACCTTTTTGGTTTAAAATGGTCGTATTCAATAATTTTCCGTTAGTAATCGTACGAGAGATAAATTACTCAAACAGTGGATGAGATAGAATAAATTTAACGCCTACTAAATTAATATGAAATCAAATTATGCGGTGGTTTATTGATGCTTTTACGTAGTAATATAATATATGCTGAAAATAATGTATGGTAAATACTGAACATCACGGCTATTAAAAATCACCTGTTCAAAAGCTTCGAATACCAGTCATTTTGAGGTGGTCTCTCATCGTGAGCCTAAAAAAGCGAATTGGTAGTGTTATCGGTTAAGAATATGGTTACAGTGGGTACAACGTGCTCGTAGATAGTCTTAGACCACATTTATCATAACCGCACCATAAAATTAAGACTCATCATTAAGTTCTGGTCTAGCTGCGTAATAGTTACCTTCACGATTGAATGGCGAAATAACAGTATAATATATATCTTTTAATACTAGATAAAGTTGTATTGCATTAATAAATTTCGGCAAACACTAAGAATCTAACAAGCTTCAAAGATATATTATTAACTTATTCCGTAACCATGTATTTACCCTTAAGGAATTGGTTCACGTAAGAACAGTCAAAGGCAAGATCCCCTCTGAGCTGATTTGAAGATAAATTAATCATGTTTCATGTTTATTTTGTTTTAACAATAAAGTTTTCAAGATAGCAAAAAGTGTAGTTAAAAAAAAACGTATTCATTGATTAACTTTGGCGTCAAGAAAATAAAAAATCACATGCTCCCCAAAACGAACAACGACTAGTAAGAGGGTGCAATTTCAAAATATCTATTGTTTAATTAGATCAAATGAGAAATCTTTTAAGAAATCATAATATTTAATATCTATAGCAATTGTTGTAAGGATGGATAAGAAAAGGAAATGTCGTCAATTTTATGTTTGACCTGAAAGAATCTTTCTCCACGTTCCTGTCCAGGAAAAAAATGTTTACAAGAACTACGCCCCGGTTTGATTTCAAAAGTTAATTGATGAGTTTAACAGAATTATTAGCGGGGTTTACGGGTTATTAGACGTTCATTTTAAACTAATTAGCCCTTCCACCAAGAATTGACATTTAACACGTTGAAAGTGTTATTCGTATCCTGTTGTTTAAATATTTGATATATAAAATTTTTAAAAAGACACGGAATCTGGAAGTCTTTATTTCATTGAAAAAGGATAAAAAAAAACCTAGAGCTGAGATACATATTTGGGGTTAATGACACTATCAAACTGAGAATTAGTAGACAAGTAAATCTTTGTAAATATTTTGTTGCAGTACAAGCAAGCTCTTCCATAAATTGATAATATACCGCGTCAACGAATATATTGACATGATAAATTGGCTTGTCGAAAATACAATCTACATCGATGTCAATAAATCATAGCGGTCTGTTACTGCGTATTTTAGCTAAAGGCAATCGCCTTACCATAGTGGACAAATAGCTAACTTCATAGCGTTCTTTATGGCTTCATTTGCCAATAACAAATAATACCCACCACAGAGCTAGGTTGGTTTTTGTCTTGCAACATTACTGTCGTAGTGACAAATATATGTCCCAAGGTTTAATAAGCAGTATATATTATTTCGTTATCATTATAATATAACCGTTACGGTATTGCATATATTTTAGAATTAAATAATCTGCATAATATTGACAGAAATAAGATATTATTGCAATTCGCTCTAGATATAACGCGAATGGTGTAAATTTCATAACCATGGAAAGTTTAAAAAAAAGCGGTCAACGATTGAGTTGGGCGATTGAAATTAAGCATATACTAAAAGTTGTTACCTTACAAATGTCGAAAAATGGACCCTTACTAAATGTGAAAATCATAACAAAGAATGAAAAAATATTCGTTGAATAAAAACCAAGTATTTTTTTTTACACAAGTATCCGTTATTTCAATATGATTTTTGAAATTTGATTACATTTAATACGTCAACGAATGGGATTTATTACTGTGATAAGAAACACGGAAAAATATACAATGCCATATTAAAAAAAAAAGGCAATATATGGAGACGAATAAATAATTTAAACATTAAAGCAACTGTGTTTGATTAAGTAAAGTAATATAAAACACAGTTAGCCTTTGCGCTGAGTATGAGTAAAGTCTACAGCAGTGGTTCTCATGTGCGGCCACCAGAGAATCTTTCTGTGGCCACCAACGGTAAATTTCGACATTTGTTAATTCGTATTGCGTACGTATGAGGCTCGAAAACATTTTTGTAATGAATGAATATTTTTAATAAAATAGGGATCCTTTTTTAGATTAAAATTAGTCGTGATCAGTACGGTAACCCCATCGGGTTAATTTGTGCCGCATACATAATTCTTGGAATCGTGTAATTGTCATTGACGAGAGATTTTTCAAATACATAAAGTGTAACAGTGATTATCTTCTGATTTTTTTTATAAATATGAAAGTGGGGTAATTTTGCCAGTGCAGGAATTTTGAGTCAATGAATGATAAATTCATATTTTTTTCGCTGTTATTTCATTAAACAAGGATTAAGTAATGTAATCAACTAAAAATGAAATATTTGATATTTTACCGAGCATAAAATAATAGAAGTTGCAGAAAATAGAAGCATAAAGAAATAGAAAATGCCAATTCACCCAGTGGTCGGTCCCCAAAATCCAATGGTCAGCCTTTCGTTGCCCAGTGTTCGGACATCACTATGAAACTTTATAAATATCGCGAACGAATTTATTGAGAGTAGACAGAACAATAAAAAACACAATGATGCAAAGCATGACAATATAAAGTATATTTTGGTAGCGATCCCCATATATGAATTTGTCGAAACCTGCGAAATAAAAATGTGCTTTTTTTAATTGCGTATTGCATCATCGGGGTAACCGTATACTGTGTTTTGAAAACAGATGCTTGCGGCGAATACTAGGGGTACGGTGGTTTGATTTTGTGAGGAAGGTAATTCTGTGATTCTCGGAGGTAAGAGAGCAGATGGACCAGCCGCTTATTACGTCCAAAATAAAAAAGCGACGATGGACCTGGCTTTTACACGTGCTGCGGATGCCCCAGGAGAGGCTGAATCCTGCCTGTCTCTTCTACCAACCAGATAGATTACGT
This sequence comes from Himalopsyche phryganea, assembly GCA_022494535.1. NCBI lineage: Eukaryota > Metazoa > Arthropoda > Insecta > Trichoptera > Rhyacophilidae > Himalopsyche > Himalopsyche phryganea. Next base: position 11,905,842 of record JAGVSL010000003.1, read on the forward strand.
CGCCCTGAAAGGCCGATGATGACCATCCATAGGATGTATTCGGCGGAGCTACGGGACGCTGGGATGATGAAATGAGGAGACTGGCGGGGGACAGAGAAACTTGGAGGAACCGCGTGATGGCCATATGCTCCGAATAGGGAGCGGATATGGTTTAAAAAAAAAGCATCATATAGGTCAGCATAGTGCAGATATACATTGGAAAGTGGCAAGACTACCTACACGAATTTTAAAAAATCTGTTTTTTTTTAATGTATCCATTATTATTAAAGTTTTAAGCTCAAAAGGCTGACCACTGGCGACGGCTGACTTTAGGAACACTCACCCTACACCGGCTTTTGCTAATTTCGCGAGAATTGGCAGACGCGTCGGATGTGATGTTAACATTGAAAAAATATCCGATATATTTTCTGCGGTCTGTGGGGTATTGTTTCAGGAGAACAGTATGCTTAAAATTATAGAACACATTTTACTTATTAATTATTTACGTTAGAATCGTGGCATGTCTTACACAGTAATTCCCAAAAGGCCCGGCAGACAGAGGGTGTCAAAAACATCTAAAGAAAAGGCCTGCGAAATATTCTTGATTTCAAAATGGGTAGATGAAAAAATATGGAATTTTGCTTAAACGCTCGCCTGAAACTTACTTTTCCATTTCACGTTGAATCTCAGCAATGTACACGTTTCGTCAAAATATAGTAGTGTTAAACAACTATAAATGACTAATGACAAGAGAAGATTTAAATGTCAAAGGGAAAACATTACATCAATCGATACAGTTGAATTTTCGACAGATATTTCTCAATGATATTCCATCAATCTAATAATCATTTTGCATCTCGGCTAATAGATTTGATTTCGCTGTATCTCTTCAACCGCGAGTGACGTCTACAAATGGGTGATTGATAAATAGCCAAACAAATCGGCATACGTTGATACGAATCTCTCCGCCCGCCAACGGACTGGCCAGTCAAATGGGTCCGATAAGACAGGCACAATAGAGAAAACACTCATTTACATTTCGGTTAGCGGGAAATAAAATAAATAAAAAAATGTTGGCATTGCACGCACGTACGGCTGCCGTCTACGCAATTACACGCAGAAATTTCAATGAGCATTAAATACACAATGGACAGGCAAATTTATGCCTCGCCTTCTCTCTTTCGCTACATTTTTACGTAAGCGTATTTATTTGTCTGGACTGAATTGGAGTGGAGTATTTTTGGGAAAATGTACAGCAATTAATTATAAAGTTCAATTTGAAATCAATTCTGGCATAAACAACATAACTACGAAAAAATGCGGTGACTAAAGAGTTTTATTTGATAAAATGTTTGTTTGAGAGAAGTCATGATCAAATGAACTTTACTATTATTTGATATCTAATTTAAAATACAAAAGGCTGTATAGTTCTAAAAGTGTGACAGTATAATTGTTGGCTGTAATTAATGAAATAATAATTATCAGAAAGTAAGAAGGGGTGAGGTTGATTCTCCATCAAAACTTTTTTATATTGAAATTCAATTTTGTATTGGTTTGACAAATGACAATAAATTGGCACCGGACAAAATTTACCGGATTCATTTTGTGTTTTCATAATGGTTATATGACATAATCTTTCCTTTTGGTGTACCCTGGAAAAATAATGTCACTTCCCATAAAAAAATGAAATCTGTGAAAAAATTATTCATCATAATTGTCACTCTCCACAGCCGGCTGAAACTATGAACGATTATAAAAGTAGATATTAGCGACGTAAAAATAAGGATGGAAGAAATTTTCTGTCGAAAAACACAACAAGTGAAACGGTTTGACGATTCGTATCATTGGCGGGGTTCCTCATTCCTCTAGCATTATGATGAAGGGTTAGTGGTAATTTTAATAAGGACTTTTACTGTCGATCTTTGCATCTGAACGACTACACTAGAATATAGATAATGGGTTGCTGTGTCTACTTATGACATGGAAAAATTCCAAAACGCTTTCGTCCAATCGGTCAATTCAAACAACGAGGGTAAAATTAAGCGATTCATATGCAGCATGCGTTAGTAATCAATTTACAGTTTGTAGCTAAGCATTGGACACTGAAGAAATGAACAAGAAAGCTGTCACGACTCAATTGAATGACGATACATAGTAAAGTTATCGCTAAATTCGCGCCCGAAACATTCAATTATGACGTGCAGATTACGTGATATTATTTTATTCACCAGTAACGCTTATATGATCATTTAAACCATGTCCATTACCAATGAGAAGCATATAGACTTTTTTACTGGAGGTAAGTTAGCGACTCAACCTCTTTCATCGGAAAGAAAACGACTAGTAGTTAGTTAGCCACGTTTTCTCTCTGTTCCCCCTTTTATGGGTAGGATAGGGCGAGTTGAGAGGTATGAAAAAAAAACACAGGAATTCGTGCTGCCAATCGATATGAGATAAATAAATCAATTGAAAATACTATGTATTAAAGTTTTCATTCAGGGATTCGAACCAACAACGCCACAACTTAGCGGATGAAATCCCAACAGCGTTGACTACACGGCTACAGGATCGGGTATATGAATTTAGCAATTCTTTAAACTAAAATAAATTTAATTACATTTCGTTAGTGTGAAGACATATTTTGTCAGAGAAAAATATCCTGTAACACAATTTATTTGTTTGCGATTATTTTGTAGAAAAGTAAAATTAGAAGCAAAATTTCTGAAGAATAACTTGAGAGTTCACTTATAATTTTAGAACTTTGAATTTTATAATAATAACACAATTTCGGATACGAAGCTTTATTGTTTACATTTGGCCACAAACAATTACTCTTCGATCAATGTGGAACAATAGTCAAAAGGTTGGATATTCATGCTCTACAGCCAAACTGCATAGATTAAGTTCATGGTAAGTAAATACAAAACAATACAAAAAAAGTCAGAACTCGACTGCCTACCTACCAACGGGCGTATTGTGTGCATTGGTCTGGGTTGCAGTAGGCATATGATTACGTCGAATTATCGTATCTGGAGTTTCGCAAACCACCTTATTATAGGGCCATAGAAGGGATCGATCAAAATTAGCATTCATCATCTGAAGGTGGATACATAAAACGAATCGGGGCGGGCGCCAGACTAATGATACATGACGATCGGCGATTATGATGCTGACCTCTCTTCGAAGTCGAAGAACAGTAAATCTTAGCACATAAATCTGTTGATATAAAAATAGAATAAAATATCTAAGTATTCAGTTCTACAACATTTTATTAGTTAGTTAATAGCTATTTCGGCTTCAAGACATCGTCATAATTATGCTTAAACTTATTTTAGCTAAGCTATATACCGTTTGAGAAGAGATTGATTTCACTTATTCCAAAACTAAAACTTTTATTTAAAACAAAGAAAGTGTATTGATTGAATTAGCATTTACTTGGTAGAACTCCATTATAATAGAATAAAATAAAAAAGTATTTAGTTCAAAGTGTTTGTGTTTTAATTCTATTTATTGTTACACCAAATTTTTTGTCCGTCTGGTGTGTACGCGAATAAAGCAGAAGGTTTTCCGAGATGTCGCTGTACGTATTTGATTCTTTTTTTAAAGATTTTTTTTCAGAAACCTTCACGGAAAAACAGCTCACCAAAGTTTCATCGACATTTGATGAATGGTATAGGAACGCATTAGGGACAAACAAACATTCATTGTTGTATTTATATAAATAGAGATTATAATATTTAACGTAGTAATGGCGTGATTGGAAAAGGAACATACATGGTATAATTAATTAATCGTTTAAATAAAGGTGGAATTAATGTTCGTTTGGTCACTATAATTTGGATTATATTTGCCAAAATGACATACATACTCATCTTACATTTCCTGTGAATTCGGTGGTAATTTTGTGGAGTCATTTTTAATAACCAATAAAAATTTATAAAAAGACTTATTATTCCTTTTGTATTACTGTGTGTGTTACGTATTTCGCATATTTGAGAATCATCTACGGACTAACTGTATCGTAAGATTTGCATTTTTATCGTAGACTTATAAATAAGAAAAGGACTGGGATTTTTTCATATATGACATTTCTCTTGTTTGTTAAGGCATTGGACAAACTTACGAGTAGTGTAAGTGAATATCTGTAAACTGTGTATGTAAATAAAAGTGTGAGGTCGTGCGCCACCGCGGGTCGGTTCCGTCTCACGGGTGAGCTTCAGCAACGCGCTGCTTTGGGTCCACAGCACACGACTCACTACTCGTTGCCCACTTCTATTTCTCACGATGTGTGGCTTCTGGAGAAATGGTGCAGTTATCCCAAACTGTGTCATCTTCATACAAGAAATATTATATTTATATTTTATTGAACTTAAGACCTTATCAACTTTTCTTGGTTCTGAGATAAGTATAGGATATTGATCGACGTTTTTGGAATATTTGCTTATTCGATGGAATAGTTTAAAAAATCTAAAAGAAAAAAATATTCTCAAAACTCAGCTCACTGTAAGTTTCCGATTGCAAAATGCGTTAACTTCAAGTATACGGTAAAGAATGCAGGAAATTTATCATATTATATTAATTTATATAATATTGTCCGTGGTGCAGTGGTCAACGTCGTTGACTTCGGCTGCGGATGTATACGGTTAAAATTCCGGTACGGACAGTTTCATAAATTGATTAACTCGATTTATGGATGTATGTTCGTAGTCATGGATTTTTTGATGTCTAGTATTCCCTCCAACCTATCCGATTCTAAAAACGGGGCGAAGCGACAGCTAACCACCTAGTCCTGACCTAGGCCTATTCTTCTATACCTCTACTCTCTTCAGAAATGAGGAGTTGAGCAATTGAGGAACAAGCAGTTCTCGCAGAAAAACCTTTGTTGAGATACCTCCGTTGGGAGTCCGGATGCTCCGAATTGGGACCGAATAAAAAAAAGTTCATTGTTGCTGGTATTCTTTCGGAATGAGTTTAATGTCCGAATATATTCTAAAATTCTTAGTGATGATCGACAATGTCGTCACATCGATTGTTTCAACTTACTTCTTTTTGTCTCTGTCTTGCCTGGCCTAATTTTATTTAATTTGAATAAATAAATCGAAATCAATAAAATAATGCTTGGCAATGGTTTCCTTCTTCTGGACGCGCTGTGTCAAGACCGCGAGCGTCGGCAATATAATGTATAACATGCACTTTCTCAACGAGATTTCGACATAAAACTACGAAACATCGTAAATAAACATGATAGCCTTTGATTCCTCGGCCACAGCTTTACGACTGGCCATTCTCAATCCATAAAAAAAAAAAACTTTTCTAAATGAGCTTTAGCCGGCTACTGAGGTGTTTTGTATGATAAAAATAAGACATATCATAATTCAATGGACAATTAATGAAATGCAATAAAATTAGTTCTCACATAAATGTATGTGCTTCGATAACACTAAAATCAGGATCGGCAATAGAAAATATATCAATCCCTTTTGATTAAAATTAAAGATATTTTTCATTAATTAAAAAATTACAAGAAACATTTAAAATGCCAAGATTAATGAGATTCTGAACAATCGTAAACTCTCTACGTCGGTCTACGGCATTCGACAATAAGTAAAAAATAATATAGCTAGTTGTAAAACTGTCTTTTTACGTATTAGTGTTAACGCGTTATAAATCCTTAGATGTCTACAGAAGATATTCAGTTAATAAATTCATCCATACACGATAGGCAATATTTAGTTTTATGTATTCATGTTTTAACTGGTGATGAGAATTCAAATAACAAACTCAGAGTTTTAAAGAGACAACGCAATGACAATGAATCATTTTTGTATATTTCATGAAGAATTAAAAATAATAATTTTGATTGCTACATAAGGTAAATGTACCAGTAGTTGATCTGTTTCAATAAAAGTGTTCAAAATAAGAGACGTATCCGCGGGATTGCTCTAAATTTCAAAGTTCACACAAGAGAAACCATATTTTGTCGGATTGAGGAACTAACACATCACCATATATGTCATTAGGGTGTCAGCGGCCATTTGAAAACAATACTTAATGTATAAAGTATTTTATTTTGAATTTCTTAAGACAATTGTTAAAGATATCAGTGAATGTAAGCATATGCTACTTGATTCAACCAAGAGTGGTCTAACGGGAAACTTTGATGAAAGTTTGTCATGAAACCCTCTGATTAGGCATGGTCAACTACTGGAACTTTCAATTTTTTAAATGGTCAACTACTGGCACAAAAACATGGTTGTTAAAAATTGAACACTTTTTTTTGTATCAGACCCTTTTCAAATGTTTGTCTTATCATATAAATTAAGGCATTTGATTCATTCTGAATACACTTACTTTGTATCATTCGGTCTAATACTAAACGTTAATCGTTATTTTTGTCAAATTTTTCTCTTATGCGGTCAACCACTGGTACGTCTACCTTAAATTACTTTTGCTTTTACTGTAAAATCACAGGATTGTGTGTCTCACAATACCAGTTGAAAATCTAACCTAATGATGAACGTATATTGGTGGTTTATAAATTATTTTTACGAAATTTTGAATCATAGAATTGAAAAATATTTATATATCGTACAACCATACTCTGATCTTACAACTAAATATATTAAAACAATGATAAAAAAACAGTTATATACAAAGCTGGTGTATCGAAGTATTAATAAAAATAAAATATAAAACCAACGGCAATATGATAAGTCTTTTTTTTATGATCACTTGCAATTTAATATTCTTTTTTGTAACAATTAATTTTGTTGTGTCGTTTATATGACAATTTGCGAATGATTTAGTGTGAGCAAACGCAACGTGTGGACGTAATAAATAAACTGTAACACTGAAAAGATAACACGAAGAGGATGTAAAAAAAATATACGATAGATATAAAGCTCGCAATGTTGTAGGCAGACGAAGGAATTCCACAATCATTTCCATCTAGCACGGAAATAACAAAATTAAACTATGTTCCGTGATAGGTGGGGAATAGCAGTCGGTATACCTAGTATCAACTTGTCCGAAAATAATTGGAAGCATTATGAATTCAGGAACGGATAGGCGAACCCCGTGCACAGAAAAAAATGTTTCCAAGAAATAAAATTAAAACAAAAGTAAATAAACGGTTTAAACGTCTGCGTGCGTGGAATTAATCGGGTATATTAAATGAAAAAAAAAACAGATATAATAATTTTTGATATTGGTCGTTGTTTTGATCAGAAAAAAATATTTAAAAAAACGTCACTAGTTCTGTCATCAAAAACGCATATTATCACAGATTCTTAACAAGCTTAACTCATCGCTAGCACATTTGTTAACAAGGATTGTTTTAAATAATATTACATTGAAAAAATGCAGAAAAGTAGCATCCAAGGCGATCGAGAAAAGAGGGTTTTTTTCACAATATGATTTTCACAAACGGTGAATATCTAGATATACAGAATTTGTACTTCAATTAAATTAAATTAATATTTCAAAGAATCTTTACAGATGACACTTGAATAGTTTCTTTTTTTATGGTTGTCAAAAAGCTCTTACGTAAGATTTATTTACTTTTATCACTTGTAATAATTTAAGAAATCGACCGAGGGTGCTTGATGGAATTTCAATATCAAATTTGGATTATTGAGATTTTGTACAAAATACATGGAAGTGTACAAAATCTCAATAATCCAAATTGTAACACTTGATTGATTCTGTCGTCTCGATTAGAACATTTTAAATTATTGATTATGTGTGACATATAATGCTCCTAGTGGCATCATATACTAGATTTGGCATATACATCTCTACATACTACGGTTTATTAAAATATATGTTATTATTGGTGAACGGATTTATCCGCACGATAAGAACGACACTATTATGACGGATGTAACCTTTTAAATGATCAAAGGTATGTCTACCCCTGTTCCATCATTATAAACATACTAGTTACAGCTACAATGTGCCGACAATATTTAATATATTTTTATTGGATATAATTCAATAACACTAAATGAACTCAAAGATGGTAAGAATTAAACATGTATGATTTCAAGCAACAGTTTAGGCATTACGTATCATATTTTTTATGGTTCGGCGGTAACTTTGTGGAAATTCATTTTTAGTATAAAATTAAATTTAAGTATAATTTAAGACATCGACTGAGGGTGCTTGATGGAATTTCAATATTAAATTTGGATTATTGAGATTTTGTACACTTCCATGTATTGTAAATACATGGAAGTGTATAAAATTAAAATTGATAACTTTTTTTATTCCACTGGTTTTATCGTCAAATGTAAGAATTTGAATCATTGTTTATCTTTGAAATAAATCTTGTGATATGCTTAGTCTGAACATGCTTCTTGAAGAGTGGAAACGCGTCACGTTAGTGATAAAACCAGTGGAATAACAAAGTAATCAATTTTAATTTCATATTATCTATCATGACTAGTCTTTCTTTTAAGAAGTAACCCACCCCCATTTAAACTGATTATATCATTACTTGTTTGTTGGATTTCTTTTGTATAATAAGAAATGTTGAACGATTTTAAATATCACAAAATTCGAGAATTCGTGTGCAGAAGAATCACCGTACCGTTATTATTAATACTGTAATATCAGCTATTAAATAGCGGCAGGAGAGGTTACAAGGTAGAGAGATGCGCCATCGTAACATCGTGAGAAATTTACACTAAATAAATGAGAAAACATATCACTATTGGTATCAGTAACAATCGAATGAGGTGAAGATTGATGGACAAATTTTATATTTAAAGAGGAACATAACACTCAAGGTTTCGCTGTATTCGGTATCTGTCCAGTCCTGGCCGTAATAGCATCGCGTGCAAGACAGTACGGGCAAATGTAATACCAGCGATGATGTGGCGGACAGAGCATAATTAGAGCCCCGCGTAGATATAACATAACTATGTGAAAGGCAGACTCGAAACAATTTACAAATTATTTCAAATGGAAGAGCTATTACGGAAGTTCGGGCTGGGGGCCTCCTTACTGCGACTGCCGACATGATAATTATTATTAACTGGCTCGTAAGGCCGTTGTTCTGATATTTCAGGGCGACTCCAAATAATGGGGTTGAAAGATAATTCGAATGAAGAAAACTAGATGATACAGCCACTATGATAAATGATGATTAAACAATTACAAGTGTTGTTACGTTTAATTATCATATTAAGTATAATGACAGTAGTATTTAGTAGATGGAATCAAATAAGTGTAGATCACGTGTTTGATATAATTTGAAGCATTTTGAAAAATATCACATTTTCCGATACGCATTACACACTCAATGAATATGACTTGGAATTATGTAAAGAAACAAAATAGCTGAATTCATTATAATATAATATGTATGAATTGATTATATCTATTTCAATTTGCGATTGATTCGCTGATGGTTGCGAAGTAATAATTCAATTGCAAAAGACACGTCTAGGTGGAAAGACATTATTTTCATTATATACTTGTTCGCACAATTTTAAACGATTTCAATACATTTTTCGCTCTATTATTTGGCAAAAATTATCAGCCGAAGTTTCAATACATTATGTTAAAAATATAGGATTACTTCACCAAATTAAATGAACCTGGATTATGTTAGGAATATCTAAGATTGAAAGCGTTCCTGGAGTTTATACGGTCGATGATCCACAGAAGATAAGGTATTTTAATAGAAAAAAAAACATGTCGACTCCGTGGTGCAGTTGGTAACGTCGTCGGCTACGGTTAAGAATGTCTCGGGCTCAATTCCCGGTGCAGAAAGTTTCATTAATTGATCTTTCAATCGATTTATGGATTTCTGTTCGTGACGAGTGTTCGTAATGTCTGAAACTCCCTCCCACCCATCTGATTCTCAGAAACGGAGCCTAGCGAGAGCGATTAGCTAGCCATTAGTCCTGTCCTAGCCTTATCTTCCTATCCTTACTCTCTTCGAAAGGAGAGGTTAAACAAGCAGAAAAAAACTTTTGTTGAGATACCTCCATTAGGAGGACATATGCTCCACGTTGGGAGCGGATACGAAAAAAAAACATCTCCATAATATATTAAGCATTAGTGTCATTAAGGCAGGCCATCGAAATATGAATGTATTTTTGTCCTTCAATTTAATCATGAAGCCATTAGCATTCATTAAAATTTACTATTTCAACAAGTGCACAAATCTATAAACAACATTTATTTTCAAACATAATTTACATTTAGAATACTTTTCATTGCCAGAAAGAAGATTGTGGATGGCTTGTGTCCGCGATAAAAATTAATGAACAAAAATCCCATAAAATCTCCAATGTCAAATATGGCACGCCGATTTTATCGTATTGCTCGGAGTCGATACAACCGGGAAAAGAAGTTCTTAAACATTTTTAACTTACATGTATATTTTGTTAGTACAGGTTGTCCTCGACTGACGACCGAGATACTTCCTGAACTTTGGTCGTAAGTCGAATTCCATACGAAATATTAAAATTAAATATTGTTCGGTCAGATTTATCGACGTCAATTTCATGAGGAAATAATGAAACTGTAGCAAAAAAATGGTATGGATACATTTTAACACATAAGAGCGCACTTTTCAAATCTAATATTGTAGCTGTCAAACACAATCACAATAAATTGGCCAGTTGATACTCTGTTTTTAATAAATAAAACAGAATAAAACGTTGTGAACACAATTTTATTATTTGCCTTGCATAAAAAATGGTCGAAATAAAGTTTGGTTGCAAGAATTGCGTTGCAAATTAAAATTGTCTTTATAATACAAGTGGATGAAATAAGGTTATGTCTGCAAAAATTGCGTTGAAATTTTAAATAAATATCCAAATTTGCAAGTGATGTTACTAATCTTTCTTCCCGTATGCATCAACCGTTGGCAATGTGGCGATCCGTGATGCAATAAAAAAAATGTTTTTTAAAATTTTTGGTCGTAAGTGCGAATCTTTGTAAGTCGAGAACTACCTGTATACAAATTATTTACTTTTTGTAATAAATCGAACGTGTAAAAATGTGTTTTACTTATGAATTTATTTGATGACTAAATTCAGCGAGATGAATATTTTCTACTGTCAGTTAACTTGAAAGTGCTATTCGTCAGTTCGAGTTCATTGGTGTGCTCGAATGCCTGAAGATGCCGAAAGGCGACACTCGGGTCGTGAGTGACGAAATATATAGAAATGTACAAAATCTCAACAATTCAAATTTGATATTGAAATTCCAGCAAGCACCCTCAGTCGTTATCTCAAATTAAATTAATTGAATGTGCTTATTCTCTTAACTCGACCAAAATCTAATTCGACAGGTAAACGTCGTTTGCTTTGGTTACGGAGTTCACTCGTTTGATTTTTCAATCGATTTATGGATCTGTCTTCAAAGGCATGAATGTCTAAGGTCTTCATTTTCTACCACCCATCCAATCTTAAAACAACGGGGCATAGCAAGAGCGATTAGCTTACTACTATTCCCGTCTTATTTTATATGAATTTATAACAGGTAACAAGCAGTTCTCGTAGAACAACTGTTATTGAGAATATCTTTATTCAAGTCTACATGTTCGAGCATGGTTTACTAACATACATTTGAGTTAAATGCCACTTGGATGAATTTTTCATTTATATATTCGGTAAAAATGTGATATAAAAAGTTTTCAATTGTTAAATTTACTAATTCATAATTTTATGACAACTTAATTTATTCTCGCAGCAGAACTAATAGAAAATATCGACGGTGTTTTGGCCAATTGATGAAACCCTCAAAAAATACGAAAATTAGTTAATGATTGGATATCATTTTAAAGACGACAGAGCAGATCTCGGCCAAATGATGTAAATTAGCAAAATAAATTGACCAATTTTTGGAAGGGAAATATAATTTTACATTGGTTTTAGGTTTAAAAATTCTGACCCGCCCACTTGATGTAAGCCACAATTATATCGACACTCCGTAAGTATAATCCCGTATCTGCAAACATGAGAATTTACAGAAGTTTCAAAGATTCATAGCGCAACTAACCATATAATGTTTTTGCTTTCACCTGATCAATTTCAAATTTGAGGGTTACATCAATTGGCCAAAACACCGTCGATATGATAATATTCATGGACATATTACGTAGTTATAGCGATATGTAAATTTATTTTAAGTGACAGTTTGGGAGTCGCAACAGTTGAGTGAAAGAGAGTGGGCTTACGCTGTTCCCGATGCTGAAGGAATTATTTATTTTTATATTTTAAATGGGAAGAAGCATGAGACTACGAAAGATGAAAAATAAAAATGAATTCCTGATGGAGCTTACGCAGGTTTATTGAAAAGATGAACATATAAACGAAAAAAAGTGCTCATTTTTTCATTTCAATAATGAAATTATTACAATATTCGTTAACAAACTGTGGAAATAAAATAAAATTTTACATTCACCTACTTCAAAACCTGTGTACGTCATTGAAAATATATCAATTATTTTTGGTCAAATATATTCGATTTTACAGTTTACTTGATTTGATTGAATTCCATAATAATTAAGCACTAAAAAAACAATGAATTTAATTGTACAATAATTCTTTATTATTGTTACTTTGTCATTTTATTATTTAGATAGCAAAGCATGATTTGGATTCATTGGTAAATCATGAATGAACAAATTCCCGAATTAGATTCACTTGTATCAAAAATTATATCACAAAATCAATACGATTTTTTACCATGTCCGCTCCCAATGTGGAGCATATCTACTCCTTATGGGAGTATCTCAAAAAAAGCTTTTATCCGAGAACTGTGTGTTACTCAGTGGAGTAACCTCTCTTTTTGAAGAGAGTAGGGATATAGGAATAGGGATAGGACAGAACTAGTGGTTATTTATAATCGGTCTTGATATGCCCAGTTAGTAAGAACCGCTGGTTGGGACTGAATTCTCGACATCACTAACATTCATAAATCTATTGGAATATCAATTTATGAAACTGTGCATACCGGGATTAGAACCCGTGGGATCCGTAACTGACGACGTTGACCACTGCACCAAGGACCCGAATACGATATGCGTTGATATAACATAGTATATTTTACAAAATATTCCCAAAAGTGAATGCTTACTATAATAGAATATCAAACAAAATAAAGCGAAACAAAATGGGTTATCATACTTTATCAACAAAATTAACGGAGGTTTAGGGTTTCCATTAAATTTTAATTTTGTATTTAATTCTTATATTTATGGAGACGTCTAAATATCGAAGACTCCCCAGACGCAGCAATAGTTCACGAACGTCATAACTCAATAACCAAATAACGTCAAAATTAATATAAACCAAATGGCATGTCGAACCAAAGTTTTAGAATTTCATTAGAAAATTAATGAATACAAATTAGAATTTAGAATAGCAAGCGAGTCGGCGTCGCCCCAAATTTATTCGAGAAAATGTCAACCATTTATTTACCTCAATAAAGATAATTGTGAAAATATTTTACACAAATTTACTATGTACGCAAGTGAATTATTATTACATTCTCTTTGTGATGTTGTGAATTGAATTTAAACGGGATAACAATTATTGTAGTGGCAGGAAAATAAATAATTTCCGAACCAAAAATCATGCTTCGTAATCTATCAATAAAGAAATAAATACTTATTGTTACTCGATACTAATTATAATTAAAATTCATGGCAATTAAATATAAAGATGAAAACAAGGATCATTTAAAACATAAATTAAAAGCGAGATGTTTTTAATACAAATATCCGCAGGACGCAAAACAATTACGTATTTAAGGGGTAGCGAACTAAGATTTTGGTGACATACTAATAAGAATTATCTTGAAACTAAGCAAATAACAATCAACGCAATATGGATTATGGATATAATTTATTATTCAAACGGTTCGTTTTGTTTTAAGCGTTTCGAATTGTGACACTCAGCTTAATATGTGTATTATTAAATAAGTATTGGCTAGATGTAAAAATTACCATGTGACCATTTTTTTGCACTTACATAAGAGCACGTGAATGACTGAAGATGCCGAAAGGCGAAACCAGGGTCGTTAGTGACAACTTAAAAGCTGACAAATTTGTGTTTTTTTTAAGTTTAGAATTACAAAAAAACGCCTAAGCACGAACAGAAAATTGTTTCAGATAAGAAAATACTTTTACGTTTAATCTTTTTGTCGCTTAGGGATTAACCATTTTTTATCGTAAGAGGCCTTTATTTAGAATATAAAGAGATTGGCAGGCTTACGTGTCGTACCCCTTGAGGGTACAAGAATTTAAAAACGGTTGTCAATAAGAACCAAGAGGAAGGAATCCTCTCATTGACATAGCATTTCGATTCCAATCGATCGCTGACAAAAAACGGCCCGAGTTAATCGGGGGAATTATTTCGAAGCGGCATTTCATCACGGTGTACTAACGAGGGAGCATCATGACATTCATATATGTACCGCCGTTTGTTTCGTAGGACATTCATAAAACGGTTACTTTTAATTGTAATTCCTTAAAGACGGGTGCGGACCGCTTTTTGTGACATATCGCATCGATACTTTTGCTAAAGAAAAGGCCAGTTGTGGAGGCGAAATTGAATGTGAATGCATATTATTATTGTATGTAATCGATCATTATTACGCCGCATCGTTTTTAAGAGCAGGTGAATCGAAGGTATTGGGAAATTTATTTTATTGATAAACGAAGCAATTACGATGGTTACAGAGTCAAATTGTCAATTAAAAATAAGTGTTCGGATGAGGAGAAAAAAAACACATGGATGCTGCTTACGCTTGAGTTTCTATTATAATTAATAATAAATTCGAAAACATAAAAAAAAATTGTTATTTAATTTATTACTATAATATATCTAGTAAAAACCGCACACATGATTGCTAAGGCATTTATGGAATATATATAATAAATGAAATCAAACGACAAGCAAATTTAGCAATCTACCAGTAGATAGATGACTGAATGAATACAAATATTTTTGCGTGACAATAAAGGTTAACTCAATAAGAATAAATTTAAAGAGAAAGTATGGCAATTATTAAGCACGGGACTGTGAAACTACTAAGTTAATATCAGAGAATTGAGTGTAGGCCAATCTTCAGCTTATTACTTAAAATCAATTCTCCAATACCCAGGTTAATATTTTTTTTTAATTTTATCGATTTTTAAAATATTTCGTAGATATTTTACTACTCTCTTGGTTATTGGTTGAAAATATATGTGTACAAAACAGTAACCAAAAATTATAAAAATAAGTCAAAAATGCAATAATCAAAGTGATGTATAACAAAATTGATTCAAAAGTAAGTAGAGGTGGTGCCAAAATGCTCCGCGGATGGAAAACGGGTTGCGCTGGGTTCAACGAGGCCGCAGGTGCAACAGATCGTCCCGAATTCTGAATCTGACTGATGGCAGATCGCGATCAAAGCGCCGCCATCAAAACAGCATTACGCCGAAGGCGCTTAGCTAGTCTAGGGTGGTTGAGCGTCAGCGGGGAAGGGATGTTCGTAAAACTTTTTTTTATCGCGGCTCGTAAAAATATTGTTAGCACGCAAACGGTTCGCGTAATATATTGTAACTAGCATATTCGTATGAGGCATAAAAAAATATTACTAGGTTTAATATGCACGTAGATTTTTACGTCTGTCTTCATTGCCTACTACAGGGTAATTTTTCTATCAAAAGCCTAAATAGCAAATGTAAAATAATAATGAAAAAAATTCGCTTATACCTTTTACGATCATATATGGGTTTATTTTGCAATGGCTTATGTTAAAAATCCTTGGGATACATATATACAATACATCTTTTTTGTTGAAATTACTAACATTATATTGAGAAAAATCGCAGCAAGCTTTACGAAAATATCAACGCTCAAATTTAAAAATATTGAATGCTACGCTTTTCCTACATTTTAATACTCGATTATCAAGATTTGTGCGTTAATTGATGTTTCTGATACGAAGATGATAAAATATCATTAAAAATATAATTTCTATAATATGGCTTATTAATTTTGTGAGAATCAAGTATTGCGCGTGATATAGAATTTGCATTTAAATTCCATTTAATAAAACATCTTCGGTATGCTTTTATAAAAAAATGATCATAATCAAGAAATCAAATCACTTGGAAGCATGCCATCGTAAAATTGTCATTAGGATCGACCTCTGAGGATATCTAAATACATACCGAAAGGATGATATCATGTGGTGGAAAATTAATTAAATGTTTCTAAAACTGTATATTATAAACATGGAGATTATTTAAAATTCTTTGAGAAGTCCTGACAGATAAACTAATCTGAAATAAGTCTCTGCGAACGAGATCTATAATATTCCACGAAGAAACGTATTCAAACTGACAGGGCAAATGAAATATAGGTGAACAATTATATGATCAACACGACGACAGAGGGCTGTAAAAGATATCGCTGGAATGAAAACTCGTACCTAATAATCTTTTAGAAATATTTCCGGACTAACCATATACAAATGCTCTTATTCGTGGTACTCAGCGCTCAACACATGCATATTCTTATTATAAATAGTGTTTTAATTGAAGTAAAAAATCGGGGACTACATTATTTATTCCAAAAGAATTACATTGAAAAAAATATTTGATATCACAACCTAGGGCGCGAAATGTTTTTAAATCAGATAAAGTATACTGGATGATTTATTTTAATGTCACTCAAGATCAATTTGAACCGAAAAGACATCGGAAATAAACAATGACGAAGAATCCAAAAAATCCCAATTTTACATTGACCATGCTGTGACTTCAACCCAGAACCGTCTATTCGCAAGGGGTAAAGTTCACACAATTATGGAATTTCAGTTAGTTTCATAATTCTAGTGGAAAGAATTTGCGTACTATCGTATTAATATGAAATCTGTTTTATGATAACACATCTGCGCTAAGAAAATATTTGTATTGTGATGAAAATATTATGAAAACTTAAATTGAAATACGACTCCACTGACGGGGTAAAATCATGTATGGCAGATATAATTTTGTGACCAAGATGATGATAAAATCAATATAAAATAAAATACCGAAAAAATAAATCGAATACATTTCTCAATATTACAAAGCAGTAGTAGAAAACCATTAATTAACCTTTATTGTAAAAATTGATTTCATGGTTACAAAAATAATGCCAAATAATAAGTTTTTTTTTTCAGTAAAATAAGTAAGGTAGTAAAAAATGTCAGGACAATAACATTTATTTGTTATTTAACAAATCTATCGTGAAAACAATTGTTAATAAAACGAAATGTATCCTTTCATCCCACATAATAATAAATATATAATTAGTTTTCTTTTATTGATTATCAGCAAGACAATTTATAAGAGCATAGGAATAGGCAACAAGTATTTTTTCTAATAATAAAACTACAAAATCTATACCGAGTCTGTAGCCGAGCGGTCAGCATTTCTGTGTTCGGTTGAGTTCTGATCCGAGTATGGACGCTACGAGTCTGTAGCCGAGCGGTCAGCATTTCTGTGTTCGGTTGAGTTCTGATCCGAGTATGGACGCTATCATCAGTCGATTTATGGCTTTGTGCTCGACGGTTTTTGATGTCTAAGTTTACTCTCACCCAAGAGGGCAACGAGCTTACAACTAGTCTTACCCTAACCTTGTCATTTCATGTTTACCTTTTCCGTAGAGATTTTGAGCGACTGACTAACATTGCTTTATTATTAATCCATATGCAGACATGGCAATGTACAACATATTTATTACAACTTACGTATTTTTATTTCATACAAATTCAGACAAAATAGACAGTCAGATCAAAGGGGCGATATAATAATTTTGAAGAAATATGTAACGAAGATCGACGTATAAGCTGCCGAGTCAATTTTCCGACAAGTGTTCACTCTACTCACCTCTCATATATTAAGGAGGCAGTACAACAGCGATGGGTGGGGTGGGATCGTTTATTCCCGTGCATCACGCGACATCGAAATGATATACCTATTTGCTCGCATTCTCCATCCCTTCACACTACAATGGATATATGTGACGATAGTGTGTATGTGATAGGATATATGTGACGATAAGTGTTTGAAGATGTTCACGTCGAAAATCAAATATGCTCGCGAAAGAATATTTTTGCACGAACGGTTTTATACATTTTTATATTAATATTCCATGTGTAATATATATATATGACTAGTACACGACTTATTGAAGATCATTACATGACATACATTAGCAGTAGAATATATAAAAAGGTGGCGCAAGCAAGTGGGTATGGAAATTATTAATTTTCATTTTATATAAAAAATGAATTTCCACAAAATAGCCGACGACTGTATAGAAAAGATTTCTGAAAAATAAAAACTTCTCAAATATTAGTATTAGTACGTATGGATACCGTAATCCTAGAACACCATGGATCCCGTGATCCTAAATCCTAGTAATAATCCTAATGCAGTAGAAACACATGAAGCTGGTCACGATTATTTTATAAGATTGTGGAATAAGTGCATACTAATGGCAATGTATAGAGTAACACTCCACCTTCATTAATCAGTGTATAAATCTCCGAAAGCGAAATGAAAACCCAAAACAATTTTATTGTTCTTAAAAAGTTTTGAGTTCTTTTTTTCTAGTAAATTTGTTTTGTACTACTCCACATATTTATAATGATCAGGACCAGTTTCGCTCATCGCGATCATTATCAACTGATAAAATATAAATCATTACAAGGCTATTTATATAAACTTTAATGTAATTAACTACAAAGGTATATCAAACAATTAGTTCAAGAACTAAGACTATACGAAGAAGAATTTACAGGTAAACAAATTATATATAAACGAAATTAAATAGTTAGGTGGAAGTTGTACAAAAACAACTGTGTTTTATTTTTAAAATATAATGCTTTTTCACCAACAATTGACAGTGAACCACATATTATCTTAAAGTAGATAATTTCAAAATCATCTACTTAGAAGTAGCAATAAGGAATGGAGAATATACGTAATTATGAAAGGGTTATAAATAATTGCACTTTGTGTTAGGTAGTATTCACTTGGTACACTTGAACTTTTGTTTCGATAGTTTGCACTTTGTATAAGATAGTATTAACTTAGTACACTCAAACTTTGATTGTAGTAGTTTTCACTTCGAAACGGATTCTTTTAACAAAGTACCACAGACTAATTTTGATAGCTTGACTTTGAAACGGATTATTTTAATTTTGTATGTTATGGACATTGAAATAAATTATATTAACATATTGCATGTCCACTTAGAACCCTGCTTCTTCATAAATACCACTCCTATAATATACTAGTGAATAAAATCTAATTTGTGGAGCAAAGACAATACAGGTGGCCTAATATAGAGTTGCGACAAGTAAACTAGTCTATGGTGGAAAATCCTATGTTGCAAGTAGTAAAGAATAAGTGACATTTTATTACAACGTTGTGAAACCATCGATTTCAAAGTGTGAGTATTTATATTGAGTGAGAACTATTTTGTCTATGTGATAATATTTTTTCGTAAGTGCAACATATTTCTTCAATGTTTAAATATATTTTATTATCACTTTATTTTTAGTGAAATAATTTGTTTTTTGTGGAATGTATTTGTTATAAGTGAAAACTATCTTTACGAAAGTGAATATCATCTAAACAAAAGTGCATTAAATTGTAAGCCATTATGAAACAGGGTTTATTGTTAAAATTTGCGTATTCATTTAGTGATTTAGCATTTTCTAATTTAAATATATAAGATACCAAAAAACCGTGGTAGATGGAAGGTCAACTGAAACCAAGTATATTGCTTTAAATTTAATTTCTTGATTGTTTGGCAAACAGTTAGGTAAAACCTGGTAGTATTAAATACGATGTTTATAAACACGGGTTTTTGTGAAACGATGACAATCAATCAATCTTTCAAAAACCTACCCATTATCTTTTTTATCGTTAGAATCCATAGTTGTCTTTATTAAAATGTTTAAATATATGCGTGGTATTATTTTATAGATAAGACGATGAAAGGTGCGACGAGTTGTTACGATGTCAACCCAAGGATTATCTTGTATGATAATCAATATGAATGCTTCAAGTAGGAATGAATCGGACAGTTACAGAAAGACATGGGGAAAAGAATCAAAAAATACCAGACGCGTTGTCAAAAAAATAATACTCTGTAATTTCTAACAAAAGAATAATATTACGGTTCTGGGTTTGATATAAATCTGGCGGGCAGCGCCGTTTCTCATATTTCGCAGAATCCTCCGTCATAACAGTGAAATAGATGTCTGATAACGGTACTGCTATGACAGAAAACGATGAGAGATTTAATTCCCCCACTGACGTCGTCAGAAACGGAGACTATATACAGAAATATCGATAGACAATTCCAGTGCAGTTCAAAGAGCAAATAAGTCGTCCTTTCAACATTGTTATATATTTGAGTTATTGAAATTTTGTACACTTATATTGTTATATATATTTTCTACACACTAATAAAAAATATATTTAAAAAAAATAGATATATTTAACAGCTCGAAATTGCTCATGTCTGATAGCTTATTGCCAAAAATTGCTTTAGTTATAAAACTTCTACAATTGGCGCCGACTTACTTATTGAGTTGTCTATCATAACAATATTTTCAAACTATTTCGATAATTTTAAAGCTATTCCACTATATCTAACTATTCTATTCTTCTTCTTGCATTGCCTTTCAAATTATTGCTAATGACTGTCAATCTTTGGTGAAAATATATTACAATACATACATAAAAAACAACTATTACCAACACATGAGAAATAAAATCTGTTCGCAGAGAGACACTAACACTAATTCATATTTTTGACTAAGGGTGAACTACTTCACAGCGCCGAAACATTACGCTCGTCAATTTAATTGGATTACAATATAACATTTCAAATTAAAATAGAATAGATTTATGGTTTAAACTGTCAATGTAAAAAAAAAATTTTTTTTGCAATGATTCCAAAATTTTATCAAATGATAAGAGCTTGTGTTGCTCATCGAAACTATCGAGCGATTTCAATAGTTTTGAGTTTCAAACACTATCAATTTATGATATAATATAGGAATTTGGCATGCGCCAGGCACATCTGGATACAATTTGCATTATTCAAGTTTTTCTTTATACAATATATCTGTCATCTGTATTATTATATTAAGAATGTCTAGACGATTCTAAAATGTGCGTAGCTGCCTAGCAATTAATAATCAAATGATCGGCATTTACATAAAGCACAAAAGCATAACAGATATGACTATAGTTGTATAGTTGTATTTAAATAATTCTTTTTTAATTTTGGCGATAATTTCATTGTCATTATGTTGGAATTGGTATTATATCACCATCTCTCTGACAAAAATGTTACTTCTGAATTACTATTTATAGCGAATCAAGTGAATTTAATGAATTAACCGCAATAATTGTCAAGGTGTCAATGCAAACAATGCAATTACATATTTGACAATGGACTTAAGTGATGACACCGGAAAGGAAATGTCCCTTGAACTTTGTTCAATAAATGTGAGTTTTAACATTTAATACATCCCCGTTAATTATGATCTTATAATGCCATTACATCAGGGATAAGCTTTCAACTATACTTAATTGTTATCAATAACAAATTAAAAATTAACCGAAAACACCCGATTATTTAATGTGTCGGTCAGGAACGTTACTTAGTATTATTCAAAATGATCATAAATTTACGTGATGTAACCATAATATTTTACGAGTATTATTAGATTTAGAAACAAATAAATAAATGCTTAAAATTTAAAAATACAATCACGGCTTCATTTTGACGAGCGCGCAGCAAAATACAGAAGACAACGTCCACCTACTAAAAGTGATTGAATTATAATTTAAAAACATCAGCGATTGGCAACAATAACCAAAATAAACAATAGATTTGGTACACTATAAATTAAGGGATTGTTTGTTTTAGTGAACCGGTGAAGAACTGCAAACCACTGCGTGCGGCTTCAACGAACCGTCTCAAGTTTGTCTTTATTTCGCTGCATAATAACATGGCGACTATTTTTGTATCGCCATTGATTGATGAGTGTACGTAGTAAACCGTTTCGTGATAAACTTAAAACTAAGAACGATGATATGTCCTACCAATAACCGTTGTTATGCTGCGGCTGGTTACATGGCCGCCTTCTGCAGCGCACTAATGATGGACACTCTTAATTATGTCGGACCGATACAGAGCAGCACGGAGTTGATCTGTTAAGCGTTTAATAGTGTTAAGAGTTAAACATATGAATATAAATAGTAGGTACTCTGACTAAAAAATTAAATAAGTTGGAAAAAAACATAATCTGTATCGTTAGCATTAAATGGTTAAAAATTGTATATTATGTGCTTCGATGTTTTCAACAACTGACGTAGCCGGTAAAGTTCGGACACACATAATGCCGAGAGCGAGTTTATTCACACTTTATTGTGTGTACGGTTAGCCTCATCGATACATAAATAATCTCATTAGGGATTCAATACTTCAACACGTGGTGGATTTCCTGTTTTGGAAATACGACGCGCGAACAGGGAATATAAATGGTCTGCGACAACCACGGGTGGATAAATAAATAAAATCGGAATTCGAAAAAGAAAATGTTAAGCAATTACATTAACTTCACAAGTCTTTGATCAGAAATATTTTTTTTTTAAACGATACCATAAGCAAATAGCGTGGAAAAAAGTAAACCATTTGCAATCGAACTGACACTAATTAATGATTGAAAAATAATATACTTTTAAAAATATTACATACAACATGGGAAGCCCTTATCACTCAATATTAATTAAATTATAAATTGATAACTTAGTTATTCCACTTGGTTTATCACTAACGTGACGCGTTTTGCCTCTTTAAGAAGCATCTTCAGACTAACCGTATCGTAAGGTTATTTATTTCTAAGGTAAACGATGATTTTATTCTTAAAAGGGGTGGGGGTGGGTTTTATTTCATTCTACTGTAAAAATGAATTTCCACAAAGTTACCGCCGAATCCATAGACAATATTAATTCATCGAGGACGTTTTCAAATGATGAACATATGTATACTAGTGGGAACGTCCGTCATAGACGACGAAATTGAAATACTGAATGTCTAAAGAAGTGTCATGTCGAATCTGTGTATTGTTAATACGTTTAGACGCTTAGGTACATGTGATATGTGATAATAATAAAACGTCCAGTTCAACGCCTGCAGACCGGTCTGGGCTATTATATTTAAGATTGCGGAGGGATATTTACACGAATAATTGTGTAATTTTAATTTCATAACACTATACATATGGGATTAACACTCCATATGAAAATCTAGTTTTTTAATCCATGTCCAATTCTAATGGAGGTATCTCAACAGGAGCTTATTTTTCTAAAAGAACGGTTGTTTACTACGAGAACTGCATGTTATTCAGATGTTTAACCTCTCTTTTTCGGAGTAGTGATAGAAAAATAAAACTAGGACAGGACTAGCAGTTAGCTTATCGCTCTCGCTACGCCCCGTTTTTGGGATCGTATGGGTCGGAGGGCATTTTTTTTAATTTGACATCACAAACATCACATGCCTTGGAACAGACACCAAAAATCGATTGGAAAATCAATTTGTGAAACGTTCCGTACTGGGATTAGAATCCGTGAATTCCGTAACCGAAACCTACGACGTTGATCACTGAACCACGGACCTGACAATCTAGTGTTTGCTGATACATACATATTGTCCACGATTAAATATATCTACATGACAACGAACGAATATATTACACAGCAATTCAGGCATAATAAATAAGAGCCAAAGAATAATTGCAAAATTGAAAATCTTTCTTTTCGTGAAATATTACAATAAATAATAAAAGGATTTATCAAAAATAAATGTGATAAATTAAGTTGATTCGCTTGACGATTTGAATCAAACGACAAAAATACACCCCTGCAGAATATATTATACAATGCAACGGTCAACGACTAAGCACCTTATGAATGATTTCAAACAATGTATTCAAGGAATAATTAAATGCATGAATTGACGGAGGAATGCGAGACAGCAGCCTAACCAAATGATTAAATGAATGGAAACCATACTGAAGAAAGTTCATTGGCACGAATTTTATTTTTGAAAGATTACGAAGTATATAAAATTTTAATGTATTTAAATATATAATTATAGCATGTAATAGTTGTATGGCTAAAGTCTGATTTCGTCTACCGGGGTTCAGGAAAACTAAGAGAAAAATACTGTTAATTATGCTATTGAATTGTTAACCTGGAAACTACATGTTGTAAGTAGAGCAGATCATAAACGACGAGTCGTAGCGCGGAATGATAACTTCGTGATGATCCAACACTTACCTGCAACAAAAAGAAAAACAGATTGATAAGAAAAGTGGACATTAAATAATATTTTGACTGGGATTGTCATGTAATTTGTTTTTTTAACAGAAACCAAGAACGAATAAGAAATAATGGATGGGCGTTCGCGTAAGAGACTGAAACCATCGTCAACATCATACTTAATTATGAATGTTTATGCTGAGTAGATACCATTAAGTTATTTCTTGTTGAGGTAAGATTGGAAGAAACTATAATAAATACCACTTGTGAACATCTATCATAATGATAATTGTTGAATTTTGTTAAGAAAAGAATATGTTTGTAAGAAATTTGCTATAAATATTTTAATCAAAAAAAAGCATTATTATATCCAAGCACCAGTAAATGTTCATGAGAATGTTTCACTTGTTTGACAATGATTAGAATGTGTTTAATCCTTTGGTGTTATGCATCACTCGCTTCGCATGCTGATATAATTGGTAATAAACCAAACAAAATGCAATGATTATGCAGATATGCATTCTAAATCGGCATCTATAACCGAGGCGAGCGAAGCCCAAATACCTCCGAGAGAAAGTGCATCGGCGACAAAAAGTTGGCGAACGCGGTGGAAAATAAAATTTGCAAACCGAGCTACATCAGGCGCTGCGCTGCATCTGTGAGACCGGTCTGCCCGCATCGTATTCAACTGTCAGGAAGTTCACAGGCTCACTTTTAACTATGCAGCCAACATCGAGAGGGAAACCGATAGACAATACCCAAATATTTTTTATCACACGGGAAAAAGATTGAATTGATTTTCATCAACGGTTTGCCGTTTCATATCTATAGTACGGTGTGAACGAATAATTCATCATACATTTCGATCGGTGGTAAACATAAAACCATTTTGTATGAATACTCTTTAAATTTGTGTTGAATTTTCGTATATACGCATTAATAAAATGTCAAAAATAATAATATAAAAGTCTTATATATCAAAATGTATGTATTTGGGACCTGGGTAAATATACAAATCATTTCAGACTGTATTGTACCAGCGACTCATATCGAGTTGCGTCGTTATATCAACCTTTACTAAAGGGTGGGCCAACTTGGAACGATTGGCCCACCTGTATAAATAACGTTTAACTAACCAAATTATATTTTAATAAATTTCATTTAAAAAAAATACTTTATAAACTGCCGGCTTGATTTTATTACTTATAACAAACTTGGGTTATCAATTAAATTCGCAGCGTATTACTCGTCTTCCATTCGTAATTAATCTTATTTGACAAAATTAATAAACCAAAAGTAAAGCGATCTTGAATACCTATATACGATGTACCAATATAACATGAAACTATTTTTTGTAGCCCGTATCAAATGGAATAAAATGTCTTTTTATAGTAGCTTAGGATGGTTGCGATAGTTTATCGATAGAAATATTAATTATTTATAAAGAGTTTTTTGGGTAGTGTCTCAAAATGGGAAGCATGTCATATTTATAGACTATACTTCATATTACATACCAATCACAATGATAAAAATAATAATTACAGTTAGCGAAAAAAGTGATTTTTGGTGATTCATACAATAAATAGATGTCATACGTATGACATCATTTATTGTAACGGGGCTACCTAAACTGCATTCATAAACTGTAATGCAACACATTTTAATTGCTCGTGTTACACTATAATGCAAATAATTTTTCGCAATATAACTAACTGTAAACGACTGTTGTTGACACGGAAATAAAATACAATTTTTCAATAGAAAGAAAAAATTACAATTGATGAAGTTTTATGTTTCTTTAGGTTAACGGTATTTTGGTGAGACAGAAGAAGTGCAATGTGTACAAAATAAAAATATAAAAGCGGAAGTGGATAAATATGAAAGAAAATTCATACGGTTAGCGATAAAATATGTATCTATATATATATATATACATCGTGACTGCAATGTTTTCAACTATGAACTCTACTATATTTTGTACACAGGTGGTGTGAAAATTTGTTTGAAATGAATATCATAAGTTTGCGATGAAAGACTATAAATGAAAGAGAATACTAATAATGGTACAAATTTTACAAATAATAGGTGTTACAAAGATACTAAATACGTTTATTTGTTTTGTCCTGTTCATTAATTAGATCGAAATGACTTTTGCACTCGAAAATAAAATCTACTTCACTACAGTTCAAATAAAGAAAATGGAAATTAATACTTATATTAAAATGATATATATAAATTAAATATTAGTTTACCTACAACGAATTGTCAAATAAAAAAAGTAAAAGCGTGCAAAATATCACTCATTTCTTTATTTATGTTAATTGTTTTTTACTTTTGCCGACTGAAAAGAAATAAGTGTCGCAGTGCCATTAGAATTTATAAAGTTTTTTTCAGAAAAATGGACCTAAGACGGCAAGTATGGGAAGATTGAAAAACAATCAATTCCAACGCCAATTTTTTCATATCGGTAGTGTGAAGCTTATATTATAATCTGATAAGCTACATTTAAAATTTCGTATAAATTGATTTTTCGAATTGTTTATGAACTCCTTAGCACCGAGGACGTGGAATCGCGTCGCGGAGATTTTTGTGTACTGGCAGGGAACGCGTATTCCGTGTCCTTCGATATAATCGCTCATAACTGTTTAAATGCATTGATATTTTTTTTATTGTCTTAACACTAATGGTTTACAAACCATACGTTAATAATGCATTCAATCTGTAAGGCATCGCCGCAGTGCGTATTTTGGTCATATTTTCCCCGGTGCGAATGTGTTCATAGTAGTCGTCAATTATTTCCAAACTAGTTTATTACTAATTTATGTCGAAAAACAATTTTCCCGCAAAAATGTGTTGGTCGTCTTAATTCAATTTTTACGAAAAAGACTCCCCGTTCGCTTAAGAGTGAAAATAATAACTTATTACGTTGTCATCCCTGGTATATTAGATGCAGGTAAAAACAAAGAACGAAACGCGGAAACGATTATTCGCATATGAAATAAAAAGTCTCTCCGTAAACGTTGTGGTCACCGTTCTTCGGTCGCGGCTCTCGAGTTGATCGCTCTCGCACAGGCTAGCGTATAAACAATCACGACTTCTCGCGTACAATGCAACAGTAGACGGCTCTCGGTTCTAAACCCGAGCCACTAAACAAAACACAAACACTGACGTGTGTAAAACCTTTATGGGAAGAAATATTTCATTGCAGCCAGACCTCGGTTACAAGGATCAAAGTAAACGATACGAGGAGACTTTATTACTTGCGGTAAAATAATACTTAGTTATTCCAATAGCGTTTTAATTGAGCTACAAACTAACTACTTGTTACCAATCAAAAGTAAACTATATAAAATACAAATCAAGCAACTTACTGATCGGGTATCGGAAAAAAATTATTTGGTCAAAAAAACATGAAGACTGCCCTTTAAAGGTAGGTAGTTCTATCGACAACTTATAAAACGTTAAACTACAATAATTTAAAAACTACACCGACCACCTCTCAAATTATTTCAATGAAAGTTTCCAACAATTCCATCAGAGAAGACGTAATTTTAAAAATAAGGATACCAGTCCCTACTCGGATACTCGTACTTTCGAGTGTGATATATATAAAAAGAAATGAAGAAAAATACTGTACGCAACTATATTTTAAAAATAAAATACAGTTTGTTTTGCACTACTACAACATGTTTATAATGATTAGGGCTGGTTTCGATCAACGCGAGCATCATCAACTGATCAGAAACCGGCCATGATCATTATAAACATGTAGAAGTAGAATAAAACAAATTGCGATTTACTTCTAAAATATAATACCTTTCTGACGATTAACACATTAAAAGTGACTGTAGGCAATGCCAAATCTAATGAATTTCACAAAATAAACGGATATTAGGGCGGTCAAATTTTGTTTCATGACTATATCGTCATGAAAAACTATTATACCACTGGCTAAGTTACCAATTTACGTTAACTAAGTTATCAATAATTTTATATTAAAAATGAATTCCACTAAGCCGAATCAATCGAAAAAAAGATAAAAATTTTATCGTAATATACTTAAAAATTAAATCAAGATTTAGATTTATACACAATAAGTGATTTTCAAACGTTTAAAAACAAGGTGCCGAGGTTTTCACATTGAAAAATACTAGACTACTCGGATATTAGTCGTTGAAACGAATTGCATGCGATTTAGGGGCGGTAAAATTTAAAAAAGCCCTTTTCACAAGAGCTTTACCATTCAATTGAGATTTTCCAACATAACTGAAACCAATAAATCAGGGGATCAAGCAAGGGTACACACTATTCACCAAATGATAACAACAAAGCATGGCATTTATTATCAAAAAATCTGTATTTTTATGTTAGTCTTTTGATTCATATGGATTCAATTTGTCTTCGTCAATCTTTCAATATTCGCTCAAAAATCGCACATAAAAAATGATCCGCATTTACGATGTAACATTTGTTTAATAAGACCTCTATGAGACTGCTAATGATATATGGAAAATAATCAGCGCATTAAGTGGACACAAAACTTTTTTTATTGATGTCAATAATTAGCAATATATAAATAGTTACATCATTTTTAAGCATTGAAGGACGGAATCGTTATCATGAACATGATTAATTTGCATCTAATAGTCAATGCGTAATATGCATTCGATACGAGTTGGGAAATAAACATAAGAATCGTTCATCGAATGCTGTGACAGTCGTGACAATACAAACGGGAGTGATTATTTGCGAAACAATAATAGAATGTCGTTTGCTTCTAACTAGCGGATAAAAAATAATAAGTTTAAGTAGACAATCATAATCCACGATTTACGTCGCGGTGATATTTACTAAGGGAGTAATAATAAATATTATAAAAGATATAATAAAAACCTGGAACAGTTTTACTTCACGAATAAACCGACCGCAAAAGGAAAAATAATTTTAAATAAATATTGCTAAGAAAATATTTCATGAAAAAATATCAATTCAGATGAAATCTTTAACGATTGTCGGCGAGAATGATAATTTAACATATAGACTCAAGATGGGGTTGTTTAAAATAAAGTATGTTTTATCAACTGCAAAACGATGTTTTTTTGGAGGAAAATTAAACCACTTACGGTTGAAAGTTATTGTGTCAATCAATTTAGCTGGGTCTCAGGCTATACAATAAGTGTGACGGAACGGTATATTTTATTGATTTGAAAAAATAATCGCGAATTAAAGAGCCTTAGTTGGTCAACAATGTGGAAGATACGAAAGCAACGATGAGAAGTCTTTTAGATCATGTCATTATTGTTAATAATTAATATGATTAACGGCGAGATGACATCACCTGAATATAGTAATGACTAATAATTCAATTCGTAATGCCAATGAATAAATCATTGATTAAGTAATGATGAAACAGTGTCCGGGTATTTGAGTAGATAGTTTTTTTTTTTATCTGACTAGAAAAATGATTCCCAATGACCGATCGACAATACATGTTATTTTAATAATAGCTATATCGGTTGCGAGTGACTCAAAGTAATTAGTTTTATTCGGGATATAACAAATGCCCCACAATTATACCGGTTCATCACAATTGGGTAAAAGTGAAATTCGTGAAATATTCCTCTCAGAATGCTGTTATAAATTAGATAACTAAGATATTTTTTTGCTTATTGAAGTAAATAAT
The DNA here is from genome assembly GCA_022494535.1 of Himalopsyche phryganea. Lineage (NCBI taxonomy): Eukaryota > Metazoa > Arthropoda > Insecta > Trichoptera > Rhyacophilidae > Himalopsyche > Himalopsyche phryganea. The sequence goes on from JAGVSL010000003.1 coordinate 11,935,859, forward strand.
GCAGTAACTCTTTCAAGAACATGGGAATATCGTAGCAATATAAATTATGATTTTTTCGATATCTGATACGACTTGATATGCTTCATATCGTGAACTATTATTAATAAATTAACATAAGATATAATAATCAGTCGATGTCTTAAATTATAAGATATAATAATTTAATTTTTTCATAAATGGTAATTTTTTGGCAAATACTTACTTGATAATGAATATGGCTGGTACTGTTGGTACGGAGTAAAAGATGGAGTATACGTTTTTATTGTAAAACGTCAATCTCTAAGGATTACAAATTATCAGTTAATTTAATGTATGCATAATCACTGCAGTGTGTAAAGCCTCACTTTCAATCCTCTATATATGCGAAAATAAACATCATTTTCAAAAAACCTTATGTATCATACCGATGAAAAAATTTAATCTCTTCAACGACACACTTATAGTGCATTTATTAACAGCATAAACATTTTCCAGCTAGAGATTTTCATAGTGACATCATCATTTTGATAGGACGATGACCAGATCACGCACATTATTATCTTCACCGTAGGTCCGAACACGTCGCAAATATATTACTCTTCCACTAATGTTCGCCTCGAGTTGTGGACGGGCGTCGTATTGATACTTTCTCTTGGCCGACAGCGTCTACCTGTCTGCGAGAGGTGCAAAAGGTGTCCCGCGTCCCGGAGAACAAAGGATTCCCCGCCAGGCCGACCGACCTTTCTCCGAAAGCAGTAAAACATCAAACTTCAATACGGAATAATGATAATTTACGACTGCGGGCGACCCGGCGAAAAGAAACGTAAGTAGGTGTGACGAAGGTGAGTTGGCGTTATGTAGGTAAGCTAAGAAATCCCAGGAATCCACTGATACCATTTACCTTTTTGTCATGAGAACATTCCGGAAACATCTCTCAAAAACAATAAAATATTTAGGATAGTTGTAATTTTTGTCGTTTCTGTATTTTGATGGGAAGAATGGAAATGTTATCATTTCGGAAACGTTATTTACAAAATCATTTTAATTATGAGAAACACAGATAATAATTATAACTTAGATTTAGTTTAATTGGATTAATTTACGCGATAGATCATCTTTTTGGGCATGTAAATGTTAAAAACGAATGCTTTATTATATATTAATACAAACATTGATAATGAAACGATAATTCGTGTGCAATATAATAAAAAGATAACATGATAGAAAACAGAACATTCATCAAAAATAGCACTATGATTTAAGACATCAATTGAGGGTGCTTGATGGAATTTCAATATCAAATTTGAATTGTTGAGATTTTGGACATTTCCATGTGTTTTGTCACTAACTAGTGACACAATCACTATGATTGATAAGCGCTGTATTTACATATAGTTTATCAATGATCAATAATTATGGATTGTTTATTTCTAGCACACATCTTGAAAATCAAAATATTACTTATCACTTTTTAAATTATGTCATTTGAATATGATAAATAATATTATGCAAGTTGTAATTCGCGAGTGTTAGATTTCAAAGTAATTGTTAGCATGGAACAATAATCCTATTAGGAAAATTGACGTTATATTAATCCGCAAGAAAATCCACCGGCAGACTTGTTGAAAACAAACAATCCAACAATGATAGTCGTACGTGTTTAGTTTGAAAGGCTCCATGCTCTCGCCTCGAGGGGTGTCATATAACAAAGCTCCTATTGCCGGGGTATCCTCATTCACAAGCCATTTATATACCTGAGGAATTTTTCGCCTAGAAAAATTCAACATAAGCCCATACTTGCAATAATACAACGATGATTCATTCCAATGACTTTTAATGTTTAGAGATTTTATTGTATAAATAATGTAAATAGATAATTACCTTTTAAGAGACTAGCTAAAAACTGAGAAAAATGTGGGTCGTTAGAAATCAAATCTGGAGTATTTCCAAGAATTTAAGTTTACAATATTAGGTACCCACTATTGTTAAAAGTGTGTGATTCATGAAAAACAGTTGCCCAAAGCCCAATGCCCATAATTAATGGACTCGGTATCTATTTTAAAAAATAAAACACAATTCATTTGTACTACTTCCACATATTTAAATATGTGGAAGTAGTACAAATGAATTGTGTTTTATTTTTCAAAATATAATGTCTTTCCACCAAGAATTGACAGTTAACACCTTAAAAGTGACTCTATCTATAGTCTTTTTAGTTAAAATTCGATGTATATGACCAGTTTTATTTGCATAAATATTAAAATAAGTGTAAACCGATTGATTGAATTAGACTTTACTTGTCAAAGCGCCATTGTAAGGTAAAAACAAATGAATTTATTTCTACAGTTCAACATAACTCTACGTAAGCTCTTATAATATGAACAAATATAGTAACATTAATTATTAGGTTAAAACGAAATTGTAGGAATATGTACATCAAACCGTCAAAAAGTAAAGAAAACAAAATTTATTATACAGAGACAAAACGAAGAATGCTGTTAAATTTTACTGAAGAAAATCGGGAACGCTTAAGAATTTTCTGGGAAATGTGAGCGACCTGTAAATCTGGAAACATTGTTTTAGTGCGTAGTGCCTACTAGGAAACAACTCTGAAATAGATATAGGCAGTTTCCCGGCTGTTACGATAGCAATGGATTTAAATTTAGCTGCTCAATTTATTCAAAGGAGACCTGTAGGTAATTTGAAAAATAAACACAACTATACCAATCTAAAAATACAAATTTTATTAAGAAAACAACAAACAAAGATTACTTTGAAAGAGATAGAATATTTGTATTTTACAGTATGATCCAAGTTTAATTGTCATTTAATATTGTAACCTTGTAAAGATACGTGAAATTGAAATAATAAAGCTATTAAATTATCGTTTCCTGCAAACCCTTAATGGAATGATAATATAATAAAAATACATGTACACTTTAAATCTCCAATTTCATTTGTATATCAGGATCGGTTTCTTTTTATTATTTCGTAAGCATAGTCCCTAAGCGGGGAAGTAAAAAACGAGATGTTACAGTAGGCAATTAATTAAAACCGGTGGATTCAGGCATGTAAAAACGTATTTTACTATAATCATTTAGCGTTATAAAAATATTTAATTTAATCAAATGGTTTTACCTGTTTTGAAATACCCTTATTGTTTTACCGTTTAATTTTATTATCATTAATAAAAATAAAATTAAACCAAAAAATACAACAATTATTAAAAGAGGGAAATCCCACAAGTTAGCCACAACATGACGTCCTTTCTACTGGCAATAGTAGGGTTCGTGTAATACGACGAAATGTCTGACTTGAGAGATACGTCCAAACGTAAATGTCATGCGGAACAGTGGAACCAGTTTAATCTGACGTGTAAATACGTCAACCGTCGTCAAATGATAAATGAATCACACGATAAAAACAGACGTATTTTATGTTACTTACTTAGTACAGCTACGATATTGAATGCCGAAGGTTTTTGATGAATCGATCGGGTGAATTATCAAAACAAACCTTCTAGAAAAATGCAACAAAATTAACATAACGACCAATTGAGAGGAAAAAACACTTCATTCTAAGAATACACTTATCAGTCGTCACAGATATGGTCAGAATTAATTAAAGTCAATTTTTAGAAATACCCAGAATTGGTTTCACATCTAGTAGCGATAAAAAGACTTACACAACTACATAATACTTACGGCAGGGGTGACATACCTGTTCGGGGGTGTGATCGACTTTTATTTAAAAAGTAGACGGAGCAACCGGGTAGGATGTTGGCACTCCAGGAAATACAGAATAATGTAATGCTTTTTTTACAAAGGATCTACTGAATAAGACCAAATTTCTAAAATTTTTTAAACATAAACATTTTGAATGTTGATAACGATAAAAAAAAAGATATAGTGTCATTTCGCCAGTGTTCGGCCAGTTAAGCGACAGTTGTACTTTCAAAAGGAATTTTGAGTCAATGAATGATAAATACATATTTTTTCGCTGTTATTCTATTAAACAGGGATTAAGTAATGTAACCAACTAAAAATAAAACAGTTAATATTTATTTACTTATTTATTGCAAATTAAAAAAAAATTAAATGTATGGCATTACAGCTGACGCCAATGCGCCATGAATTTGACGACAAACATAATAACAGTAACAATAATAATTATTAAAAACAATACTACTAATAAAAAAAATACTGAAATTCAATAGTGTACCAAGCATAAAATAATATAAGTTTACAAAAAAATGCCAATTCTCCCAGTGGTCAGCCGCCAAAATCCAATGGTCGGCCTTTCGTTGTTCAATATTCGGCCATCACTATGAAATTTCATAAATATCGCGAACGAATTTACTGAGGGCAGACAGAAGAATAAAAAAAATAATGATGAAAAACATGACAATATAAAGTATATTTTGTTAACGATCCCCATACATGAATTTGTGGAAACTTTTGAAGTAAAAATGTGATTTATTAATTGCGTATTGCATCATATATGTCAGTATAGTGCAGATATACATTAGCAAGACTACCTACACAAATTAAAGAAAATCTGTTTTTTTTAAATGTTTCCACTATTAATTAAGTTTTAAGCTCAAAAGTTCGACCACTGGCCACGACTGACTCTAGGAACACTCGTCCTAGCATTGCAAAGTTTGAATCTTCATATTTCCACGATCCTTTCATGACAAAAGATATTAAAATCAAGGATTGAATAAATATAATTGTTCACAATCATTTGTTCGTATTTTCAGGGTATTTTTATCACTTCTAGTGTACACGAAAGAGTAAAAATTCGAAATACAAGCAATATCTATTGTTTGGTTCTAGCATATATCTTTTCCATATGAAATAAAATTTTAGTTAGCGTAGCAATCTAGCTTTTACCCATCAATTCCGTTTTTCAGTGCACGAAATAAATGATCTTGCCCTGTTAAGTGTATAAGATACATCGGGCTGTACGTCAATCAGACATTATATGACAGTCCTAGGGTAATATATAATCGGAATAAATTATGAAAAGCTCAGCCCGGAAAAGTAGCCAACGAATGTTGAATCCTCGTAAATTAAACTGAACAGTTATCGGTTTATTGCGGCGCAGTCGAGAACTTTACGATGATTATTAATTTTCATCAGGCGTAAGTTAAACTCGTTTATTGTTTTCCTCGAGTATTAGTTAATTGCTTTATTAGCTATATGAGAGCTCTTATCATTTGGCAATAATTAACATACTTATAGACAATATTAATAAACAATTATCTACATTGTAGCTAAAATTTATCATATACATATATTATTAGTATTACTGAATACGAAAAAGGAAACAGCTGAATTAATTTTTGTGTACTTACATTCTTCCTCAGACCAGCTTTTTACAGCTTTAATATATTTACTTATTTACTGAAAGACGTATGATTTTGAAACTTGTATTCGCAATTGTTAACAACATATCGTTAACTATTTATTCATAATTTCGAATAGTTACATACTTGGTTAGCATCGTAAGACATTGATGGACCAGCTATTCAATATTTCTACATGCCAATACAGAATATCATTAATTCACAACAGTTTAAATAAAACAAATGGGCACGAATATATTTTATATTTGTATTTAACATATAGATTCGTTTCCATTTGATATTCATTTAAAACAAACAGCCGATCACTCACTCGCAACATTTACACAAATTAAAAAACATCGTTACTATAACATTAGGTAATATTAAATTAGGGAATTAGGAAGTGTATTGGAGAAGTGAAAATATGGGAAACTACCTTTAGAGCCTGTAAAATTTACATTGGCAGAATATTTAATAAAAATAAATTTACCGGTTAGCAATTACTGTTACGCTGATTGACAAATAACATCATGTTTATTAGTTTAAATGACTTTTCCTGTCATGCTCCTATTTTGCGACCGACAATCGATTGATAGATTGATTCCGAGCAGTAAATAGGTAATAAGTAAGCATGAACGAAATTGAACTTAAAGTAGCCGATCGTGATTTCAGCAATGGATGTTGGCATAAAACGCTTTTAAGCATTTGTCAAAAGTAACACAGTCAATAAATCAACATTGATTTTCGTTCAGATAGATTTGTTGATTGAGACTGCGCTAGACGGAAATGAATTTATATCATTTCGTTATTCAAATTACGTATTTATACAAGCGGGAAAAATAATGATATGAAATACATTTTTGTTTTGTTTCTTTGGGTATCCTCAACTCGGATCGCCATGTGAAGGGGTTAGGGGTTATCATTCGACCACAGCTAATTGAATCCGACGTGTAAATAGCAGTTAATGAGTAATGCATTTTGCAGCACTGTACAGTATGATACGTGCATGTAAAGGATAAAGTTGTTACCTATCGATATGTTTCTATGGGATGGAAACGATAACTATTATACTGACATCGATAATCTAAACAAACATCTAAATGAGTTACTGAAATGAGCAATAATATCAAACTGATTGTAATGACATTGTTATGCAATTATTGCTATCAGAAATGGGTGCTCCCTCTGCATGTACATAATTATCAGATTAGGATTTAATATGCGACTGACAGTGGTCAAATACGGATTACATGAAACCAATATCACGGGTCATCCATGCCCAAATATCACCGTAAGGTAATTTGCCAATATACAGATAAGATCAATGCATTTGTCAGAACTAGTTCTAGGACAATTTGTGTGAAAATACAAAAACAAAGAAACGATAAAAAATCATTTACCGGGTAATAAGAATCTGGCTGTATCTCCAGAAATTTAGCCAGAAGTAACGCCCCTGTAATCTCAATAGGATATTTAATAACACTATATATAAAAACTACCTTTTAACTCGCTATTGTTTCAATTGTCAAAACTGAAAAATATTTCATACAAAGCAAATATTTATACAAACGTAAAATAATATTGCCTGAGACCCATCTGCCACCTCTTTTATTAACGATACAGTACAAATTAGTAAAAATATGCAGGAAGCATGATATTCATTAAAAGTAATTATGTTTCATTATTTCAAAATAAAAATCATTTAAATGCAAATGAGGTATTGCTTTTATCATTTGGCTTTTTTTGCTTGTAAAAATTAAGTGAAATAAATAAATAAATATCCATCTGCTAGGTATATGAAAATAACCACTGTTTGATTATGTTCTCTCTCAAAGTGAAACTATAAAAAATCATTGAAAATGATAATACTGCAATCTATCAAATTGAACATTGCTATATACTATCAAATTTTATACACGATATCGAAAACATTATGTGTGTGAAAAGAAGATGAAGGTACGTCTCACTGCACAATCAAATATATTTATTGAATTGTACATTTAATTTGCAAATACCGCGATTTCATCTTTAATGGCATTCCTGAAAATAAATGATTTGAGATAAAAGTTTTCTTCCTTTCAAACACGGAATTAGCTTCAACAGCAAGTAGTCCGAAAATATCTTACACTTTACACAGATTCCGTTTACTTTATCAATCGGGAGGGACGAGTAGTCACTTGGAATAAAATTTATTGGCAATAGGAAACAATCGAAGCCTGAAACGGTTGTTTCCCGCTGGCACGAGAGCACGACGTATGGCCGATGGCGGCCGCAAATCTGGTTTACGTGCCGCGATGGGCTGATAAAGGGCTCATTAGTATACCGTAAATCGCAAGAGCTTAGCCCAACACCCTCGCCGCCCTCCCCCACTGACGCACGGTGGCGACTACACCTGCACTGTGGTCGAAGGATGATATTATCAGCAGGGTACGAAAATATTGCCCTTAACAGTTCGCAAAGAATCAAATAACGGATTAAATATATGTTTCTTTCGTTTAGTAAACACTGTATGAACATCAACTATTCGTGGTCGATATTTTGTGATAGTTGATTGGACTAATTAAAAAGGATTTAAAAATTCATATTTAATCAATGAAGTTTTATATATAACTTGTTTATATGTCGTCAAAAAGGAATTCATAATATTGAAATTTTAGTTTATTGCATGACATAGAAATTCATTCGAATACTACATAGTTTATATACACACAAATATAGAATCAGTAAACTAGTGTTAATTAGAAAGTCTCATAAAAAGTTTCACGTTACAATTTAGCTTGCTTTTAAAGAACGTCATTTTTCTTATATCAAATCATAGATGCTGCCTCCCACGCTTTATCTGTAAATGAATGAATTGCCTGTATTTTTGAAATAATCAAGAACATTTCTTTGAAATTCTAGTTTATCTCAATTTTTTATCGGTCACAACATAGTAGGTTTCCTTGCCAATTCTGAACGAACAGCTGAACCTTCCAAACTCCCCGTTGCTGTATCCCATACGTTGAAACACCTAACAGATGTCACTAAATGTAGAATGATTGTATATATTTATCCTTTCGTCGAATTGCATCCCGTCGAAACCCACAATGCTATTATAATTGTAAAATCATTGGTAATTCTAATAGTAGTTGGAAAGCGGCAATTCGCCACTCTGTTAATGCGTTGTTTACAAAATAAGGATTAAGGCGATTCTCTAAATTTTAACTCAGGTATCAGTGTCGATTCTAGATGTGTAATATTTTATTTCGTAAATAATATTTGTCATATTTGTATCTTCTATATAAAAGTTAAACACTGTTTACTGTCTGTCAGTTCGAGTCCAGGTTTCGTTTGTACTAATATTACTAGTAGAGAAAAAAATACTGCTTTTGTATAATATGCTTTGTTGAATTTTCTTAACGTATCTTTATTTAAAAATAAAACCTTGCACACTATTAACCGCTTGGTATTATTGATTTTAAATATTATATACATAGCAGGCGCGAGCCGTGGCTTTCTCTCTTTCTCGCTCAATCACATGTAAAGTGAAAGATGCGAGCGAGATGCACGGGCATGAGGGCAGATGCTCTTGTATCCTACTTGCTCATGCCCAAATGAGGTTGTGCGATAGAGATAAGTCCACCGCACGCCGATGGTATACAGCCAATGTACTGTATATGTAACCAGCACCGAAAGTTAAACATTGCCGTCTGCCGATCGTCTGAGAAAGATAAACTTGATAACAATTTCATATTTGAATTACTTTTTTTAGAAACAAATCCACATAAATACATGAATGGAGACTGTAAACATACAAGAATTAGAGAGCACGGCGACGGCTTGCCTGCGAATCAATCAATATAAGCGAGCGCGCGTATACGTCCGGAAAATCCGACAGGGATTTCGTACAAATAGAAGGACTATATTTGGGCCGTTTGTTTGTTTACAATGATACACTGTTGGGAATTATTAAGCCCTGTTATTGGTTGTTTCACAAATATGTGAGCGTTACAGGCGATGTAACGTATTTTGGCTCAATTAAAGGTTGATTGATATCCGTTGCAATATAAGGATATGCGATAATTAGCTGAAAATTAATTCAGCATTTAACCACAGATTTTTAAATACACTACACCCGTGTACGATTATTGAAATCTAATGTAAATACTGCAAAATCTCAACCGATTTTTTGCAAACAATCGGTGTTACGAAATCTTCACATATTTTATAAAGCATATAAAGAATCTGAAATAAAAATTGAACTACTGTAGCACTATAAAAGCGACACATCCCTTATATAGGGATACTATCCATTCAACACGATAAAATCAAAAAATAGAAATGAGAATTGTGTCTGACTTGAAAACATTATGCTCCTAAGATTTTTTGAGGAATCACCGAAATGAATTGTTTTTTTATCCAAATTGTAGAACCAGCCTGGCAACGTGCGATGCCACTGGGAAGAGATTTAGCATTGTTTAATGGTATTGGATCGGAAATCGACATATTACACGTGGATATCAGTGATTTCAGACGAGTGCTATTTTTTATATTTAAAAATAGATTTTGTCGGAACTTACTCGGTTGACTTCCTTGTCGATTCCCTTGTTTGTATAATGCGTCAAATTGCAAAAGCAATAAACACATCATTTGTAAATAGATAAATAGAAAAAATATTAAATAAATAGTGCAATTAAAATTGCATGAAGTTCGAATAAGAATGATTGAATATTATTCTTCTAGATATCGACACTACTTTAATACAGGGACACCTATACTAGAAATGGTGGGCACTTTTAAGTAATGTTTAAAAACAAAACTGTAACATATATTTAACGTCTTACATTAGAAGCCGGCACGTTTTACTAAAGGTCCCACAGCCGGTCATTATGTAGAGTAGTCTCCGTCAGTGCTATTCGATAACTTCATTTCGAAAGCGAAATTCAACAGATTTTATTCGTTGTTAATAACATGGCCGGGCTAGAGCGGCGAGCTGCCTGATCTGATGTGTGTAATCAAGGCATATTAAAGACACGATTGCAAATGTATGAACGACGTACCGATACTCATCCTCGGTCCACATTTAAGATTGGTTTATGACGTAAACACATATTGTACGTAAATAATATACGTGATGAATCTGGCGAGCGCAATGTATATGGACTATCGATCCTACTGTGGCACAAATAGAATATTCATCTTTGCACTGATGCAAGATACCAATTATGGCACAATAGATTGATATATGAATTAATGATACGAAAATAGAATGATTTATTTGACACATCAATCAAACAACGAGCTCAATAATGAAGTGCATATGTATTATGAATTCTGAATGATGTACGGTATTTCATTGATTCTTATAAGACGACAAAATTTAATCGATTGCCATATATGATATAATAAACCACGATGAATAATTCTATATTCACCGTAATGGTTTTTATAAATACATTCACAAGTAATGACAGTATGAGAAAGAGGAGTTATTTGTACGATACAACGAAAGTCAAGTGCGATACTAAGGAAATGCGCTTGTCAAATTTATGCAGTCAACCCTTGACTATATCAATCGCCACGGCATTGGCCCGAAGGGCTGAAGCGCGATGTATGAATACGAAATATGAAGAATAAAATATATTGGAAGTGTCAAATTTGGTTCAGCAACATGACGACAAGGTTTAAATATACATTTACAAAATATGCTTTAACTTTCCCTCTAATAGCGACGAGCTTCATGCGTGTAGTATTAATGCATACTATTTATACACAATTTAAAACCAGTAGCGACTAAAAAATAATCCGGTATGGTTGAAGGGAACTGCTTACATAAATCAAGTGGGGAGCATTTCATTTAATTCGTTTGGATATAAAATAATTTTATTACGTTTGATAATTCTTAAAACTTGTAAAACTAATCCCAGTGGCGTATGTTAAATTAGCTGGGGTGATTGAAAGTTGCGTGCAGGTTGATTCGTACATTTCCGAGTAAACATGACAAGTACTCCTGCTCGTCCACGCGTGCACGTCCACTTTCTCTAATTTTCCTAGTGGAAAAAAAACGACATCGTCTGTTTTCAGCAACTTTTCCCTCGAATAAGGGAAAAAATAAGCGAATTAAAACAGGGTGCAATTAACTGGAACTATTGGTTAGATAAGCTCTACAGCGGTGGAACGAAAGCAATTTACGAGACATTCCTTTTTAATATTTCTTTATCAAAAAATAAAGCGTTTTGGATAAATACACTCAAAATATATGTACTGCAAAAAGAAGCACACATTTAAGTTATTTGATATCTCAATTTAAAGTCTCTCGGGTAGCACTCACTTTTCAGGAGAGGAAAATTGCATTTGTTAGATTGATATCTAATGAATGCAATCGCAATACGCCCTCTTGGATAAAACCTTAAGCTTCATTTGACATTTTTCGTTGTCTATATTCACCCAAGGTGCGACGTATGAGATCAACTAAGAATGGTTTGATACGCTATATAATTATATACGTATATTAACAATGGTGTTGAACGAATACTGATTACCAAAAAAGAACCGGAAAATTAAAAACAACAAGACGATATATTATTACTAGATGACCACAATCGTCCGTTAATTCATTGAAAGACTATTCATTCGAAATATACCAAAGAAATTTCAAGTAATTAATACTACGTAGGTGCGGAATATTTCCAGAATAATGATTAAATAAAATATGCGTCAAAATTTGCGTTTGATTTAAGATAGCTAAAATGAAATTTCAAATGTGTTTGAACACTCGTACGTCTAATTGATAATCCAAAGTACGATCAAACAAGACTCGCATTATCATGTGCGTTCAGTGAAAAAAGCCCCATTTGGAATACGTTGGCGAGTTCAGGTGGAGGAAATCTGAAGCGTGACCGGCTCTGGGTTCATTTCCGTAATTGAGACTGATCGACTTTTAAAAACTTCAATGGGCAAGAGCGAAACTAAGTCTACGCTAGGGAGACCGGCCGGTGGCGCTGCACGCCATCAGTTTACGCGGAAATCCTACCATTCAGTCGTGAAGATAGAAATATAGGTAATAGCGATGAATTAAAAACACATACTTACTGTGAAAATAGTAGTTAAGTAGTAATTAATTTATATAGTACTAATTCATATAATAATTAATAGTATGCAAAACAACATAATACGAGAGAGAGCTCAAGCTATGAAAGTCGCAATTCAATAATTAAATGATTTTATAAACCACTTTTATATTGTTAACTTTCAATTCTTGGTGGAAAGGCTCGGTGGTAAAAATAATTGTTTGTATTGTTTGTACCATTTTATAAACGGTTGTAGAATATGCAGTATTAAAAATAGCTTTGAGATGTTTGTTTCATAACGTAGATATTGCTTTTATCTGTTATTGAAAACTTTTGACATTATGTGTGGGAAATAACGTAAAATATCAATAACAACAAAAAGTATTTTTTCTTTTTATTGCACAAAGCAGCACCTGCATGAAAAAATAAATAGCACCAATTAACCATTTGCAAGTAAATATTTCGTATGATGAATACCGTTGGGATTAGATAGCCGCAAATCGAATTCAGCAAGGGATCGTGTTATCTGTTGCGCGAATCGCACGTGCCAACAAGCTGTGGGTCATTTTGCAACGTGTAAAAACATCTGTAGCGCAATTTTGCAGCTTGGCTCTTGTATAAAAGTGAGTTGTAAATAATAACAAAATCATTTACTAATACAGCTTAGCATAACTGAAGATTAAATATAAACAGATAAGTTAAATATGTATATTAAAAGTAAGGGTAAACATACTACACACAAAAGAAAAGAAACAAGAATCTAGATATGCGGGCGAACGGTACCGGTGAGAAAATACCCCGATAGGAAACGGCCTCTGGGAGACGAATGCGGGAGACGAAATTCACACGGAGTCTATTCAATTGCGGAAGCTATGATAAAAAATTGGTGGGCAGTTTTTCAGACTTGGTAACAGAAAATAATGCCATGAAACATCGCACTGACAATACAAACAATACCTAATTTAATTCGATATACTGAATGAGTTCTTAATTTTAAATGAAAATTTTAAATGAAAATCGAATAAAATGCAGGCTGTGTTTAACCAATATATATTTATTAAATTTGGATTATTGAGATTTTGTACACTTCCATGTATTTTGTCACTAACGACCCGGGTTTCGCCTTTCGGCATCTTCAAGCATTCGAGCGCACGAATGCCTGAAGATGCCGAAAGGCGAAGCCCGGGTCGTTAGTTTCAAAATACATGGAAGTGTACAAAATCTCAATAATTCAAATTTGATATTGAAATTCCATTAAGCACCCTCAGTCGATGTGTTAAATTATATGCTTTATAGTTTTTACTATGTTCTACTACTAGTTCTGACGATGGCGTCAAGCTGAATAGGCTATCAACTTCCCAATAAAATTTTGTATGACTAAATACTTTGTTATTTTATTCTATTATAATGGAGTTCTACCAAGTAAATGCCAATACAATAAAAAATCAACAATTTATAGTTTTTTGTATACATGAAAATGTTTAAGTTTTCACTAATTACCAACGTACCGGAATGTCACTCTCCAATTAGATAATACAGATGATATTGCAGATAGATGAATATTGCAGATGATAAGTGCAAACGGCCTTAATTCGCAAACTGTGTGCCAAGCCGATATGCATGCGCCCCATTCTTTATACAATTCTCACGTTTACCTAATAACTTGGAGTAATTTTAATTGATAGGTAATAAATACATGATAACAGTATTTAGTGGATCGGCAGGTACGTAACAGAGGCATCTCGCGGTGTTTTTAATTATGTGGAGATGCCCCGCCCCTCGGAGTGCGATCGGTCGGTGGGCGGACGCTTGAGGCGGGTACGCCCAGCGCAGGCCTAGCTCTGCCACATTGATAACTCGATAAGGCGAACACACCACTTCAATAAGCGAATTATTGTTGATCACTAATAGCAATGAGATATTAGTATACTATACATACTCAGATCAACACCAAGTTGAGTTTTATACGTCGTCAGAAGTCTCATACATATTGACATGCTTTCATGTCAATGGTGTAGCAGTAATTTAAGGTTTTCCTTGCAAACTATTCGATTCATATAGCTAGCTCATTATATCCCTTCTCGCAATTATTCTAGCTAAGTATTGTATCAATGAAGATTCTGTCAGCTGAAGGCTTAGAATAAAGGAAACTATTAAGGAAAACCCCTCACGAATACTGAACGTAAATCTTGTTTTAAACGTAGTAAGCCCCTAACTTTGATCAACTACTTAGGTGTAAAATTGAAATTAATTACATATAAAAATGAGAAAATATCAAAAATTTTCTCCTAATACGTTACTTAGACTGTCAAAGCAAGTAAATTACTTGCGTATGATATTCAAAGTGTTTTTAAGATGTTTAACTTCATCTTTACAACAAAATAAGTAAGTAAACCAGCATTTAGACCATTGGCAAATGCTCCAGTATAGTTTTCATTATAGCCTCAATATTTTCACTATCAATCATTTGGGGTACGCCTGTCCTTTGAAGATATTTTATGACGAAATTCTAGACACGATTTTTCGGACACTACCTTACTTTAATTGGCTCCTTTCCCACTGAAACAAAAATGTTTCTGAATTGCCATTGTTGCACTATACCCTAGTCGGAAGTCATAAGCTAAAATGTAGCGTTACTGGGGTGCGTTTATTTTGGTTTACATTGTTGATTTAGGGTTAAAATAGCCAAAGAAATTATTATGAAACTAGAGTACTACCGATACGAGGGCTGCTATTAAAAATCGAAATATCGACATTAAAAAACAATACAGACTTATGCTGCAAGCGAATGCCTGTTGGCAATGTAAAATTAGCAAATTTTAATCCATTGAGGGGCACGTGACCTGTATGCAAGTTTAATATTTGTAAATTAATGAAAAAATACTGAAATAACACAGATGTAGCGGTAGTCAATAATCCCGACCTCTATGATAGTCATTCCTGCGAATAAACAGAGCGTCAAGTCGCACGCCACACAGATCTCGCACATCTGACCGATTTCATTCAAAACCGAAGATTTTTCATTCAAAATATAATGAAATGCTGAATATAAAATTAAAATGAAATTACCGGCGAATCCATCTAAAATAGAAATGTATCGTTATGTTATATTTAAAAATCTATTTCAGCCGGTTTTACACCAATACATACATATAAATTACGTGAACATAAAATTCATAAGAACTGATAAATAAAAAATACTGACAAGATATGTTTATATAATTTTCGAATTGTCATAGGATTCATCTATACCAGGGTTTCCCTAACTACGTTCCGTTGAACGCGGTAAGGCGTAAACTTGAAATGATTTTATAGGTTATGCTACTGCAACTGCAACAAGTTTAAACATGTTTGACTTCATATTCATATTATACCTATACCCAACAAAAAAAAAAAACAAGGTGTGCCGTTAAAATTTATTTCATCGCAAGAAAGATTTGGGAAACCCTATCTATTATATTGTAACAAAGAATTTTAAAACGCAGCAATGATATTCTATCGTCGAATCAGCTGCGATAAATAATTTAATAAAATTAAATAGGGTTTAAAGATTTTTCTGAAAATTTGGTGGGTATTAATTAGTTGCATTGATAATATTGTTTGGATGCGATGTCACCTCCAACATACCTAATATACAGTTATTAAAATATCACAATGGATTTTTTAAAACGACTTGTGATAAAATGAGCAATAGAAAATATGGTCTAAAAAAGAAAGTAGAGAAAATCTCAAGACTTCGAATTTTTAATACACACATAACCATGTTTAAATTTTAGCGGACCGCATTGTACAAGTAGCTAAATTTCTGGAATAGTGAGTGCCAGTGAAAGGGGGTCGAATCGGACAGTGCATAAATATTTTTCAATATGTATACAATTTATATCTATGGGCATGTTGTACCTCACAATCTCTGAGAAGGCAGGTTAGGCGGCTGACTGACAATTTGAAGGACGTGGTTTAAATGATAGTCATGAATATATGGACAGCACAAGGCAAATGTGTAATCATATATTTTTACTAGAAAACTCTAAATATAACTATGGATCGGTGGTAAATATGGTAGTCGTCAACCGTTGGTCCACGAGAAAGTTTTGATGGTCCACGTACTTGTTGCAGTAACGTCATTGGAACCAATGTTACACAAACTTATTTCAAGCACATAGAGAAAAAATTAGTACACTTTCACTTTAATTTTTTTATATATTTTTACACATTTTAAAAAAAACATGTTAATGGTCCGCGGGATTCAAGGTTGTAAGTACGAAAGGTCAAAAAGGTTGGCGACCGCTGCTATAGTGTGATTATTAAAACGTGTAATACATTAGCGATGAAAATAGCGTCACGTTAAGGCTGCTTATCCAGACGCATTTTTTTCCAACAACCGCATAATCTGCCAGAAAATGGTGATTATCCACAAGAATAACCGAATTGGCGCGATTTACCGGAAATTGAAGCGACAAGACAACTGTTGTTCTTGGCTTATTAGGCACAGTGGCATAGCGTGTTCGCTGGCCTTGCAAATACAGTAATAATAATGCAATCTCATAATAATAATGCTTATAAAAGTAACGGGGCAGCGAGGAAGCGAACGCGGGTGTGACGACGTGACACGAAATCATGCCCGGGCAATTAAAACGCCGACGACTCACCTCAGTTGCCCATTATTATCACAGCTGGGTGCGATACTTTTCATGCGACATCCAAATGCTATAATCGCTATCGCAATGATGACATTTTTCAGCTTGCAACCTTGAATGTGTCATGCCAGGAAAGGGTGCAACAACGCACCCCCGTGTTAAATTATTTCAATAGCATTCATTGAAGATAATACTTAAATGTTATGCAAGAAACAATCAGAAAGAAAACTTAAAGTTTTTTTTGTCCATGTCCATATGGTCTCCTAATGAAGGTATCTTAACAGACTTTTTCTACGAGAACTGCTTGTTACTCAGTTGCTCAACCTCTCTTTTTTTTCAAAGAGAGTAGGGATAGAAGGATAGGGCTATAAGAGAACTGCTGGTTAGATAATCGTTCTCGCTACGCCCCGTGAGGATGGGATGGGTGGGAGGGATTTAGGACTCAGACTACGAACAGAAATCCATAAATCGATTGAAAGATCAATCTATGAAAACCGTCCGCACCGGGAATCGAACCCGAGACATCCGTGACCGTAGCCAGCGACGCTACCAACTGCGCCAAGGAAAGTTTAGAGGATATAAATATGAATATATTAATACCGACGAAATGTAAGAAAATAAGTCCAAGTTTTACTATATTTTAGATTTATTCTTAGGTTGGGAGAGGGATCATGTTAATACAATTAACAAAATCGAGCTCAAACAATGAATACAGTTACCACAAGATAATCCAAGCCTTCAAAAGTATCGTCGCGGTGGGCGAGGAAAGATTACTATTTGTATACATATTATGAAAAATAATTTAAAACAATGTTACCGCTGAATCTATCGACAGCTAGAAAAAAATTTAGTAGTGTTATTATGATCGCTTGTCAAATATAATCAACGACAATTTATGCTAAGTAAAAATAAACGATTACACTGCAGTAAGAATGACACAACAGCGAACAGATCATTTACATCACCATCAGACATGTATACAAATATAAAAAAAAAACTATACAAAGAGGGAGAAAGTTCGAAAAAACCAATTTGAATAGACATGAAAAACGGTAAGCAAAATTGATTGAACGGCTTAAGCGTACGTATATAAAGAAAAAGATTTAAAATAAAAATGAATTCAGGTACGTACAATTTATGAAAAATAAATATAAAAGCCGAGATTTAATGGTATGCTAAGTTTTCCGAGGGATAAATTTAATAAATCGCACAATTTTCCCGTCGTATTATCGACGACGGTTTTGACAATGGATTGGAGAAATTTACATGTAATTTGAATAACTCACTTCTTGATAGACTGCCATTAAATATTAAAAAAAAAAATCGTTTTTAACGGGCGCAAAATTGATCGGACTGACATGGACTGATAGTGTTGGTAATTTTGCATTGCCAGAGTCAAAATTCACTATAGGAGAGATAAAACACAATTATAATTATTTCGAAAACGTTGTGAATATCTCTCTCGGGGCTAATGCGATAATCGTTCACTACTAAGTATCTATCATTATTTATATTTAACACGTGGATTGAAATCGGCAATTTTAAATGATTTATGCCTTGACGTCCTAAGAATAAAATGCAATTAATAGAATAAAACGAAGATCACAAAATCCAGAAAAAAGCATTCAAGTAATGTTTACTTTGTGAAATTTAATTTTAAATTAAAATAACAAATCACATTTTCGTCTGAAGATACGTTGCAAAGAAACGAATCAAACGAATCAACTGTCTTAATTTCTTTTATTAGCAACGATTTGCCTTTAAAAAATTGATTTGTCGCAACATATTTAAATACTGGTTACAATTAATATTAATTGGAAATTTAATAGATGCACATTTTTATGAAATTCTGTTTGCCTAATTGGTGACAAAAGTGTACTGAAAGTAATGAATATTTTAAAAACTGGTACATCAGCCCAATGTGAACAGAAACGATATTATTTCAAACTCCCTTATTTTTTTTTTTATACGAACAACACTATTTAATTAATAATAATCAAGTGTTATTTTGTATATTTATCCTTATCTGTGAAGTCAGTTGGTTAACCAGTAGTCAATAACTTCAAGGACAATAACTATAGAAACGTGCGATAGTTTAATGCAAATTCCGTTTGCAGGTAACTGTTATTACACTACGAAGGTGTTTCTACTAACAATGCGCTACTTTTATGCTTGATTAGTTTGCCAATGTGAAAACATTGTAGGCACTGACATTAAAATATTCAATGAGATTACGTATGTCTCGACCAATGCAGTAATTTAGCCTTTTCCCTATTGAGGTAAAATATCACAAACCAACCACGCCATACAGAACAATGTAAAATCAATTCTGATACCTACTCAGAAACCATTATTCATAATTCGGCTGCATTATATTCTTGTATGTAATCGGTTATCAAAGAACTTGTGGTTTTCTGTGCAACAATTTCAACTTCACCACAGTCGAAATGAGATAAGATGTCGTCTTAACTTGCAACATAAGTACGTATCTAATTATGAGAAAAGAGCGGAAGAGAATTAGATGAAAATCCTTTCTTAATACATTGAATTGAATTTAATAACGACATATTCAGTCAACTGCAATAGGTACTATCAATGGCATTGTCTTTTATTTCCCTTCTAAACATTTTAATCTAAAGCAGTAAAATATTTTTTCCAATAAAAAATTTGCCAGTACAGCAAAAGTTTATTAATAGGATCTAACTTTTGGTTATCTTGTGCATTTGATTCGTATTAATTTTAACGTATTGAAATAGGCATTCGACTATAATTATTTAAACATATCTATTATCGAAATATTATGCAAGTTGAATAGATACAGTGTGACGCAAACTGGTCACCAGAGTTTCTGTAAATAGACTTGGGTACAGTTGGATGGCGATAAAAGTAAGAATTTACCTTCTTCTTTTGGAGTGCGGTGAAAGTGGCGGGAGATGGTGCATCGAGGGCGGCAATACGGGTGGCATGGGCGGTAGGGCCGAGGGCATGGGCCCCTGCGGCAGGTACCCTGGTGGGGGTCCCGGAGGTAGATATCCTCCGCCCCCCTGAACACCCCCGCCGCCCGCGTACGAGTACATCGTCAAGTTATCCATCGCGGAGCAGGTGGATCACAACAAAACCATGCCCTACAAAGGCACGCTACGGATGATGGCTTCGCCTCAATATCATACCACCAGCGTAGATCGTGTAGGAACACTATGATTGTAATAATAATTGAGATCACTGACACAAAACACCGGATAATACAATAATTACAAGAAAACTTGGAGGATATATCTTTTGTAACTTTCCACTGCAAACTGGTTTAGTTCAACTATCAAATACTAATTAGAAGAACAATAATTGTTCTTCAATTGATTTTTTCAACTTATGATGCATAAGAAGTTGTATTATTATAACAGGTTTAAATTTAAATATGTATTCAGATTGTACCTAAGAATTAGTTTCACAATTCAATCTTTACCGTTAGCACAATCCACAATATCAAATTGCACATCGAGTTTTCTGTGAAAACGTTGCAAAAACTATTCTTTATTGTACCGAACCAAATCACACACGCGAAACATCCGGGTTGCAACGTATTATCGTTTATTCACTTGGAATGCAAAAAGTAACCACAGAATCGACAACTTTCCAGGCCGAGATAAGACGTAGCACTATCTAATGCAAAAATTAAAAAAAAACGACACGTCACACAAAAATGGCTCATACATAGAAATACAAACGATTTTGTATCACATAGGAACCAATGAAATGATTTGATATCCGATATGGGCAGGAATGTATTCAACAAGTGCTGTCCGAAGTTCGCCCTAAATCGCACACTTCAGTAAGTTTACTCCGATTGGCTCTTCAAGAAAATTCTTATACACTTTATTTAACTATTGCAAATATCTACAAATTTGAATTTGTTTAAATTACTCGAAAACGGTACCTGTTGTACGTTGTTAAACAAATTAATTAATTCTATTTTTACAATTGGTGCTTATTTATTTGTATTCTGAATGTTGCAGATATTAGTGTAGTTATGCATTTTCTTATCTCAACGACCTCTCTGACCATGCCCGCCCGTGTTTAAGCCGCATGCATAGATAAAGCATAGTTTTCACTGGACGATCGTATGTCACATTATTTCTCTATCAAAACGGTCGATTGTTTTCCTTTCGGTGGGCTGGGGGTGTAATAAATCACGTTTAGGCGGCACGTGTGGGTGACGTCGCGACGCCTAAGCCAGTCTACTCTCACTCGCGCTTAACTTTGTCAAACTTTTCACCGGCGCAAAGTTGTAAATCAAAACCGAGTGTAAAGTGTACGGCATATCCTTGCACCGTATGGCGTTTATTTTACACCAGACGAATTCGACACTTTTGCCGTCTAAGAAAAAACAGCGATAAATTTCGTAACATTCAGGACTAACAAATGTCCAACACACAATATCAGGTACCAAGCAATTTTTTTACAACTACCAGTAAATTCATCGAAATTATTACGGGGAACAAGTATTATTTTGAACGAATATTTTTAATAAATTATAAAATGTGTTTTCCATTGTCAGATTCACATTAACGTCTACTTATTTAACTCACAAAATAATTTAGTTTATGTTTTGTTCAACAGTGTACGAATCATAATAAATCGCGAGTTGAAAAATAGCGCGATGGGTTAAAAAAGACAGCGAGAAATAAACGACCTCGCCGCGCCGACAGAGGCATGAAACTGGCACGGTGAGGCTCGAGCGAGTAACCTCACCCCCACCACCACGAGTTTCCCCTCCCCGGCCGTCAGGTAACCCTACCCCACCCGCAGGGCCCTTCCAGGTGGTGCACCGCTATGCACCCCCACTTCATAGAGCCTTTTTTACGTTTGCAAATTGATATTGAGAATGCGAGTGTATGTATGAATGAACATTCTGTGACAGCGGCATTGTGCCGAAATCTATGAAAGTCACTGCACTAAATTATCTAAGCCCTTTATTTAGATCTTTTATGATACCCGGTTTAAGAAGATACAAAGAAGATTAAAGTTAACATTATGAATGGATTCTACCGATGTTACTGAACTATAATAATTATGTTACAGAGAGTTCCAAATAAAAGCGACTAAATTCTATATCCTAAATATGGTCAAAAGTAGTTTATTAAAAAAAATATTTTTTAATTCGTAAGTGCAATCATCACAATTAAATAATAATACATAAAAATAATTTCATAATAAAAACAATATGAGGAATCTATTTTCAGATAATGACGATAAACTCAAATAAAATGCAACCAACCCCGCAAGTATAAAATAAACCAAACCATATATCTATTTTTAAATATATGCATGCATGCTGGGGTATTTTTTAAGATACATATTTTCAAATAAATAATATAAAACACGTACTCAAATGACTAAATAGAGTAGCGGGTAAAAAGAAAACTCGGAGTTCAATATTTTCACATATTTAAAGTACATAAGACCTCATTTTAATAGAGAACTTTAAAGGAAAACAATCTCATCATCAAACTGACTGCACAAACGTAATTAATTAAAATATAAACTTCAAGGTAGTTAGTCGCAAGCTTGAATAGTATTACAGTGAATACCTTAGATAAGAACCAGTTATCCTGTAGTACGAAAACTATTGCGATACGATTCGGGTTCTTTCTTCAATAGTAGATACACTGACTATACTGGAGTATTCATAGTAAAATGATCAAATATGATAACAAAATATTACTGATCACAATAACCTGTGGAACAATCAATGGCGTGGATGTTTTCCGCACGTGGCCACACTAGACAGGGAATCCAACCGAATCCGCACCGCTGAACTCGCGCAAATAAACAAGGAATGACGTAACGCGTGGGGGTGGGGGAAAAAACCTCAGACAAAAAATGACAGCTCACCCTCACTGTAGGCGAGGGAGAGAGAGTACCGGCGATCGCTCATTTCGTCAAACAGGACCGTGTGTGAACAAGTTCAATTTTACTATCACATATTATGAAGATATGACAGATTTGTATATTCGCTACATCAGGAAAATGATTAAAAGTAGTATTTTTTTACATACACACATAAAAAAGAAAACTACCTAAAAACACAACACGAAGATCTTTTACAACTGATTTTATATTTATGCGAGTTCGTTTTCCAAATATCTTTTTGAAATAAAATTTAAAAATAATATTCGTTTATTAAATGAATGGAAATTTTATGAGGAATTTATAATAATTGTAGATACTGAAATCACATGCTGTTTTTGTGTGTACAAAAAATGTAAATAAAATTTAATTACGAAATAGTCAAAATATCAATTAAATTTCAAAATATCATTTTTTATGTAAAATACACGCCTAAATCATATTTAACATTTACTTTTTTACAAAAACGAAAACCAAAATTGGCCACTATGGATATGTAAAATGTGAAATATGTACTAAATATATTTGTGCTATATTTAACGTCATTCCACCAAAGGATTGGTAGTAACGAACTGAATTTTTTACTATTTGAACCAAAGGAAATAATATCAATTATATAATAAATTAAAATGAATAATCTATGACTACGAAATTAGTTTAGCTCATAAAAAGTCAAATATAATTAATTTAACAATGGCACAATAAACTACCAATCATATGTAAAGCTCGGTTAAAAAACACGAAAATGTGGGTGTGCACAAGAGACACCTAATCCACAAAATTTTGAGATGATTAATTGCCGCGAGGATTAACTCCACTGATCCACCCCTGCGCGTGAGTCGAGAAAAGAAAAAAAATACTCCGCCACGTCAACGAAAATAAAGTGAGGACGTTAAACTGAAAATGTGTTACGCGGGGGCTGTAGATTCCCAACCTTTAGACATGAGCAATCAGGCAATATTGTAATTGATTACGTTTTAAGAAATAAAACACAATTCATTTGTACTACTTCCACATATTTATAATGATCAGGACCAGTTTCGCTCATCAGGTGCATTGTCAACTGATGATCAGTTGACAATGCTCGTGATGAGCGAAACCGGTCCTGATCATTATAAATATGTGGAAGTAGTACAAATGAATTGTTTTATTTTTTAAAATACAATGTCTTTCTACCAAGAATTGACAGTTAACACCTTAAAAGTGACTACTTCCACATAATAATAATGATCGCTGATCAGCGAAACCGGTCCTGATCATTATAAACATGTGGAAGTAGTACAAACAAAATGTATTTTACTTTTTAAAATGTAATGCCTTTCCACCGAAATTGATAGATAGCACATTAAAAATAAATAATGGATTATATATATAAGAAACCATTTTTTTGTTTTTAAAAGAATGAAAAATTGTTTAATGGCACGACCTACAGTGGCAAGGATGAGGGGCCTGTTAAGAAGGAAAAGAACAAAATTTCAATATTTTAGGTGATTTTGAAATCATCTATAATATAGATTATATATCTATAGCATGTGCTCTGGCATTAAAAAATATCTTGACATGGCGATTCAGTATGTGAGAGCCCACTAGATGAAGCCAATATGTATCACAAATTGAGCAACACTGTGTCACGCAAAATTCAAAAAGCCTCCCTCACCGTGAAATGAAATGTTATAAAAACATATGACGAGCACAGGGGCGTGCACCTCGATAACGCCCAGAGATGCACAGAGGGTAAAATGATAATAACAAGTAGGTAAATAGTTGCCAACTGTAAGAGGGTGAGTCTGGATTAGCAAGAATATTTTTGGAGAATTTCAGACGTAGCTGACGACACCATGGCACCGGAGATGACAGATCCAAGTGAATGAAAATAACGATCCATTTCCACATTTAAGTAATACTATATTATTGGTGAAACCACTTATACCGAATCGACTCAATGATGGAAAGTTACGATTGACTGTTTGCGTAATTGCTGCTATCTACTTTGATATCGGTGTCCATTCAAATTCTTCTATAATAAACAAGAAGAATCAAATCGTAAAATAAATTCCAGCTGTTTTTTTTTAGATGAATTGTTTTTTTGTGATGTTTCTTGACACATATGACTTATACAATTAACTGTCTTTCTCTTTATACTGGTGAACCTTTATCGAAAGTTTAGGAGGCACTGCAATATAAATTCACAGCTGTACTTTTAGAAACCGTGCATTTGAATATAAGATAGCTTTGAAATCCGTCTTCTGCCATTTCTTTTCACATACACGTTCAATCGTAAATATATACTGAAATAGAAAAGATTTTTTTAAATCGCCGGTATTGGTTTATAATAAATGAGGCGGTGTAACATATCAGTGCGAGGGCTCAAGAGGCCTGCACAATGTAAGTGAAGTGGTTTACGTATACAGGACACTTGAAACGTATCAAAGTTGTCTGGCCTTATCGCTGTACGTGCGACCGCGAGCATACAAATCTTAACTACGAATCGATCGCCTTCGCGGGGACATCTTCAACACCTTCGACACCAAACATGACAAAGCGAGATCATTTTACCTGCGTAATTAATTTATCGTCAATGCAATTGAGTACGATGCGACAGGCGTCAAAAATTTAATTAAGTATCGAAATGACGGGTACAACAGGAACAGCACGAGGTTTATTTATAAGAACACGAATATGATATTGATTCTTAACCTGCTGGCTACGACTGATGAAAGTTCAAAGGCCAAAGAATATTTATGAATCGATTTTAAATTATTAAATTCTAAAACTTCGTTGTGCACTTGGGTTACCGTTTGTTCAGGCAACATAGAATTAAAATAATGATGCAAGTCAAGACACAAATTCAATATTGAACTGTTGCTGAAGAATTTACATAAAACAAAGCTTTTAATAAACAATACAAAGAAGCGACTATTCTATAGTTAACTATCAACACGATCGGCGTCAGCGAAAATAACTAAGTTGCCAATTTTTAATTTAATTTTATATTAAAAATGAGCTTCCACAAAGTTACCGCCGAATCCATAGAAAATACGAAAATATCTTGTTTATTTAACTACAATAATAATAATTAAAAATTAACAAACAGATCGATCGTAACATAGATCGTCTTATAAATCTGTAACCTTGTTCACTGCCAATTTCACTCATCCTCAACCGCGTTGGTGCTTAAAAGAGGAATTCAGTAGTCAACAACAGGCAGAAGACATCAAAATATTAAAACCAATATTTCATAGGGTAAACGACAAAGTAATATCGATTTATTTGTCATTAAATTGCTTGTGTAACACCTAGTTATAAAACCAGTTGAATAATTTATCTTAATTTAATATTTAAATGAGTTTCTACAAGGAGTAATGTAAAATGATAATAATAATCCTCAAATCATATTAATTTTCCAGGTCTCAAGGTGTATGAGATATGAGTAATAGTATTCGGAAGTTATTAAATGATTCTATTTGACATTTAATGCACAGATAACTCTGATAAACCTTTTTTTAGCGTTGTGTTATCTTCTAAAAAATACTTATATTTCAGAATGATAAGTGAATAAATAAAATGTTATGCATGTGATTGATGCTAAGATGTTTATTAGTATGGAACTATCACTATTCCTTACTCAGTTTGAAATCAACAGTCAAGCATTGATGCCGAAGTGAAAGTGAAAAATACATAATAATAAATTAGTACCAATTACTTACGACATTATCGTTAATGAGTATTTATAAAAATCCAAAATGATGATCCATATGTGTAATTAATTACTGGATTGAAACTCTATTGAGTTTCATTGGCACACTTTTCACCTTCGTCAATCCGATTCAATAAACTAAAATGACTGAGTACGAAACAAAATTTTGTTTAAATGCTTTAAATACCTGATAATTCATCAATTTAGACTTTTATTTAACATGATTTAATCACAAACGATAAAGGTTGTTTATTTCATTTCATTTATGTCGCTAAATCTATGACGAGTTACAGATATTCAAAAAAGTCAACACCAGAATAATTATATTTTTTTACCATGTCTGCTACCAATGTGGATCATTTGGACTCCTAATTGAGGTTTCTAAACATAAATCTTCTACTATAACTGCTTGTTATTCAGTTATTCAACCTCTCGTTTTCGAAGAGGGTAGGTATAGATGGATACGGCTAAGACGCAACTAGTGTTTAGTTTATCGCTCTCTCTTTACGCCCCGTTTTTAGGATAAGATGGGTGGAAGGGAATTCTAGACATCACAAACAACCATGCCTACGAACAGAAATTCATAAATCGATTGAAAAATCAATTTAGGAATTTCGAAACTATCTGTAACCGAAGCCAACGACGTTGACAACTGCACCACGGACCCGACTTAATCATAATACTTACTAAATATGTTACCGGTTATCTCATAAACGAATACTTTTCTAAAATAAGATAAAAAGATATGGACACGTTGTAAGACAAATGTGAAAATTGTAAGGTCAGCTGTTAAGCAAATAAACAAGCGTCTTAAATGAAAATAAACCACCCCTAAAATAAGCAACGGAAGGAGTATGTTAGGCAGTTGCTTAACCGGGAATCAAGAAGGAAATTAATGTTAGCCGAGGTGAATTATGAGTGGGTACAAGAGCACTGCTCAACGGTCTCAATAAAAATGCTCAGCGAGCGGTTTAAAAAACATAAGGGATGACTTCACAAAATATGGCGGGCCAAACATGCATATTCAATGATAAAATAATGGAAAAAAGATAGATTTTTATGTTTACACATTTCACAGTTCAAATTTTCAATACGACTTTATCATAAAAATTGTCGGTTAACTTATTATTATTAGCAGTACCGACCCGACATAGAATATGTTAAATATCTATAGAAAATACATATTTCTGATTTAATTTGTATTTAAATTTGGATTATTGAGATTTTGTACACTTCCATGTATTTTGTCACTAACGACCCGGGTTTCGCCTTTCGGCATCTTCAGGCATTCGAGCACACGAATGGACTCGAACTGAGAGACAGTAAACAGTGTCTAACGCTTATATAGAAGATACAAATGCGACAAATGCCTGAAGATGCCGAAAGGCGAAACCCGGGTCGTTAGTGACAAAATACATGGAAGTGTACAAAATCTCAATAATCCAAATTTAATATTGAAATTCCATCAAGCACCCTCAGTCGATGTCTTAAATTATATAATTTGTATTTATTTGATAGGACTGTCTTATAAATGTGTAAAAGTATTAAAGTGCATAGCTTTACAACATTTCCCGTAGAACTAAATATATTGCTAAATATTATACCCTGTTATAAGGGAGTATACAAAATAAAAACGCCTACCGAAAAAATATTATTCAAAAATGTATTAATTAGAGAAAAACAAGTAAGTTAATTTCTCAATATGTAGATATAAATAAAAATACAATCTAGTCATGTAAACCAGGTACAGTGGTATCGTCAAAAAGAAAATTCATCCAGTTAGCTATTTATGCAGGTAAAATATAAAAATAAAAGGATTTTTTTATGACTGCCAACGGTTATTGTGATGGCAACAATGAGCCGCAATCGGAGATGCTATCACGCGAGGCGGTCGTAAATAAAGTTTTTTTTTTTAAGGGAAACAAACATTCGGGAACGCTCTGCGATTTTCAAATATAAATAAGACATTCAAAAGAAAATGCTGTCTTGCGATTTAAAACTTTCGAAATATATTTATGTATATTTTTACGTCGTTTACGCCGCTGACAGGTTTACCGCAGTGAGACACAATATGATAAATAATGCTGAGACAGTATAAAAATAATGGGCATTAAGAATTTTGATAAATATTATTTTTGGGTAAGGGTTGATTTTAAGATAGTATCATAAAAGCTTTCAAATAAATCTTCGCGATGGTAGGATACCCTTCCTGGCATTTATACTGGTATCATAGAATTTTTTTAATAATATATGTGAAAATTTAAGACAGCAAGTATGATTATCGACGCCATCAGTGATTTTGAACCTTACAGATCTGAGTATCACCGAGGCAATGATAGTATTGTTTTATTATGTTGTGCATTTAAAAACTAACGTAATTGTACAGTTCCATTGAATAACCAACCAGTCGCAGCTTCGACGTGAGCGGTGACTGACTCAACTAAATATTTCGATTGAATTGATGAAATCGCGGATGTATCAAGTGAATTACAAATAAGCGTTTTTAGTTTTCTGTAAAGAGATTTAAAACTGATACAAATAAATTTAATATGATAAAAAAAATATTCCATTCAAGTAAGTATATATATAGAATGTGCACGGGGATTTTGAATAAAATTTATATTTACATATCAGCTGCAAATTTCAGATTTAGAAATATTTACGATTCAAAATTTATGGATTTTTATATAACAAAATAACTCGCACTTCCAGTCGTGATAACTTGTTAAATGGGACATAACCGTACCAGGTAACTTTTTTTAGAAAGATTTAATTTTACAACCTGTAATTACATTAATTCAGATATCAATATAGACTTCCAAGATAATACTTTTTCTTAATTAGTCTTATATATAATATAATCGATATAAACTATTTATTAACTGTCAGTTCGAACTCATTCATGTACTCGTAATTCCTGAAGATGCCGTAAAACATAAGAAAATGTACAAAATTTGAACAATTGAAATTTACTTATCCAATAACCATGAACGAGTCCCGTGTTACAAAAAGTCCATTATGATCGCGGGTGACAGTATCCCACCAACTTAAGTCCAACACCTAAGTGACTAATACGATTCAAAGCAACAGCTAAGTTTTTTAATCTTCTTGTAACTGACCTACCCTAGTTTGTATCATAGAAATCTACCCTTCTTGGTTTCAGTATACTGGTTGTGTATGACTTAATAGGGCATTGTTTTTAATAGGGACACACATCCTGTTAACAACTTGCCCGGCAAGTATTCGAAGTAAAGAGGAGAGCAGAACAAGCTAGAAATGTTCGAACATAATAACATATATATATTATCTATCATAAGTATTATTACTCATTATCTTTCCATCCTCTCTTTTGAGAGAAACGAAGTTGTTGTGGACACGCGCTTCCTCGGCGGAGCGCTAATGCGAGCGGGCATTACCTTATCTCATTGCCTCCATGTCTTAAGAAGAATAATGCCACTGGTCTGCGGAATGAGAGGAGATTTCGATGCACAAAAATAAAATACATTACTTCCAACTTACAATCCATTAGCGACTTTGCTTCGACCAGAACACGCAGGACTTGAAGCAAATTCGAATGCTTAGTATGAAGTATAAAATAATATTATAAACTAGTATAACCGTACCCGTCATTGAAATTGAAGTAGCTAGTACGTCGGAACTGTGTGTGCATTGCATAACATTTTATTTTATATATACACCGCGAACGCTTAGGACATAAGAAAATTTCACAACTGCATGTGATATGTAATAATAATAAAACGTCTACAGAGCGACCTGAGCTATATATAAGATGAACAAAAATAAATTATAAAAATTGAATCGTTCAAATGTTGTCCATTTCCATGCATTTCGTCACTAACGAGACGGTTTTTGCCTTTCGGCTAATCTTCAGGCATTTGAGTACACTGATGAATTCGAACTGACAGTTATTATTGTAAATAGTTTATAATTTTTTTCCATGTCCGCTCCCAATGTGGAGCATACGGTCTTCTAATGGAGGTATCTTAACAGAATTTTTCTACGAGAACAGGTTGTTACTCAGTTGCTCAACCTCTCTTTTTTCGAAAAGAGTAGGGATAGAAGGATAGGGCTGTCAGGACTAGTGGTTAACTAATCGATCTCGCTACGCTCCGTGAGGATGGGATGGGTGAGAGGGAGGACTCAGACTACGAACAGAAATCCGTAAATCGATTAAAATATTAATCTATGAAAGCCGTCAGCACCGGGAATAGAACCCGAGACATCCTTCACCGTAGCCAGCGACGCTACCAACTGCGCCAAGGACGCCGATATAGTTTATAATATACGTATAAAACAAATTAATATTTTTTGACACTAATTGTAGGAACAACAATGATATCTGAATTAATTTTAATACTTATTTGATAACAATAGCTTTTAACTATAATTGGGAATATAATCGCTTATTAGCTAAGAGGAATGCAGGGGTTCACAAGAATAAAATATTATTAAAAGATAATTGGGAAAAAATATAGCATAGAGATAAGTACGGATTTTAAATTGGTTGGTTTATTTAAGGCGAATATCAGATGACGTACATTTGTGGGATTACAATATTTTTGCTGCTGGAGTAATTTGTGATTATTTTAGGATCTCATCTCTATCAGATTATTTCGCATCTTGAACTAGTTTCCACTGTTTTTTATAAATAATTTACATATTGAGAATTATTCATTTAATTGACTTACTCAGGGATTAATTGGTTAATAGATACATGGTATATAACGCCGTCGTACAATACTCTCTTTAGCCCATACAGATTTCTTCTTTCATGTAAATTTTAATGTTAACCAACCAATAAAATAAATAAAATAGAACGCGGGCTATCTTTCAAACTAACTATTATGCACATAAATTGAAAAATAATATTGAGTCTTAATTTTGTGTAATAACTGGATATGTACATCATCTTATTGAATGAATTTGCATTTACATGGTAAAACACCATTATAATCGGATGATAAAAATAACAAAGTAATAATTTAATAAGTTAGTTGATAGCTATTTCGGTTTCAGAAAAACACAATTAGTACGTTAAATGTTTTAATTTTAAATAAAAATATGATGTTGGAATAAGTGAGACGACATAATATTAAACATCTCTTCTAAAAAATATATGTATAAATATATAGCTGTGATGTGATTATGATTTCTCGAGAAATGAGAATTCTCAAATTTCTCTAGAATGAAAAAGTGTATCTAAAATAGTAAAATATTGCATATAAACATTATTATCTTAGTATGCAATTGTAATAAAAACAACTAGAGGAATGGTAAACAATGAAACTGTACTATTAATAAATGTATAAGTTACATTATATCATTGGATATTGTTTTTAAAATAACTTTTTAAAAAACACATTGCGTCTAAAGTAGAATCAGACATTCTTGTCTTCTTTTTTTGTCAAAAATTGTCGGCCGTGTAAAAATTTCTTTCGTTTTGGGTTGATATCGGTTTAATCGACAACAAGAAGAAATAGGCATTGTAATTTATCAATTCTCTTTCCCGTCGATTCATAAATTTTCAATTCTTTTTCCATTAATCCGTAAGATTATGGTTTTTTTTTGCATTGCTCTCTACAAGTGTGAATGAAACTTCTTCTTATCAATAAAAGTGCACCCTTATAAAAATATTCGTACAATTTTTGCGTTATACAATAAATATTGATTTATAAAAATTCTCGAGAAATCAGAAAATTTGAGAAATGAGAATTCTCGATTTGGATTTTTTTTCGATAAATATTCAAGAAGAAACATCATTTCCGACGATGGCGTGAAGCCGAAACAGCTATTAACAAACTAATAAAATTTTGTAGAACTGAATACTTTGTTATTTTCACCCTATTAGATGATCTTTTTTCATTGATGCGACTAGTATGCGATATATTTGATATTGTTAAAGGTTTCATCTTCATCTCTACTATAAAGCACAAAATACATGTATTAATCTGTATGTTTGTATGTCTGTCGGTCAAAACAACTCCTCCCAAACGGCGTAAATTAGCGACGTCAAATTTTCACATGTCATTCTGGCTGCAATTGGTAGTTCAACTGTGCTATTTTCAACTCTCAACATTTAACTTTTAACCTAAAACTGAAAACGCTATATTTTTGACGTTTCGAAAAGTAATAATAATAGTCGTCTAGCAACAGCTCAATGCTAATAATATAGTCTGCAAGTGACAGTTGAGATAGTAACGCGAACGCAAATATTTGTGGGATATATTGAGTTTCACTTTGTGATTTGGCAGAAAGTGAGTTTGGTAAATTCGAACAACTCGATGTGCATCTGGAATAATCGTCATCGAGAATTATTATTAAATGCAGATCAACAAGCTGTCTATCAAGAAGTCCTGCGGCGCCATAACAAGAGTGCAGGTGGCAAAATTGTCATCTTTTATTATAGCTGGTTTCAACTTTTAACAATACTATTAATTGATGGACTATATTTTGTGGGTGTAACAAAGGTTGACGGTGATATTTTCAAATTTCAACATTAGCAAGTCGACGTCTAAATTTAATAACCTATTATAAGCGTTCTCCATCTTGGGCGAAGGCGGGTAAAAAAACTAGTATTACATAAAAACCAAACACCAGCTCGCTAAACACCCGATACAAAAATTGTATGTCAGAAATTGATCGAGAGCGGACGGCGATTATCGAGCGACACGACAGTCAATTTGTGATGTAAGCTCTGTCTAACCCGTGTCAAATAATACAGCAATCATCAGCGTTTATCTTCGGCAATCCATTGCTACCTATTATGTGATTTTATTTAGAAAAAGTACTCATCCAAAAACGGTACGCATCTACTACACATCATTGTTTATTTTAACGCAGTATATTTTTTTCAAATCAGTGACGTCGCGTTCGTCTCGCGATCGAATTCTGCGCGATGAATAGACGTTTCTCATCAACCGTAGTGGAGAATTGAATAGACCAATAAATAATCAATTTACCGAATAAGTTTTGATAATTAATCTACAAAAATCAAGAAATAAGAGCTTCTGAAAATACCCTCATACATCTCTTCTTCGCAGGTCGATTAAAAGAATCTTAACTTTTAGATGACTGACTAGCCGAAAGAATCGATAGATGAATTATTTATTTATTTGTAAATGAAAATAACAATACATAGAATTATAGCTGCCAATGCGCCATACATTCAGACAGTACATATAACAAAAACATTAATAATTGATAAAATAGAATAAAGAATAAAAAAAATTAATCAGTTAATAAAAAAACCAGAAAAAAATTACCATAATAGATAATCTGAATACAATTTACAGTTTCTTTGCGTTGTAATTAGAAAAGTAAAATTGGATTTTTTTTCTCTCTTTGTATGAAATATAATACGAAAACCTTTTGATAAATTTAATGAGAAAGGTTGGTTGCATGGGATTTAAAGCAAAATTCAATTTAGTCGTATTATTTGGGCGCAGAGAGTACCTAACGAAGTCGCTCTACTAAAAAAAAAAAAGACTAAAAAAATTCCAATCGTTCTTAAGCGTCGCTTTTTTAATTAATTCAGTTCGAATCACGGCGACAACGACCCACAAAAATAGTCAGGAATTCGACGACGAGAAAAGGTGAGATGAGGACCGGCCAGGGTACAGTCGCCATTGCTTTATTGACGTAAAGGCATCATCACTATCACAGAGCTAATTTGAATCGGTTCCCAGAAGCGTGAAATTGTGTACCTTCTTCGGAGGCACAAAAGAGGCTGGGTTCGAAGACCGAACGATACTGGTGATGAGCACGCCCTAAACGACGTTGTCTAATGACTATTAAGTCAGATATTAGCCAAAGAGGAAGAGGAATCTAGATAATAATTGATTTAATATAGTTACGAGGTCTAATAATGTACGATATTTTTGTACGAAAAATACGTACCGTTTAAATGATATTCAACCTGGATAATCATGTAAATGAATAAATACCCTTGTACTAGAATATTATTTGAAATATTCAAACACATCGGTTACTGCGAAATAAAGTATGTAAGTAAGTACTATCAGATTTAAGTATAATCAAAAATATTTTATATTGTCTTATTAAAAGCTTTCTAGATAGGGTTATAGGGTAATATTACGTTAAAAGAATAAAATATCAAATCATTCAGTTCTACAAAATTGTATTAGTTAGTTGATAGCTATTTCGACTTAATGTCATCGTCAGAGTTATGCTTAAACTTATATAATCAAGGCAAGGCAAACTAGATATAATCAAGGCAATCCTTAATGAAACAAACATTAATTCATCACCCTTACTTAACCATTATAAGAAGCTCATGTAATTAGGCATAATCAATAAAAATTCAATGCATTTACTTACGTTAACTGTACGTTAAATATTTTAGTTTTAAATTTATGTTATGATGTTGGAATAAGTGAGATGACATAATATTGTCTACCTCTTCTAAACAGTATAGATATATAGCAAACTTAAAATAAGGTTAAGCATAGTTCTGACGATGACGTTAAGAGGAAATAGCTATCAACTACTAATAAAATATTGTAGAACTAAATACTTTGATTTGTTATCCTATAATAGTGGAGTTCTACTAAGTAAATGTCAATTCAATATATCGCTTGTTAACAAATATATCATTATCCTAAAAGTGACGGAGTTGTGAATTGTATTCACAGAAAACTCACTGTAATATTTAAGTACCTACAAAGTTGATTAAATTTAGTAGTTTTCTACGCGAAGAAAAGCAGGGAAAAACTTTAATTGACATATAGTCATTTATTAGAAAAGAATCTTAAAATATGAAAAGAAATATATTCTCTCAAACGTTGTGGTTGCATTTAGTATAACAACATCCATTAGCAGTGGAGAATTACTGGAATGTGTAACTGTTGTACTAGACAAGGCTATTGGGTAAACAATAGATAAAAGAAGCAAGTTCTACCTAACTACGGGCTGATTTTATGATAGCCTTAATTAAAATAATAATAATCAAAGCAAGTTCAATAATTACATTGCTGTAATTTCTTGTTTCGTTTAGCAATATGCAAAACAAGAATGAAATAATATTATTACAAAATTCACTGTGTGTAACATTCATTCTAGAATGCTACGATTCAAAAACAAATGTGACCTTTAAGATATGAACAAACGAAAAAAATAATATGTAATATTTTTACAATCTCTGCATCGCAAGAAGATTGCATACATAGTAAAAAATATACTTCATAAAACAAAAGTTGTCCTAGCTATTGAGTTTTTATTTAGTGAAGATATATAGCAGAAATGTTTTTTTAAAAGAAAACAGATGGACTGTTAGTATAATGTTGCAAAATACGAGATAGCCGTGACACAAAAAAATGGGGAAAAGCAAATAACGATAGGTGAGATCACATTTTTTAAACTAATAAATATTATATGGAGATCATGAGTGGACGCGTTCGAGTGAAGGTGGATATAATTTTTTGTTATGCTTACTCGCTAAGCGAATCTGATCATGAGGTGTACAAAGTGGAATATACATAAGCTACCATCTCAAATGTGTATCGTTAAGGAGATTAAGGGATGGCCCCCGTTTTGATCGCAGTCCCTGGTCGATAACATGATTTTGATTGCCTAAAGATTTGGGACATACTCATTGCATTATACATTGCTTTTTAAAATTTGTTTCCAATGCTTGAATTATAACTTTTTAACCATTCCTCAGAACAGCTTAATTTTTAATTTAATTAAAAAATATTTTAGTGTTCATATACACTTGGGACTCGTACAACACGTCACAAAAAAGATCGGTTGTAAGTTTTCATTTTCGGGAGGACTCGTGGAGTATTTTTGTATTTAGGCTTTAAAAATTCTGTAATAAGCGATTGTTTGCTTTTAGCATATAAATCTTTACGTATTTCGTGATTAGGAGCCAAGATCTATTGTAATTCTCTTTTGAACTTCAAGCCTCTTCCCACTATAAAATCTTTTTATATAAAAAAATGCTGAAACCGTGTTATATCAGAACCGTATTATACGAAGCCCAGGTGTACTTACAATTTTTATATTCTATGAATATCCAGACAAATTCTGAACGGTAAAATTTTTAATTGTTAGGAAATCTAGTCGATTACAAGACCAAAATGTTCATATACTATATAAATAAGCGAAAAAACCATTAGAGCCACTCTTTCAATTCGCAGATAAATATGTGGTAATGTAATTCGATAAAAAATCTAACAAGACAATTGAGTTACGAAACA
This sequence comes from Himalopsyche phryganea, assembly GCA_022494535.1. NCBI lineage: Eukaryota > Metazoa > Arthropoda > Insecta > Trichoptera > Rhyacophilidae > Himalopsyche > Himalopsyche phryganea. The sequence goes on from JAGVSL010000003.1 coordinate 11,972,713, forward strand.
ATAAACTTTAAAATACCTTCGCAATTAGGATTACTTTTTTGTGTCACAAATGACTATAATTAAGCAGTATTGGGTCACGGCCTCCGGTGCATCACCGCCACTCCAGCGCATAATGCACTCTCAGCAAAACAGCTGCAACCGAATCGTCATCGCAGGCAGTGAATGACAGCGGCGATGCAACGCGAATCTCGTACCGTGAAGCGGAGAAGGAACAAAAAATATCCGTGCCAAGTTCGTTCCCCGTGTGAACTAGGCACGTACCTACGCTGCTCGCTCATTATAAATATGATGATGTGTCTAAGCAGTGAAAGGTACGGTGATATTTAGCATTGAATCATCAAACATCCACTAAATACTGTAGTAATATTAATAAAGCAATGTAACATAACCTATGTTCATTTAATTAATCACTTTTTATAGTTAGATCAACATAGAAAAAATACGATCAGCTAACTCTATGCATTGGTTATCTGTATCTCTGAGAAACAATTATTGAAACCTAGCAACGGAATACAGACTTTTTGTCAGCAAATAAAATACTTAATTTTTTTGTTGAAAACTTCGTAAATAAAATAATACGAACTAAATTCGAGAATTCCTTTGATTAAGTTACCCATTTTGCGTGAAATTAAACAATTCTGTCGCCATGAAAGTCGAAAGAGCTATGTAATTCAGAAACTTATTGTTTTGTGATAGTCAAAGGAAATAGTTTACGAAAATATCTTAAGCTGTGTGATTAATTACTCATTGATAAGAAGGTAGATTAAGTTAGAAGTAATACGTATTGAAGATCCTTCTGTCCATAGATGGCAGCAAGCGAAGAAAAACTATTACAACATCAGTACAATGGACGAGCTAGACGTGACATTACACAAAACAAACCAAAAGTGAGAATACGTATAGATCTCAGCGTGAGACCGACAAGGCTCACTTCTCCAGGATTATTTTATTAAAATTAATATGCTTGCGTTAGTTCCGGCAGAATGTATACAATGGAGGACAAATCGTAGTGGCATCATTCACGGCAAACGACAAGTCGATGGATCGCTGGTCCATTCAACGGCGAGGACAAAGGAGGCTAAAAAAATACAATTTCGAGGCCTCGAATTCACTAAGTCTTCAGTGTAAAATGGCATATATTTAAAAGAAGACTGTTACTAAGTGGTTATGTAAGAAAGTCGCAAGAAAGAAATCATTTACACCGTAAATATTACAGAAAGTATTGATACTCAGTTTAAACTCACTTATTCCACAGCTTGAACGTTTGATTGCAAAATTCCTTACCAGAATAATACAAACATGATTTTCGATAGAAGTATATAATTTCAATGGAAAAGATTATTTCTAAATAAAATGTAACGAAGTAACCATTCAAAACGGTTACTTAGTAAACATATACCAAGTTAATAGTTGTAGTTCTAGCTTTAAACTTAGTTTAAATTACGATCCTATATGAACCTGAAATACAAATAGGTACATGCAGGTACGAGGTATTTATTGGATTAGCGAATTTCATATTGAACATAAGAAACTGTCGAATCCATCAAAAATAGACATCACTCCAGAGAAATAAGTACAATTAATATTGAATTGGCATGCATATTTTCTGAAATAAACGAAAATAATGATACAATTCAATATTTTTTCTTCTTTAAGTAAAGATTTTGTTCATAAATATAGCTAATACACAGAAACCACGTTTACAAATACAATATTCAGTCACTTTTAAGGTGTTAACTGTCAATTCTTGGTGGAAAGACATTATATTTTAAAAAATAAAGCACAATTCCTTTGTACTACTTCCACATATTTATAATGATCAGGACCGGTTATTTAATAAGCCTGTTATGTTTGTATTTTTATCAGTTGATAATGTTCGTGATGAGCGAAACCGGTCCTGATCATTATAAATATGTGGAAGTAGTACAAAGGAATTGTGTTTTATTTTTTAAAATACAATATTCAGTAATCAGCAGATCTGATCAGTATTTCCACACGCAATACCTTTTGCTTAACGCAAACCGGGTTACTGTAAATTTATCACAGCATCCTTAGTATATAATTACTCGAATCTTTCGGCTGAATCGACCAATACGAATGATTACGCAACCAATCAATTCTGACGAGGTCCGGCTCGTTCTCACAACAGCGATCCGGTGTGAAGAATCAATGGAAAAATCCCGAACGGGATGCCTGTCCCGTCGAGTCGCGTTGTCCCGTGTAAAACGCGATTCGAAATGCTATCGAGACGCTCACAAATAATTATATGTAACGCAGACTGATGTTTTCAAGTGAGACAAAATGCGTTGAATATTCATCGGGACCAGACCACACCCCTCTGCCCCCCCCCCCGCCCCTCTTGAAACAGATTTTGTTAAGTATAACGGTAAAAGAAATAAATCGCATCTTTATGTATAAATTTGTCGCAAGTACACATTAAATTTATCTGATACTAAAAAACCGCACACCGCATAAAAACGTCAAAGTTCTTTTGGGTTTCAGGTGATTAAACGCATTTGATCAACATTGAATAAAGCCCTCGCCAAGTAAATGAGAAATTGGTATGAAATAAAATTGCTTAAATACTTACTGTTAAGAACGGTTGTAGTACAATTATGAAGCATTACCAGAACACTGTTTTTATCTAGTAAACCCACCATTAATTAGTGTGAAGATCATTTTACTTTTTAATACAAATAGGTGGTATCTACTAAATATATTTATATTGAAAATAAATCGCCATACAACACAATGTTTATCACTTGCGCAAAACGGATAATTACCATCATCTGAAGCCCAATGCGTGTCTTAGAATCGTCCAAGAATATTAACCATCACTCTTTGTACTGATCCAATATTCTCAAGTTTGCTTTACCGGCCAGATTGATCCCAATCCGACAAGACGAGATCTCCACCTTGTTGCGGTGATGGCGCTTGAATCCGATATTCCAGTGATTCCGAGAGGAATAATACTAGCGGTAGTCTTACTACAAGAATGGTTTCCCAAGCCAGAAAGACTGAATATATCCAACCAGTAGTGAATCACAACACAACTAGCACAGACCCAAGTAAAGCAATGAATGAATGAAATACGATTTAAGATAACGGGAAGAATTTATAAAAAAGTGTGGAGACGGTTCATTTATGGTTTTAACTAATAATTCATATTTACGAAAAAGTGCCCGTATTGTTACACTTTTGTATCATCGAAATTATCGCTAAAAATGTATCTACAGTATTTAATACGGTAAAATAATTTTTTGGACATTACTCAAAACTCTAAAATAATCAATCTTTTATATTGCAAACGCATAGTAAACTTTAATCAGCGCTGTTTAACTAACATTAAAACTGTACTCGTACATACATACATCCCATGTGTTTAAACAGTTTGATAGCTGTCACGGGTTATTAGATTTAGAGATATTTACTCATCCACTAAAATATAATAAGCAGGAATAATACGGTACCACCGAACAAGTAATAACAAAAAATATATGTGATGGACCGTTTTGAAAGAGGTGTTATAAGTAAGATACAACAGTATCTTGTTTGGAACTCGCCCTCAATTAGATGAAACATGTCAATATAGGAAACAAATAATACGAGTCCACTTCAAGGGGAATGCATATCACAACCGGTAGCGAGTGTCGTTTGACGGTGTGGATTGTGTAAAGGCACCGCCTAATACTTAGCAGCTTCACCTTAGTTGAATAAATTAAACGGAATAATATTTATCGCCAGCATTACGGCCTCCCTCGCAGCCGAAAGATAGCGATATTAAGCGGATTTTCCGTTCTTTGCGAAGCCTAATACTTCGGGGAGTTGTAGAGGTCGAGGTGGATTCTGGGAAAACTACAAAATCTTCATTATAATGACTCTATATAAGACAAAACGGGCCGACGTAAATCTTTAATACTTTACAAAGTACTGGGTGAGAGGGGCGAAGCCAAAAGCTGTGAGGCAGTTGTCACCGACCAACGGCAGGTGAGACAGAAAAGAAGTTGCTTAACTGTACGAATTGACTAATAAGCTAAAATAGATTCTCCTCGTGTATTATTATATGCCATTGTGTCAATTTTGACTTTGTACCAGCGAATCTGAACGTATCGGTGAAAATCAAATGTGTCCAATTCTATTCGAAATAATAGCTGACGTTCGATAAATTTATAAGCAGAAGATGTTTGGATTAAATAATGCACATACGAATTTTAGGAATAATGAAGTCATTTTAAGTTAATTGCAGAATGCAATAAATTTTTGAAGTGGACCAATTTTGATTTGTCTTTAGTGACTTTAACAAGACAAAAAATCAATGCGCCAAAACTTGGCACATACGCTAACTTGGCAATGTCACAATATTTAATTTCTGAGAATAAAATCACATGTTTAAAATTCTTAGGCGAATAAATATTCAAACAGCGATACACCGCGTGACATATTATTCAACGTAAGTGTGTGTCAAACGAACTGACATTATCATTAAGCACGCCGCATGGGTTCCCTGATTGGTTGCAATTTGCAATGGACTTACACTGAATTTGATTTGTAACAAATGTGGAGATTGAAGGTAATTCCAAAATATAAACTTGCAAATTTCATTTTATAATTAATTCTGAGTTTTTAGACAATCATATCGACAAATAACATATTATTCAGGGTGCAATTGATACCTAGATAGATTTGCACCAGCAAAAAATTGTGAAAGCTGAAAAACTATGTGAATATAATTTAAGTTTAAGACATCGACTGTGAATATAGCAAGCGATGGAAGAAGAGGAGTAGGAAAAGTGTCGCAGCGCTTATGCCATGAAAGAATAGTTTGTGATTTCAATAATAGAGGTGCTTTCTTATATATTATAGATAATCATATATCAGACCGGTATGTAGGCGTTTTATTAATATCAAAAAATAAAACTAGCTACTTTAGACATTCAGTATTTCAATTTCAAAACAGTCATCTATGACGGGCGTCCCACCAGTAATATATGTAAATAAGGGTTATAAATAATTGCACTTTGTGTTTGATAGTATTCACTTGGTACACTTGAACTTTTATTTCGATAGTTTACACTTTGGTTTAGATAGTATTAACTTAGTACACTCAAACTTTGATTATAATAGTTTCCACTTAGTCACGGATTCTTTTAACAAATTTAGTTATGTTGTAGTAGGTTATGTTAGGGTTGGTCTGGTTTGATTTGTGTAATGTATTCTAATACGTGGATCAAAGACAATATAGGTGGCCTAATATAGTGTAGAAGAATAAGTGACATTTCATTACAGCGTCGTGCAAATATCGATGTATTCAAAGTGTGAGTATTCATATTGAGTGAAAAGTATTTTATCTATGTGAAAATATTTTTCCATGAGTGTAATCTATTTCTTCAATGTTAAAATATATTTTATAATGTGGGATCACTTTATTTTTAGAGAAAGAATTTGTTTATTGTGGAATGTATTTGTGATAAGTGAAAACTATTTTTATGAAAGTGAATATGGTCTAAACAAAAGTGCACTTAATTGTAAGCCTTTAAATAATTATTAACGGGTCCAATTTTCTTGGAGTGAATGATTTTTCAATTACTCTGTTGGGACAAATATAGTAACGAATTAAAACGTTTCATTATTGTTTATAATATCTAGAACACGTAGATAAGAGATAACCAAATCATACCTGTAAAGTAAACAGTCAGATGCTGCGTGGGGCTATCGCAAATCTTTAATATAAACTCTCCTGATCGTTTCGTGGGATTCACTTCTCCCAAGACACATAATATTAAGACGTCAAAAAAACATCAACATAATTCCAGGAATAAAAGTAAAAATGTTGCCGCCCTCACGGCGAGGGGCGCGATGATCCTACTTCTTTCGGCCGCCCATCCGGCCGCGGAGTACCGCATGTAGCTGACAATTCGCCTCAAACAAAGAAAATACTGAAAATAATATCAACTCAAAAGTATAATTGGACAGAAAGGTTATAAACGCGTTGATTTGTTTGCTAACCATTCACGGCTCAAGATATGCTCATTTCAAAGCTGAAGGTGTTGCGTTACATAGAATAAGAAAATACACTGAATCTTAGTGAACTAAATCAGATGTGGGAAACAACATTCATACACTCAGCCTCAGTCATGCCTGCCATCCCTGCTCTATTGAAAACCTATTTAGCGTACGAGGTCACACAAATTTTTCTAAAGCTTCAGAGTTAAAAATTAACAGTGGGGCAAACGGCCAGAAGCTAAGCAATTTGATCTTCACCTATTCAGCGAACACCTACATCTTGATGTACATTCGTATGACGTGCGGACATATTCATCGGCAAAACAGTTTTTTTTGCCACGCAATACCTTGAGACAACTATGCTGGGTGAGGAATGAGTAACACCCACAAAATGGTTCAATAACTATTGCGATATTAACAGCGACGATCCTTATTTTTTGTGAGAATTGTTTGAGTTAAGAAAGTTCGTAGTTTTATATAAATTTCATAAATGTCCGTCTGCCCAGCACCAGACGGACACCTCGACTTCAGTGTAGTGTTCGCTTAATTTTACCAAGACATTCTTTTCTCTAGATTCTGCAAACGAATTAATCTGCTGCTGAATAAAGTAAATTGATTTTATCCATCATTTTGTTAACATTAAAAATATCACAAAACCCCACTAGGGTGTCCGTTTGCTCCACTGTTACCCTATTACATGGTGAGCTCATGGCAGCACTGTCTTTTAACCAATGTCACAAATATAATTGTTTACAAAATTATGTAGTTATTGAGAGCTACTGATTGAAGGACTATTTTTTTCGCGAATATTCGAAGTGAGATTAAGATGACTGACTTCTTGCGCCGACGAATTGTGTGTGTCTTCGGATGACAAAAGTCGGCTGAACCGGCTGAGGCGGTTGTTGGCACTCCGGGAGGCGTTTTCGTCAGGGCTTAATCTGATTTGGCATTCACGGCATGCGTCCCTAGGCACACACTGCCTCATATACCTACTACATGCCTACGTAAATACGTATACACCAGGATTCACCTGACACCGGGAAGGTGTTGTTGTTCATGCACGATAGCTACGATGGATACCGGGTAGTGGTACTCACACAACATATTTTACGGCAAGAAGCAAATGTTCGAATATAACATAAACACCACTCAAACGTTTTATAATCTATACAAATCGCAGTAGCACAGTGATAATAATATATATATTTTTTAAATATTTAAAACAAAAACAAATTTACTTTCTAATCAATGAAGATTCAGGTCAGCGTGTATATAATAAATTTATACAAAAATCATGTCACATAAATTAGTTAAAAGTTCCAGAGTGTGTCACAGGTTTCTAAAGTCTTTACCTCGGCCTGAAATAACGTTTTCAATGCTGAGCATAGAGCAAGTGCAAGGTCACGTCACTTCCCTCGGCATTGTCAAGACGAGCCTAAATCACGCTTCTTCACTAGTTTGTAATTGTGATATTTTCAAGACGATTACACCACTACCAACCACTGCGCTGCAAATTTTGATAATTGTCTTCTTGAATACATATCAAATAATTTTAAGAATATTTCATAACATAGCTATTATTGAAGACAAAGTCCATCAGGGTTAATTCATGTTCGCAAACGCTTAGAGGGCTACATTTTCTTCGAGTTTTCTAATCTACTCCATTTATATTAATGACCAAACAAAACTTGCGATTATATTCTATTTTGTCTATGCACATCGCAGGGTCTAAAATAAGTAAAATTAATGGTCACATTTTCTCTACTACTTACGTTTAGTCATAGCAAAGAAGTCGAACCGGGATACAATGATCTTCGTAGCTCTGTTGGCGAATGTAAGCATCGGCTAAGTCCGCAGTGTTCACCTCTGGTAAGTAACTACTTTCGCAGCCGATGAACGTTTCGCTCTGCATATCGCGAGAGAACATCTTTGTTTGAAGATGTGTTCGCGGTGAGTGATTGCACTGCTTGACGACGGGATCGTACACGAAATATTAATCGACCTAGATGGAATTCGCCATTCGGCACCCAATGTCGTATGCGCCGGGGTCAAGATTGAACAACAGCGACAAGGTTTTCGTAACAATACGTTATGTCAGTAGTCTTAACTACAACTTTAGATAAATTTGATATTAAAATTAATGACGACCTACTGTTTAAAATCGCATGACCACCATTACGTCTACGCATAAAATCACAACGATTATAATTACATAACTGGTACAACACTCAAAATCCAAAATCGTTAAGTATTTTAGTAATCAAATTTAATATATTACAATATTGAACTTAATAGGCAGTGGGGCAATAGAAACCGGACTGTTGTAAAAACTTTACAGTACATAAACAAAAGCTTCAGAACAGCCTGGTCTCCAGCTGCGGTGGACATAGGCCGGGGAATTTTTGATCCCCAGGATTTGACACCGTTGTAGCGATGTTACTGCTCGTGTCCTCTACACTGAGCGTCGCGGCGGCATAAATATTCAAAGGTATTCAGGGTGTCGCCGATACGCTCTCGCCTTTTACGAAAACACCATAGACAAGATATTCCTAATCCGTACACACAGTAAGGCCAATACCATTTTTCTACGTTCAATGTGTTAAACGACATACATGTATAATTTTAAATAAACATACTATAAATGGGAAAATATGGGGATACTTATACCGATTTTCACTATTAAATCGAGTTTTTCAGAAGAATATTTCTTTCGATTCGTACGCATGGCTTGATTCGGCCCGCTGTAAGTGTATTTTATGTTTTTATATGTTTTAAATGAATAATTTACTGCGATAAGTGTACTATAATATAGTAACCCATTTCCTATACATACACCCAACCCCCGATTTACATGTTTTAACTTTAACGCGGTCAAGCAAAATGATATTTTTAAAGGCTCGATTTTCGAATTTTGGATGTTATTTACATCATAATCATGATCGGCTTATAGATTGTGTAAAGCATGTTTTTGCGAAATATAAAGAACTTAGACCAGAGTAGTCAGATGTGATTCTGTAAGAGATAATGTTATTCCATCAATAAATAAAGATTTTTTATCTTGAGGTATCTCAACAAAGTTTTCTACGAGAACTGCTTATTTCTCAGTTGCTCAACCTACCTTTTTTGTTTTCAATAGAGTAGGGATAGAAAGATAGAGCTAGGACACGACCTGTCGTTAGCCTATTATCACTCTCGCTATGCCCCGTTTTTAGGATCGGATTTGGGAATTTTAGACATCACTACCATCCATACCTTCTAACAAAAATCAGTAAATCGATTGAAATATCAGGTATTCGAATGAGATCCATTACCGAAGCCAACGACGTTGACCACTGCACCACTGCCGAGTCAAAAGAATGTTGTCATATTATGAGACTAGTGATGTAATTGTAGTTCTTTTACAGGCGGATTTTCCTGAACGAATCTTCCCATTTCGTATGGATCAAAGGTCTCTATTTAAGCGTTTTTAACCTTCGAACCTATCCCATGTTTTTGGTTGGGCTATATGGCTTACTATGCGGTTTCGATTTACGCGGAACGTTTCTTCCACTTAAATCGGAGGGTGGGTGTACGTACATTAATATTGAATTGAAATTTTAATCTACATTATCTACATCAATGCTAACCTACAATAAATAAGAATTGATTACTACCATATTTATCTAAAAATTGAAGGAAAACCTTCACGTAAGCCCTTCTCTTTCGAATGATCGATGGAAAGACAGAACAGCTACAAGATTACAATATTATTTACATAGTTGGTGTTAACCGTCTTTCTGTGAGTCTAATAAAAACATAATATGTAACGCTTATACTATCAAATAAACGACAGTCTCGATCAACGACAGCATTTTCAACTGAACCTTATAATTATTCTTTTATGGAATAACTACGTAATAGTGTCTCTTTGAGCCGAACCTGTACTGTAGGCGAGTTGGTTCATTACAAATTTGTTTTTATTTACATATTATTTTAATGAACAAAAACACAATAAGAAAATGCTTCAAGAAATACGCATAGTAAAAACAAAATCATCGTAAACCTCGTTTGTGAGTGTATTGGACGTGTTACAGTTAATTATTTGTGTGCTAAGTATACATCTTATATGTGAAAGATAAGTCTTTCGAGTCTACGCCGTCGTAGACATCCGTATCTACGTGGTATAGTGTGTCTACTGCAGTTAGTTGTGTGTTAAATACAAATATTCTACATACCCCGGCTGTGGATGATTCAGATCTCCGAATGGCTCGGTGCTTGTAGCCATTTGGTTCTAGGGGCTCGGTCTAATGAAAGAAATTAGGAAGCTGTAATACAGTCAAAGCTCTCCTCACCTCGCAAAGTATAGAACCAAATAAGCAATAAAAAAATATAAAATAAATACATCATACACAAAGTGTCGTAAAAGTCAATTCGTTCGTTTCGAAAAAAAGAAGTTTTCAGACACTACTATTTATACTAGGCGCGCGTTTATATCAATATATAATAAAGTAGACTTAAGCGAGAGGATATTTCTACGTGATTTAATATTTTCCACAATACAAATTGAAAAAAAAACTATATTCCAATATAATGGAAAATTGAAAACTTTGAATTCTTGATTAAATAATTTTGACACGTGTTTCTAAAGATGCGTATAAGCAAAGTAATATACGTTTCAACATTAGTTACACAATAAAGCTATAAATTATATTTGTACATAAAAAATGAATTTAATATGAGTAACACTATCTTTGAATTTCTGTGTTAATGGAAGAAAGTCGAAAAGTGAACATCACAGTTTTACTTTTAAGGTGTGAACTGTCAATTCTTGGTGGAAAGGCATTATATTTTAAAAATAAAACACAATTTAAGCGAAACCAGTCCTGATCATTATAAACATGTGGAAGTAGTACGAACAATCTTTTTTTTTAATATCAGTTTTAATGGATTCCAATCCGATTGGATCCGTAATAAAAAAGATTCGTCGATACCAAACGAGATTGGCATTGGGAATTTTCAAAACTTTTTTTCGAGGAATTAATGTTACATATGATTCTGCGAAGAACAATGACCGACCCACTTGCCAAGAAATTCTTAAGACACACGGGGGATACATTTCTAAATTATACTAGAGCCGACACTGTCAACAACAGCGATGTGTTGACCTTTGAAGCTATCATTCGTCGAAGAATCCATCCCTCCCCCTTCCCACACAGCAGGCCCGTCGTCGTCTCCAAGCCTTCCGCGAGGGGAATACCAAGTAGGCAGGTAACGCAATTAACAAACTCTCCCTCTCCTTGTGTCAGACACATGTAAGAAGACTAACGAAATAAGGAGTGAAATAAATCACAGCGCCGAGATTTTGTGTCACCACCGCCTCAGAAGCGCGCCGTTGGCAAAGCGATGTAATCGCCTTAGAAGAAACTTCAATTATCAAATCATACGACGGATAACATCGAATGAACTGTTTCTTTCCATATAAATACCAAGATACACTATTTTTCTCTACTCGCATGTTGCTTCACGTATTTTCTACGTGGCATATAAATGGCGCGGAATAGTCTTTAAACGCCTGGGATCGTCTTGGGAGCAGCCGCATAAAACGTCTAGAATTGCACTCAACTGTGACCGAACAACCGAATCAATCCCTTTTATATACCCAATAGGCAAGTTGTATTAATTAAGATAAACTTGCACTTCGTATAGACAGTGTTTTGGCCAATTGATGTAACCCTCAAAAATACGAAAAAATTTCGGCAAAATGATGTAAATTAGAAAAATAAATTGACCACTTTTTGGAAGGGAAACATAATTTTACATTGGTTTTAGTTTTAAAAATTCTGATCTGTCCACTTGATGTCAGCCACAATGATATCGACACTCCTTATGTATAATCTTGTACCTGCAAACATGAGACTTTATAGAAGTGCATTTCAAAGATTCATAACTCATCATATAAAGTTTTCGATAAAAACAGTTTTTACTCTCTCCTGAAAAATTTCAATTTTGATGGTTACATCAATCGGCCAAAACAACGTTGATATGACGCAACAAATTTTTAAATGCCTGTAAATTCACACATAGTTGACCGAAATGCTTTGCAGTAATTCTATTCATTCGGGAGAAACGAAATGATTGTAAATTTTCAAGACCCCCAAATTGATATTTGCGTTGGCAGTGACAGTGTTAAATTAAAATAGCAAAAGTTGCACTCACTAATATTTTTTCGTTGCTTAATTATTATTCATCGTTATACTTTTTAACTTGTTACAAAAATCATTCTTATAAGTAAAAATGATTGAATCATGACACTGAATAAAAGCGCAGCCTTAATAGCCATACATTTTTTTCCTATAGGAGCCTATCGAAACCATGGAATAAGGGTTGATAAAATCGAAAAAAGAGCGAACGAAATTTAGCGTGCGGTCGAACGTTGTGAAACAAAACAAAAAAGTGCTTTACACGCAAATCGAGAGAACAGAACAACAGTGAGGTGAATGATGCCCCGCTTCAGCGGTAAACAAACATTTTTAATATGAACTTTAAAGACTGATGTGGAATATTTACCACCAGAAGAGACTGAACGAAATCCAAAAAATGCTACCAAAATACAGTGCGAAACGAGTTCAGTTTAAAATTGGTGCATCTTAAAAATACATCAAATTTAATAACGAGTACCTACGCAATTTTTTTCCATGACAACCCATAACATCCGACATATGTCAAATCCCCAAATAGCTATAGCCGATATTAAATCATATTATAGAAGAAGACTGAAGAAGAGTCTATTGACTGCTTTCTATTTTTACGTAGTTTCTCATTTTTTTCAAAACGACGTGAATTTTTAAAAACCACATACTTGAAAGAAATGAAAAATTAAAAAATTTCAATAAATTGAAAGGAATATAGCCACTATTTTAATTTCTATTAACATTAGATTGTCGGATTTCAATAGTCTTGATGTAATGTGCAAATAAATATATAAATTATTGAAAATGCTTGATAGCTGACAGTCAAGATAATGTATTAATACTATAGTGGAATATTTACTACACAAGTGTTTTCATATGTATAGTAATGGTGTGAATTGCATCAAGGATTTACAATTTTAAGCATCGGTGGGTAACGTATATAAAAAATCATTTCTTTTATGAGACAGCTTATTATCTATGTATGGAATAAAATGAGCTTTAATTTCAATTTAGTATTACAAAGTTTATTGGATTTAAATTTGAAAGGTAATAATATAACAAAAATGCCATATTTGCCAACCGTCGACTTCTGTAAGCGATGTTAATTTTCTATTAAATCTACGATAATAGTTCAATTCAATAATACGTCATTTTTATTGTGACAAATCTGGCATGTTATGTGGCTTCGCAGGTCACTGGTCGCTTATCAATTTACCTCTACGGACGCGCTACGACAAGGAGGTTTGCAGTCTACGACAGAGTCTTGAAGGGCGCCCTTATCGGAGGCTTTTTCAAATTTTCATAATTACTAACAAAGGATGGCGTCTGGCCTTTGAGGAAGCGAATCAAGAACCAAACGCTCCACCCACGCCGCCCCTTCACAGTCCACTACAACTGACATAGATTGCGTGGTTTTGAATAAACATTGATAACGCCATAGTATCGTGTATACATTGTTTATGTAATAACATGACTTTTACAATAAAAACAAAAAGAACATTATTTCACAGAAAAAATATACTCGTATATTTTTAATAATCAATCGATATTTCCTGCGCAGATTAATTGTATTCATAATTCAAATGACGACAGTAATATTAAAAATATAATTTATGATATTGATTGGTGTAACTTAAATATAAAATTGTGTACACTTTCATACGGATTTTTACTAACGTGACTAAGCCAGTCAGTTCGAGTTCAGCTGTGTGGTCCAATGTCTACAGAATATTCCGAAAGGCGAAACCCGGGTCGTTAGTGACTAAGCTTATAGAAGTCTACAAAATTGGAACATTTCAAATTTTAAAAAATAAAACGACTATAAGTATAGGTATTTGGTGAAGTATTAATGTATCTACCTGGCAGTAGAATTGCTCAAAAGAAAAATCGAGGTCATAATTTCAGATTAAGTCAGAATCAGAAGATTTTTACACATGATGTTAGAAGTTGTTGAATTGAAAATATTCACGAAATACAAACATGCCTGGTATAATTTTTATCTTCCATTACCAATTAAAATATATATCAAAGGCGAGTTAAATACGAAAATTATTTTGACAGGAATGGATTTACCTCCATAAATTAGTTTCGCTTCGTTTTTAGGATTGTATGGGTGGAGGGAATTTTAAACATTGCAGACAAACATGTCTTGGAACGGAAATCCATTAATTGATTGAAAAATCAACTTATGAAAGTCATACAGTCCGTACTGAGATTCGAGCCCGTGCTACCACAACCGAAACCAATAATGACCACTCGATCACGGACGCGGCTAAATGATGATATAGGCTGGATTTAATGCCTACTCAGATTGGTTTCTAATTCAGCCTGATCAATCACTTTAAATCGACGAATGTGTAATACCAATGCATAAAAAAGAAAGCATGATATCTTTGATTTTATCAATCAGAAGAACAAAATCTTTTACCTGAGAAATATCATAAGTGAAATCATTTTTTTACATTAAACCAGACGTCAGACATAGTGCACTAGAAAAAAATTAGTAGACTAAGAAATAAGTTGGGAAAAGTTAGACATAGTTTATATAATTTATGAGGCGATAAATAAAAATTCAACCAACAAATTTTCGCACCGTTACTGCCATCTATTGTAGTATATGTAAATGAAAAATAAGAGGCTAACTTTAAAATTAACATGATTTACTCATAGAAAGACTATAATTTTTGTAATGAATAATAAAAAAGAATACATGATATAATAGTGTTAGATAGCAAACATCTAAAAAGGCTCCTAGACAACCAGCACTTTTTAAAAAATAGATATCTAGATAGATAGTTTGTTATTAAATAGGTATGTGTACATAATATGAAAAATTGAGTCAGCCACTACAGCCTAGTAGGCTATCGTCATACTTGCTTACACTCAATCCTTAAATAGATTCTTTTATACATAGATCTTTCAATCAATTTATGTAGTTATATCCCAAGGTATGGATATCATGATTTTTATTCCTTCCTGCTGACTATTTCCCTGAAAATTGGGCATAGAGATAACTACCACACCTTTCCAAACTATATCCTAGATAGATATAGATATCCTAACTTTCTCTGAAAAATAAAGGTTTAGCAACTAGTTCTTGTTGAAATGCTCATACAATTCACATTGCAAAGAGATGGGGTAAAGAAAAATATGTACATATTATGAAAAATTGGATTATAAAAACAGTACACATATTAAGAAGGTCAGTTGAGTGCTCTATGGGACCAAAAAGATAATATGAAATAAAGTGTCAAGAGATCATGATTGAAATAGCACTCTTGAAATGAAATAAGTATTCAAATTTGGATTATTGAGATTTTGTACAGTTCCATGTATTTTGTCACTAACTAAGTATTCATCAATTTGATCCTTGAGTAAAGATACATTTAATAGAATAAAGAATGCATTTAAATTAATGAATGTCGTAGAATTATAGTAAAGTTCTAATAATAAATATATTACTACTTTGGGTATGTCTGCTGCTCAGTATGTTCATGAATGTGAAAAAGTAAATACTCCAAATAGCTATAAGTTAGACAGTTACTGTTCTGCCTAAATTACAACAGAAATAATAACAATTTGTAATGTTAAATGGAGACACAATTTCGGCTGAATCTACCTAAGACTGATAAAAAATCTTCAATATTTTTAACGATTGTCTATTGCATGATACTGGTGACATAAGTGAATGTATCCATTTAAATTTACAATGAAGATCGCTATTTCAAATTAGGAACAAACATACATTTTTTGACAAACAAAATGATGAGAAGTCGGCAATTTTTTCTGAGATCAATGAACCGTAATCCGAAGTGTCGCCAAGTTCATTTATATCGTACGACTAATAAAAACGTATACACTGAAAAGATTAAAATTGACACCAAACAAAAAGTGCTGGGAGGCTAATTTTTGACAGTAAGTAACCAATTAAATAATGTAGATGTTATTATGATTATGACTTACCCTATACTGCCAGCGCGACGTTTATGGACGACCTTAGCTGGGTCTATCCCTGTCAAAATAAAACAGGATAATGTAAAACTCTTGAAAATACACGGGTTCATCAATATTTTAATAACACAAGCTGACATGCATTGTTGGAAAAGGTTTTCAGAGCTCTCGAAAATTACACTTTTTCATATTTATATAGAAAATGAGACACTCATGACAACATTGGGAATCCATATTTGCAATTTGTTTAAATATCTCATTAAAAATTACAGAAATAATTCATTGTCAACATGATGTGATTTTGACAAACGCCAAGGACGTAAGTAAACTTTGTTATACCTGGATACGAATGGGTTACTGCCGACATCTGTCAGAAAACACATCCGATACCATTTAATGTCGGTTTTTAATTTAGAAATGTTAAAAAAACAAATAAATTCACTTTCGTTATATACTACAATGACATCAAGATTGAGGCTAGATGTGTTTACAACACCATTATCGCCATTTTGAATATCTCGATAATTTCAAGCTGCGGTGAAAGTATGAACACACTGGCTGCTTGTATATAGTTTTTAAATATCGCTACATTTCAAATTATAAGGCTGTAAAATAGTACCTATTTTTTGTTTAGAGGTTTAAAATTCCTATTTTGTTTTTACAACTGGTCAGATAGGCATAATTTGAAATAAATTTTAGTTTCAATACCCATATATTTCAAACATTTTTTTCATTTCTCAATTTTTATATAAATTTGTATTTTGTGTCTAAGATGTCAAAATAATTTCACACCACGCTGATCCTTAAAAACGAAGAATAGCGAGAGAAATTAGTTAATCTCTAGTCTTGTCCTAATTTTAAGCAGCGGAGTAACAAGCATTCTTCATAGAACTGATTTTTACTAGTGTTGAGATAAGCTCCATTAGGGGCCCCTATGCTCCACATTGGGAGAGAACATGGCTACAAATATGTTTTTCAAAAAGGAAAGGGTAGATGGTTAGAGTAAAAAAAGAACTGGTAGAAAGCTAATCGTTATCTTACGCTACGATTTTGAATCATAAATCTGATAGACCATTTGCACAACTACATACTTACCTTAGGTATGGCTGAAACTAACAGCTAGCAGCCAGAGAAAAGAGATCGACTTCATTCAATTCAAATATTTTATTCTGCATGGATTTACACTGAAATTTACTTGGCATAAATTTTGTATGGTTTTAAGAATGATACATAATCTTTTTTTTTGCATTTTGCAACTTTCAAGGTAGGATTCGATTGTGTGATCTTAAATATCTAAACATGGGCTTTACGAAGGGTTCATTTATTTTATAACAACAACCTAGAAATGCATTTGATTCAATATTTTATTATAATAATACATCTAATAGGCACTGACATGATTTTGTTTTGTATGGATGAAATTATACTTAAATTTATTAGTATCAGCCATCATTTACCGGATTTCATTATAGCATTAAGAGCAAAAATGCCAAATTTCGATAATTGTTTATAAAGAATTGAAGTAAAACTAAACCTGCTCGAACGCGGTAGTTATATTTCTCACTCTAGTGGTAAGATGAATCAAGCCGACACTGACATTTTTTTGTATTGTTTAAATTCCCTGGACGCAGCACAGCCACTACATTAATATTCAGAGCAGAAGAGCCACAAAATCTATCCTGGCTCTGTGGGTGCCCACCACATCCATGACCCTTCTTCCAGCTGCTAATGTTATAAGCATTCTGGCAACAACTATAAGCCGAAAATACTCAGTTCGGTGTGAAATATTTCTATATTGCATAGAAATAAACAATGTATTGTTCAAGTTAGATGTCTTTTAATTATCCATGTATAATTAGTTAAGTGTTCTCAAAGAGATTTTTAAAGAATTTATGATTTGCTGGATGATAGAGCTTGAAAAAAGGATCATTTGAGTATATATTATAGCCAGAACTGAAAGGATGGGTGAAGGTATAGGAAAATAATACTAAATGAACAAATTATTATTGTATTTGTGTTAAAATTATTTATACATTAAAACATTAAAAACATGAATTAATTTATAATTTCATTTGTTTTGCTGTTACTGAGTTTTTTGTTTTCTTTTGTATTTTTAATTTAGATTTAACAGTGTTTGTAACTTCATCTTGAAGTTGACTGAAGAAAGCTGTTGATGACTTCAAAGATTTACCATCACCCAGTGTCTCCATCTGAAATTCAAAAATAAATTAGTTGACTGTATTTTTAAAGACATATATAAAATGAATTAATACTAAATATTACATTGAAAATAAGTAATATACTCATCACTTTTAAGGTGTTAACTGTCAATTCTTGGTGGAAAGACATTATATTTATAAAAAAAAATAAAACACAATTCATTTGTACTACTTCCACATAATTATAATGATCAGGACCGGTTTCGCTCATAATATACTCAGGCTATATAATTTTTTTTAAATATTATTTATAAATTTTTCAACAGCACGCTTCTATCAGATCCATCCTACTAAATATTAATTGTACCTTATCAACATTTCGATCCTTTGTGACCTTGTCGAGCAGTTTAGATGCCTTTTCTCGGCTATATTTATTGCCCAACCCAGGTCGCATCTTATCCAACGCCTTCTCGCGTTTTTCCCGCTGCTTCTCCTTTTCTCGCTGTTTGGTTTTCTTCTGTCTTCTTTCTCTCTTTTTATCGGTGTCTGTGCGTTCTGTTCTTCCAATAATATCTCCTTTGGTTTTGGCTGAAATAGAATAATAATACATATATATCCAAAATATATTAATGAGATCGCAGACATTTTCCTGGATTAATTTACGAATACAGAATGAATTGACACGAAAAGAACATCTAATAATGGTTACCTCGTATTTCTTCTGGTGCCAAAAGAGTTGCATCACTAGTGGCCACAGGGGCAACTTCTTCCATACTTATGGCTGGCATATTGCTGACTATTTTAACTTCCGGTGCTGCCAACTTAGGAGTGTAATGGAAATTGCAAAGCGCATCAAGTTTGGAAAATAGCCCTGTCATCAGATTTTTTATTACAACATGCTCCTTTGGCTCTTCTTCAGGTTTTTCATCAGCATCAGGATCCAGTGCTTCGCGCTGTTTGACGTATTCCTGTTCATAAACTTGGGCGAGAGATATTTTGCTTTTTTCTTGATCTAAAACTAATTGTTTTTTGAACTCGTGGACTTCTTCAATTGGTTTTATTTTGCGCTCAACGTCATCCCAAGCTTTGTCTTTAATTCTTTGAATAATGATGTCTTGCAATTTTTGCGTTGTTTCCTCGGTAATGATTGGTGCCGGTCGACTTGTCATATCAAAATCAACAACTTCTTCCAGAAGAGAATTTTGAGGCCTAGAAGTGGCTGTAACTTCACCTTTCATGGGCCACAATTTTTCCTGAAGTAAGTTATTTTCTAGATGACCTATTTTTTTCTTTAACCGTTGTTGCCTCAATTGATATTCTGACATATGTTCTGTGTTAATCTTTAAAGAAGATTTTATATTTTCTGTATCACTTTTAACGGAGTCATCATCGTCAGAAGAAGATGAAGGTTGCTTCATGTCAAATCTAAAAAAAAGCAATAAATGTAAAAAAATATTTTTTAAATATGAATGAATTTGACGTTTATTTTGTTGGAACTTATTTCCAATAGAAAATTTCGTAAAATGGTAAATATTAAGTTTTTTTGCACCTAAATTTTTGTAAGAAAGATATGTATTGAATAAAAAGACGTTCTCACCGAACATTTTTGATTTTATTTTTTGAATTACTGGTTACATCTCCTAAATCGATTTCACTATCATCGCTTCCTTCATTTTCTGAATTATCATCAAATCCTATGTCGCCACTTTCATTTTTGGAAGATATTTTGGATTTTGATTGTTCCTCAGAATCGTCACTATCAGAATTTCCACCAAAAAAGTCATTATATTTCACGTGCTTCGCATCTATATCCTCATCCTGTAATAAAGTAAAAAATCATTTAAAGTAATAAAAGGAAATAATCTATTATTTGACGCAATATTCTCATAGTTAAGAGAGTCCATATACAAAATATTTAAACTAAATAAATGCAAGATTTTTATTTTATTCACAGCTGAATTTATAGTTATAAGTTTTGATAATATCTTCTTTTGTGAACTTTACTGTGATTGACTCGAGTGTAAGCAGATAAAAAAAAATATTCAAAGATATATGTATAACAATTTGAAATAGTAGTTTTTTTAATGTAGTTAATTTCACTAAAAAGGAAATATATTTATCAGACTGTTTCAACGGAAATACAATAGGGAAAATATATATTTCCAATGGATAGAGATAGAATATTGAATGGAATAAAATACTATATTTGGCTATGTGATATTTGATATGAACATGGTTTGAACCCTTTGATTAATGAGTTATTTTTTTAATAAACTAGGTATTGAAGTTTTACGGTCAATATTATATGGCTACAGATTTGTTTCTGAATATAAATTTTTACGAAATTCTTTTGTTCATTTGAAACAAATAATAAAAATATATGACTAAGTATGTACGTGAAGAAATAATAATTCAATGAAAATTATGGGTATGGCAATAATAGATGACACAATACTTGGCAGTGATACAATCAATGATAAACTGCGAATTTTTCATAAAATTGCTGAAGTTGAAATCACAGTTTCATTGCTCTACATGTGGCTTTTGCGGTTATTGTCTTTCACCTTATGACTTTTAAATATACAGAAAAACTCAACCAAACTATACAATAATACCAACAGAAGCATTCAGAGTATACTGATGACAGTAATAAATAAAATTGAATTCCCACCATTTTCTCAATGCCCTCATCATTTGAATCCCAATTCTCAAATAAATCAATATCTTCTTCATCATCTTCATCACTACTCTCCTCAGATTTAAAAGATTTTTTAGACTTGTTGTGTTTATTCATTTCCTTTTTATCTTCGGCATCCAAAAATTGTTCTAGATCTTTGAGTTTGAAAAATTGATCATCTACTATGGAAGCTTTCATTTTTTTCTTCTTCGTTTCTGAAATAAGTCAAGAATTTTATGTTAAAATGGGTAAAAAGCATCATTCACCACACTCTCTACTCAGCCATACGTGAGTACCATAGATGACAGTTAAATAATGATAATTAATATAAGGCTTTTGTTTACTAGAAAAAATACCTTTTTTTGATCCTTTCTTTGTCTTTTTTACTTTCTTCTTCATTATTATTTCTTCATTTTCATCTGAATCATTTTCCAACATGGTATCATCGTCAGAATGATTTTGAATGCCATTTTTTATAGCTACACTGGGTTTTTTATCACCAAATTTGATAGGAAAAGTAAGATCTTTTTGAACTGCTAGCTTGGATACGTTTGACAAAAAATGTGTCCACCGATCGTCATTTTGCAATTCAATTTCTTGCCAGATTTGTTCTTCATCGAAATGCCGAGTGATAAGTTCCGGTAAAGCCTTCGCTGAAGAAATAGGGATTTCTTCTGATTTCATAAAGTCATAAAGATTTTTTGTGAGATCTTTGACAGGCTGTACGACATCTTCTTGAACACTAAAATGTGGACAACTCTATTTAAAATTATGTTAAGGAGTTATAAAAATTTTCTAGGTAAATATGCATTACATGAAACTCTTTTCCTGCCTCAAAAGCTACTTAATCCTGCTAAAAACGATGCCATTCTCTAGGTAATTTAATTGCAGATTGGAATTAAGAAAATCGATACACTATGCGAAATACGTATTTGGTCACCATCTAACACATTATGGTAACATTTTCATAATGATATTGTATCCTTATTTCGCGTAAATTATTGGTTTCCCTGATTCCCACATATGATAATTTGGCATTTTCTTAATCGTAATTAAATTTCCTACATAGCTTTTAGCGGCATTAAGTAAATTTTCGTGGAGAAAAATTTTAGTATGTTGGGTTAAAAAAGACTGTTCCCTAAAACATATAATTTTGGTTACTTTACATTACGAAAGTAGCATTTTTAGGCCACGTCCGGTAAAACGAATATATAACACAATTTCAACTCCATTTCTCAAATAAAAAATTAATTAATACATAATAATTAAATACAGATACCAAAAAATACACACAAGAATGTATGAGGACAAATATTCCGTGAATAAAGTGAGAGCTAGGATAAAAACAAGAGCTTGAAAAATACACATCAAGAGTAATACAGTTACAAGAACAAACTGTAACGAAAAAGCGAAGGTTTTGAGAAAATAACCCTCAAAACAATAATTAGTTCTCTGGATTGATAATCTTGCTGAATAACTCACCCCAAATAGTTTTCTGGTCTGTGAGTTATCTTTTTAAATGCTTCGATGGCTTCGTCTAAAGTGTCTTCGGAATTCATTTTTCTGTAAATTATAACTGCATAATAAAAATACTACGTCAAAAACACATAACCTATCTAACTGTCAATGCGACTGTCAACAAAACGCATGGCGAGATTTCACGTTGACATTAGTACTGCCAGTTTTGACAATATTGTAAAACAAAAATATATAGGATACTTGGTAAATTTTATCATTCATAAAATAATAGAAAAAATGTCTCAGTAAATTGATTTCATCATTTCTCTGAGTGGAATATCATTTTGAATAAAGTTATGACAGGAAACATTAATTACTGTGTTCTATTCATCTAAGATATGTTATTAATTAATTATTGTATTGAGCACAGCTTTAAAAAATACAATATTTATAGTTTATCTAAAAATTAATTGATAATATAAGCACCTCTCATAAATTAAAAAGGTATCATGAATATTTTCTATGGATTCAGCGGTAACCGCGAAAGTTCATTTTTAATATAAACTAAAATTGATATGGATGCTTCTTAAAGAGGCGAAACGCGTCACGTTAGTGATAAAACAAATGGAATTACTAATTCATCAATTTTAATTGTATATTAGGGATCATTAAGTTTACAGTTTTTCTATATAATATTTATTGTTGAGTGATGAAACAAAAATCAAATGTACAGAATCTTTACAAAGTATTACTAAATAGTACGACGTGCTCAGTAGCCAATCGAAAACATGGTAGGTATTCAGAAAACTCATTAGTATTTCAGAATATAGGTAAAAGAAGTTATTACACCAGCAATATTTTTTTCTAGCTGTCACCAGTGTATTAGTATAATTATTATCTATGAATTAGTGTCATCAATGTCATCTCGTCTCATCTGTTTGGGACGTTTAGATTTCATTTTACTTATAATAAAACTTGATGATATTTATTCAGTTATAGAGTGTCTTTGAATTAGTTTTATACGTATTTGGTGGTTAACGCAATGTGCTGACCCTAGCAAGATATTATAATTATTGAAATGGAAACCGAGCAAGAGTTACCCGACGTCTCGGCTACCTTGGAAATTGCAGCAAACGGCGCAATAACTTTGACCAACAGTGACAGCTCAACTGCATTATACACGCTTGAGAAAAAAGCTTTTCATTTGCGAAATATACTTAGGGAAGATATTCGAGCTGCCGACCTGAAATGGAGCTTATTTGTTACTGCATTCCATGGCTTCAGACGCGAGACTTGCGTTAAACCGTTTCCGCCAAATTTTTTGAAAGACGGAGTTAAAGATTTTGATGGTCTCGTATGTATATTTTTATGTTCAGTCAAAATTTAGAACCCGTCTTAGATAGAAGCCATTTTACTAAATAATATTTTTTCTCTAACTGATCAATTTCAATTATTTTCAGAAAAATTACGGCTCAACAATGTATCTTATAAATATATGTATTGTATTTATTAATCCCAAGATCATCTTAAAGTATTGTGTTTGATGGTTTTTAATGTCTATTTCAGAACGATGCCATTGCTTCTTCCAAGAGGTTAACTATAATGGTGGAGCATCTATCAGACCCTATTTATATTGCTGCCAATTCTCAACTAGTTGAACTACTATTTTATGACCTAGTGCATTTACGTGAACCATACTTGAAGACTGTCTCCACCGATGAAGTTAATATGATTTTTATAGCCTTTAGATTTTTATATAGATTTACTAGTATTTTTTACAAAGCTTCGCCCAAGATAGAGAATGCTTATATTAGGTTATTAAATTTAGACGTTGGCTAGCTAATGTTGCAATTTCAAAACATCACCGTCAACCGTACCTATTTTGTTACACCCACTAAATATAGTTCACCAAGTAATAATGTTAAGAGTTGAAACCAGCTAAAATGAAAGATGACAATTTTGCTACCTGCACTCTTATTATGGCGCTGCAGAACTTCCCGATTGACAGCTTGTTGATCTGCAGTTTATTATGGCTCCTGCAGCACCACAAATTAAACAAAGGATCAGAGTCATACAGTAATTCTCGATGACGATTTCAGATGCACACCAAGTTGTACGAATTTACCACTCACTTTCTACCAAATCATAAACATCAAACTCACGTTCCGCGTTCACGTTACTATTTCAACTGTGTCTTGTAGAATATATTGGCATTCAGCTATTGTTTGACGAGCATTATTACTTTTTTCATCCCGCATTTAAACGTCAAAAATATAGCGTTTTCAGTTTTAGGTTAAAAGTTAAATGTTGAGAGTTGAAAGTTGAAAATAGAGCAGTTGAACTAACAATTTCACCCAAAATGACGTGTGGAAATTTCACGTTGTTAATGTGCGCCGTTTGGGAGCAGTTGTTGTGACCGACAGACACAAGCATACAGATTTCTACGTGTATTTTGTGCTATATTAGTAGAGGTTATATTTTTGTCATGTGATGAAAACATTCTGAAACATTACAGGCACATTATCAAATTACTCAGTATATTTGGTTTTGACATAAACAAGTAATTCCTCAATAATATCATAAAATTTTGTTAAATTAGTTTCTATAGTTAAGCCTTACAGTAAGATCCGTTTTCGCACGAATTTATTTTCAGTCAAATGATTTGTAAAAACGCTCACTATGGCTAAAAATATACAATTATGTGAAATATATGTTAGTTATCTCAAATACATCAAGAAATAAACTAAACTCGTCGCATTCTTGCTAAAATAAATCAAAGAGAATGAAGAAGCTGAGAAATATTTAATCTATGGCTTTGCAAACAAAATGGCTGCAGCCGGTCTTCATATAAACCACCAATATGCACACAAGCAAGCGCGTATCCACATAAGTATGTGTAATACATAGTGCTGACGACTAATGCTGCTTATCGGCAGTTCAAAGCTGACATTCAAAAGACTGATTATCGATGGGTCTTTTCAAAAATATATTTCCTTGTCTTCTACTGGCATTTTCATCATCTGTTGCCTAATTTCTCTACCTAAAGATTTGCACTATTTTTTTAAGCATATATCCACAAGTGTAAACATGTTCAGCGCGTTCATCGTGTTAAAGAGCAGATAATTGTAATTTATTTATCTTTTTTTCAGTTCGATAGTATTTTGAAAAAAGTTCCATCAGAAGCTGAAGCCTCCCGACCACAGTTTATATTTGAAGTTGTCAGTACATCACATTCCCAATCAGAATGCAAATGGCAAAATCTCTCAAAAAATAAAATTACCTTTTTTGCATATCATGGCAGTCGATTGGAAAACTTTCATTCAATCATTCATCACGGTCTACAGCAGCATATGAACAAGGTAATTCTAATATCAATATGTTTGATAAATAAAGATAAACTTATGATGACCCTGTTTTGACTATAAAAAGTTTTTATCTGAAAACAAATGTTTTAATAATAATTTTTAAATATGTAGAGGCCAATGTTCCGTAACATATTATTGAATAAAAACCTATTGTTTATATTTTGAAATCGGTCTTCAAATATGTGGTTTTGTGAAATATTTTGTTCTCGTTAAGTATATTTTTGATGTATATTACGATTGCCCAGTCTATTAACCCTTAGAACTCCTATGTTCATCTGGACTCGACATTGTATTCCTTATATTTTTGGCAAAATGCTGGGTGGCTAAGAAAAAAGCTAATATCCAAGTGACTCGTTTTCTATGCCTAATGCTCGCTATTGAAAATTATTATTACTAGTCATTACTGAAAGTCAAAGTCATCATGCGCCCTTTTTTTCAATTTCAGAACAAGTTGTTTGGCAGTGGAATATATTTTTCATCAGAGTTGAGCGTCAGCCTTCCATACAGTCCGGGGAGTTTAGGTTGGGCAAACAGTATCCTGGGTCCACATTTGTCATGTGTGGCCCTTTGTGAAATTATTGATTCACCAGGATGCATTAATTCCCAAAAATCGACAGGTTTGTGATGGTTTATTTTATTACTTACATCCTAGGGTGGCTTATGGTCTCTTCCATGATTGCTATCCATTGATTAATCTCCTTAGCTGCCTTCTTCCAATGTACAGGCTTTCTGATCTCGCCTCATGTCTTTATTTTCCCAGGTTTGCCTCTGGCTTAGTTTATAACCATAGAAACCGATGTTTAAACATCAGATTATTTTTTGATCATTCTCTGTTAATTATTTGTGAACATTCCTTTGTATAATATTTTTCCTACAACTACTTCAATTAATAAAATCATTAATAAAAGCATGTAGGTATGCATAATTTTTTAGAAGCATCCTGTTGTAAAAAATGAGTTATACATAATTGATTCCAATCCCTTAATTATTGCTACTGCAATGGTTGGTATTGCAATCGTGAGTTTAAGAAGACAGGGTGCACTTCTGAGGGCTCTACAGGCTGGGTCCAATTGGTTTTTCTGTCGGGGATTTCTTTCCCTTAGCCGGTCCTTAGAAGTCTGGTTCTAAGCACTGGAAGGCTCGCCATTTACCTCCTGCTGTTAGCTATACAGCCGAAGCTGCATTGCTAGACGGTCGCTGTGAATAAGCCAACAGATAGGACTCGTTTTTTTGATATTTATATTATCATTTAATATATGCACATCCACTGGCATCGATGTTCTCACATGGGATCCACCAACCATTGACTGTAGATAGATATAAAAATAAAGGTTATTTTTTGCCATCAACCTGACAAAGCTGATTACTTGCAAATGAAGAGGAAGAAAATCCTGTTCTATTCAAAATATTATTTATATATCTGTCTGAGTGATATCAAGATGTTGTCGAAAAATTTAACCATGTTTTTTTTTATTTTTCAGGCGAAAGTAATAGTTCCGATACATCGCGAGTTCGAGCACCGGACAGCATGGCTGGGGAAGTACCAAACAAATATTACTTGGTGTCAAATAATGATATTGTTCGGGTTAGATATCTTCTTGTATATGCCATGGAACCTCCTTCATTTAACACAAATCTAAACCAAAGCAGAGGGAGAGTAGGTAACGTATAAGAATGAATATTTTCAATGGATTCGGCGCTAACTTTGTGGAAATTCATTTTTAGAATGAATTTTGAATCTTCATTTGAATATAAATACAATCCAATGGCAACATTAATCGTCTTTATAAAAAATATGATGGTGATTCATGACTATTTTCACGTTGCATTTTGTCATTTTCATTGCAAAATCCAAATTTCATCGTAAATAATATTTGTCGTATTTGTATCTTCTATATAAACGTTAGACACTGTTTACTGTCTGTCAGTTCGAGTCTATTCTTGCGCTCGAATGTCTGAAGATGCCGAAATGCGAAACCCGGGTCGTTAGTGACAAAATACAAAATCTCAATAATTCAAATTTGATATTGAAATTCCATCAAGCACCCTCAGTCGATGTCTTAAATTAAAAAAACTCTGTTGTTTTGTTTAGCTTATTATAATTTAATTCTAATAGCTTCATACTAATTAATTCAATCAATAATTACCATTGCACAGTCAACCAATTTTTTTAACTTTATGCCTAAATATTAATAAATTTAAATTTGAATTTAAAATTTATCGAAAACAGACGTTTTCAGATGTTGCGATCCATTTTAACTCAGACCATCCTTTCTCATATAAATTGGCTGCTTTCCATTCTCAGGTTCACAGATTAGTCACTATACCTCTAAATAAATTTAATTTTGAAAACGAACTAAACATTATTAAACAAATTGCCATTAATAACGGCTATGAGGCGTCTCTTATAGATAGTCTTGTATCAAAAAAACAACGTAAATTAGCAGAAAAGATGCTATATTTCGGGAACTTGTCTAAAGACATAGACCACCCTAGAATCTGGCATAGAATTAGTTATTTAGGTTGCACAAGCTTTAAAATTAAAAAACAACTCGCTGATAGTGTTAGACCGGCGTTCTATTGCAAAAACTCTCTAGGCAAATTACTTATTAACAATAAAGATAGAGTAAACTTTAAGAACAAATCTGGTATTTATAAATTACAATGCAATGATTGCCAACATTTCTATGTGGGTAAAACCACACGTACATTAGATATAAGGGTATCAGAACATTTAGCTGCCTTTAGATTAAAAAAGAAACTTCGACATTCGCAAATCACTTGCTAATGGAGAACCATACGTTTAATGCGGATGATGGGGTTAAACTGTTGCATAAAAACATGGGGGATCATAAATTATTTTATCAAGAAATTTTGGAAATTAATAGAGCCCAGTTAAATTCCTTGCCAATCTTGAATGAGCAGCTGAACCTTCCTAATTCTCCGCTATTATATCCGATACGTTGAAACACCTAACAGATGTCACTAAATGTGGAATGATTGTATATATTTACCCATTCGTCGAATTACATCCCGTCAAAACCCACAATACTATTATAATTGTAAAATCACTGGTATTTCTAAAAGAAGTTGAAAAGCGGCAATTCGCCACTCTGTTAATATGGTGTTTACAAAATAAGGATTAGGGAAATTCCCGAAATTTTAACTCAGGTATCAGTGTGGCTCTCAGACATATAATATCTTACCTCGTAAATAATATTTGTCGCATTTGTATCTTCTATATAAGCGTTAGACACTGTTTACTGTCTCTCAGTTCGAGTCCACCCGTGTGCTCGAATGCCTGAAGATGCCGAAAGGCGAAACCCGGGTCGTTAGTAACAAAATACATGGAAGTGTACAAAATCTCAATAATCCAAATTTGATATTGAAATTCCATCAAGCACCCTCAGTCGATGTCTTAAATTAAATTATAAATATTAATAGCTAAATTTTGAATGTAACCTTTTTCAACCTCCTCTACCTATAGCTGAACCTTTAACCAAGTGGTCAACGATGTTGGATTCGGTTGTGGCGCTCACGGGCTCGAATCCCAGTAGGGACAGTTTCATTTATGGTTGTATTTATTATTTGTATTCAAAGAAATAGATGTCTCCGATGTCTAAAATTAGAGCGATTAGTTAACCACACCCTGTTCTAGCCCTATCTTTCTATCCTTACTCTCTCCGAAAAAGAGAGGTTAAGCAACTGATAAACACGCAGTTCTCATATACCAACTTCTGTTGAGATTAGCTCCATTGAGATACATATCAATATAATAATATCTATCTCAATTATTGCTTCCCAGAGCATATAGATAAAAGCTTATTATAATATTATATACCATGAATTCAACAAATTCAACTAATAATAGGTAGATAAAGAATATTTATTACGTAGATTATTAATAAAAATGGAATATTGTATATTTATGTTTATCTATTTTACTCTTATCGGCATTCTAAAACTTTTTTTGTCTTTTTAGGTCCAGTAATGAAATGGCTCTCGAGGCACAAGTTGCTAAGCATTTTACTCGGTTATGGTCTTATGCTCGCTACAATTGGATTTGCAAACAATCAACCGATGCAATACTATTATAGAATAATATTAAAGAAAATTGATGCGGCCATGAGCAGGATAAGAATGTAAAATATAACTAGTTTAATGAATTTTATTTCGAAAAATGTTTTCTTGTTTGAAATTATATATATATATATGGATTATTACAGATTGATTGACATCGCGTACAAGGCAACTCTTAAAATCAAATGTTAACTTTTCCCACGTTAACTGTGTTTTGGTTTAGTGTTTTAACCACTAAATATAAAAACTTTTTAGATCCTAAAAACGCTTTTAAATTAAATAAGGTGGTAAATTACAAGACAACCAGTAATTATTAGGTAATTGTGTTTTGCTTTATTTTTATATTTTCTGGCAGTAACTAAGTTTTTATACCTGGTGTTCAAGTATTCAACGCATTTTTATGATGGTTACTGGTAAAAAACTCTTTCACTTCTTAATCTTGTCTTAGCAGCTCTTTTTTAAGAATGTAATAGACATCAATTGTTAGGTTTGATCCTTCTAGAAATTTTATTTTTCGGCCTAAATTTGGTAAATCTGTGATCAATGTTTTCTGATTATCTTATTTTTGTGCTGTTGAGTGTAATGATGCTTGAAAGTTTTAGTTGTATATGGAATATGTGTTTAAATTAAGTATCTTGACCAAAATACAGTTAACATTTTTGCGCCAGTCTTATTACATAAAACGATTGCATTTGACATTCCAAATGTTTCATTTATTTTAATTATCATCCCTGTGATATTCTTTTTACATTTACCTGTTTTCAAAAATAAATATCTGATTATTGTATGATTTATTATAAGTGTTTGACAATGTAAAAAAATATAATTATATAAATGTATCCATAAATTGCATTATTTTATTCCGGCTTATTACATACAAATTCGTTGATTGTAGATTGTCAACCTTTCATATTGGGTTACTCTTACTCAAAATAAAAAAAATCAAATGATTTAACCCTAGGATGTGTTTCGAATAATTGAAGAAACTTGGGAACAAGTTCTATGTTTGATGCCTGTCTGCCAACAAACTAACATGTAGATGCTTCAACGTTTTAATCACACAATAATTACTTGTAAGAATGTATTACTGGGGTATTTGTAGGAATTCATTCTTGTAGTACCATGTCAGATTGAATGTGGAGAAAATCTTATGGAGAATGTTTGATGTGAACTGGTTCTACGTTGGTTGGTCAACCTCTTCAGATAAGGAAAGGAAAAAAGGATGTGTTTACAAAAGGACTAGTAGTTAACTAATCGCCCTCGTTATGGCCCAGTAATTCATGTGGGAGGGATGTAAACATCAAAGACATTTTGATTCAAACAAATCATTACGAAAATCAATAGGTTAACAAGGTTTCCATTTAGCGGTTCAAACCTATGACACCACAACCATGTGGGCAATGATCAGAAACATGGCTACATATCCCTCCGCAGTTTATATGTGATTTAGATTTAATAATGGAATCCAGTCACATACTGTGCGATTTTTTACTTTTGGCTGCCTCCAATGAATTTCGATTAGAATGTCAAGAATATCATCATTTTAGTGTAACAATTTGGTACTGAGGTTGAAGCATAGATAATATACTAATGGTTGAAGGTACTACTGAATTGACTGTTTATAATCAACGACATTTTAAAATGAAATAGATTTTAGGATTGAACGGAGTGAAAAAATGTTGACAATCACAAGACTTTAGTTGTTATTCAGATACTCATATCATGGTCAATATGTATTTGTGTTGGGTATATCCCGCAACAAATTTAACAAGTGATAACATACGTAATGTATTTATTTGACCTTATGTGAACTGAACCTAGTTATACTGTATTCTTCAAAGATCTCCGTTATTAAAAAATTGTGTACTGTTATTATGCATATCGCTCATGATAAAACAATACCTCGCATTCTGCAACTTTATTAAGTTTTTGATATATTCAGTTTCACAGTTAAAAAACACATGACCAAGCAAAATTTCTCATCACGAAAATGATTTTAATCACTTATTTTTCTATGTTAAAAAGAAAAGCAACCAACATTCTTTTTGAATTAGTATAATTAAATTAAATGGACCATAATCAGAATTTATTTAAAAAATAATAAATTTTACACGTTCTATCTTTTGACATCTTCAGGCTTTCAAAAAGACAGAAGGTAGGTGAAAATATTATTAAATAGTTGAGACTGCTTGTCGATAAAAGCTTTGTTTTCCTTTGCAATGTGGTCTCCACGATTGTTCTTGTTTGATGTCCAGGCCTAGACATCTTGTATGCTGCCATCTCTTTCTTGATTTTTCTCTGGGGGTATCCACTTTGATATAACTACTGTATTAGAGTTATTAGCTGCAGTAAATAGTTTTATTCTTTCATTAAGCCTGAGGTCTCTTGGCATTTACTTTTATTTGTAGATGTAAACCAAATGATGTAAAAAAATGTTTGTTTAGAGCAAAAATAATGAAAGTCCTCATAAAGGAAAGGTTATTAGAACTTCTTCAGATTATAGTTCAATCATTAACTATACAAGACCTAGCAAATAATGTAATCAAAGCAAATAATTTTTTTAAACTGAAGCATTTCCTAAGCAGCAAATTCTTTAACCATATAATTAAAATAAACAAAAGAAATCATTTAGATTTTTCAATGTTGACTGCTCTTCATTAAATAGTATTCCTTATGTTTCTCTGTTAATAATATAACTGATCAAGTACTTTTTCTTTGAGTTCGGATAAAAGCTGAATTTACCATATTGTGCAAATCATATTGAACCATATAAATATATTAATATCATTCAAGTGTTCTTGCTGATTAAATATTTATTTTTAGGTAGGCATCTACCATCTGCTAAATAAATTATATTGAACAATCTGTTACATACTGGTACAATACCTATAGAAGATATTATTATTACTATGTTCAAACACAATTTAGACATAAAAAGCTTTTAAAAAGGAAGTTCATTACATTAATTCTATTTTCAATTGATTTATGAATTGTTAACTGCTAAAAATATGTCTGCTGTTTTCAATCTAGACGCCAAACAGTTGCCTGACATACAACCAGTATGTTTTACTAAGTCATCAAATTTGGAAAGGAGAAATATTTTATATATATAATAAGCATTTTCGAAACTATTTTACAGGTAACCAATAGTTTATGTTAATTCAGCATTACATCATGATTAGAATAGCATATTCTAATAAAGTAAATGGCGTAAATATTTGAATTACTGATTAAAATATTTAAGACTGGATATTTTATGGATATTTAACATGTATTTAACGAGTATTTAATCAAATAAATCTCTCGCTGGTAAATAGGGATATAATATTTTATAGTATTGTTACAATAAGTTACCTACTGATAGATTTTAACGTGATCTAACTTGTTTTGGCTACATAGGTATATGTATCGTATATATTATCTTACCAAGTACTTTCATTAGTATTAAAATGGTATCAAATAAGGCACCTAGGTGACGATAATTGTCGCAAGAAATCCTTACCAATTTATTATAAAAGTACAGTTGCGTAAGAAGATTAACCTGGTATAACGGAAAGACTATATTTTTTGAAGACGCCTTTCAATGATCGATTTAAAAAGCTACGTGAAAAATACAATCGCCGAAATGTTATAGCACAAATTGCGTAGGTTTGTTCCCTATTTCGCAGTCAGAGGCTATTAATACAATGACGCCCACGAAAATTCGAAAGGCGCATCGATTTTCCTCGTGAAGCTCAAAATGTATGACGTCATGCGCGCGGTAAACGCTCACCATCGGCGATGGTGCACGAACCTTACCAGCAGGAGTATGCCTAGATCAACAACTTCATTGTAGATTTTGCCGTTGTCGGTCGTGGCCGCGCGCAGTGTGTCTGAAATAAATTCAACCGTTATCTTTTATTCTGACAAGAGTTTGATAGATAATAAAAACACGCCGCTACATTAAAATAATTTTGCTCAGGAAGGCCGTGTTTGTTTTGTGCTGTCATAGGGACATCTTCGGCGATGGAGATCTACCATCTGTTGCTGTTGATTTTTTCCCTGGCCTTCGTGCGGGCCGAGGAAGAGGACGAAAAATACTCATTTCTGATGCCGAATGTCACTCCGAACAGGGTAAAAGTTTACATCTTTTGGATAACTTGCCATTGTTTTTTTTTTTGCAATATTTTTGTCGTTCTATAATAAAAACAGACACGGATATCGAACAAATTATTATAATTATTGTTTTCAAGTGTTACTTTGTTTACGTAGATACATGGGTACTATTATGATGTGTCGTTTTAGTATTTTATTTTTTTAGTTCATGCGTTTATTCGACACAATGTATGTGGTTATCTCATGTATTCTTTTCCATCCGTAACCTGTCAAATTCTCAGGTAGACGTAAATGCAACATCTGCCAAACCATAACATGTTTAATCGAGTATTTTGAATATAAATGGTATCATTGAATTATGTTTTTCACTAAAAACTAGCTTCATATGATATTTTTAATAACCACTAGAGTTCATTCATAAGGTAAGAGTTGGGATTGTATTTATTTGGCTATTTTTAGAGCAAGACTGCTTCCATACGGTTGGGTCACAGCCTGTAACTGGAAGTTGAATAATTGTTAATCTTCATTAATTAGATCGCTTATAATGTTTATAATAGTGTTATCAGTATTATAATACAATATAAATTGTGGTACACTAGGCGTAATGAAATGAACATTTTATCTCCGGCGAGATTCTTATATGAAAACGACTAGAATATCATATTTATGATGCATCCCTTCCAACCATCAGTATTAAAACATCTTTGCATTCTGATTCATCATAGTATCGATGAAATCTCGAAAACGTTATCTACCTATCCGATTTTGTAATGCTTGTTTGCAAAACTTGTTTATATATCATCTTCATTTTTCATACATTAACATGGCGACACCCTCATAATAATAATATAATATGTATCTGTTAAATTGCAGGTACATTGTATACTAAATTTACATATTTCTACATAAATTAAATGAAAGTATAATTTCGCGTAACACCAAGTACCCAACTCTAATTATTTTTACCTGAAGAGTGTACGGGAATAATATTTCACAGCGTTTTGGTAGTGTATCCAAAGTGAAAATATTGTAATACTATTCATCTTCGCTAATCAATTTCAATGTATGGTCCAAAATGCAGTAACGTTGTCATACACAAAAATATTTTGAGGCCCTCAAGTTCCCAGACTCCGCCATATTTTTTTTCATACACTAGTTACCCTGCTGGGGTTCGGCTTGGAATACATTGAATCCCTAAAATTAGAAACTAACCTGCTGGTTTATTTAGCTCAACCGAAGATTTTTTTAAAAATCTAACGAAATAGGCTTTTGAACGTCTAATAATACTTTCTTTGCGGTACGCTGCTGAATTAAAATAAAATAGCTAAAAACATTACATAGCAACCGCAACTGTGGCTCTCAAAATGTAATTTTCTTCGAAACTCTGCAAGGGATCTCACAAACAAATTGACATTTTCAAATAATGGAAAACTGTAATCCTCGAATTTACGCGAGATTATTTATATACCGCGTAAAAACACATACATACCACGAATGTTACGTTCCAAATATTTTAAATAAACAAAATCTTCGAGATATCTTCTACGCAAAAGTATTTAAAAGAATTAAAAGAAGATCACATACCTCTATTCATTGTTACATAATATTAAGTATTAATACATATTGTAGCTAATTTAATTTAGAATCGGGTAAGATTTCTATACCAGTCAAACAGCCGGCATGTATAATTTGATAAAAAAATGTCGAATGTTGTTTGTTTAGTCGTCCTATTTTTATTTTCTTATTATAAAGTTATATTGTATAATTTTGGCCTGCAAACCTCTGTGCTGAACCTCATTCGAAATTGGTATATATACATAAATACATATAGATATTTGAAAAAATATGTCTTTGCGAATCAAAGAAACATCATTTTTAAGATTCGGTGTTGTGAGAAAATCAGACGGGAGAAATTCTTCATCTGTTTCACATCTCAATAAATTTTCGGCGTTCATTTCAACAAGAACTTCGGTGTAAGGTGATTGCAAATTTGAAAAAGATGTTATTTGAGAGTACAATCACACTTATTTTTATTTTTTTTCGGATTTGCCTGTCGTAATGAATATCAATAAATTAATTATCAATGGAGCTATGAAATAATTTAAGACATCGACTGAGGGTGCTTGATGGAATTTCAATATCAAATTTGGATTATTGAGATTTTGTACACTTCCATGTATTTCCATTCGTGTGCTCGAATGCCTGAAGATGTCGATAGTGAATGTGTGTCGAATGTCGTTAGTGACAAAATACATGGAAGTTTACAAAATCTCAATAAGCCAAATTTGGAGCTATGAAAGTTTAAAGCGTTCGTATTAGATTCGGGAATCGATTATTGACATCTGAGCGTAGAGTGAAGTGGAATACGACAACGAGAGCATAAAGTACCGACTTGACTTTTATTTATGGGGATTACAGTGGATCCCCGATTTACCGTTCTTTACATTCATGGTTTTGTCGCATTAATCACTTTTTTCAGAGCCCCTCGAAAAACGACGGATCGGGGTTCCACTGTATTATATATACCTAAAAAAAGTCCTACCATTATTTTACCATCAACATATTTTGTTAACAATCAATTCAGGATTATCAGCAACTGACTTGATATCAGACCGTATCATATGGGGGAATTTCGGATGCCAAAAAATATCTACTGTTGATATTGTATATTTATCAACAATAAATAAAATTTATTTATTTATTGCAAGCTGTATTTGTTGTAGGTACATAGTTGTGTCGTATCGTTAGGATTAACACTTTATTCGATTGTAATAAAAATGTTACAATATTATACCTACCAGTGACGTGCGATGACTTTTTATGTTAGGCATGCTGCGATCTAGTTTTTGAAATTCAATTATATTCAGTGCTCTTTCATCAATAAACACATCATTAACTTATTTTGTATTTTCCTAAAGTATTTTTTTCAATTCATATTATTGCAAAAGCAGATAGTCTCTCCTCACTATTTCTATTGAATGTTTTTATTCGATTCATCGCAAATGCGCTGGATTGTAAAAAATAATTTTATTAAATCAAATGCTTCCACTTAAATATCTTTTCATTTTTAATAAAATATATTACAGACTTCAAACCGTATTCTGGTGATGAATAAATATAAATAAGTTCATCCTTATATATCATGAAGTCAAAATAGTTTTCATAATTGTATTGAAGTGATGAGAAATAAATATCTGGAAAAATCTTTGAAATTCGTTAAATTCATTCACGTTTATGAGTGCCATAAATTTTAAATTAACCACTGGCATCCAGGAAAATAGTTTCAAGAAATCTTATGTCATTCATCAAAATAAGAGAATAACAGTCTCACAATTCACTGCATGTTCTTTTTTTTAACTTTTCTGTTTTTTTTTACACTGACAGAATACGATAAAATACCTAACTATTCATTAAATATGTTTTTATTTAACTTTTTTCTGTACATGTCCTTGTGAAAGTTATCACAAATCTAATTAGCACTCTATTGCAAATTGCAAGCTATAAATTTAATCAAAGTGAGTATGTAGTTACGCAAATGAAAAACATATAATATTAAGTACATACTTGGATGCGATTGTAGATGTCTCAGAGAAGATGCATAATCACTAGCTGATAATGAATGACGCTTGGAAGTCCCCGATAATAATATTGATCTATACTTTTTCAAGATAATGTCTTTGTTTGAATGAATTAAAATTCTCTATTCGATATTCACAAATTAAAAAAAAAAAATATTTAAATTTCTTGTTCTATTTATTTCATGAATTCAACGGCATCTAGGCGGGTCTAGTAGTCAATTTTTACTTCACGGATGCTTAGCGTTGAATCACTGAATCTTGTTACTTTCATCTCTAGTTTTTTTAATGCCATAAATAATATGCTATAGGCAAAAGCTTCTTCACTTTATTATTATTAGCAAAACGACAGTTTATTTTGCATTACATTATATTAGAGGTCTGCACCGGCTGAAATTTTATAAAATTACCCGGTCCGGGCCCTACATCTTCATGCCCGGCCGGGGAAATTATTATTAAGGAAATTGTTACGGCTTAATATAAATGCCGATTATTACAAATTACGATCCATTTCAAAATAGTTGAAAGTTATTATCACTTAAAAATATAGTGGTCAGAGACTTCTGGAAAATCTCGTAAATACATGTATACCTAGTTATAAACTGTCTAAGGTTTGCGGTTTGGATAATTATTATAATGACGAATACAAGAACTATGAATGTATTTTTTTATTTCTATAATTGGTAACAATGTTGATACACGTATTCATATTATCATTGCGACGAATTTATGAAAATATACGTATGTTTTTACTTTTTACAATCCATATCATAAAATAATGCTTGCTTAAGATTCATATACTGCCTTGATATGGATGGTTTTAACGTTGACTTAATTATTATCACGTTTACGTTGGTTATTTTAAAAATATATGAAAACTTGCGTGAGGTAGGTATGTACTTTGTATATATTATTATCAATAAATTATATATGCATCCGGTACCTTCAAAATTATGTGAATCGGACCGGAAACGTCATAGACATTAACTGTTGTGCTATCCTCTTTTATAAGATAATAATAATATATTCACTATGGAATACCGAAAGAATAATTTTGTGATTGAAAAACCTATTTTGACGGGATCGATGTCTGTTTGTTTTATTATTATATTTAATGCTTATGCCTTAACTGGTTGCTGATGAGATACGGATGCTATGTTTAGTTAAGGATCTTGACAAGGTGTTAACTATTTTCATTTTTTTAAAACAACAGATATTTGGAATAATATGTTGTTTGCCTACTTGACAAATTGTTATTCGAAAAACTGAATGTGTGATTGTGAACCGAGTCTTATCAAGAAGATCTTCAGTAATATAATTTTCTTTTCAGTTATCTTTTGGTCGACCAATGATGCTGAAGAATCAATTTCATTCAAATATATTTTGGGGCTTAAAAATGATTTGAAAACCATAATATATGCTCCTCAAGAAGAAAATATCGGTAATTTAAAACTTTATGTCTTGCTCACTAGAGTGCATGAGGCCAAATCTTGAGGAATTTCCGTCGGATAGTGTTGTTACGCTGCGGAATACACCCTGTAAGAGTGTGAAGCCGTAGCGGGTGGTGGTGGGTACAACGTTGAATGCCCAGGGCATTTAAAATATGTATTATAGATTATCGCTTTTTATTCCTAGATTTACCTGCTACGAAAAGTATGAAAAATCTTCATGCCCTGTCTTCATGCAAAAATGAACACAAATTGTAGTTCCTTCTATTAATCATATTATCTGTATAGATCTATATCTGGGATATCAATTTCAGTGCAATAACTTCTCACAATATTGAACTACCGTATATTTTACTGTCGTATTTTACGTTCCTTTAATTTAAACTGCTTATTAATAGCTCTGCATAATTTTTTTCAAGCTCCATTGCTATCAGGAATATAATGTTAATTTTATTGTTTATGACTAATATAAAACAGCTATAAATAAATTCCATATGTACCCACTTCCTACTGAAATGATTAATGTGTAGAGTATTATGTCAATATGTACTGATGTTTCTACATAATATAAGTATTTAAATTTTATTGACAACAAGGTTGGATGAATTGTTTTTACAAACACACATAGTGGTAACTGTACCACTTTTAAAAGTGATTACTCACATTCATAGAAATTAAACACCCACTTTTGTATTTATTCCACAATTTTATCAAATGATCAAGACCGGTTTCGCTAATAGCGAGTATTTTCAAATGATTTGAAGAAATATTTCATTTCAAAAGCTCATAAATCCAAATATAATTGGTTATGTAAGTTGAAAAAATATAACTTAACTTCGCAACTATCTACTCAAAAACTTTGTGCTATAAATAAAACGTAAAATAAATATTTCGAAAAATGCTTGCCCGATTAAAATATTTTACATTCACGTGGTCCGTCCTGATCATTTGATAAAGTTGTGAAAATAATACATAACATGTAATACTTTTCTACCAAGAATTTATAGTTAGCACCAGAAAAGTACATGAATGGCGACAGTAGAATTATGTGACAATGCCATATCCCATTGTAGAACAATTGAAGGATTACAAAAAAACAATTATTACAGTTATAGACTGTGGGTATTGCACCCATCCGATCCTAAAAACGGGGCGTAGCGAGAGCGATTAGCTAACTACTAGCCGTATCCTTCTATCCCTAGTCTGTTTGACAAAGAGACGTTGAGAAACTGAGTAAAAAGCAGTTCTTGTAGAAAAACTTCTGTTGAGATCGGGAAAAACTTCGGGAGCGGACATGGTAAAAAACCTTGTTGGTTGCAAGTTATTGCCAGTGTCGATCGTGTTAAGTTTGATAATAATATGTATTTTTCTAATCGGATGCTATTGTTGATGTATATTTTAAATAATAGATCATTTTTAAAAAAAATCATAACTTTTGTTTTTATTTCTTTCAGGATGAGCTGTATCTGTGTACGCCAATTAAGGTTGATCCTGGAAAGGACTATTATATCGGTAAGATTAACTTAAAATCAATATTCCAATATAAGGTCTTGTGGAGTTCATTTATTTGAACTCAATTATAGTCTGCGTGAACTCCATGCAAACATTCAATATTTCTTATAACTAACAAGTATTCCATTTATAAGTTTGCTACCATATTTCACCAATTTAAATTAAATTAATTGAACATGCAACTTATCGTTCGGGGAAAAGCTTTAATGGAAAATTAAAGCATCTAGGGTTGGGTCATTGGTGGATGCTTCTTCTGTCTGCACAATGCATTTTTTGATACAACTGAACATTCTGTAAGATTTTCAGTTTTATTCAGATACATTATGACTTCAATCAGTATATATCTACTATATAGAACAAAATACATGTAGACATCTGTATGCTTCTATGTCTGTTGGTCACAAAAACTCCTCTCAAACGGCATACATTAGCAATGTGAAATTGTCACATGTCATTCTAGCTGCAATTGTTAGTTCAACTGTGATGTTTTCAACTCTCAACTTTTTACTTAAAACTGAAAACTCAATACTAATATATTCTGCAAGTGACGGTTGAGATAGTAACGCAAACGTAGATATTTGTGTTAAATATTGAGTTTCATGTTTCTGATTTGGTAGAAAGTGAGTGGTAAATTCGTACAACTTGGTGTGCATCTGGAATTGTCATCTAGAATTAGTGTATGACT
Source organism: Himalopsyche phryganea (assembly GCA_022494535.1). Classification (NCBI taxonomy): domain Eukaryota; kingdom Metazoa; phylum Arthropoda; class Insecta; order Trichoptera; family Rhyacophilidae; genus Himalopsyche; species Himalopsyche phryganea. The sequence continues at coordinate 12,013,891 of JAGVSL010000003.1, forward strand.
CTGATTGTATGTTTATTTTGTGGCGCTGCAGGAGTCATTATTAAATGCAAATCAACAAGCTGTCTCAGGAATTTCTGCGGCACCATAACAAGAGTGCAGGTGGCAAAATCGTAATCTTTTATTTTGGCTGGTTTCATTGAACAATTAATTAGTGGACTATATGTTGTGGGTGTAACAAAAGAGGCACGGTTGACGGTGATATTTTCAAATTTCAACATATTAGCTAATCAACATCTAAATTTAATAACCTAATATAAGCGTTTTCTATCTTGGGTGAAACCTGGTAAAAAATACTAGTATTGTGATAAAATGTTGGTTAGTGTTACTTCTGATCTTGTATGTATTAAATATAGGTTCATGTTGAAATGTAGCAAAACATGACCCGCTTAATGTGTGTAGAGAAAACCTAATTTATTATACAACAAAATTTCAAATTTGGATTATTGAGATTTTGTACACTTCAATGTATTTTGTCACTAACGACCCGGGTTTCGCCTTTCGGCATCTTCAGGCATTCGAGCACAAGAATGGACTCGAACTGACTGAACGGTCAGCTCGAGTCCATTTGTGTGCTCGAATGCCTGAAGATGCCGAAAGGCGAAACCCGGGTCGTTAGTGACAAAATACATGGAAGTGTACAAAATCTCAATAATCCAAATTTGATATTGAAATTCCATCAAGCACCCTCAGTCGATGTCTTAAATTATAACAAAATTTCAGTTTTGGCAAGGACTCTATCGTCTGTATTAATCTGTTATATGGAGGTTTTACTTTAATAATTAATATTGAAACAATGACAGATTCAGCAGCATTGCTATTTGTTACATCTCTACTATATAGCACAAAATACACGTAGAAATCTATATATCTGTATGTCTGTCGGTCACAAGAACTTCTCAAAATCGGTACAGTAGCGATGTGAAATTTTAAAATGTCATTCTGGCTGCCATTTCTAGGTCGACTGTGATATTTTCAACTTGCAATTATCAAATTTATTAAACTGAATATGCTTTGACGTTTCAATGAAAAGCAATAGAAAAATTGTTGCTTAGCAGCCGCTCCATGCTAAAATAATCCGTCATATCGTCATAACAACTCAATCTGTGTTGAAATTGCTTAGCTGCTATAAATATGATATAACATAAATGTCACAAATAAATACGTTTCATGCAAATCGTAAAATTTGTAAAAAATCAAAAGATTGAGTGGAAAATTATCCACCATTCTTAATTCGAAAACTTAAAACATTGAAATCCTCATTTCGTTGGTTTTACTAGAAGTATGCTCAAAAGAAAGAGAAAAGTGTTAAATGAATTAATTGTAAGTGACCCCTATCTTGGGCTATGCCAGCATGTAATAGAATTCCAGAACGAAACTGTATTTTTGTAATGCTGTTGACATTACATCACATGTTTTTATTGTTATTTTAATTGATGTCAATAGTTGGATTCGAACCGAACGCAACAATGCACACAGCTCATCACATGCTTCTCTACGGATGTTTAAAGCCAGGATCAGATAAACCTGTTTGGTGAGTTTTTATTTCAGTGTTTTTCAAATTAATAATATAATATTAATAGTAATAGCCCGCTACATTGTAAACATAACAAGCATCAGTAATTTCCTCATTTTTATACTATTGAGAAAAAGAAGTAAATTTTATTTGAAAACAACTATGTTCTTTAATGTATTCCTACTTATTACGGAAAAAAAATTTAAAAATGACCTTGAATAGCATACAAAGGCCACTCGAATTCTTGAGCAGTTTAATTTTTTAACTCTCTATATAACAAATAATATTGAATTTGAATATTTGTGTCGCTACTTTTCAAAAGCAGCCATATCCAAAATGGATGAACTCGAGAAAAACCACTTTTTTGTTTCTTCGTGTACACAGTCACAATGTTGGAAAATTACAGAAATACTGATTTACTTGGTATTTAATAGCATTTGGGCCATTTTTTAAATACAGAAATATTAAAGCAAGTAAGTCGATACCAATTGACAAAATTGAAAACATGGATATGGCTGATTTTTAAAAGTAGTGACACATTTTATGAAAAATTGAAAGATTTATTGAGAGGTTAATGGTACAAAATAATACATTTTTTTCCTATTATGTCCGCTCCCAATAGTGGAGCATATGTCCACCTAATGGAAGTATCTCAACAGAAGTTTTTCTACAAGAACTGCTTGCTACTCAGTTACTCAACCTCTCTTTTTGGAAAAAAAAGTTTTATTTAATTTTTAAAATTGCTATATATATAATAATTATAATACGTAGTAAATTTTCTAAAAAAGTGTATTTTATGATTTTTTTTTGCATTAGTATTGGAAACCGCAGTCTTTAAGTACTCAAAATTATACCCATTACAACATGCTACGAATTTTAACCATTCTTGCAGTATGTTTTCCATAGTGTCAAAGTGTACTTGTATGGCAAGTTGCTTTGTCAAATATGTACGAGGAGAATTCTTCAAGCCTTGATTGAATGCCCTTTAATGTGCAGGAAGAAGAAGAAAATATCTACGAGCTTCTACAGGTTGCAGTCTATTGGTTCGCCGTAAATTATTTTGAATCATCTATGTACATATGTTGAAATTTGCTTGAGATGAAACTATGTTTATAAATGGATAATAATCATAAAATGGCTGATATTTAATTTCAGGAATTGTGGAGAGATGCAAAAAAGTGATAAATCAAGCGTATACAGTACTACCGCCAGTCCTTGTGGTGCGGGGTCACAGGTATGAAGAAGTATTAATAGTTGAATATTCAATACATCCTTAGATTTCTATAGATGCTGAAAAATATTGTCGACACCAACAAAATATGAGATAATTGTTTCTGAGCACAAAATATTTTACTGGAGTGTTTTAAGATTTTATGGTGAAATGTATATTGTGGGGAGAGTGAGTTCAAAAAATATAATGTCGAGGAGTATACTATTACTTATTACACAACAAATGTAATAATAGCAGTGCTGTATTTTGCTAAAATTATTACTGAGATTTTTCTGAAATACGCATAAAAATTTATGTTTATTTAAAAAAAAATGAATAACAGAATAATTTCAGACATTTGAACAAATACAACTTTATTTGACACATATCTGTTTAATAAATCAACTTCATGGTGAATAGTATAATGTATTTAGAATCATATCCATACTGACAGAACTAAATAAGGAAATTTCAAAAATTAGGGATTGTCCCACTTCGTTCGAAAAATATATAATAAAAATGAATTAAACGATTTGTGAATCCTCATAAATTATAATTTATATTTCATAATACGATGTGCAGTATATAAAATATATTTTGTAACCCTCTCACTTCCACAATACTCTTGGGATTTTTCATATATTCGTACCGAAATTGTCTAGTAGTAAAAAAGTTAAGGAGCTGAGTGTGAGTAGAATCTAAAAATTTTTTTTTGTTTAGATCATCTACGCGTGGGCAAGAGATGCACCGATGCTGAAATTACCTGAAGGTGTCGGCTTTAGAGTTGGAGGGGATTCTCCGATTCAATATTTGGTGCTGCAAGTCCACTACATGAATAAATTTCCAGGTAAATAGTTTCGACATTATTTTATGACATGTATATTTTTTAGAAACACGTTTTAAATGTATGGTGTTGATGTCAATTATACTATCAGTAAAATAATATGTAGCACCTGTTTAAACAATACTCTAGACGGTATTTTTTATTTGAAGCACATTTTATTGAGATATTGTTTCAATTATGCTAATATTGTTCTAACAGTATGTCCTTCTAAATCTTTTTAAGTCCATATTCCTTATAAAGCCATATCATCGTCATACAAGAAATGTGCATTTTTCAGAAAAATTAATAATTATTTGACGTCTTAAAAACCTTAAGAAACAATTTCTAATCTAACAAACACAAATGACAAAAAAATGCATCACAAATTTTAATGCAATTTGAGTGGTTTTTGGAGTTACGAATATTCAAACAGTTAACGTGAATATTTGACTAGTTAACACTTGGTCACTTTCTCCTATATGACTACGATATGCTTATCACACAACTATGGAAACACATACACAGAGTACAATTTGCAACCAATCAGTTATGAGAAAATTTTACAATACAGACTTGGCCATGAGAAGAGAATATTTTAAAGTTTATGCTCTGGCTCATTTAGTGTAAAATTCAATCTAGATAATAAGTTATTAACCACAGAATTTAACTCCTTTAAAATGGAACAAAATCAGTGTTGATTATTCAAATCATTGCCCTGGTAAATGATTTAAATATTGATTGCTTATTTACTTGTTTGAATAAAAGCAGTTTATCTAAAAAAATGAACATGTGTTGGCTCGAATGAAGATTGTATTAATAATTTAAAAATATGATTGCGAATTGAATTTAATGCCTTTCTATGAACAAACAAATTATTCTTTAGTAACAGATGTTTTTGTTCGCATATCAAACATTTTTTTGTTAAATGATTACCCATTTTTCAAATCTTAATAATTTTTCAGTTGCCAGTTCAAAACAACAAACTTTAATTGGTGTTTGCGTTGGCAACATTTTTACAAATTTCATAAAAATGAAAGTCCTTCTAATAATTCTAAGAAGCAGTATAGTTTAGTCAAAGACATTTAGTTTTAAAGGGAAATTAACTATTTGACAAATAGAGACAAGCTAGTATTTATTGGTTTCAAAAATATTTCAAAAAATAACAACTGAGTGAGCGAAAGCTCAACAGCATCATATAACTGATATTATAAAATTTATTTATAAACGTTTGTTTTTGTTAAAAAGTTCTCCATTTTAAATTACAGAAGGACAAACCGATGATTCTGGAGTGTTTCTTCACTATACAGAAAAACCGTGAGTACATCTCTCCATTTGCACAAACAATATAATGCAGTCAAGTCAAATATTATCTTCAGTCAAACACATTTAATCAAATATTCATTTCGTAGTAAAATACTGCTTTTGTCAACATATCAACTGGAGTTACAACTGGTGCATTTTGATTTATTCAAATTTAATGTAAATATAGTTATTAACTCAGTATTCTTTATTTTAAACATGGTGCTTTAGAATTTACATTTTTCCCACACATTTGTATTATCATTACAATATCAAACGATTGAGAAAAGTTATTAATTTGGTTTGTATTTTATATTACAAGTTCAATTAGTTTTGTTGAAAAAATTACAATGTGAAGACAAATAAAAATTGGCTCTAAATATCAGGCATCTCTACATTTCTTTAAAATTTTAAAAATCTATATCTATATGACTATTTTTATGATTTTAAATCACCAGAGTTTTATTCTGGTATTCCGGCCTATCAGGCTTATTTGAAGGCTTTGATTTTTTTAATAAGAGTTAAATCTATTGACGAACATTGAAATTATATGCAGCTTCCTATTGGGATTAAGGCATAATTGGTATGTTGTACATTAGGTATTCGTTTATTGCGATTGTCATCTGATGACTTTTCATTATGTTAAGAACACAATTCTATTCAATGGTTGAATTCAAATGTCAAAAGTAATCTTCTATTATCCTATAAAGCTGAAAAAGTGGTACTGACATAATATTAGGCGTCAACTTGTATTCAGGCAAATATGGTAATACATCATACTATTGTAGTAGTGGTATCAAAAACACAACTGAAAAGAATGTGGATAGCTATGACTTAGTTCATAATTTAACATATTTCTCTTATTTAAGTTGTAGTAATTAATGCATGTGATTTTTTTCTTTCTATTAGTCTCAGCAAGCTCGCTGGAGTGATCTTGCTTGGAACAGGAGGCGGAATACCTCCGATGAAGATTGAGCATCTGGAGACATCTTGTACTATCCGTGAAAATAAAGTCATCCATCCTTTTGCGTATAGGACTCACACACATAGTTTAGGTATACATCACTGTTTAAAGTACATTCAATTGCTTTATCAAAAATATAACTCATACATAAATGTAGTTTGTATAGTAGTAATTGCTTAGGACAGTGCTTCGCAACCAGTGTGTCGCGACGCAGTGCATCCACAATGAGCGAAAATCAAGTATTTTTATATTGTAAAAAAATTAAAGTCATTGGCTTGCTAAGATTTCCTTTTTAGTTATTCTCGTTGAAAGTAATATTGTGTTATTTTGATATTTAATGTAAAAATTGAATATGTGGTTACACGGACAGTGCAACTGCAATAATGGGGTTTGTCTCATATGTAAAACAAAAAATCCTTCGGTAGAAATTATTCATTGCTGCATATATTGGGAAGCGCTACTGCGATGAACAAATGTTTCAAAATAATGCACATTATCAAATAAAAAGCCTTAAAAAATATATAAGCTACCATTTCAAATTCATCAAATAAAAAAAAATTAATAAATTGTAATGTTTTTGTTCATGAAATTCACATATTTTGGCTTGTGGTGTGCTGCGAAATATTAACGAGTGCTTAGGTGTGCACTGGGTGAGAAAAGGTTGCGAAACACTGGTTTAGTACAAGCAAATGAAATTTACACACATTTTTAAGTGAATGTATTATCTGCAATAAAACAGGAATGAGTTGATGCTCCTGCATCAATCATTTAACCTTTTTTTGCTTTATGATACTATGTAATAAAATTGTAAAATTTTTGACTAGTCAACTTTATACTTTTGTATGGCAATACTAGTTTTACTTGCTAAACTTCAAAGATGATGTAAAATGTATTCAGTCTTTGACCGGTTGATTGAAAGGGATTTTTCTTTGTATTTAATTTTAGTTCAATTATGAATTACACCAGAAACAGTGATTTATTATTATTAGTGTTTGTAATGTAGAGAATTGAGTTTTTTCCACTTTGTTTTAGCACATCACTTTTGATGTGTAATTTAATGATACTACATTGTTGTTGCTAATTTAAAATTGCAGGTAAATTAGTTTCGGGCTACAGAGTTCGGATAGATGAAACAGGAGAAGATAAATGGTCGCTGTTAGGTAAAAGGGATCCTATGACACCTCAAATGTTCTATCCGGTGGAAGACACCAGTCCGATATATTCTGGAGACAAGCTGGCTGCGAGATGTACCATGGAGAGTCATCGTACCACATGGACTATGATCGGGTAACTTTATAGAGCTACTTTTCAAAATTCACGGCCCACCAATGAAATTTCAATAAAAATCTGTTCATTTGATTTGCATGAAATGCACTTTTATTTTCTTTGCAACCGTGTCCGCTCCCAATGTAGAGTATATGGACTCTTAATGGAGCTAATCTCAACAGTGTTTCGGAGAGGTAATGATAGATAGATATTGCTAGAGCACGATCAGTTGTCTATAAATTGATTTTATCAATTCGATCAATTTATGAAATAGTCAGTACTTGGATTTGAACCTGTGAATACTTAAACCGAAGGCAATGATTTTGAAAATATGCAAAAAGGGAAAAATGAAAATGACACAGTACATGATATATTTATTATGAAAATTATAGTAAAAAATACTTTACTAAATGGAGAGAATTCTCTTATAATCCCTTAAAAGAATTCCCATGTGTGAATTCCTGTGTTCAATTTTGTGTGAAATTTATTAATCACTTACTGGTCATAATGGCCCAATGGCAAATGTTGAAGCAGCGATAGATATTACGATTTCTGATACAGTAAAACACTAAATTTAACGCAGTTGTTTGTATTATTAGAAATGATCTCTAAAGCATTATTTGGAAAAATGTTATGAGAATTCAATTGTTTTTGTAACTTGCAAGAGTCGTTGAATAAAACCAATTGATTGAGGGTGATTATTCTTTTAGGGCAACCAATAATGATGAAATGTGCAATTTTTACCTCATGTACTGGGTGGAGAATACTCAGCCGCTGGAGCAGAAGTATTGTTTCAGCGTAGGACCTCCGGCGTATTATTGGAGCCTCTCGGAATCCAGCTTACGTCACATACCGGATTACGAAGCTAGCAACATGTGAGTAAACTGGCTGGTCCACGAGCAGATTAAAGTTTCTACCAACAGGAAAGATAATAGTTCAGTAACATGCAATTCCCTAGTTTTCTTTCAACTAAACATTCCAATGTAGGTAACTAAATTAGAAAAATAATATTCTTTATTACTAGTACTATTGTTTTGATCAAATATTTTATAGCTTTGATTGCAGACTTGTAGCTAATTAAAATAAAATGATGCCAACACGTGGAATCAAAAATATGGTAGTATCATATAAAATTATCTATTGATCTGAGACATTGAAGCATCAAATGGCCATATACTGTGAACATTCATAATATTGACATATCACATTTATTACTATTAATATACATTTTGCAACAATCAGAATCAAACGAGATTTAAGGAAAAACAAAGCTATGAAAATATTCAGAAACAATAGTTTATTGATATCATTTTAATATCAAACATAATTACTTTCCAAAATATAAAATTGAGGCATTTCATAGGTGTAAGAGAATGAAATTGAGATAAAAATAAAATCGAAAGTATTGAATACTTTTAACAAAAAATATAGAGTCCACTATAATATTGATTTTTAAAACTTCTTTGTTTTCTGTGTATTATCAAAACTTGAAAATTTATAAACTAAATTATTACTAAAAAAATGATGTTGCTGAGCGTGTGGCCGGATTGATTCACTATAAGTTGAAAAATATATATTCTACTTTTAGATATTTTTTTAATTAGGTTCATATTGAATTGAAAATCTTCAGTGTTTTTGAACCAGTGACTGTTTTTATTGAAAATACTATTTCAACTTTAATATAGTAACTATGTAATGTTGTGATATGTTTGATTATTCTTTTCATAACTTACTGTCACTACAAGTGAATCTTACTTCCCAGTTTTTCTAGTCATTTGGTTTAAATAGTCAATTAATATAGGCTATAAATATTGTTTATTGAATAATAAATAATGTTTTTTTTCATTTATCACTATATATAATGGTTTTCTATTACTGCTGTACTCTTGTGAGCATTTCCGTTTCTCTTGAATACGCTTGTACTCATTTGAATCATTTGAATGTCATGAGTTCCAATTGATTGTTCATTTTTATGCTTTTGTATTGAATATGTTATTTTTATAAAATAGATCAACTATTTCATATATCGCCCAAAAAGCATAAGGGCGCTTGAGAATAACGCATTTTAAGTGTTTCTAGAATGGCTAGAGGTGACTTATTACTCAAATATTAAAATGCAATTTTTTTAGCCACAACCTATGATTTGGTAAGCACTGACGTAAAGAATATTTTTATTCACACAAAACTGCATTCATAAATCCAAACTGCCAAAATATCACAAGTGCCCTTTTATTTTTGGGGCGAGGATATATAATGATAATTATTTTAGTTTTATTTTAAATAGCCTTTATTTTTAAAATTGATAAAAATGTATATTTACAGTAGGGATGGGAAACGTAACGTAACGATACCCGACAACGTTATAATAATGATTCAATTGGCACTATTTTCCAATATTGTAACGGTATTATTATAACCATCTATAACTTTATAATAACCAATACCGTTTCTGAAATGTTATTTATTTCCTTATTATCCTTTAATTTTTATATTAATTTTGTGTTTGACAAATATATTCGACAATCGTTTGACAATGGTGCGGTTTTGTCTTTGTGCTAATGACTCACAATTCTCGAGAAGTTGTAAAAATTATACTTGACACTAGGAAAATATAATGTTATAGAATAACGTAACAATTCGAAACGTTATCCCACCTCTGTTGAGAAAAATGACTAAAAATTATAGCGTTATTACCGTAACGATTAAAAAAATATTGCGCTTTATAAATAAAGTTATATAAGGGAAAAAATATTGGATGACATTAAAGAATAACATAACAATACGAAACGTTATCACATCCATGATTTACAGACATGAAAGTATTTATTTTTATTGAATATTTCAAATGAAATTTTTAATAGCCTTCTTTCCTGGAAAGAATTATATAACAGATTAATATATTAAATTAAAAATATATTTATAAATTTAATATTGTTTACTATTATTCCTCAGCGGTAACAAATGCGATATATTTATTTAACCATTTTTGACACATTCCAAAAATTTTATTTACAAAACAGGTCTGGTTTCCTTCCGCTAATGAGTTTTTAGAAATATGTCTGTAACATAGTTTTTCAGTGTATTAAAAGATTATATGAAAGTCATGTCATCCTAGAATGCCGTCGACAGAATATCATCAATGTTCAGATTTTGACGGGCCCAAACTGGCTGGCTAAGGCAATACCTTAATATTTTTGATGAAATTGCACAAGATACAATTTATATTTATCTATCATAAATCAGAATTCACTGTGGGTTTGATGTGGTGTGGAAGACATTATTTATTATAGTGTATCATATTTTATTATAGTTTTTTTTTACCAATGTTTCAAGGAAAATAGTTTTTTAACCAAGCTCTTTTATTGTGTCGAAAAATATCTAGGTTATTAATTATTTGCTAAAAAACATTGTTTTTTATATATTAAATAACATAATAAATATCCTTGACAGAGCTTATGCCAGTGAGATAAAATTATTCTGAAAGCATTATTCATTTGTATACTAACTTTATTTAATATGCTGTGCTGTTTTATACTATTTATAGGCTCTAAGACACAACTAAATATTGGGCGCCAGATATACCAGTCACATGGATATCGGACATGATGTCATGGTTGAGATGAAAACTTAAGTCAGATGTAATACATTTAAACCATTTAGATGCAGCTAGGTGTTAGTATTGGGGTACCCGACAGGCTACGATTTCTTTAGTGATATATTTAAATATCAAACGAAGCTCTTATTTTAATCGCCATAATTTTAACATTGTCTGCAATCTCTTACATTTTAAAATTTATTCACCATTCCACCAGATGAAACACTCGTGTTAAATATTTGCCATGACACTTTAATTATGTAAGTCTGGCCTTGCATGCTCAGAAATATAGTGTGTTAATGTGCTTGTGGCACTTAAATGGTTAAAGAAGAATATGAACCAGGATTTCAACCACATTTAAATCTATAAAGAATCCAAAATTACTATTAACTTATAGTATGCAAATATATTCCGTGAAAATATGAGATTGTTTTCATAGCCGTTGGATATAATATCTTATGGACTTTGAAGTTTGTCCAATGTTTGAAAACCTATACCTTTTTCATTTTGTGTGTTTGTACAAAACTCTTTTTAAGTAATAGTATAATTTATAAAAGTAAGTTTGTTTTTTCATCGGTAGAGTTTGAAATAAGATACATTTTGGTATAACTAACTCAATATGTCATTTTTTCAATGTAGTGTTTTCTTCTAGAACAGCGACTATATGTTCAACATAAATTTCAAAGAATAATTTACAAAACATATTTGGATAGATTTTAACTTATGTCAATATTACCAGATTAATTATTAATATATCTCAGTTTGACCGACTATTTCAGATTTTTTTATCATTGAAAATGTTCAATATTGTTTATATAAGGTATGGGTAAAAGTTTGATTCTCTGTTTCTCTGCTGAACTTTCCTTGACTGAAAGCTGGGCCCTGGGTCTAAAGTGAATCGGTCTATGTGAATAAAACAGCGCTGAATATGCATCTTAAAAAACTATAAGTAATTAATAACCTCAGTATTATTGTCATATGAATTATTAAAGGATATTTAATTTACTTGTTTGCATGTATTCATATAAATCTTTTACTTTTCAACTAAATAATATATTATATAAATTGAAATATGATTATTTCACTGAAGAAGTAAAATAAAGATTTATTATATTTATTGTATCAATAGTATAATTATTATGACTTACATTTTTACATAATATAATATCTATAAAAAATTCTATACCTATTTATCTTTAATAAACTTTGTAGGAAAAGTATTCCAAATCTAATATACTGATCTTTGAAAAAATCTCGTAATGTTTAAATTAAATTATATAATTATTATGATAAAAAATGGCAGCTATATGAGTTTGGGATGAAGTGGGGCCAAAAATGTGTAAAAAAAAACAATCAGGCATTTTTAATAATCATATCAACTGAAATATAATATACAAATATTTACAAATTTTCAAATGTGTCAACAGTTTTCATTAGAAATAATCATTCCCAAAGTTTGGCCATAAAACGATGCTTCTCCGTACGAGAAATCTTAATTTAACACAAATATACTGCAGCATGTGTTGAAACTTTATTTCAAAAAATCTTTCTCTAATACTGTTTTTTTAGAAACAAATAAAATATATTTTATTTTTATCCTGTATAAAAAAATAAATGAATATATTATAAACATATGTAATATAAAATAATATCTGTAATAAAAATATACTATATTTAAATAATTTATTTTAACAAATAAATGTCATTTATGTAAAAAACTGTTTGTTGTTTTATTACGTTTGTTTACTGAGTACCAATTTCTTTGAAAGAAAATTGTCCTACAAGTTGAGTACTTGTTCCCCTCAGAAGTGTTTCGCCATATGAAATGTGTTACAATACATATATCTGTCTGTCTGTCTGTTTACTTGTAACACATCACACAACACAGTCTCTCTGTCAGCAAATGTGCATACAGTATAGCAAAAGAATGTGTACAACCAGAGCCCCCCCATTCAATTATGAAAATGCTGACAAGTTGAAATATTTTTCTATTTTTATTAAAATATTCACATTCCATATGAAAAAGTATCTCAAATGATTTTGAAAAAAAATCTTAATACATATTTTTAGGATAAATATCATCATTCTATCAGACCCCCTCCCCTCTAGAGCAAGACGTCATATATGGACGCCCCCAATGCAATGATTGCAATCGACAAAGTATTATTACCTTCTATTGTCTACATATGATTACTGGAATTTTATAGAATCACGGGCATTTTGGAGCAGTGCCGTAATTCACACAAGAACTACTTTGTAATGTTTCCAGTCCGACCAACCCAAAGTGAATATATATTTTATTTATTTATATAATAGATACAAATTTTTTATTTATATGATTATAATATATAATAAAATTCCAGTAATCATATTATGATTACTGGAATTGTATAGAATCGAAAGGAATTTTGGAACAGTGGGACCAATAATTTAAATATATTTTAGTATAAATATATATCATGACGTAGATAATTGCAATTGGTTGGATACGATTTGTTGTTATTTGTCAATGATTAATTTAATTAGATGATTTGTATCAATTTGTGAGCATGGTAAAAAATTTACATTATGTAATAAGCTTTCATAATTATAATATTCAGATTAGATTCTTATTGGGTGATTTTATAAATTTAAATTATTGTCATTCAGGACTTGTTAAAAAAGTCGTATAAGGGTCACAATATAGTGTAGAACTAATTTTAGAATATAGATCGCAATTGGTATTAAATTGTTGATTTATGCAACATTTAAAATAAACAAATTTTACCGCGCTTCAAACATGTCAGTTGGATTCTAGTTAGAACTTACTAGTATCGATCACAGATGGTGGCACCTACACGTTTATGTCGCCGCAGAACAGATGTTGCGTTGATAAAGCACACATCTTTGCCTGTACTGTGGAATTGGTTGATAAAACTGTCACTTATTTGGCAAATACATATTTAATTCGTATGTAAACAGTGTGTTTATGTCGTGCTTATAATCATTAAAATCGTGGTTCTAGATTAAACAAGATGTTTATCTGTGCTAGCAAAGTGTTTACAATCAGTCGCTTACAAGTGTCAACATGAATTAAATTTCCAAATTAAAATAATTGCTCGCCAATTTTAAGATCAGTTCGCTCCTTATTCTACCAGAAGAATTTCAAATGGACAGATCGACTAAAGGTAATACTAATAATTCACTGTCATTTGCTTTTAATTGTTCGCAATATTGCGCATATCTGCAAAACAAGATGCGAGGGGGATAAGGAGGGACTCCTGGGAAGGATGCATATTTGCATACTTGTTGCTTGGCAAGCCTGGAATTCAAGGTCACAGGAGCCCGCGGCAAACGTACGAACGCCAAGACTGCCTAATTAGTGATGTCATGATGACATCACTCACGAATAGTGGTTATGTTATGCTTTGATCTGTAGTTTCGGTATGTCTACACTATTTATCTCTCGATAGCGTGTAGCTGATACAAGTGTTTTGACTTGATAACCGACTTCTGTAAATTTGTCTGATTATGCGCCGCGCGCTACACATGCTCAGTGCGCACCACTTCCACTGTCTTGTGACGTCATGGCGCCATGCTTCAATGATAATGAAAACGTTTAAAAAATTACCGCCTTGTTTTCATTTCACGACGCTGACAGCAACCTACTGCCAAATTGAATATCAATTAAAGGTTTTCTCGATTCTTTCCAGTATAACTTACGCAGCCATATGATGGTCTTGCTTGTTTATTTATTCGATTCTAAATTAATTACATACAGTACATTTGGGTACTAACGCGAATGCAATTTGCATTTGTTCCAAAATATCGGGTTGCTGACAACATCTCCTGATCAATCCTCTCTATCTATAAAAGAAGACATCATTTGTTTGATATAAGTGTTTCTTAGTGAAATAATGAAATTCCAACATAATTAAGTTATAAAGGACAATTTCACGTCATATTGGCGGTTAATTGGACCTAATATTTATAGGTATGCACTTACAAAATGGAAAATTTCTCAAAACTTTATAGGTATTTAAATCTAAATACGTATTTACTTACCAAGAGTTTTAAATGATGCGTAATTATCCAGTGGAGGTCTGCACGGGCTGAAATTTGGTATAATTATCCGGTCGGGGCCCAAGGCGTAATATAAAGAACCTATCCTGAACTTCACTTTTTTCTAAACCGAAAATGAATTTTCTACCCGAAACTCTATCTTTCCAGATAAAACATCATTGCATCCCGTACAGCTTGACTGTTCTTATGTTGATCGTATCCCGTTACACAGAACAGTGTCACGTGCATCGCAACGATTACTAGGAGTATGTTAGAAGCATTTTAAAAAAACTGTTGAACATCTTTTTTTACATTCCAAAAGCAATAAACTTGTAATTTTTGGAATGTATATTTAAATAAAATAAAAATATGCGCCAACATTTGTTGGCTGTGCACAAAACTTGCTTGCTTGGAAAAAAGAACAATTAATAATTTAAATCTTGCCGACAGGGGGTCGCAACGCACACAGAATACACGTGATCTAAAAGTTGAATTCAATTAATCACCACAGAATCGAAAGTGAAAAACTAATGAATAGAGACTGAATATTGTGATTCGTGTATAATGCAGTTTCATTTAAATTTTCGAAAAAAAAATTTGGGAACACTTATTGGCTGAAGGACCACATGAGGATTCAAAATGAACGGCGAGTCGCTAGGAACACACTTTTATTAGATACATATTATTTATTGATTAGACATGTGAAACAAATTCTTTTGTAAAGAGCTCCGAAGTAAGCCTACACATTTTTCTAAGAATAAGTTTTCTACGATGACCGGGACTACATCTCAATAGTGGCATAGCTCATAGCGCCCTAACCATGGCTCGGTTCGTATAGAGCCAAGCTTGCTCCCGTGCAGAACTCTATTAATTATCCAGTAACAATCCAGTTTACCTGCAGTGACGTCCACATTTAAATACTTATTTACCTATCTCATTGGAGTTATGTTTTTACTTATTTATATAATGTATGTGGAAAAAATACGAATATATTTAATAGGTAAAACAAGCAGTCGGGCGTAGGTAAAGCAATATTATTACTGAAAGCCTAAAACATTTTGGACACAAAAATGTTTATGTTGGTTACTCTGATGTTGATTCGTAATATTAGGTATATTTGCAATGGCGGCTACCTGCCTAATCGGTATACACTACGTAACTGTAAACATTGTCTTAAAAAATATGCAAATAAGTAAACATAACGATGCATGTGAGTAGGTATTTATCGAATAATCGAGATAAACATTTTTTTTAAAGCTGCCTGAACTCGCTTCTTGTCAAACTTTTAACTAAAGAAAATAATAATATATTATCTTTATTTTAGACATGTCAAATCTAAAGTTAATTTCAATGACAAATTATATTGTAACTATGTAAGCGCGAACATTGATTCGTCAAATTTATTTTAAACCATTAAAAATACCGTGAAAAAGGTGCCGGAACGCCTTTCCACCGAGTTACATGGCAAAAAAGCCTGCATATACTTCTGTAGTTAGTAGCAATTCAACACGAGGAACACCAATACGTGCCATGCCATCTTGTTTTCACATTATAATTGTTATGGTATTTTCTTACTGTAGTAATCGGAAACATGTTTAATCATTATAAAATTACATTAAATCGATATTTAGAAGAATACACGATGATGAAACGGTATAATAGTTATTAAAACTTTGGTGCAATCCAATCTACATTGTAAATGGTTTGGCCAGACTTGAAAAATTACGTTGGCGATTCTTATTGCACTCGCGTGTGTCATTAGGTATTTGTATATGACAATGTGGTGCCACCACTGCCACCCCAGAAAACATCCGTCTTAAAATAAGGAATAAAAAAGATTTCCAGAGAGGATTACTAACTGTCAATACGGTAAATATCGAGGTTATCATGACAGTAGGCATTATGTCATAAAAACAAGTTCTGAGATAATCGCATTCAAAGCATTATCTTTTTTAAAAGTACTCTCTCCTAAGTGCCTACAATTGTTTGTTTTTTTAAAAGTTTTTTTTGCATTTTATGAAGAATAATCTTTTTGGCATACAAATCATGAGATTTGGTATCGATAAGTTATGGTTATATCATGCTTTTTGTCAGAATAAAAAAAAATATGGCTTAATAGTGTTTTTTTCAAAGCAAATCCTTTTTTAAACATTTTTGTAAGATATGACAACGACAATATATTGAAAAATGTTTCCATATCAGACGCCAATGGATTCCGCACTTTCTGTTTCATTATTTTTATTTGCAAAACTGTATCTCGGGAACTGCATTCCTGTTATTTTTGAAACTAGACACAGACGACACCAATATTAAAAATTGGAATATAATAATAGTTGATGCTTGAAAACATGTTTGCTGCCGCTACCATATCATTTACTAAATCGATTTGAAATTTTACACAGATGAGTTTTTGTTTAAGGTTATCCGTTTTTAAATATTAAAAAATGTATATTATAAAAATGCTACTTCTGGAGGTGTTTATATTTGGGTGCAATATCCACGTACTAGAACCCCATTCATTATATAATTTCTTTATCCGAAAAATGAGAGGTTGAGTCACTGAATTATAACGAATTCTTGTTGTTGTTGAGATGCTCCATTAGAAGTCAACATGCTATATATTGGAAGCGGGCATGGTTGAAAAAAATTTCGATGATATTATACCCGATTATCTTCGCACTGCAACAATAATAGCCGGTATTTATCTTATGTTTAAAAATGCGCGCATCAAAGTGAACATTGGTAATCACAGAGTTAATAGAGAAAACTCTTACTTACATCGGTCGGCCTCAGATGTCTAGTGGTAAGAGTTCCTAGCGATCAGATGGGTTCAAGACCCGACAAGTGATCTTGGACTTGGACATGGGTGTTTGTGATGTCTCTTCTCCTCGAGTTTATCTCGTCTGTTTTTTAAATTTATAAATATTTGGCGCATTAGCTGTAATGTCAGATGCATTAAAAAATATTGTATATTCCACCAGCATTATAATGATTGCTCATTAGGACTCCTTTGATTCAAGAATGTAGGAAATATTTATTGCACTGTTTCTCTTACACCGATAAATCATGTGTTATTAAAAAAGCACGCATTCTAATAAGAAATTACATTATTTTTTAACTTATATGCAAAATAATGGTGATATTATCATGAACATGTCAACTTTATAAACACCTGTTTTCCTACCCAGATTCAAACTATTATATTCCGGCCTTCTTACTCCACCGCCACTACATATTATCAAAGGTTCCGTTTTATCTCAACAGAGCGCGCTGGCGACCTTATACCACGTTTCTAAAGGTCGACATATTGGCGCGAATTTCAATATTGGCTATCTATCTACATCGTTTTTTTATTGAATCAACAATACTATTATTCTACTAGAATGTAGTTGCATCAAGATTGTCATTATTTAATTCAATATTTAAATATCCTTAAACATAATTAAAAATAGCGAAGTAATTTAGTTAAAAACTATAATATTGATATTATCAAAGGTTAGTTACGAAGTTTACCGTTTGATTTGCGAAGATGCGGCGCTTCTTTTGGCAACATATTCGCAATGTTGCCAAATACGCTATTGGGAATGTTGCCAAATTCTTCTTTGTTACTGATGTGACCGCGGAGATTGCTCCGATAATTTTGATCTATGTTATATCAAACAACACGATATTGTAGATCTTTTGTTCCTGACTTGCTAGTGGATTGAGATAAGCATTAAGGGAACCAACTGAAATTTTTCTAAGTGGGGATATGAGCTTCAAAGTCTATCCATATTTGTGTAGATGTGAACATGTAAACTATTGTGTACTATGACTAATATTAATATATCTATACTACTAGTTAATATATCTGTTATATTCATAACAGATATTTCGCAGTTGATTCCTTTTTCATAACAGAAAATTAGACTTTTAGAATATTTGTCCATTAAGCAAAATGAAAATAATGTATATAAAACGGAAGCTAGAGAGAACTAAGCTTGGATCTCTTAAACAAATTGACATTTGGAATATTTTGGACTAGTTACATTCATAATTCAAAATACCTAAAAAAGTTAGTCGGTTCCTTTATGTTTATCCCAATTCAAGTATGAATATTATAAAATATAATAGCAACTCCACGGTTCAGTCATTACGATCTTCCGTTTAATTTTTTCAATTGTAAATTTGAAAAAAATATGTTAAGTTGACGGGAATGTCGGATATCAAAATAAGTTTCATATTTTTGCGTCGTTGTTTTAGGACAGTCTAATAGTAAAATTGTAATTATTTTTTTCAGGAATTGAATTAAATTATGGGCCTTATAGCCGAGTGATCAACATTCTTTAGTGTTCGTCGTATTCGATTTTGGTGTTCACGGGCTTCGATCCCCGAACGGACACATTCACCCAAAGTTTCTTGAATCATGTTCACATATCGATGGCCTAATGTTATAATTATAAGTGACTTTTTACAAATTTTGCAGGAGGCTAAAAGAAACGTGAATATTTACGTTAATATGTAAATTAGACTTTTTTTTCTTCTAAGTATTAGATGGATAGTATGTTAGGGTACTTGTAAATCATTAAAAAGTTTAAATACTTTGTTTTATTTTAAATAAACGAGATACGGTTTACAAGGTCATTTTCGTCAAAATATCAGACACGGGTTTATAACATTAGGTCATCGATATGTGTTCGAAGTCATTGATGTATGTGATGTGTAAATTCTCTCTCAGCCATCCGATTCTAAAAACGGTGCTATGGGATAACATTAGCAAGGTACAGCTACGAAAAAGAGGGGTTAAGTGACTTTATATCGAGCGGTTCTTGCAACTTCTGTTGAGATTCTCCACCAGGAATCCATATCAGGAATACATAAATATTTTGTTTCTTATTTGTCACAACGACGCTGTTGAGTACGCTGGATGCGCAAATAATATTTTTCCAACATATTCTGGGGTACCACAAGGATCGAATCTCCGTGCAATTTTATTTCTTTTTTTTAATAATGATGTTGTGGAAAGTATGAGTGGAATAAAGTATCGGTTCTTTGCTGATGATCTAAAACTGTTTTTAACTACCAAGAAGGAGTCTGACTACTATTCCGCAACATAATATAGACTCGATTTTAAATTTGTCTTTAAAAAACAAACTTGACTACAACATTTCGAAATGATTTTGCATTTCCTTCTCTCTCTCAAGATTTCCTATTAAATATACCTATGTGATATCGAATAATAATTTACAGTGTTTATCTGAAATTGTTGATCTCGGTATAACGTGAGACGACCCGAATCGAGGAGAGGCGAATGGTCGGTTATCGACGTCCTGGAAGGGATGGGATCTCAAACAAACATTATTTCAAATTTGGATTATTGAGATTTTGTACACTTCCATGTATTTTGTCACTAACGACCCGGGTTTCGCCTTTCGGCATCTTCAGGCATTCGAGCACACGAATGGACTCGAACTGACAGACAGTAAACAGTGTCTAACGTTTATATAGAAGATACAAATACGACAGATATTATTTACGAAGTAAAATATTATACGTCTGAGAGTCACACTGATACATGAGTTAACATTTCGAGAATCGCTTTAATCCTTATTTTGTAAACAACACATTAACAGAGTGGCGAATTGCCGCTTTCAACTACTTTTAGAATTACCAGTGATTTTACAATTATAATAGCATTGTGGGTTTCGACGGGATGCAATTCGATGAAAGGGTAAATATATACAATCATTCCACGTTTAGTGACATCTGTTAGGTGTTTCAAGGTATAGGATATAATAACGGAGAATTAGGAAGGTTCAGCTGCTCATTCAGAATTGGCAAGGAATTGACAAAATACATGGAAGTGTACAAAATCTCAATAATCCAAATTTGATATTAAAATTCCATCAAGCACCCTCAGTCGATGTCTTAAATTATAAAAAAAACATTATTTCAAATCCGGTTCAACTCTTATTTATTTTAATCGAAGATGCAGTGGTTTAAAATACACAAATATAATTTTAACACATAAAATTGAGTCTACATTTACATTTACTGAACACATGAATTTACTTTAAGTTATAATGCAAGTGACAAGACAAACTTTCAGAATCAATATCAAAACAAACACAAAGAATCCACAACGTCAACGGTGCCGGCCACGCTGGCCGGCGACTTTTCCAGCTCGAAGGCTGGCAAACGACTCTTGACACATAAAATCAAAAAGGACTCCCGCACCGTCGGAGCGACTCCTTTCCGTCAAAAATGAACTCGTCCAGCGAACGTGTCCGCCGGCGATTGGCAGAGCGCCCCTCACGACAAGCGTTGGGTCTATTTCTCCGAATCATTCTCATTAACGCTGAGCGTTTTCAGTTATGGACCCTAATAAAACTTAAATTTAACAAAAAATCCAGTGTGTGTCAAACGTTTTACTCTTCTTTCACATTTCATTCACATATTAATTCCATTGTTATGCGTGCTAGCAAACTTCTTGGGTTTATAGTTAGGCAAAGTAAACCATTCGAAAACCCAACTGTGTTTCGCACTCTATACATTTCCTAGGTTCTCAGTACGTTTGAATATTGATCTATTATCTGGAGTCCATATGAAAATTCCTACAAGTTGAAATTTCTACGATATTTCTATTTCAAAAAAATTTAATATTTTCCTTTTAATAGTTCCCTAAAAGAGTACTACCCAACCAAGTTTCTTATAGGAATGCTATCTTTTCACTCTCTTGAAGCACGAAGATCGTTTTCGATTCTAAAGCACTTCTCTTATCTTCTTCGTGGACGAGTTTATAATCCTGAAATTCTCATGACCATTAATTTACATGCTCCCAATTGTTATCTACGTGGCTGAAACCATATCCAGACAATTTTTATCCTTAAAACTTGTTCTTCGGTCATTCGAGTCACCAGTTGCAAGAGCCGTTCGGATGATTAATGCACTGCCTAGAGAGCTGGATACTTTCAGTGCTAAACTCTAGGTATTGTTCACTAAATATTTGTTCCTTGTAAATTTATAATGTCTTTTTTTTGTCTAATTTAAAAAAAATGTTTTTATTTTCATTAGTAGTATTGTTTTCAATAATTATTATTATTGTTACTGTTATTATGTTTGTGAAATGCATGGCGCATTGGCGTCAGCTGCAATGCCATGCATGTCATTTTTTTAAACTTACAATAAATAAATAAATATCCTCATTGAAATTAGACATGATTGAAAAAAAATGAGTTGGT
Organism: Himalopsyche phryganea; assembly: GCA_022494535.1. Classification (NCBI taxonomy): domain Eukaryota; kingdom Metazoa; phylum Arthropoda; class Insecta; order Trichoptera; family Rhyacophilidae; genus Himalopsyche; species Himalopsyche phryganea. The sequence goes on from JAGVSL010000003.1 coordinate 12,035,822, forward strand.
CACTCGTAAGAGCTTAAAGCAGCCCCTTTCTAAACCACTTTTGAGGTGTAAACTCAATCAATTCTTGGTGGAAAGGTATTTATAAAAATGAAAAACATTCTTTTTGTACTTATTCCAATTTAAACTATTTTTGTATTTTTCAAATAATGTTCAGGATCGGTTTCGCCCATCGTGAAAATTTTCTACTGATTCTGATTTGCAGAACTAAATTGTGCTTTTTCGGTGTCAATAATATGGATATTATTTGTTTATTTAAAAACACTGCTTGAATGAATTGGTTAAACTAATGTAAAACAATTCATTGATATTTTGCAGATAGGTGTGTTCATTTCATTTAAATTACTTCAATAAATTTCCGGGTGTATCCAAACGAGACTATAAAAAATTTTAAATATAGAAGATTAACCAAATAATTCATAGTAAAATAAATTTAGTCTTTTTTTTAAATTAACAGTTTATTTAGAAAATTTAGATATACATATGATTACATATATTAAAATGTAAGAAGGGGATGATTTTCCTTTTTCTGTAATTGGACTTTTGAGTTTTTTTGTTAAGTGGTCGAATATGCTTGACCTATTTGTTGAGGTCGGAACTTTTCCCAGGAAGTTGTAATTTTCCATTTCAACCTTTCCCTACATCCGCTCTCCTTATCCACTCCGGTAACATAACTGCCTGTGAAGGTTAGCGTAAATTAGCATAAGCGGTCGTTAAATGCACTCCATTACCTGCCTGACTGCTTTGCATTGTTAATTATCAGAGGGGGCATCGTATGGGGATTGGGAATTGTATAAGGTGACACCTGTATTTTTTATATATCGACATTGAAAATTTCTTTTATGCTTTGAGCGTTGTCATCTTAGAAATTGATCAATGGCTAAAAACGAACGCAATTGGTAGTTAAAATACGCTACTCTCTCAGGAGTCGACATTTATTGCAACCATGCTTCAAAAATAATATAAATTTTGTTAAATAATTTAAATCATCTGCACTTACGATAACTCTATATTTTATCCGTGAATATTGATAAAAGGAAGACCATGTTTTTTTGGTGGTAATCACGCAACATTTCAACATCTGAAGATGAACCCTTAAACAGTTTTTAAACGTCGGGTGATTACCGTCAACCAAAGTAGTAAAATACGATGGCGTTCCGGTATATTATAATAATATCAATGTTTGCCTTTACTTATATTGAAAACTAGGAAAGAAAAAAGTTTTCTAACGTTCCCAAAAAGGCAAAAACTCCTTATAATAGGGAAGGGAGTAAATTATATACATTTTTGATAAATATCTTTATCTTCAATAATCAAATTGCTATCACAGTATTCTTTTAGATATAGAATTGTATTTGTACTTTAATATACGTACAACATTAAAATTAATTGTGTTAATCTGAAAAAATAATATATGCAAATGCATTATATTTTTTTTATTACCTATGTTACATTTGTGATTGCTTGAAAGTTCACCTACTTTCAAAAATAAAATATTACCTTCCTTGTGTATAAGCTGTAGGTAATTTAAATGAAATATTAACCCATGTAGTATAAAAATTAAAATGTCAGCTTATTAAATCGTTTACGTATTTAAAAATCTACATTAGCATTCATTGTTTTAGATATGCAAATTAATATTTTAATTAATACCTGTAGTTTTACTTTATTATAGTAATAGTTGTCTTGACCTTTGTTTATTTTTACCCCATTAATGGGGTCAAACTGCAGTATTTGTTACTATTAAAGTAGTAGAGTTAAATACAATTAAAACGACTATAAAAGATGGCGCAGCTTATAATAAGCAGTGAAGAAAAATTACTCGACCGTTCGAAAATTTTTTAGTACCTCGAACTCCTTTTCGGATTAAAGAGGGAAAATTGGGGAGAATGTTGCCATAATAATAGAATCGGAGGTAAATTACGCGTTGTCTTTTGCATCAGAAAATTAAAAATGTTAATGAATTATTTAATTGTATTATCACATTTGAATATTTATTTATTGTAAATTTAAAAAATTTAAATGCATGGCATTACAGCTGACGCCAATGCGCCATGCATTTCACAAACATAATAATAATAATTATTGAAAACAATAATACTAATAAAAACAATAATGAAAATAAAAACATTTTTTTAAATTATTAAATATAAAAAAAAACAAGACATTATTAATTTTGTACGCTTCCATATAAAGATTATATTTAGTTAGTTCCATTTCGGGTTTTGTCTACGAAATCTTCAGACTTTCAAGAACACGGGTGAACTCAAATAATCAGTTTTGCGTTTAGTTATAACCTATAACCCATGTTCAAACGAAAACAACTTTACAAGAAAAAGCAAAAGAGCCAAAAAAATTAACCCATGATCAATGTTTCCTCTAAGCTGAGCGCGTGCGAGGCGCCGCAGCAGTTTTAGAGTTCCGTGCATTCACCTCGGGTTTGCGTACACTCCAATACAAACAATTATTGAAATTATATATTTTCATTTTTTGTTGTTAAATGCATGTTTTATGCGTATAGATGTGTCCAAAAATTGTAGTAAAAAAAAGTGAAATAAGTAAGTTGATCATTTTTACATACCTAATAGTATAAATGAATAAATCTGTATGCGAAAAAAAAGGGCGCTATGTCTAACATTGGTACTTTTCGGGAGAGCCAAAACAAGATTTGCGTTTGTATGAAGTTGTGAAGTTTCAACATGAAATTTATTAATTCAGCAGCATTGATTCGACTAGTCCCTTTTCTCTTATATGCATACATGCATTGTCGTTATTTTGGCATATTAAACTAATTTTACAACTTTTTAGACTTCAATTCTTTTCGCACACAGAAATAATTATAATGTTACTCAAGCCAAGCAACACAAAAGACACTGGTTTCTGTTGAATTTATGACATATTGATGACTGCAAAGAAGCTTAAATTATGCCGCCCATTTGTTGGTTTGGCATACACAGTCTTTGGATTTTGCGCACAGAGAACTTCTCGCCTTAGATTGAACATTGCATGCTTAGAATATCTGTTATTAGTCGTTAGTGACCATACTACGATTTTTTAAACGATTCAAATGTTTTATTGAAGATCTGCCGAGAATACCGGGTTGATAGTACTACTTAGAGATTCAAACTCGTTGTAAATAGAGTATGAGCTTATTATAACAAGAACGATGGCGGCCATTTTTTTCCGAAGTAACACGTAACTACTCAATTGGCGTAGTAGTGTTGTAGACCTCTACGATAATGGCTCTACGGTTGATTTTTTAAGTCAAATATTTGTTAACCCCTTTTCCGCTCCCAGTGTGGATACTGTAGACTCATAATGGAGTATCTCAACAGAAGTGCTGGTTGTAATTTAGTCGCTCATACTGTCTTTGCGGAGAGGGTAAGAATGTGGTAAAGATTAGTAGTTAGTTATTCAATCTCTCTAAACCCGATTGTTTGGGTCGTATAGGAAAGAGTTGGATGGGAACAAATATAAACATCAACACAGGAGTTCATGCATTTAGACCAGTGTTGCTCAACAGGTAGTCCGCATAAATTTGTATGGTGGTCCGTAAAAAAATATGCAGTTCGTAAATGGTTATCGCCCATTTTTCAAGCCAAATATTATTTTCTTAAAATTCTAATTCAAAAGAGATTCTGAAAATTTATGCTGATTGATTTCTGATTATTTCAATTATCTAAGTATAGATTTTTTATGTTTCTTTGTATTTGTTTTTTCTATCTTTATATGTTAATATAAAACAAACAAAAACTGTTTTTATTTTGAATTTAGAAATTAACTTAATGTCTTTTACAATTTTTAGCTTTTATCCATCCAAGCAATGTTGGGCAATCTTGCTCCTATTACTTAAATAATATTTTTTATTTCTGCGTTGGTGGCCCGCAGGTGCAAAAACGTTGAGAAACACTGATTTAGATATCAATCGATTGTAAAAAAAAATATTCCATAGGGTATTCGTACCCGTGATCCGGATTTCGAACAGGACGAACACCAAAGAACCATTGATCACTCGGCTACAGGACTAGCAATTTTTGATTCACACATATTTAACAATAATCTTAAAAAATATACAAGCTAAATTTTTTTACTATTCATTGTTTCCAAATTTTGTGGTATTGATAATAAAAAGCGAAAAATTTAACTTCTAAACTTATAAATTCTATAAAACCCAGAATTTATAGTGTCGTGATTAATTTATGCCTATTTAATATTCATACAAATTCAGGCATTAATCTCGACTCCTTGTCCTATACATACATTGAACATTCTGCAACTTGTTCGTTATTCAAGGGGTAATAAATCTATGGCACGCTATATCCTTAGGGTCCTTTTGACCTTTATAAGTGTAATAACTAACGTAAGCACGCCACTCTGTATACTCGTGGTTGAGCAGGACATGATGCATTAATAAATAATTATCATAGTTTATTGTATCCACGTATTTTTTTTTCTTCTTGTTTTACTCCCGTGACATTATTAATTTGACAGTTTGTGTGAATTTCTGATAGCCTGATAGCTTGTGTGTGTTCCATCCACTAGGGCCTTTTGATAATTTTACACAAAATATGTAGATCTCTACTATATAGCACAGAATACATGTAGGAATATGTTTGTATGTCTGTCGGTCACAACAACTCCTCCAAAACGACGTACACTGGCGACGTGAAATTTCTACACGTCATTTTGGCTGGAATTGGTAATTCAACTGCGCTATTTTCACCTTTCAACTCTCAACATTTAACTTCAAACTGAAAACGCTATACTTTTGATGTTAACAAATTCGGAATAATAAAATCAACAAACGCTGCTTAGCAACCGCTTCATACCAAATATTCTATGATTGTCATCGTCATAGCTTCGTGTTGCTTGGTAATAATAGCACAAACGTCACAAATCATTATTGGTCATGCTTGAATCGTAAAATTTGTATAAAATCAAAAGATTGAGCGGAAACTTATTCATCATTTAAAATTGTAAAACTTAAATCAGTGTAATTTAAGACATCGACTGAGGGTGCTTGATGGAATTTCAATATCAGTCAGTTCGAGTCCATTCGTCTGCTCGAATGCCTGAAGATGCCGAAAGGCGAAACCCTGGTCGTTAGTGACAAAATACATGGAAGTGTACAAAATCTCAATAATCCAAATTAAATCAGTGTCATTCTTATTTCGTGTTTTTAACCCACCGATAGTAAATAAATAAAGTTGCCATCATCATTACTGGAAATGAAATTAAGAAACGTGATATTGTATTGACAATGCGCAGATTTGAAGAAAACTTACTAATTGGGTTTTGCATGTATACCAAAATTGAGACAGAGCTATTATCATGTATCAAAACAGAATTAAAAAGATCTCGCGTGTCGATAAAGGTATTCATTTGAGAGATGCGATTATTAATGAAACCGATACAGCTTATCATGGAAAATTTACTAATTTTACTTTCAACTGGTGAAGCAACTATGAAAATTAGATCTGATAATGTCGGTATTGATAATCGGTGGATGATCCCTGCAATCCCTTTCTTCAAAGATGTCTGATGCCAACATCAACGTGGAGTACTGTGTCTACACTGACTACTGTGTATTTCAGAAACTTTAATTGTTATTACCTACGACTGTTGCACAAAGTCAAAGGTCCAACAAGTTTCAAATATCTCCGATCCGTCGATGGAATTGAATGTGACACGTATCGTGAAGTGTGCCTGGCGTTGGGACTACTCGACAATGACAATCAATGGAAGGAAGCTTCACATTAGGATTTACCAACGAGAAATTTTACACTCTTTGCAGTAATCTTCTCATTTTATGACAGTTACAACCCGTTCCAGAGCTTTGTGAGAACAATCACGACTATGTCTGAATATCTTCCGTCTTGAACTATAGCGATTTCATCTACATCGAAGCACTTATGAAGGTGGGGTAATTTTAATCTTCTGCATTGACAATTTTCAACTTTTAACATTATAATATATTGATGGACAATATTTCGTGGCTGTTACCAAAGGTACGCTTCACAGTGACATTTTCAATTATCAACAAATTTTCGACATTAGCTAGCCAACGTCTAAATGACCTTATATAAATAAGCTTCCTTTATGTTGGACGAAGCCGGGTAAAAAATACTGGTACATACTAATGTATTAGAAATTAATCAAAATATATGAGAAGATCTTGTCTCTAATAAATATTTTTTTTGATCGAGGAATCTTAACAAATACGAAGCTAAGACGGGAGACCAACCGTTAATATAATATGAACGAATAAAATTACCGCAAATTAATCTTAATATATTAGACATTTAAGCAATTTATTTATAATCAGTACTCTTTTCCAAATTATATTAGCTCCAATATTTGAAGCATATAGACTCCTAATGGAGCATATGGTTAACAGAAGTTATTTTACTGAAAAATGGTTGTAAGTAAGGCGCTCGACGAAAGTGTGTTAAGCATTGTGTTATTTAGATCTTATCATTCTAATCAATACTTATCACATAATATATATTTTTGCGAAACATTTACACCATATGTAGCCAACCTTTTCAGCAGCCGGGCCAGATTTTGGAAGTGAGATCTCTTGCTGGGCCACAATCTTTACAATCAATTTTTATAATTAAGTATACAAAGCAAACAAAAATATATCATTCGTATAATGGCAAAAGACGTTAAGTAAAAATTGAACACGAATATATATATTATAAGAAATTTTCATGAAAGCTGCGATACTTTCGCAAATACTAACCAAGAATTATAGAAATCTTTTGATGTGGATAAAAATATACACTAAACGTTAAAAAAAAATTTCAGCTCGCGGGCCACTTGTTGACCACATGATTTAGACTTTAGATGAGTGGTCGTCGACCTTTTTATATCTACCGCCCATTTTTGCATATTATTTATAATGAAATTTCCTTATCGCCCACCAAAATCGCAGTAATTCAATCTAGTGTAAGGATGCAATGATTTCTAGAAGATGAAGGACTTGGGGAAAAAAACACATTTAAGAAATAGAGTGATTGAAACACATCTAATTAGGTACTGTTTACAAACAAACAAGTCGAAAGTTGACCGCTAGGCCAGAATAGGACAAATATTTTGTTTTATTCGGATAGGTATAAGCGAGAAAGGTAAAGGTAGAGAATAGTACATAATGACCGCTTAGTTTTACACGACCCATTAATAACAAGATTTTCAAAAAAGAATACTATGAAAGTCGCTCTATTACTAACCACAAAATTTAGCTGTCATTACAAAAGAAAACGAACGGGCTGGAGAATTGGGATTTTTTAGATCACTTTTTCCCTACTGCCATTTAGAACGTTAATCATACAAAGTTTATTTATTAAATTCTCGTTCCTTATTCATATCAATAATTATAGTTTTTTTTTAAGACATCGACTGAGGGTGCTTGATGGAATTTCAATATCAAATTTGGATTATTGAGATTTTGTACACTTCCATGTATTTTGTCACTAACGACCCGGGTTTCGCCTTTCGGCATCTTCAGGCATTCGAGCACACGGATGGACTCAGTTCGAGTCCATCCGTGTGCTCGAATGCCTGAAGATGCCGAAAGGCGAAACCCGGGTCGTTAGTGACAAAATACATGGAAGTGTACAAAATCTCAATAATCCAAATTATAGTTTTATTTAAAGTTCGTTTTGACTGAATTCAAATTGGACGATATTGATTATTGTTGCTTGTAAAATCGATTATAGCGGATATTTTATTACAATTTCGGGTGAAATTGTTGGTCATGTTGTGATCTTTCGTCAATTTAATATGTTTGACAATCCTTCATTTTTTTACATGACCTTGTGACGCAGTTATTCTTACCACCAGTGATGATAAACCAAAATCTTTCGAGCATAAAATTACTGTGGGTACTTTTACGCACCTCGTTATTAAATTATTTTATCCTAATGCAGAAAAAATGAAATTATTCATCGGAAACGAATATTGGTTTTAATTTTGTGGGCCATCTTCGCGGAGTATAACGTATTCAAAGATAAGGAAACTGGTTTCATAATGAAATTGAATTTCTAGAAAGAAAGTCCTGGCGAAGCTTATCTTAACGGAGGTTTTTTCTAAGAAAACTCTGCATTACCCTGTACCTCAACCTTTCTTTTTTCGAATAGAGTTAGGATATAAGGATAGTGCCTGTGGTTAGCTAATCGTTTCCGCTACGCCCCGTTTTTCCGATCAGATAGACGGTATGGAATTTTAGACATTCATGTCTTCGAACGCAAATAAATAAATCGGTTGAAAAATCAATTTATACAACTGTCCGTACTTGGATTCTAACCCGTCAACACCGTAACCAAGTCTAACGACGTTGACCACTTGACTAAAGGTCTGGCAGTATACGCGGAGAAAATTAAAAACACAAACAAATACTTTCTTATAGATTGAATTGGTATTTACTTGCTAGAACTTCACTATAATAAGTAAAATTAAGAAAGTATAAATAATTCAAAGAATTGGTTGATATCTATTTCGGCTTCACGCCATCATCAGGACTAGCTATTAACTAATTCTTTAACATACAAATAAATACATAAATTAAATTTCGGAGAACATGTTTTTACGTTGGATAACGCAATTTTTTTCGTGCCCTCGAATATTTGCTGCGTCATTTCAAATATTTTTTAATTGCGAAAGGCAATGAAAATTCCAAAGGTTTTGTACAACGTCGATATCAAATTTAACAGTACAGCTACATGCTCTTGGTTAACCGCCGCCGCTTAGCTAGTGTTGCGTAGAAGAGGTGTAAAACACGAAGTGGCGTGTTTGAGTTGAACCCAAACCGCCCAACCCTCTGATCCCCAGGAACCTGAATATCCAATATGTAATGCTTTATAAATACACCTCAATTCGTCCCTGAACGGTTTCAGGGCCGTGTTAAAATGTATCTTTACATAGGTACCACTGAAATCGATGCGTGGTAATTTGACAGATTGTCATGTATCGAATAAGTGTGTATATTTTCTATTGTACATTATTGTACGTCTCCCTTTTGGTAGCTAATAATACCATGGAGTAGGTATATTTCTGTGTATCATTTTTTCATTTAAGTCAGTGAGAAAAGATTCTTTTTTATATTGCTTAGAATATATTAAAATATACAACTAATTAATGTGTGTATTGTATAAATATTTATTGTGTAGGGTTCCTGTGTCGGCGGAGAGAATGAATGTATACAGATTTGAAAAACAAAGTAATTCTATCTTCATCTTTTTCTCGTGTTTTGATGAAATTCCTCACAGTTTGAGTGTTTCATTTTTATTTTTGTCTATTAATACCAACTTTTTGATCGTTATTACATATCGATACCTCAGTTCCAAAGTGTAACAAGTCATAAAATTTAAATTTTAAGTTTGAAGAAATGTATAGAATACCGATATCTACCATTTCCAAAACGTAAAAAGTTGTAATCTGTGAATATTTAAAAATGGGAGTGATTATTATTACTTTAGGTTCAATTTAGAATATAACATCGTTTTTACAATGCCTATATATAGTAAAATAGCTGAATGTTGAAATATTTTATATGTAGCTAGTGAGTACCCGGCATGAGTTACAATGCCACTCAAAGAAAGAAAGTGTTTGTGTTTTAATTCTGTTTATTGAAGTGCTTTTGGACACACAATATTTGTTGTTTTTCTGTCTGGTTCTTTTTAAATCTTAGAAGTAACACTCACTTTCGACTGAAGTCATCGATATTGTATAAATTATTTGTAATGACTTAACGGTTTAGCCAAATACTACATGTATTTTTTATTCGTGAAGAGTTGAAGTATAGACAGGGCTCCAACGACACCGTAAAAATCTTCTCTGCTGTATAAGACAGTTAGTTCAATTTAAGTTTAAATTCCTCCATGAAATCGTATGTTAAGGTTAGCATATTAATGTCTGAAATTGGAATAATTCTGTATTAAACCGGGAATTTTTCGCTTAAGTATATTTCGGGGAAAGTAATTTGTAGAATTCAATATTGAAGAATATTAAAAATATTAGAAGGTGTATTACGAAACTGAACCAGATACACAGTTGATTATTATGGAATAGGTAAGGCCAGCCAGGTAAAAAACTCGAAACTATCCTATTTTAAATATTCAATTATATCTACTCGGTATTATACACGATCATAGTTATTATTTTATAAATTGTATTCATCACTTCAAAAGTCATAATGGTAGGTAAATATTATTCTTATTGAAGAGCGTGTAGTTAAAGAATCATATTGAAATTAAATGAGCTTACTAAGCTTGTTCCACTGCTCTTTTTCATTCTTACAAATTACTGTTACAGGCTTGTAAACTCAAACGTCAAATCGCTTTCGGGTACGTTCGGAAATTTCCGTCAGGGAGATCAATGCTCCAAGGGCCCGCAAAAACAGTCCATACAAAATGCATCCGTCGCCTAGTTCATACTGGTGCAACGTCACAAATATGTCAAAATACATAGAACATTTTAGACGTCTAAAGAGTGCAAAAGAATTTATGCTCCTACCGCGTCATCGACCGACTTTCATGCGTATTCTGAATCGACGCAGAATACGTTTGCTAGTCGTGTTTATTGATCATCGTTTCCTGCAATATTTTCCTATGGGAGGGAAACACGAAGAAAATTTAAAATTAGTGAATTGGTATAATTATTATATTTGAATATCGTTTATGAATGGAATATTTTGATGAGACTTATAGGAGTGCAGTGCACCCTTTGCTCCTTTACATGAGCCGTCCCTGCCTATATCCTTCGCGCAAGTGCAAGCAATAACTTGACAAAGTTTTATCGGAATCGGATGAACGGTATGGCAGTGCATAAGATACAAACAAACCCACGTTGATTTTTATATATTAAATTAAATAAGCATTTTTTTATTTCGTAACCCGATTCTCTTTTTTGCGCTGGAGTTATATTGTAGAGACTGACTTGCAAATAAAACAAACTGTGTAAAAAAAGATAAGGTGCACACACAAAAATGGCAGACAGGTTTTATGACTTAAAATACACCACAAATTAAAATTTTTAATTAAATTCTAAATAATTTTTTTATTTATGTATAAAAATACTTTCATAAGATACATACGTAATAGGTAATAAATTTATAGAAACTTTCGTTTATTAAATTCGGTAAAAAGGAATTAAAAATAAAAACTAGAGCGGAAATAAAATTGTAACATAGAAATGTGTCAAAACAATAACAGGTCATTCATGAGTCATGAACACCTGCATCTTGAAATTTGCCAAATGGTAAAATTGACAATTCCAATATTCTCAAAGGACTAAAGTGTTTTTTTTTAATATATGAAAATACTGTATTTAATAATACTTTTCGCTTTTTGTGACCCTGTAACAGCAGAAAAATTAGTGTAAAAAGAATAATAATTGGTCCGTTTTATTTGACCGTGCAATGAGACAATCGGGTGTACTTCCTTATTTGTAATTTACATAGAGTTACTGTGGTCTGTGTTATACTGTGTGTAACTGATAGACAGATACATTAAATCAGATTTATACAATATGTCGTCACCGTATTGGTAGAAGTTGATAAGTAACAAAATTGACGGAAGCTAGGTAAGTGCACAATGAGATTCTTGGATATGAATTCTTTGTCTGCAATAACTCAGTAGGTCCATTAATTATGCCAGTTTGGAAAAACATAGCAATTTATTTTATCAGTATGTATAATGCAGATTTCTTGGCTAGCGATTGTTCCGGTCTATTGATCGCTAACTGGATTAGTGTTAAATTTACATAAATCCATTTATATTTTGATGTTATAATTATCTATGTATCATAAAATATCGACGCATAAGATTATATCATACAAGCTAAAATTTTCATTTCCTGTTTACTCAGAACTCAGAACTGTCCTAATAACTTCTGCTAGAACAGTAGCGATATATATTATATGTTTATTAATAGATTCATCAAATATACATCGATCTTAAATGGTGCTTTGTATTATATATAGAAATGGATATAATAGCATTTCACTAAAGTTGACAGTGTTATAATATAATAATATCATACTAATGACAAATATGGAATTAGGACACAAGAAAAATATTATCTTTTTTACAATGAACAATATTAAAGTTGAAATCATTGTGTGATAAATAGTTAGCTATAAAATATTTTAATCCTTCACTGTGACGAATTACGTTGATGGAGTTTTCAAATAAAGTTTTGCAGATTTTTGCTTTCCCATTCCGCGTTATATTGTCATCATCAACTCCACACCCCCACCCGTTCTATTGTTAACCCACTCCGGTCAATTTTCATCAAATGTAAGTGCTTCTCAACAAGTCAAACAGAACTAATGCATTAGTATGCATTACTAGTATGCACTCAATGAAAAATAGACGGTCAATTTATTTGATTGAAATGTTAATGTCTTCATTTCTCCTTTCTTCGTTGTCCTTTTACTTTGGCAATGCGTTTGTTTTCCCAACAAGGATAATGGGTATTCTCGGTTGTTTTTTGGGATTAGATTAGTGTGGGTCCTAGACTTATAATATTTTGTCGTATTTTTATCTTATGTATAAGCGTTAGACACTAATTACTGTCTTGTCTGTTCGAGTTCATTCGTGTAATCGAATGCCTGATGTTGCCGAAAGGTGAAACGCCGGTCGTTAGTGACGAAATACATGGAAATGTACAAAATCTCAACAATTCATAGTTAATGTCTTCGTTAATGGTTTCAGATATTCAATTATTAAAAACAACAATTAGTTGAAAGGCAATAAGTTGTGTCTTGGATTATTCACAATAGAATATGCTATATACAATAAGGAATTCCAAAAAGGATCAATTTTAACATTTTCACTTTCAATTCTTCATTTAACTGCCAGTCGTTGGTAATCGGATCTAAGCAGTCAATTTTCAATCGATCGTTTCTTGATTTATGTTTTTCCCGAAGACCAAAACTATTTTCACACCAAATGCACGACATTTTATCACATTCACGTCTCTCTCTATTTATCGTTTTATCCCATTGATAGTCCACAGTCATAAAGAATCCTTATGCTTTTTTAACTCAATCAGTCGTTTTTTTTATTATTAAAATGCAAACCAGGCTTAAATGTTGCATCATCGTTTCATTCTCAAAGTTTTGTAGTTGCAATGAACAACTGGTTAGTGTGGAATTGTATGATTCTGAATCAGTTTATATTTTAACTACGGTTGAAATATCTCGTATGTGTTTTGTATGATCCCTTGATGCATCGATACTCCGCTACATAAACATAATTATCGGCACTAACGTCAAATAAATGTGAGCTTTTGATCGCCTTCAGAAAACGAACACTTCCTCCATTATTAAACTTCTACCTCGACATAAAGACGTGATTGCTCTTTTTATTCAGTACAACCAACTCGGATTAACTTTCCTGTTCCCGTGTTCAGAGGTTCGAGACATGACCTTCTCAACGGAGCCGCGTCTCACGTTTTACATTTCAGTCGATTTAGAGATTTACTGTACAGTGTGTTTGTTGCAAAGTTTTGGCTGTATATTGCACGTCACACAAAGTTTCCATTTTCAATATCTTACTCTTAACGTTTCCGTTTTCATGCTAAAAAAATCTCTTCGGATCTCATGCAGTCACATTTCGTCATTGTGTAAGTTTTGTCATATAAACCCATTTATAAAGCGAAATGACAATTTCAAAAATTAAAATATGGTTTTATGTAGTATTAAGTAATTATTTTACGTCTTATTTTGTCTGTGAAACCTGAAATACATATCAAACTACGCGAAATTATTGAAAGACGCAAGCATCAAAATTCTTCATAGCAGAACAAGCTCGAGACGTCTCTCGGTGCCGTTTGAAACAAAACGGTTGCAAACGGCACGTCATGCATCTCAGATTGTTACTTTACTATAATATTGTATTTTTCGATGGTAAAATTGACGAGTTTTTTAAATTGTGATTAATTATACAAAGAAGACGTATACTAAAATGTATTTTTAATTATATGCAGAACTATTTTATTTACAAATAGCAAAATTTTCAATTTTTTTATAACCTATTTCACAGATAAGGTTTAAATCCCGAAGTAATTCATTGTTACACCATGGATACGGAAGGGTTTAAGATGTCCAGCTTTCTTTCTATTGATAAAGCCCAACATTAGATCTGTTGTTCACATTGGACATGAGTTCTGTATAATAATTATTTGAAAGGATAATCGCATGTTGTATTAATATAAGGGACACTAACAGAAACATTGTTAGTAACACTGACCCGCATGGGAAACTCGGTTACTGTCACAAATTGCAATGCATTTGTAATTGTGTCAACTGACAGTTCACCTCCGCCTCCAGCTGTCGACCGTCGACTAACTCTAGACTGGCCCGCTCTGTAAAAACATCGAAAAGCTTTCAACCCCAACTGCGATGCATTAACTAATTAGTTAACCTGAGCGGCAGTTATTCATCGATTATGAATTCGGCTTTATGACGGCACACTTTCGCGGACTCGGATAGGGGTAGGTTATTTATAAACGCGCTGTTTTGACGCGGTGATGGCCGAACAAAATTTATGCTAAATCTTTAATCCTTTGCGAATGGAAAACATGTCAATTGTTTTAGTCACCGTGTTGTTTTTCAATTCTGATGAAAACATTCCATTGAATGTATTTAAGTGCATATCACATACAATATCAACGCCGTGAATAATATTTAGTACGGGTAGCGATTTTCATCGTAGAGACAAAACAAACACAGTTGTTAAAGCTTGTACTTTATTACATTTGAAATGTTGCTTTTCAAACCAACTTTAAAAAAATCTATTTGATAAGTATTAATGGATTACTAAGTATTTTTTCTCATAAAAAAATTAACATCTTTCAAAGAATCTATAGAAACAATTTGAATTGGGGCCAATTTTATGGTGTTAACTGTATATGTTTGGTGAAAAACACTATATTTAAAAAGATAACAGTTTTTTCTACTAATTCCACAACTTCAATAAATGATCAGGACCGGCTTCGTTTTTAGCGATCATTTTGAAGTGACAGACATCATTATGAATAAGTTTCTTTACATTTAATTAATGGCACAAAGTTTATTGAGTACACGTTAAATTATATTTGTTTGTGATTTGTGAAATCCATTACAGGTAGATTTATGAAGTTTCGCTTTCTGAAGACATAATCCTTAAAAATACTCCTATACGCAGACAGAGAGGGTGTGTGTCTGTGTTGTACTCTTCGCTACAGATACACTAAGCAAATTTATATATTGTAAGAAATTCTTATTTCAATGGCATTAATTAAAAGTTGGTATTTTATCATGAACCTGTTGAATGACCATAACCAAACCCTACTTTCTCAGATGCAATCAGCATAACGTCAAGACGTCAACCAATCGTCTTTCGAATCATAGTAAGAAGTGTTGAAAAAAAATCACAGACATTCGATACAAATTCGCAAGTCTATTAATTTTTGTAAATGTAATTTCATCTATTCCACGGTGCTCGTATTAAATTCTTTTAAATAAATAATTTACCAATGGTAGTAAAATAACTTTTTAAAGTGCCTTAGCGAGTTAATATTTTATTATCACTTGTTTATTATGTACTCCACTTAAATTGAAAAGCTAAGAAATTAAATAAATTATTTTTTGACTATGATGGTGATACAAGAAAGCTCAACAAACTTAAATGACGTCAATAACTTTTCCCAAACTTTGACCATTAAAAGTTTCGCTCCGAAAATTTCTCGTTTTAGAAATACACTCAATCATTTTGTATTTCTCTAGAGTTCAACAATATTTGCAGCTTTTTGTTTTACGTTGTACCCAAGAATCTTATTTTCCATATAAAATATGAGTGTTATATTTAAGAAAGTTTTTGTGGGTTGTTTTTTCTTATGGTTTTCTTAGTAAGTATTTATTATTTTATACATAAAAAATCGTTAATTGTACCATTTAACGCTATACACTATTTTTATTTTAATACAGTAGGTATATTTTATATTTCATTTAGATTTTACTTACTACAGTAGACCGATTATCCGGACTATAAATGTACCAATTTAACTTGGCCGCTACTGAGGGCGCCACCGTCGCGTTAGGAATGTTACCATACTCAACCTGAACTGAAATTTCAATAAATTCTAAAACTGATATTTTAGCGACGGTTATTAAAAGTAGATTTTCGAAACTTGTTTTGCATAAAATGGCAATTGAAGAAATTTATTCTAGACTGACAATTCTAGTTCTAAATTCGGCGGCGGCCAAGTAAAGTTGGTAATACTATATTAGTGGGAAGAGGCGGTACGGATAAACGAAAAACACGGATCATCCGAACTATGTTTTTTTTCTTTTTAAAATATTTACAATATTATACATTTCTAACATAAAATTATTTTTAAATCTTTAATACTGATTATTTATTTAAAAAAATCTGTGATTTTGGTTTGTTTGCAAGAACATGTGCAATTATAGGAGGCGAAAAATGATTTTTAAAAAACAAACTCATGGGAGTCTAATGTATTGTCTTGAGCCGATTTTAAGCCAAAAGCGATTTCGGAGTTGTGCCATCATTGAGACTATAATATTGTGGACAATTATTATTAGTGCCAAGGTCAAATAATTAGTCACTATATCTATGTAATATAAATATCTGAGTAAATTTTAAAAATATTGATATTTTAGTTTGAATAATATACCTAAACGTATAAAACCGTTTAGGTATTTAAACTCCTTTCCAATGACAAAAAAAATCAAATTTCATTTAGCGTTCCTAAAAGCCGACACAACACGACGCTGAAATGACAGTGTCATGGCGCGTGGCGGGGAAGAATGGCGTCGCTTTCCCGCCATTATCCGCGAGGTCTCGTGACTTATTCAGAGGCTGAACGTGACCTGTCACCCGGCCGCGTGAATCTTTCATGAGGACATTTCCTCGCTCCGACGTGCGGCGGGAAATACCTAAACAGCTGCTCGATAATGTGCTCGGCCTACCGAATGTTCACTGGGTCGCGAATTTTGCCTTCATTATTAGTGGTCCACTTTGCTAACCCACATCTTCCTCGTCAGCTTTAATTATTATTGATTAAACCAGTGCTGCTTAGTCTTATTGAGGCCATCCCAGTTACCAAAATAAATTTTTTCAACGTCCCCACAACGTAAAAACGAAATTACAAAATTAAACTGTTAATTTAATATAATCGATTTCCTGGTAGTAATAAAAAATATAAGGTTAAGAAATAAACGACATTATATTGTTAAATATAATTTAAGTAATTTTATTTTCATTGAAAGTATTCGATACAGAAGAACTCGGATACACTGACACAAAGAAATTAACACACGTCTCGTATAGATTGGCAGATATTACTGATATCTTGGCAATATTTAAGCAATAATCGCCCGCTCCGATTTCAACAGCGCCCGCAAATGCTTATAATAAAATAAGCATAGTTTTTTAAAACGTTAAGATGCCCTGGATTAAACGTGACATGTAGTTTTTTTTTTAAATTAGTAGTTAGAAATAATTTTATTACAACAGCCATTCATTATAATGCGGTAATGACTATTGCTAAAATTCTTATTATATATTATATAATATACACATGAAGATTTAACATTGTTTACCGTTAATTATTCTTGCTGTAATGACAATATTATTTCATGTACCTATGATAAACATCTTCTGCCTAAATCTCGTAACTACATAAACTTAAATTTGACAGGATATCGTAAAACATAATGTAGTACAATAATCAATTTTATGAAATTCCTAAAATCAACGGTTTTGTGTCTAAAACGCAATATTTTCATAGAAATGATAATTCTTAATTGTTTTTTTCCTGCTAAAAAAATACATAATTTGCTTGCAAAAATTTTAGTTTTTGCATTTTTATTACTAAAAATATTTTTAATTATTTTTTTTACAGAATATGTAAATGAAAATCGCATTTAAATGTTTTTTTTTTTTTGTATTTTTTGGGTTACTAGCTTTGCACTACAAACTGAAGATATTTACCAATAATTAATGTCGTACACTGATGACATAGTCAAACGGCGTATATTTACTCGTGGTTGTGGATCAACAATTAGATCTAAGACTTTTTAAATAGAATTATGTTATCATTCACTGAAAATCTCTGATATGGGGTACGAGAGAGGTAGAAAGATTTATGATGGTCAATAGTTGTCAGATAACTATTTTAAGAAGGTTACAAAATAATCACAATTAATATCTAGTGTTAGTATCCAAATTTATCAATTTAGTGACAATTAAATGAATAAGTATGTACATTCAATGATGTACCTAAGATTTGAAATCATCCTCAGCTAATGATAAATCAACAACCTCTTTGCCATACATCCTACCCCCTTCTTCATTTCACTCTCGCTCAACCATCACTCTACGATGCGTAGACCAGCAACAAAACACGCAAATCGTTAAACATCAGCAAAAACTCCCTCTAAAACAGCAACATCAGCAGTACATTTTGAAATTCACAGTTCAAAATGACAACGAGAGGGGGAAGGACCTGCAGGAACGAAACTGTACTAGAACATAAGCATAGACACGGACAGAAGCTCACACACGGACGGACGATAATACTACTTCACTGGCCGTCAGCCGCACGGGACTACCCAAGCTTCTGGAAAAGCCGATGGTTCTGATTTCTATTGAATAAAAATATTATTATTTATTTTCATGAATGTGTTTCCCTAAGAAGGCATTTTGAGGATGCGACGGAATGTGAGTAATGGCGTGAACAATGCGTTTATATCAAAACGAACAGTGCTCAAAATCATGACTCGCATTCCGTCGCATCATATTGACAATGTGTCTTGGCTCTAATTTAAAACAATTTCGATTTCTGTTACACATAAATAAAATAGTAAATTCTGTAAGCTGATCATATAACTAAAAACATTGTCTTAGCGGTTTTTTCCAGAACGAAGAAGATATTGTATTGTTCAAATAATTGATCTTGTACCGTGAAATTACAAAGAAATACTGATCATTATGCTGACAGGTAATAATGTGAGGTCTAAGAGGTCAAAAATTTACCGCTCGTAAAGATTATTAGGCTGTCGTTCTTTTCCTTCGTTTATTCTAAACATCCCACACGGTTTTCTGTTTTCCCGCTCCGGCGAGTGATGTCATATTGAATCAACCTATCCCCAAGGACTCTTTTTCACTTGGAAAATAAGAAATGAGATATTCAACTGTTTGTGCGTTATCAAGGTGAGGGCTGCGGGCGACGTATCACTGTTATTAAAATATTATTCAAGCAATGAAAAAATAGCTTACTCGAGTTACATAATCACAAATATTCGGCAGTTTGCTGTTTCATTTTTCCATGAATATATTTTGATACTTCGGATAAAAAATGATTTTATTAATTCATACACATTTCCTGTCGTCAATCCGCCGTCGGGCGGAATCGCAATTATTTTGTTTGAATTTCAAAAACCACTGTTGCTCTTAAATAATGTAGTAACTTTTTACTATCAACTACTTAATAAGCGAAATGGTTAACTGCTTTTAACCATCAATCGGAATTTTACAATTCCAATATGCATTTGAGCCTCGTATTGCACGGTTTTGATATAACACAGTTGATGAATTGTGATATATTTTTGTACAACACGCTTTGTATAACACGGTTTAAGATTTTGTTTTACGGAAAAGGATCCTATAATGGGAAAGAAGTATGATGTTCACGTGGCCTCTTATCACGAAATACGTAAATCTTTTATATGCTAAAAGCAAACAATATTTTATTACAGAATTTTTAACGCCTAAATCCAAAAATACTCCATAGTCCTCCGATAGTGAAAGAGTCGATAATATAGTAAGTGATGGCGATAATGAATGAATTACATGGTGTTGAAGTTTTTTTCAATAAATACGTAAATGTACACTTTTTCGATTTTGTTTATTCAAAAAGAAGGATATTAACCTTTCTGGGAGTATGGATGCACTTGTATGTCGCCGCGATTTTTCCGCGAAGGAGTGTAGACGTACTTGTACGACAGTATAGTAATATGTGTGTGTGTGGATTGTTTGTAACATTTCTCTCTTTCCGTTCCATTGATTTGATAAAAAAAAATTCTCACTCGCACAGCCATAATTAATTAGTTACTCCTTGAAAGGCAAACTTCGATATTTTTTTTGGAACGCATACCCTGATTTTGTATGAACATCCAACCTCGTATAACATGGATTTGTATTACACGACGTTTTTGTGGAACTGTATGATCTTGTTACACGAGGCTCAGGTGTACACTCTATTACTTTGATTTGTAGGTAAAAATTGACGAAGTGTATTTTCGGAATTGTTAAATGTCATGAAATATTTACCCAAGTGGGTTAGCCGGTTTGCAGATTAAGAAGTCGATATGTGCTTTTGACCTTTGTTGCCACCTCTTTACAGTATATATTTCAACATAAGCTTATTTATTGTTAATAGTATAATTGGAACGACACAATACATGACAACTTAATTCTTCATTTACTTTATATATTTAAATAGTTGCGACCAGCAACAGAGAAAGCTCACTTGTCACAGCTTCATTCTGAGCATTTAATAAGAGCTGATGATGGAATTGGTAAAATCTATTACCTTGATTTAGTTTTCTTCATACTTGGCCCTCGTATAATGTAGTTAAATGATTACACGAAATACATACAAGGTTCGTAAAAAAAAATGATTTGCGTTGCAAGAAAATTTGGTATCCAATTCTTTTAAATAAAACAATACGATACATTTAATTTGAATTATTGAGATTTTGTACACTTCCTTGTCACTAACGACCCGGGTTTCTGCTTTCGGCATCTTCAGGCATGCGAGCGAACTGTCATACAGTAAACAGTGTCTAAAGTTTATATAGAATATACAAATACTACAAATATTATTTACGAGATAAAATATTATAAGTCTAGGATCCACACTGATACCTGAGATAAAATTTCGAGAATCGCCTTAATCCTTATTTTGTAAACAACGCATTAACAGAGTGGAGAATTGCCGCTTTCCAACCAAAATTAGAATTACCAGTGATTTTACAATTATAATAACATTGTGGGTTTCGACGGATGCAATTCGACGAAATGATAAATATATACAATCATTCCACATTTAGTGGCATCTGTTAGGTGATTCATCGTATAAGATACAGCAACGGGGAGTTTGGAAGATTCAGCTGTTCGTTCAGAATTGGCCCCTCAGTCGATGTCTTAAATTATATGAATACGATATATGTTTAATAAAAATAATAAGTTTCTTGTGCGACTCGCAGTTGGAATGAGCCAACAAAGCACTACGGTTCCTCTGATAGGTATTTAATATCTTGAAGATTTACAATTAAAATCGTTTTATAGAAGAATATCTCACAATTCATCAACCGTGTTATACGACGGCCAAGTGTATAATCCAATTGGAGCCAATTGATCTATCAGATAAAGAATTATTTTTGAAATATTAAAAAGTTGTGATGTCATCTTTTTCTCGCAACTCTCAGAGTTGTGTCACAATCGGTTCTCATACCATAAATCCATTAGACATGGTTTGTAAAAAAGGTCATGTACACCGTGGTCCAATACAGTTTTATTCATACAAAATTGCAAACACCTGTTGTGAGAATTCCTGCTTACAAACTCTCCTACAAGTTTACAAACCTGCTTTTTTGAGCTGAAACGAATTTAGTCCCAGTGGGGGCGTGCTTATTTATCAAATCTTTTCAAGAAAAGATAATTCTAATGGAAGAAATATTTTATCGTTTGTAAATGTTTTTCATATGTATGTATATATAGATGAAAAAAATATACATATATACGAATGTCCACTAAACTGAATATTTTTTATTTCAAGTTAATTTTGATAAATTATTTTTATTACTATGCTTTTTTCTACCAAGTCAGCTTGTATTAATTAATATTAATAGTTTTATTACAAAAAAATCTAATTAAAAATAAGTAACCCTGGTGCGAATACTCGCGACTCGATAACCCTCTTCGATTAGTTCATTTGAGTCGCAACTCTTCAGCAAAAACTCGCGGTTAAACTCTTATAGGCTTTCTCCGAATTATTTGTTCTCTCACTCTGTTTGCCATTGAGAAAGCAATGCTAGAGCGGAAAAGGAGATTGGCAGATAAATTATTACTCGATGCTCGTGAGTCATTTTTTTTCTATTCTGCCTGATGTTTATAAAGCGCAGATAGAGTGGGAACGATGGTGATTCTAATAATTCCGTAGAAGCGAACGAGTGACACCTCTTGTTTACACTAACGATTCGGTCGATTGTATCAGTTCGTTCGTAACACTTTTAGTTTCTTAAATATTTATTTAAAAATCAGTACGTAAAATATGTTTTAACTCGTTCAATTTAAAATTTAAAACAACTTGATAAACCACCATGCAACCATTTTTATATAAAACATCGTCCCTGCTTGATGATGTAAAACATTTTGTATTGTAATTTGATTGAATAAAGAATATATATGCCTAGCAATTATTTATGCATTTTATATGCACACTTTTTGTGTTTTCATGTTATATATGTATTAGGGATTATTTCACTTTTTATTTAAGTTAGCATATCCATTAACAGTATTGCATAAATGATGATGACTATTCGCAAGTTTAATTGAAATTAGATAATGACACCATAACGTTTTTACGCTATTCTGTGAAGTCGTAGTTTATGAAATCACCGACTTTGAACTCTAGTCTGAAGATAAAACAAACGTGCCGAATGTTTTTATCCTATCAATGGCAGAGGGAAATAGAATTGTGCTCAGAAGATTTCACAGAGTAAAAAAAGAAAAACAATTTTATTTGACGTCTGAAAAAAAATACGAGTCTACTCTGTAGGCTTTACGCTCCGAATTTTCTTGCTGTGGTGATTCTTCGTAGCGTAAAAGCGGACTTATTCGTTTTCATTCAAAATGCGTTACTGCTCATACCAAAACACGTGCCTCCCCATCTCCGATTTTCAAAAAGTATTTACCGCAAAAAGAATATCGCAAATAAATAAAAATATATTCTTGAATCTTTGCGCGATATTATTATTTTCAACTCGTCGCTATATTGGGTATTCATAATTCCAGTATTGTTGATGTACCTATTTAGCTGCTAACACCTGGACCAATTATTACATTTAATAATTTAACTATTTTTTAATACATATAAAATAAATATTTCAAATGCTCTATTATTCTGAATTTATTTTTTCATACGATTCCTAATTACGGATTAAATTCTATAAACGTTTGATTGATTTCTTTTTAAAATTGATTAACATCATCAAATTTCGGATTCAGCAGATCATCAATATTATTGGAATTTTGAAAATCTTTGGATTTTCAATTTTCGTCAATCCATCGATCTAGAGACATTATTTACTAACAAGTGGGATGTCGGGTGTAAGGTGCAATGTGTTGAAGCAAAGCAACCGTAAGTTACAAGCAATCCTATAAGAAAATTTGCAATTTACAAGTAGTCCTAGGAGTCCCAGTCTCTACAAACAAATTGTATGGCGGTTGTACGAAGTCGTCTCTCAACTACGTTTTTCGTCGAATATAACATATATTTGAAAAGATTTGTTGTGAGTTTATTCAATATTTCTTTACTATAATCATTACATAATTTACGATTCATCGAAAACCAACATATATTATATGCATGTTAACTAATAATTAAATCGTCACAATAAATTATATCGTACAGTCGTCATAATATATGTAGTGAATGGCACGAAATGCGATGTGTGGCAGGGTAGATTTATTAGAATCGTAATTTATCGCAAAATACACACTTTGAATTGTCGATTAATAACAATCATTGATTACGACTAGGCTTTATAATTATACTCTTTCAAAGTAAGTTAACAACTTTATTCCTAATATGAAGTTAAAATTGATAACCTAGTTATTCCACTGGCTGTGTTACTAGATGTAACGCGTTTCCCTTATTTAAGAAGCATCTTCAGACTAACTTTATCGAACCATAACTAACTATATCACCTCCAAACACTAGTAGTTAATTTTATAATTAGTACTTTCATTGTCTGGGTCTTACACCCTCCCCACGTCCAGTTGAAGGAAAAACCCACTCTACTCTACAGTTTTAATTAAGATGTTTCTTAAAGAAACGAAACGCGTTACATTTATTAACACAGCCAGTGGAATAACTAAGTTATCAACCTTAATTTAATATAAAAACACCAAAGTTTCCGCCGAATCCATCCAAATTATATTTATTCCTATTAACATTAAAGATACTACATTTAACTACCCACTATTTCACATTATTAAAATATGCTAGAATTCACCGTAATTAATCCAAAATATCGATTTTATGACACTGCAGTAAATGTAACGAACCACTCGTCTTTAAACATACCGGCTGACGGGCCGTACAGCATGGCTTGTAATTAAAGGGGGCTTTGTTTGAACACATCACTTTGTACTTACACCCCTGGGATACAACTTCTTTAGAGTATTTAAATATAACATTACTGGCTTCATCCATACTGTGTCATTAATTGTGAAGTGATCTGATGAGAAGATTTTTTAAAAATCATAATATCACTTTTAAAGTGTTAACTGTTAATTCTTGGTGGAAAGCATTATCAACTGATGAAAATACAAACATAACAGGCTTATTTATATGGTAGTGCAAATGAATTGTGTTTTATTTAAAAAAAAAAATCATTATATATTTAGGAACAATATATATTACATTATACATCTTGCTTTTATTACTATTTTCCCATCTACCAGAAAAAAAATATTGTTCACTTAGATGTTCATAATGATATTTTTTTAACCAAACCTGTAACCTAATTGTATTTTTTTTTGTTTTCAGTCGGGCGAGAGCAGGCAGCTTTTTAAATAAAAAGGTAAAAATTAATATTTAAAGTAAATTAAAATATCTATATTTCAACACAGTATGATAATTTAACGCTTAAACCAGTTAAAACAAAAAAATATTTTCCATTTGTCGCCAAGACTTTGACAAGAAATCTAGATGTGGCGAATTAATCGGGACACTCATGTTTTTTTCAATCTTATTTCAGTCCTCACCTTCAATTTCTCGAAACTTTTTTCTTTTGCAGGAAAAAATACATTCTTTCATACTTCCACTTTTATTAACTATTGTAGATTAGCCATATTGATTTATTATCATATATATATATATATATATATTTGATTTATGCACATGCTCCCTTTTCACGGATTCCATAATCACAGGAATAATACAGTCTACGGTATAAGGTAACGGAATCATTGTATTTTTTAAATTAATTTTTTGCTTGAAAAGGGTTAAAAATTATCTCCAATTTTATCATATTTATGTTAGAAAGCTGAACACTGAATAAATCTATTTTTTGTAATTAATTTAACTTAAATTTAAAAAAAATCATATCAATTATTGGTATTACAATGTTCGCATTATCATTGAAAGATGATTTTTGTGAACACTTCCTTTCCCTTTATTTAATTACCCTACTGAGTAGATACAGTAGATATTTTTGAAAGTATTGATTGTCATCCAATA
Organism: Himalopsyche phryganea; assembly: GCA_022494535.1. Classification (NCBI taxonomy): domain Eukaryota; kingdom Metazoa; phylum Arthropoda; class Insecta; order Trichoptera; family Rhyacophilidae; genus Himalopsyche; species Himalopsyche phryganea. Next base: position 12,061,361 of record JAGVSL010000003.1, read on the forward strand.
CTCGGCTAATCTGCTAACGTAGCATATATGATACAAAGTAAATCGTTTCTTGGCATATGTTTGTTTTTGTCGAAAAGAGAAGATGAATGCGAGGGAAACAGCGCGACCTAAAACCATATTGTTTTTAAGGTTCTTTGTTTTTGGACACGCTGTGTATTCAAATGTTTTAGTTTAAGTGGTGTTTTCGAGAAAACGACGTCGGATGTTACCTTTTACGTGGAAAATTCGCAGGCCTTCGATAAGTCGACGGGAAATAGGGCGAACGATGTAATCGTAGGCGGAACGAAGGTGCCTGATTGAAAAATTTATATGAATGGCTGATCTACGGGAAAATGCGTAGGCGGGTGGGTATGTGCGAGCCCTCCGGTTCGACGCCAGTTGATTTAGTTTGATAATGAAAATGGTCCAATTTCATACGTATTTGTGCTCACACAATGAAAAACAATGTTTACCAAAGTCGTAATTATATGATTTAAATGTAACGGACGGTTTATGACAGTGCCATTGATTGTTTTCGCTTCATCGGTTGTACCAGGCAAAAGAAAATCATAATTTTGATATTTAAGAATCAAATAAATATCGGGTCAAAACTGTGAAAGTGTCTTCGTTATTTCTTATCTGTGTGATCAATTATTATAAATGAAATTTAGGCAAGATTGCATTATCCATTTGGTATGCGGCAGTCAAATTCGAAAACCTGTATATTAATAGCGTTCTGCTGATAACATTAGTCAAGGTTGGTTGTATTTTTTGGAAATAATTTTGAATGCAGCATTAAAACTACTAAGCGCCGAATTTTTGAAATGTTTTTATAATAAACTGATCTGGTTTTATTTCATTATTATATATTCTACTATCTAACTCTCCTTCGACCATTCATAAAATAATTAAACACAGTAAGTAATGCGTTTCATATTTTATCCATTGAATTGATCGACTACTGTGGTCTAGTGTTAACAGTCCTGAAATAATGGGCTTAGCATGCGTCGGCTTATGATACAAAGACATCTTTAATGTATTTTTTTTATATTTCCGTACACTTCCCAAATCTAGATTCGGGTCGTGTAGAAGGCAAAAACCATTCCTGTTGTTGGACCATACACATTGTTGAAGGCACGTACTCAATACGTAGCTAATATAAGAAACCTCTTGTATATGGACGTCGTGATAACATATTTTTAATTTTCAAATTTGCATTTCAGTTTTTTGCTTTGAAAATTATTAAAGACTTCTTGCTGCTTCTCACTTACTTTTTTACAATTTGGGAGCTAAGATTTTTAAACGAACTGGTTACAATTCAAACAATTCATAGAGCATGTTTGATAAATCTTCAATTAATGCTGAGTTGATTTTTTAAAATGTTAAGTTTTTCGTATGTGATCTTAGACACGAAACTCGCTTGCTCTGTAAAAAATTAATAGAAGACATTGTTTTTAACTGATACATTTATAGTATTGTGTACTTGAAGAACTGTCCGCGGATTTGTTATTTTTCATATTCCTTACCTTGCCTTTTACCTGGTAGGGGTGGCAGGCATATTCCGCCCACTGGAGCTGTGAGAATTATTCTCGCCCTTATCTTTTCATGTGAGCAATATCTCGGTTCGATTAATTTATAACATTGATGCGGATCGATGCGGGACTCGTTTCCTGCTTTGTTTGGCTCATCTCCGATCTCTTATACGCTTTCAAAGTGTGTAACATGTAAATAATTATTAAATACAAAAAGGTACCTGTCCACCGTACCTCGTCGATTGTAAGACACATGTTTTCCGTATTTCCGCGTGCCTGAATTCTTTTTGCGTCTTAAAATCGATGGTGTCTGATAGTCGCTGCCAAAAATACCCTTAATAACACATATAATATGAATTTGAACAGGTTTCAGAGTATAGATACTTACAGACGTGTTATATATATATATATATATAAACTTTTATTACACTTTTAAGGTGTTAACTAACAACTTTTGGTTGAAAACTTTATTAGCATTATCAACTGAAGTCATCAGTTGATAATGCTCGTGATGAACGAAACCGGTCTTAATCATTACAAAAATGTGGAAGTAGTACAGTAAATAAATTGTGCTTTATTTAAAACAAAAAGTCTCTTTTTTTTTTTTAAATACTTTAAGACATAGGAAATGTAAACCTATTACCTTGTTTATTTACATGGCCAGTAAAACTGAGGGTGCTTGATAGAATTTCAATATCAAATTTGAATTGTTGAGATTTTGAAAAGGGAACCCCGGGTCGCTAGTGACGAAATACATGGAAATGTACAAAACCTCAACGTTTCAAATTCTTATTTTTAAGTTTTCATTATATATAATGTTACAATTTAAGAAAAAATAGTCATTAAAGCTAATAATAACCAAGGAACCGGATATTTAAAATTTTTTTAATTACGTGAAATTTACCATATAAGTCACTCAAGAAAAACTCCTCGAGAAGTCATAAAAACTCATGCCCTAGATAAATATTAGATTGAAAAAATCTAAATGTTAAGCTACTGACTTTGTCTGGACTTAAACCTAGGACAGCCCTTTCCACTAGAGGCTGACACGTATATTTTTATCATTCCTATTTAAAATAAAGGTACGTCTTACAATTGAAGAAATACAGTAAAATAAAAAATAAATACTATTATCGATTATACTGCATATTTAAACTAAATGATATTTTAAAAAATAATACACAATTCATTTGTATACTTCCACATGCATTTTGTGGAAATATGTGGAAGTAGTTCAAATGAATTGTGTTTTATTTTTTTAAATATAATGTCTTTCCACCAAGAATTGACAGTTGACACCTTAAAAGTGATAAATGATATTTAACAGGGGCGGTTATAAAATAAAAGAAAATTCTGGAATCTTTATAATTTTTTTGATTAAAAACATATTAGGTATGTAAAAAGTTTAGATGATTACTAGTGAGTAATAATAAAAAGCAACGTGTATACTAACCACGAAGGAAGTTTCCTGTATGTCAAATCTACTTTATATGCTGGTTGAAGCTGAAATAGTCAGTTTCATTTGAAGAGTTCGTGGAAAATACTCCAATTTCTGATTTCAAAAGTTGCTCCCCTAGGCGGATATGCCAAGCTTTCATTTGGTTGGTTTCAAGTTTCAGTATTTCAGTGTCATGTGAAAACATTTTTTCATACTTCTTTTTTTATTAAACTATTATTTTATTGCTATGAAAACAGTGGTATTCACGAACGTTCTGCTGTCATTCAGTCCTATTTTAGTCGACCTGCGACTGTGCGCACATCTGAACTGCAATATCGCATTTTCAAATTTATGTTGACGAACTTAAAAATCATTTTTTTTGTGAATAGATTTTATGTTGAGAAATTTCGTTCACCTTAATAGGACTGCAAATGTTAAGGTCATTGCCAAACAAGGGTTGGGAAATGTAAACCTATTACCTTGTTTATTTACATGGCCAGTAGAAAAGGCAAACAAAAATTGTGATTCAAGTACTTCCACCCTTCAGCTGATGTGATCTTTTATAGCTGAATGTATATAAAATTCAAAGAAAACCTCTTGTATCCAATTTTCACGTATTCATATATGTATGGAAGTACAGTGTGATCGTAGTGTCATATTGATTTCTATAAAAATATTTTATAATGAATTAATTGATTGAATTGGCACAATTCCATGAATTCTATTCAACGCATTCGCTTGTCACTTCGCGGCATTTAATTTTTAATAAAAATGAAGCATATTAGTTTTGCAAATTTCCTGATTGTACATAGTTATGTATCTACTAAATATATACTAAATTACTCTCTTCGAAAAACAGGCGTTGAGCAACTGACTAAAGAGCAGTTCTCGTAGAAATGTTAAGATACCTCCATTAGGAAGCCATATTGTCCACATTGGGAGCGGACATGGTAATATATACATATAATATAAACGTTCATTTATTCTTATTGGTTTAGAAAATTTCAAGGACAAACAATTTAAATATTTGTTATTAACGCGTGGAAGTTTTACCATATAAATATTATTAATTTTAAATATTTATAATTTTCAATAAATTTGAAAAAATTAAAATAATGAATAATTCAAAATTTTTGATAATTATTAAATGTTGACCAAAACAAAAACAAACAAAAAAAATTGTGATTTGAAGTGTTTTCACTACGTTTTAGGTTGTGGTAGTGTTGAAAAATTGCGTCGAGTTACCCCACGGGATTCCGAGACATCCAAAATGTAACACGAATATACAATGATTAAATATTCATTTATATTCTTATTTAATAAAAAAAATATTCCGCAATTTAGTAACATTATTTCTTACGTTGTTCAAGTCTCGGTGTGGACAGTTTCATAAATTGATCTTTCAATCGATTTATGGATTTCTGTTCTTAGGCATGAATGTTTGTGATATCTGAAATTCCCTCCCTCCCACCCATCCGATCCTAAAGACGGGATATAGCGAAAGCGATTAGCTAAACCACTAGTCCTCTCCTAGCCTTTTCATATCTCTATTCTCTTCGTAAAAGGTTGAGCAACTGAGTAAAAAGCAGTTATCGTAGAAAAAATCTGTTGAGATACCTCCATTAAGAGTCCGTATGCTCCACACTGGGAGCGGGCAAGGTTGAAAAAAACCATTATTTCAAAATATTTTCACATTAATAATAATGTAACATTGTTTTGGTAGTATCGGATAGTTTATTAAGATTAGTCGATTATGGTCCAGATAAATACGGAGTGGTATTCGCTATTGATTGATGTGGGATTCGTTATGTCTCATTTTAGAGAAATTCAGAATACCGTACGGAAAAACTAGCAAGGTTTTTTTCGTGTTAAAATATGTAGTTAAGATCGCACAACAATATTTGTTTTACCGTATAGTGACATTGTGGACGTCTTGTGCGTTGAAAGGAAACGTAGTAATAGGGTGTGTAGTAGGCGCTGCGTAAACCTTTGCATAAATCCTGGCGTAAAATGTAACACGTCCGTCTTTAAATCATTGTTACGCTCGTGTATTTTCCCTTGTAGCCTTATCGTTCTTTTATTTACATTGTGTTTCGCAAATTACGCGTTTTACATCACTGACCCTTCTGTAAGCTAATTTGGAAGACGTATTTTACCTCTGAATTTAGAAAAGGTGTGCTAAAATCTTACTTTTTAATTATGATTCTGTTCCAAATGTTAAATACATGCTAACGACTATAATATCGACTGTGTTTGGTCAATTGATTGATGTAACCCTAAAAAAATACGAAAATGAATTAATGATTGGATCTCATTTTGAAGACGAGAGAACAGGTCTCGGCGAAACGATGTAAATTAGAAAAATAAATTGACTACTTTTTGAAAGAGAAACATCGTTTTACATTGGTTTTGGGTTTAAAAATTCTGACCCTGCCACTTGATGTAAGCCACTATTATATTGATACTCCCTACGTATAATCCCGTATCTTCAAACATGAGAATTTACAGGAGTGCATTTCAAGGATTCATAACGCAACTCACCGTATAATTTTTTCGATAAAACCTAGTTTTTATTTTCCTGAACAATTTCAACTTTGAGGGTTATTACACCAATTGGCGGAAACACCGTCGAATTATTGTTTACCTAAGTTTGTATTGATTTTTTTATATGATTTGAAATGTATTTAAAAACGAGAGAATCGTCTATTGTTATAACAATGTTGGAAGGATTTATTTATTTAAGTCGTTAAAAACAATTTGACAAGATAGCAAAAACTGTGAAAACATACGGTAGGCGCTTATGAGACTAACTATTAAAATTAATTGATTGCATGTAAACCATATTAGTCGTACGTAAAAGCAATAAGATTGTCGTGCTGTTGATGTTCTGATATGAAATGTATAAAATTTGAATATATACAAGTATTATATTACATATATGTATATATATATTATAGTATTATATTATATAGAATATATACAGATATTATATTGTATGTATAAAATATATGCAAGTTGAAGTTGATTTCAAATTTAAGTAGTGAGTTATCTCGTAGGGATACCGATCATACCACCAACTCCTGCTTATAGATGAAACATTTTACGCACTTATACTCATAAGCGGAAGGGCTTAGATATATCATAGATATATACCCCAATTCATGATTACCGTTAAATGGCATCCCTATGATATAAACGTTTTGAGATCCGTAAGCACGTAAGAAATATCGGCAGCATTTCTTTGTGTGAGCTTATTTTACATTATAATTAATGAATGTAATAAATTGGAGTATGTTTTTCAAAATATTCATTTTCAACAATGTAAGGCAATCTGGTAATTGTAATGAAAATATGCAACACCGTCACTGATTTAAGAACATGAATTTTGTCTAAAAATTTATTTAAGTAATTAACTTTGATAATTCATACCCAAGCATAGAAATAAGCGAATAATGTAAGTAACTCTTATAAACGATAGTTTTGTCGAAGAGCTCAGTTTATATCCGAAGTTATGTAACAACTTTTTATTACTTAATAATATTGATTTTATAGACGGCTGTTTTTATTTAATTTTAGATACGTATTCTAAATGTAGCGCCTTTGTAAGATTAAATAAAAAATGTAATTCCCTAGGCGAAACACGAAGTGTTTTTTTTTAACCGATTCCCCCAATAATGATTTATTATAGAAATACATTTGGGGTTTGTATTGTGTAATAAATCTGTGCTGGAATAAGCGTTTTAATCTTCCTGGTATTTGAGGCTGTTAGTTCTCTGAGCCTTTGTTGGAAAATCGTGAAAAACTGCTATGTACTTTGCGACCATTCGTTAAACAAAATAAAGATTTGTAAATATCAAAACGAATAGTTGCGATTATTATGTGGAATCGACATAAAATGTCAAATAATGAAATTAAAAATATATTTGAATAATAATTAGGCAATATACTTTTACATATAATATAATGACCTTGATAATCATGCCTTATTTTAAAATGAATAAAGCTATTTTTTCCTTACCATGCCGTTCCAAATAAATCGATTGAAAAAACAATTTTCGGGGTGCTTTAATTATCAATCAAAGGGATTCGGACTCGTCGAGACCACAGCCGAGTGAGACGAAATCCCAAGAGCGTTGATTACTCGACGACAGGACCGATTTTTGTATTCAATGCAATATAAAAAAATGATTTGTGATATTATTTTGACTCCCACGTGTTTTTTTAGAGAATTATTGCAAGCTTGAATATATTTCCCAACATACAATAAGATCGAGTAGTTATTACTCAGTGTTTTATTGTTTAGTAATTGGATATTTGAATTAGCTTCCCCGATAATTATGGCCATCGATAATTTGTAATAAAGTTACAAATTATTCTCACTATTTTCTATAAATATATTTTCAAGTATGAGCTATATGTAAATTATCTTCAGATCTTCCACATATATAACAGCTTATATAACCGAATAAACGAAATGCTAGAAAAGTGATTTTTATTTTAGAAGAAAAATATACAATATTTAACAAATGGCAATTTTAAGATATATTTTTTGAAATTTTGTAATTTTATTACATATTCGTTTTTAGATTGTACATTGTACAGTTTCCGTATATCAACGGCTTTATGTTTTTAATTGACCAACGTTTCCCAATTATATTTCGTCGCGGAGCCATTTTGTATGGTTTTCATTTACAACAAGGTGGAACACCTGAAATATTTTTAGAGCGTTCACAAAAAACGCATTGCTGCCGCATGTTTCAAGGCCAAATACATTTAAATTAAATTTTCTCTAAGGGAATGAAACTGTAGGCTTCGTCACATTTCTTACCCCATAACAAATGCAGCCATTTTGTATTAGCAGATATCTGTCGGAGGAAATGCAATAATGTATTCAATAATACCCGACTTCTCAATGTAAAATTAATTAGGACTGAATGGTAAAAAAGTCAGGAAACTGACAGCCCTCCTATCCAAAAAAAACTTCCCTGCTGTCCAAAAAAAACTTTTGTATGTAAGTAAATCTTCTTCATTTATTAAGTCAAAATCATTTCTTGTCTCTATATAATATATTTTAAATGCTATATAAGCATACCTTAAAACAGAGTTTCAACGAATTGTAAAAAACGTAATATCTGGTGAAAGCTGGCTTTCAGAAAATAGCCAATTTGAAGTAGTTTGTGTTACATTCATTATATAATCACTAAATTGTTTTAAATCGTTACATGACACATTTATCGGCCGGTAAGGGCATTTTAAAAAGTACTTTTTATATTTTCGGTGGTAACTTTGTGGAAATTCATTTTTAATATAAAATTAAAATGGATAACTCAGTTGTTTTCGATGGATTCGGCGGAAACTTTGCGGAAGTTCATTTTTAATAGAAAATTAAATTTGATAACTTAATAATTCCTCTGGCTTTGTAACAGTAGAGTAACTAAGCTATAAATTTTAATTTTTTATTTAGTACTTTTTAATTACGGGTTTTTTTTTAATGCATGCTTTGTAATTGACTCATGCTAAAAGATTTTTTTTATTTTTTCAACTTGTTCGCGGAACCCCGATTGGCAAACGCTGGAATAGAGTTTTTTTTGAGTTTTGTCATTGAATTTGTAGCTACTGGCTGCCAATGAAACAAAATTCAATCGTAGAAACGTCACTGTGCAAAACATTATTTCCTGTTTTGTGTAAAGTGAAAATATGAAATGTCACAGTTCAGATGTGTCACACGCACGCACGCAGCGTAAACTTTCGCTTCTTTGAAGTGTGCGGCGGGGTAAAGCAAAAAGAGCTTTCGCAGCTTTGAAGCTCCAGCAGTCTTTTCGAGCGGAAACTGTCGCTACACTACCATTGCTTACGGCTTAAATAATAATATCGACTGCCTTTTCCGAAGGTTACATGAATATTACTTTGACATTAGAATGATGGCAAAGGGTTGCGTTAACTTTCGAAAAAAGGTCTGCCTTTGTAAGAGTTTTTTTACAAATGTCCATAATATGTGTTTTCTACAAACCTGTAAATGCAAATGGGTCAATCCGAACTACCGCAATTAATTTTGAACCACAAACGCTTTTATCTTTTTTTTTGTAGCCATGTCCGCTCCCAGTATGGAGAAAATGCGATCATAATGGAACAAATCTCAGCAGGAGGTTTTTATAAGAAAATTACTAGTAAACTAGGCTCAGTGGCTCAACTCTCTTTTTCGGAGAGAGTAAAGATGAGTTTGGTGGAAGGTGAAAGATGGGAGAGAATTTAGACATCGCTTATACCCATGTCTTCGAACACAAATCGACTGAAAATTCAATTTCAACTCTCCGAACTTGTATTCGATCCCGTGAACTCTGCAACCGAAGCCAACGACGTTGACCACTCAGCTACAGACCTGGTGCCCAATTCATAGGGTTTATTTAATAGGGATATCGATACAGATATCTGACGGTGGGCTGCAGCATCACCAGTACCCGTTTGAGGCTTCATATAAATCACATTAGTTGGCTATAATTTCAGTAGATAAACCGTACCTCATGTAGTACCCACAAAATATAGTTCATCAATTAATGCTAATATAAAAAGTAGAAAGTAGAAAAAGTAGAAAAGTAGCACAGTTGACCTAGAAATGGCAGCCAGAATGACATGTGCAAATATCACGTCACTACTGTTTACCGTTTGGTAGGAGTTCTTGTGACAGATAGACAGATTGACACATGTATTTTCTGTTTTATGTTATAGATATTTTTATAAATTAAGAAATACTTTTCATTACAGCTTATAATAGTCAAAGCGCTAAATATTATGACTTTTTAAAAATCATTTTAGGTCAGCTCGATGAGAAAGTTCTCAAATATTCGATTGAAAAAATCTAAATCTTATATTGACTGTGCCGGGAACCTAATCGTTAGAGTACAGCTTTTTCTACTAGACCACAGAGAACGACCTTATTATATTAATAAGCATATAAGCTAATAATAACACTTTTAATGTTTTAAATGATCAGAAAATAATTTTGGATAAAAAGTAAAATAACGATATAAAACCATCATGATTGAAATTTCAATTTATTATTCAATAAGAAAAATCGTCTTCGTGGAATAGATTTCCATTTTTAATCTACTTTCAGGAATATAAATAATCACTAAGGGCAGAATAAATAATACGGTTACAAAAGTTCGTTTGGTAATAGAAACCTCACGTGTTTCGCCATCAATTCTGAAATAATATGTAACGCTTATTTGAAAAATACTCTAATTTTCTTCGAGCAATACGTAGCTTTATGTAATCGCACTTCTGCGAGATATTTGAATCAAACACTTCATCATTACAAGGATTATGAAAATATATTATTTATAAAGCTTTGCAAAGTATGCCGCAGTACTAATGTAGTTTGTGATCTAAAAGAGTCATATAAACGGAACGGAGTCGAATCTGGTGAGGTGATCAACTCATAATATACCTAATGTTTTTCATGTTTAAATATTATTTCATAGAGAAGCAACAACAAAATATAATATAATTCTGTTATCAATGTCAGTGAGAAAAAAATCGTTTTTTTTTACTAATAAAATCGTGTCATCCCAGGTGGCACAAGATACATTTAAGTGTAACGTCAATACATCTTTCTCTTCCCGAGTAATAAGACGATGAAAACAAAATATATATTCGAGAATTTAGTTAGTAATTGCTGGTATAATTATATATTTTTTAATGCAGAATTATGGAATATTGAATTAATGGTTTCATTAACAAATTTTTTTTATCGTGTGTTTCAATATGAGTTTCACATTAGTTTCAAGTATACAAATCTATGCAAATTTAATATAAAATATAAATTCTTTATAAGTATAGAAATATTGGCTCCACCTTCAACGTGATGAAATACAGTACTTGAAAGCAGTAAAACTCTGGTTAACAATGAGCGCAACGTGAAATAGGCCCAAGTCTTGACTCTTCACCTCCCAAACTGAAATTTTCCCTTATTGACTCATGAGTTTGTATTCAAAGTCATAGATATCTGTATTGTTTTCATCTTATTATCATCTCTTCATTTCTTTAAAGTAATCGTAAGGGAGAGCGGATGTCGATAATAATTAGTTTTCACAATACTTTCTATCCGTACTCTTACTGAAAAAGAATTCTTATATTAGTATTATAAAGCTCGATATTCCACAGTAGTTGAAGTCATAAGATGATAGCGCCATAATCTGCACTTGTTGTATCTACGCAACCAGGATTGCAGGGTATTTCGTCAGATTTTCGAATACTGAAAAAACGGTTTTTTGTTTCATATTACTTTATATTATAGCGGTACACCTATTCAATGACTGTTCGTCCAACAAGCGTTAAATCCGAGAGGATTTTTGTCCGGACGTACTTATTTACACGTAGATCCGATCCAGATTGTCAGATTCCAGCAATGATGGAATATCGTTTTCAAAGAAACAGTACATTTTAAGTATAAATGAAATTAATCTCCTATGCTTATGTAGGAAATGTCTTTTTGATACCGGTAGTTAATATCGAATTACCGATATTTATACATTCGTCTGGTGTTGGAAACCCTACCATTGTTGTAATGAATTTTAAGGCGATATTAATGCAAAGATAACTAGTTTAAATTTCGCTACATATTGTTGTTTTTTAATAAACGTATATAGGAAGGTATAATATATATCTGGTGTGACAAGTTTATGTCTATGTGTGCCACGCTGCAACTCTATCTTTGGATGCGCCCCGGCTAGGGATTCCAACTCGAATATTCGAATATATTCGGCTTTATTTTTAACTTTTCGATATTAGAATATTTGGGCTACTATTAGAATACTATTTGTAATATTTTTATATCAACTATTTTAAAAATCGACGAAAGATCACCTCACAATTACTCCAGATTTCAAGAACAATAATGAATACCCCAAGAGTGGTTTAATGTATGATTAAATTATTATTTTAGTTATTATGTAAGTATTAAAATCTAATTTTTTTATGTTATTTTCATACCTCAGAAACTATTCGAATATATGCGAATAGTTTCAGTTTTACTATTCGATATCCGAATGACGAATATTTGGAATCCATTGTCCCGGTTAAGATACAGGAAAAACATCTTAATTATTTGGCACCAGGGTAAAAAAAATGTCCAAATGCTCAGACCGTTCTGCTCATTGTATTATTTAGTTTTATGGAATTTACCGAGTTTGGAGATACTGAGTTATGTGTAGACAACCGTCTCTTAGAGGCCGATTGTTAAGTTTGGTCCGCTAATTAGCGCAAAAGTGGAAATTAATTACGTTTCTTTATGCCATGAAAGGTTCCCAACAAGCCCAATTAAAAAACTTTCACAGGCTGCATAACGTCTTGCCAGGATTTGTTTGACGCTTTCAAACGCCTTCATTTAATTATTATCACGAATTTGCCTTATTTTTCAGCTTCGCCCTTTCGACACGCGTAATGTTATTATATTTATTATCTTAAATTTATTTTTACGCAACATATTTTGCATAGGATTCGTTTATGTGAAACACCGCTTGTTGGTGTCAGAGTTACGAGAGAACATAAAAAATATGCATAATTATATTTTGTTTACAAAATTACCACTGCTTCTTTGAATAATATTTATGAACTTCATATTTCGACGTTCTTCATTTCATGTAAGGCAAATAATTCCTGTAATATTGGTTTGCTCTTTTTTGCCGAGTTTCGATCCTTTTATTGGTGCATTTTTTTATATGTATATTTAGTTATACACACTAGCCTAGATTCAGGTATATTATATCGACGGTGTTTAGGCCAATCGATGTAACCCTGAAAATTGAAATTGTTTAGGGCAGAAAAAACGTTTTTTTATCTAAAACAGTATATGGTGAGTTGCGTTATGAATCTTTGAAATGAAGTCCTGTAAATTATCTTGTTAATTATCTTGCAGATACGGGGATATACGTAGGGATTGTTTAAATAATAATTGCTTATTTGAGCGAAAACGGTCCTGATCATTATAAACATGTGGAAGTAGTACAAATGAATTGTGTTTTATTTTTTAAAATATAATATCTTTCCACCAAGAATTAACAGTTAACACCTTAAAAGTGAATAGTGGCTTACATCAAGGGGGGTGATTTTTAAACCTAAAAACAATGTAAAATGATGTTCCCTTCCAAAAAGTGGTCAATTTATTCTTTAAATTTACATCATTTGCCCGAGACCTGCTCTGATATCTTTAAAATGAGATCCAATCATTAAGTCATTTTCGCATTTTGTAAGGGTTAAATGTTACATCAATTGACCAAAACACAGTCGATATAATACTTACTAGGAATAAAAAATTTATTGTTACTGCATTTGATAATTGACTTACTATACTAGATAATAAATTAATATAGATATGGCGATCTTCCAGTTCTCAGCCATCCAATTCCTTCTAAGCGGACAACGTAGTGCGTTGATAGTCCTAACCAAAGCATGCAGAACTACGCGACAGATGTATTACCAGCCTTGTCTGGTATACTTTCGTTAGATCTACACATTCAAGTAAGAGGCGCAACAGTAATGCTGCATAAAGGTCTCGAATCTGAGATGGGAAGCATTCCTTTACTGCCTCCTCCTCGACTAAATCTATACATTCCTAATGTTCATAAAATTGCTTCTCGTAGTGTAGCAATGGATGCTGCATTGCGGATTTGGCAGAATCGATGGGATAATTCTTCTAAGGGAAGGCATATTTATAATTTTTTTCCGAAAATAAATTGGCGAATGGAGATAACCAAAGTTTTGACTCCTGATTTCTGGACCAGCCAATTCATAACTGGCCATGGCCACTTCGCTGCCAAGAATGTCCAGCTTGGCCGGTTGGTCCACTATGTAAATGTGGCAGTATGATCCAGGATGCTGATCATATCATTTGGGAATGTACAGACATGGACAACGAACGGGAAAAATTACTCAAGATGATACGACTATCAGTCGGATCTGTCGGCCCCGTCGGTCATACCGACTTGGTTGCATCTCTGCCAAATTACAAAGCATTTAAAGAGCTCACGGTGTCCTATGGAAAGCGATTGGAACGCAATTCCTTAAGACATTAACCCTCTTGTTTTTCCTTTTTTTTAACACTTATTTAAAAACGTAACCTCCTACACACTAGACTGCATGCTTATCCTCGGACATTCCTGGCAAACATTTGAAACACGTATAACGTAGTTACGCTGTGGAATACACCCTGTAAAAGTGTAAAGCCGCAGCGGGTGGTGGTGGGTGCAACGTTGAGGGGCATTAAAAAAATATATTTTTGATTTGTACTTACCCGAGTTTTATACATTTTATAACTAGATGTTTAAAAATTAGGTACTTTCCATGTTGTCAGTAGAAGGATATTTAGAAATATCCTTTTACTGATGTAGAAATATCAACATTCAGCTTGATACTTTATAAGCTAGCTAATATTTTTTACCCGGCTTCGCCTAAAATAGAGGAAGCTTATGTAAGGTAATTTAGACGTTGGCTAGCTAATGTCGAAATTTTGTGGATAATTGAAAATATCACTGTGAACCGTACCTCTTGTAACACCCAAGAAATATTGTCCATCAATATATTATAATGTTAAAAGTTGAAAATAATGAATGCAAAATAAAATTACCCCACCTACAAAAGTGCTTCTATGTAGATGACATCGGTATAGTTCAAGGTACGGTCAGAATTTTTTGGACGGAAGATATTCAAACATAAAGTCGTAATTGTTCTCCCAAAGCGCTGGAACGGGTTGTAACTTTCATAAAGTGAGAAGATTACTGCAAAGAGTGTACAATTTCTCGATGGTGAATCCTAATGTGAAGCCTCCTTCCATTGATTGTCGAGTAGTCCCAACGCCATGCACACTTCACGATACGTGTCACATTCAATTCCATCGACGGATCGGAGATCTTTGAAACTTATTCGAGCTTTGACTTTGTACAACAACAGTCGCAGGTAATAACAATTAAAGTTTCTGAAATACACGGTGTAGTCAGTGTAGACACAGCAATAAGTTTCCGCTGAATCTTTTGATTTTATACAATTTTTACGATTGAATCGTGACCAATAATGATTGGTGACGTTTATAGTTACTAAGCAACACAAAGCTATGACGATGACAATCACGGAATATTTTGTATGCAGCGGTTGCTAAGCAGCGTTTGTTGATTTTATTATTCCGAATTTGTAAACGTCAAAAATATAGCGTTTTCAGTTTTTGGTTATAAGTTAAATGTTGAGAGTTGAAGGTTGAAAATAGCACAGTTGAACTAACAATTGCAGCTAAAATGACATGTGAAAATTTCACGTCGTTAATGTGCGCTGTTTGGGAGGAGTTGTTTCGACCGACAGACATACAAACATACACATTTCTACATGTATTTTGTGCTATATAGTAGAGATTTGCCGTTGCATTTTTGAGCTATCTGAGTTATAAATAAGATAGAGTGAAAAATTGTCCATATAACTGCATATTTAACTCAAATTTTTTGTTTATGAAGTTGTCTTACTAATGAACTGGACGATCGATGTAGCCGAGTGGTCAAAGTCGTTGGCTTCGGTATCGGTGTTCACTGGTTCGAATCCAAGTACGGTCAATTTAATAAATTATTTTTTTTATTCATTGTATGCATTTGGATTCAAGGATGTCTGTGATGTCTAAAATAAGAATCTCAAAAACTAGTCCTGCCCTAGTCCTATTCTTAATATCCTTATTATTCTGTTCGAAAAAAGAGAGTTTGAGCAACTGAATATCGTGCAGTTCTCGTAGAAAAATTTTTGTTGAAGTACCTCCATAGTAATATTTTTTTTTATTTAGGTTGCGTTGTATATTTATAAAAAAAAAACATTACCAATTATAATCATTGATACTATTATTAATGCCTCACTTACTCTTGAGAAAAATACTAACATATTATGCACTCGTAACATTTTAGTAGTAAGAAAATCCCACAATGATGTTCAAATATTAACTCAAATAATTGCGTAGGTTTATCGTGCCGTTACGTTTAACGAGAAAAACCATTTATGTCTGTTTTATTTGAAATACACATTTAACAAGTTGAGCTTCTTCCTTTATGCCAAAATAAACTCAAGCGGGCATTAGTATTTTATTACATCCATATTTAATATATTTCCTTCGCATTATTGTCGGCATCCGTGAAACGGTATTCAATGAAAAGTTACGGCTGTGCCCGGGGGAATACCTCGCTGGCAAGGGCGCCCTTGGAAAGCTGCGTGACGTCATGTTACGACGTCTGCCCCTTCGGAGCATTCACCTCTCCCTACCTTCCCTGCAGTCTCTAACTGAGTTTTTTTTCTCTCTCTCGAAGAAATCGCAAAAGTCTTCACGTTGTCAGCACGTGGCTGATTGTAATCAAACGCGCTTTCGTTTGAAAACTGGAATAATAAGTATGAACTGTGAAGGACATAGTTTGCTATTGAGAGCCACCTTCAGCATTTTCTGAATTCGTATTGATTACTCTTGTACTTGAAATTTAATTAAAACTTTCTCACACACTTGACCCATTGGACTAAATGTAAGCTTCGATTAGATGAAATTATTATTTTGAGAAAATTTCGTCGGTTTGTAAAATTTTGTGAGAAATGGAATGTTTTCTTTTATTCGTTTTATTCGATTTGGCATTTTAAACGGATTTTAAAAATGTCTACTAATTTTATTCAAAAATATAACTAGAATAGTGAAGTGCGCTCATTGATAATTTTCTTGCATTTTTTAAATCAAATCCTAATATAATATAACTTCGTTGAACCCACCGATTGAGAATCACTCATCATTGTTTACTTACAGCTGGAAAAGTAAATATTATATTCAATAGAAACCAGCAAAAAATATTCAACTCGTAATTTAATAATGATGCGTTATTTTACGCACTCAATAAAATGATATTTCTACGTCAAAAATATTTTTCTCAAAAATTAATATCTATAATTTTATTCTTATATAATTTGAGGTGCTTCGCGCGTTTAACTATCCCCGATCGTTAATTAGTATTTGTATTATTTAATTGTTTATTATTACTATGAGAAATATAAAAGTGAAGCCAATTATGCTTACTATCAAAAGAGATACGTAAATATCGATATCGTTTATAAGTTTTTGTAGATAAAATTATTATCAAAACAATGGGGATTATATATTATTAATAACAACGGAATATTGTGTATGTTTTTTTCTCTACACTCTTACAGTTTTCTGACACTATTTAATTACTAAGATGTGAATATTTTTTTATCCCTTGAATGCATGACGTCTTGCTTTAGTAACAGAGTCAAAAATTCTGTCAGCTGAAGGCTTTGTACGTGGAAAACGCTTTACTAATATTGATTGTGGTTGAATCAATGAACATATTCAGTTGTTATAGTTCAGATATATTTTTTAACGTAGGTGACAAATTTAATATTTTGGAAATTTGTAATGTTGCACATTACAAATTATATATATATTTATGGAATAGTTTGGATTATGTATTCCAACTAAAATTTAATAATTGGAAGTCCACACAATGGCAATTTTGTGTTAATTGCGGCGGCGCGACTTAACCAATCAAGTCGTGCCGTGGTGGACAAGAAAGAACCAATAAGGTCATTTCAAATTGAATAATAATTAAGCCAGAATAGAAGCGACGAAATTATAAGATACTTCAGGTCTGGCGTTCAACCGCAGATGTGGTCCTCCAAGGGCTACCCAAACGAGCAGCGCACTGATGGAAGTCATCCGATCCTGATGGAGCAACAACATCTCTATCAGTATCATATTTATATTTCTTTTGTTATTTTTATTGTATTAACTTAAGCTATGGTCATTCCATATGTTGTGCATATTGCAACCTTTAAATGTAAAATCTTATTTTTTTGTTAAACACGAGGTTACTCTAACTTTTTGTATTAATTTGTGATAATTCATTGTTGTATATTAAAATTAATTTTCGTCTGAAAATCTGTTATCAGACTGGCGCCCATGCATTTATATATATTTATAGTTTTCTAAATACCCGTGTTTCTTTAACCTTTTTACTTAGGGCACTTTTTGTCATATCACTTTTATAATATCTCTGTTAATTGCAGAAGGGTTCTTACATCCCACGCCGCGAGATTATTGTTGTAAAATCTTGCCTTCCGACGAGCTAGTTTCTTTTAAATTAATGATGATAGCATATAGTGCGAAGTGGAGGTAAACCATTTTGCTTCCACTGTACTGTTTTGCTTCATCTTAATTATCCTTTTAAATTTAACGTAAAATCGTTCGATCGATCCATACGCGTTTTTTCACATCTTTTTTATATTGACGACATTTTTATAATGTTTTAAATACCCGTGTTCTCTCTTTTTCTATTTTCTATATCTTTATCTCAGTCTTATTTCTTTATATGACAAATTGTAAAATTAAAAATCAATTCTCCGATCACTCCACGGTTCTCCAACTTCATAATTATATTATAAAATATATTTTCAAATAATAAATATGGTTTTCCACTAAACTACCCACACAAAAATGTAACTACGAACCCACGTGCCTGACTTTGTGAACCAAACATAATATGCAACTGTAATAAACAATGTTAGGTATTTCTAAGAATGGTTGAATATACGTTTCGTTATTATTCGTCTCTCGAGTCTTCTTGGAATTTAGATTGAAGTCAGTTGCTAAGCCTCCCTCATAGAGAGTAAAGGTGGAACGATAGGGTTAGGAACTTAATAGTAATCAATCCTTTGGTTACAAAGTAGCTTGTCGGGGGGCATTTTCAGTAGTTATAGAAGAATTTTGTAAAAAAGTAATACAGGGAAATAGTAAAACATTAATTTCAAAATGTAAAACTCATTTGATTTCCTCATACTTTAAGTCCCAAGGGCCAAGAGCTAGCTAGTTCATCATACCAACATACTGTCGTTTTGAATTACGCGCAAGGTTCGTATTTACGGGCATGTTTCAAGAACATTTTATTGCGGCGGATATAGCCGATAGCCGACAAGGCGAAAACCAGCTTCTGTCTGATTTATACACTCAAATTAACTTCTTTCGACAAAATATTTAGTCGATTAGTTGCATAAAATTGCGCATGGCTTTTTTCCGCTTTCGGTACTACTTACCTGTGTGAAAAATCTATGGCGGACCGGATTAGTGGTGCTCGCAGGTCGTAGTTTGGAGACCCCTGCTTTAAAGTATAAATCATAGCAAATTTTCGGTAAAAGTTGGATTAAATTTCTATAAACATTCAATTATATTGATCATAAAAAATACGTATAAATTATAATATTCACTATTTATGAAAAATAATCATGAGATTATTTTAAATATTTATTCCCACCCATTTTCAAATATTTGTTTTGGAGGGGTGGTTATATAATGTGAACCACTAGGCCTCGGCGATCTTTCTCGCAGACAAATGGAAACTTGCAATAACGACGTAAGTAATCTTTTGTGAAAGAAACGTGGCGTTATCATAGTGTAATCACATTTCGCTGCAAACAATGGTGCGTAATGAAATATTTAATATGAAGAACAAAATAAACATTTAGTGTACACTGAGACAACAACACAGAGAGCGAGATTCATTCCACGAACTTGTTCATTTTGCATTATGATGTAATATTTCAACGTAATATACCGACGGCGAGAAAGCCTACTTCTACAGTGTTAACAAAAAGATCACTATAAGATTAAAACATTTAATATAAAACACTTTTAAGGTGTTAGCTGTCAATTCTTGCTGGAAAGGCAATTAACATAAACATAAAACACAATTTGTATGTACTACTTCCAATTGTTTATAATGATCAGTACCGGTTTCGCTCATCTCCAGCATTACCAACTGATAAAAATGCAATCATAACAGGGCTATTTATATAAAATTGAATGTTAACAATCACAAGGTATATAAAACAGTTGGTTCATGAACTAAGACAAGAATTTAAAGGTAATCAAACAAATTAAATATACACGAAATTAAATAAGTCTAAAATTAAAATTTTAAAGACCTCTTACAAATCAATAAATACTAATCTGAAATAAAAAATATAACTACATTAAAAATCCATTACCTGAGCCAAATATAATGAGTTTAACTACTGTGTAAATATATTGGGAAAGTTTTGAAAGAAATTACTGAACCATTTATCTATAAAATGTTTGATTATCTGTAAATTCTTTTCTTAGTACATGAAACCTTAGATCATTATAAATTTGTGGATATTTTATTAAAAAAACTTTTTAGTATTAGTTTTTTTTAAATTTTATATGTAATGGATACAATTAATTGTGTGATTATTAAGAATCTTCTTTGTATTCGGCGCTTACGTTGTGGTATTAATTGTGTTTCGGTTTTTTGTCAATCATTTCATAATTCAATGAATATTACAAATATGGCGCATATGGACTACCAATGAAGGAAGTTTTATTTACTAGAATTGGTTCTAACCCATTCACTCGGCCTTTTCTGAGAAGGTAATAGATATAAGAAAGCGGCTCGGAAACCTCAAGTAGTAAGCTTATAATAATATTCGATGGATTCGGCGGTAACTTTGAGGAAATTCATTTTAAAACTTTGTTCTTCCTAGTAATTAGTCAGCTTATCGCTATCTCTACGTTTGTAAGAATCGTTTTTTTTGTATGGGAAAAATAGTTACTATGTAGTAAATCCCTTTTCTATACTATTATCAACACACGATTTCGCAATATTATCTCGTATTTTTACACTTTTCACTGTAATTCCTCCCTGACGCGTGTATACTTAACTTTCGTTGTTCTGGAGAATTCGATACTGCCTTCCTAACACATTATTTTTTTTATATACGTTATCAATATAATCATAAATT
The DNA here is from genome assembly GCA_022494535.1 of Himalopsyche phryganea. NCBI lineage: Eukaryota > Metazoa > Arthropoda > Insecta > Trichoptera > Rhyacophilidae > Himalopsyche > Himalopsyche phryganea. The sequence goes on from JAGVSL010000003.1 coordinate 12,082,142, forward strand.
AAGTACAATAATAAAAAAAAATATTCCATGTTGATTGTACTCGCACTACCACTAAGAATTTACATTCTTGTTAGCAAGCCACCTTCTGCAACGTCGCTGAAAATGTATGCTTCACTTGGTTATCCAGGATAATTCCGTAAAACTTATTGTAAAATATAACTTTACTGTAGAAGATTCCTAAAATAAAAATCGTTACACAAGAGATTCATACGAAATGAAGAGCTCTCATTTTAACGTAAATAATTCTCTGAAATGACTGTGGTGCCCTTAAATATGTTTTGTGATTTTAACTTAATAGTAGTGAGAAGCAAACTTTTATCAAAGTTAATGGTTCTAATTCCATTGCGAATGTTGCAATTATATAAATTAAATAATTAGTACACGAATTGTCTTACACAGAAGTACACATTATTTCTGTTAACTTCTTAGTCATCCTATTGCGAAGGACGATTATATATTTGACTAGGAAGTTATATAATGTAAGAACATATTATAAATTTCCTATAGCGATTTTGCCAAATTTTAGACATAACTCCCACCGTTATTCTCAAAGGCGATCAGTAGATTTTATGAATTTGTCCTTTTCGATTTGTAGAAAAAATTTGAATAATATGAAAAAATAATAAGGAAAAAAACTCGTTGTTTATTGAATTTGCATATTGTCAAATGTAGTGCCGTGTTATTGAATTTCAAGTTTTTTTTTGAATTAGTAATCATTTTAGAACGAATATGCATTTTGCTGAAACATTTTATACGAAGTCTTCCACATTACGACCATTACGACTCTGATAACTGAACTGAACTAAAGATGACGCGTTGTCATGCTGGGAAATAAATCGATGTTACAGTATGCATTATAGGGATGTAATTAAATAATTAATTAACCATCATGGCGATGCAAACAATCTCGTCTTTGAAAGATTTGCTCTTCATCTCTTTCCTTACTCGATAAAACGGATGAAAATAAATTCAACACATAATATTTACTTTTAATAGGTCTGCGATGCCTACAGTTCATCCCACCCATCTAATCTAAAAACGGGACGTAGCGAGAACGATGAGCTAACTGCTCCATTCCAAGCCTCCTCCTTCTTTCATTACCCTCCCGGAGAAATAGTAAGAAATAGAGGCTGGGCGATTGTTCTCGTAAAACAATCACCAGTTTGACGACGACCATATGCAACAGAAAAGCATAACTTATTGCGAGATTCGTTACTCTTATTGCATGGTTTCGAAATTAGGTACTTAAAAATATCATAATATAATTTCCCTCACTATTTCTATAGATTCGGCAGTAACTTTGTGGATCTTCATTTTTAATGAAAAAAATAAATTGATATCTTAGTTATTCCATTGGGTGGTCTGAATTTATTTACTTTGTATTTGGAGACTTATGTTTGGTTCAGTGCAAGAGGTATAGTTACGTAATATGTACCTATATTATATCTGAGCAATGTTTGTAACTGAGGATGTATACAGAGAAACATGGCCAATGCGTAGGAGTCTGTGGAAACTCCAATTATTTTATAATTGCCGTTACTTCTGCCCGAATAATGTTGAAGGGATGAAAGGGAATTCCTCCACAGTCAGTCAGCCTCTATTCATCGTGTGTTGTACGTCACGATCCTGCTCGGAAAGAATTTCGGGGTAGGGAAGGGTGGCAACCGCGGAATTCATTTACCTTTAACACATCGCTAAATATCGTGAATACTTCAAAGTATGAGCCAATACTACATTACAATTTAAGATTCTAATTCAAAGGTTACATTTAAAAAAAATTTTAATCGGACAAGGAAGACGTTATTGATCTTATATTTCTTTTTTTACCCTTCCTTACTTTACTCACAAGCCAATTGTCTTGGATGATTTTAAATTTATAAATTCTCATTTTATTTTCTTAATCCATTCCTATGATCGAAAATTTCAGCCATGTACGTGTATTTGGCAATAAAATGATGATTTTGAAAGACTTGATAGAGTTCTAGCATGTTTTGGATACCACATTTTTAATATTAAAATTCTAGATTTTTCTCATTTTCTATGCATTGCGCCGCGGCACATCGGTTGCGAAGACCTGCACTAGGCCATCGATATATTATGATTGTGTTTCACTTAAACATATTTTTATTTATTAACAGAATACGTGAGTTTTTTTTTGAAATTCGGTTACTACACAAGCGTTTTTCAACATAAAGTTACGCAAAAAAAAAAACATGAATATTAAAATAAACATTTTCCTCCACCTTTCATTTCGAAAAGCGAAGGAAATTGAAACTGAGCCGGTTGTTGAATTGTTAAAGCCCTTGTTGTTTTTCGCTTCCACTTGTGGACTATGAGATGTTTTTGTAAGACGCGCAAAGGGAATTAAAAATGAATTGTTTATTTGAACTTCCTTACTTGAATTTAATTCAAGTTTAATTAAACCATCGATTAATATTATTATACAGCTTTTGAATACTGCCATAATTTGCTCCATTGAAATTTCTGTAAAATTTTTGATACGTCATTCATTTTTTAATTAAGAACTGCTTGTCGCTCAACCTCCCTTTTTAAAAGATATATAACGATGCAACTATGACATGGGTAGCGGTTTTTTATTCGAATTAATTTTAGTCATCACTGATATCCTTGCTTTCGAACAGAAAGCCATCAATCGTTTGAAAAATCAATTTATGAAACTGTCCTTACATGGATTCTAACCCGTGAGCACCGGAATCATAGCCAGCAACATTGACCATGGACCCGATAATTTTATTTCACGATTATCATTTATCAAATATTGACTTCTTATTTAGGATATGGAGTATATATGGAATATATATGTCGGCGTGCATGCGGCGTCGCAGTTGGTAGCGTCGCTAGCTACGTTTACGAATGTCTCGGGTTCGATTCCCGGTGCGGATGGTTTTCATAGATTGATCTTTCAATCGATTTATGGATTTCTGTTCGTAGTCTGAGTCCTCCCTCCCAACCATCCCATCCTCACGGGGCGTAGCGAGAGCGATTAGCTAACCACTAGTCCTCTCGTAGCCCTATCCTTCTATCCCTAATCTCTTCGAAAGAAGAGAGGTTGAGCAACTGAGTAAAAAGCAGTTCTCGTAGAAAAAGTCTGCTAAGATACCGCCATTAGGAGACGATATGATCCACATTGGGAGAGGACATGGAAAAAATATAATTATCAACCGTAGCGATCTCGGAATTGCGATGTCTACGACCCATTATACCAGGAGTCTCCAAACTACGGCCCGCGAGCACCACCAATCCGACTCTCGGTAGCGGGTATTCAAAGCTACAGTATGTTTGTATAATGAGCTAGCTAAGTGTTGGCCCTTTGGACTCGGTAGAGGAGTCAGTGTGGCGCTTAGGCTAAAAAGTTTGAAGATCCCTGCATTATACCGTGGCACGAATGTTGGGCTATTTTAATGTTTTCAAAATTCATTACTTTCAAAAATATAATGTCTTTTTATAATCATTTCCACATTATTAATTAGTCTTAAAAGTGAACATATTGTAAACAAAATGATAAACATTTTTTTACAGCAATAAAATGGAAACACTTCGCCTTAATTATCCAACGTGAGCTTCATATAAAATAGTTATTAAGCAAACTAATATGATCCTCATGTATACTTACCACCTCCTGTGATTGGAAGCTGGAGAAGAAGATGAAGTAGATATTCATATATCAGATGGATTCGTCGGTAACTTTATAGAAATACATTCTTAACCCGACGAACCAACTGGAAATGTTTATATGGCCCAGACTTTATCTCTTATTTCCGGCCAAACTAGAAGAAAACATTTGTGGATATATGCTTTAAAAACTAATTCAAACCTTTAGGTAGAGAAATTAGGCAACGGATCATGAAAATGTCGAGTAGACCATATGGAAATATATTTTTGAAAAGAACTTTCGATATTCAGTCTTTCGAATTTCAGCTTTGAACTGCCGATACGCAGGACTAATCGTCAGCCCTATTCATTACACATACTTATGCGGCTACACGTTTGCTTGTGTGCGTGTTGGCGGTGGTTTATATGAAGATTGACCGCAGCCATTTCGCTTGCAAAGTCGTAGATTAAATATTTTTCAGCTTCATTCTCTCCACATAGTTTAGTTTACTTCTTGATGTATTTTGGATAACTAATATATATTTCACGTAATTGTTTATTTTTTACTCTTGAAATTGATCTATTTTTAGCCGTAGTGTGTGTTTTGACAGATCAATTGACTGAAAATAAATTCGTACGAAACGGCCCGCGCTTTAAAGGTTTTATTGTTTGTATCAAATCACCTCCCCACCTCCAGTAGAAAGAAATGATCTCACTTCACCTTTCATTTTTGTAATTTACAGAATAATTGTTTACCTTAAAAACACATAAACTTACGATACAGTTAGACTGAAGATCGTTTTCAAAGAGGCGAAACACATTTAGTAACGCAACCAGTGGAATAGCGAAGTTGTCAATTTTAATTTTATATTAAGTAATCGTTCATTTCCTGTACAGCGAACATAAATGTCAACAGATTACCAAAAATTCATCATTCTATTATCATACTTGGAAGGTGGGATTTCACATCCGTATTGAAGGTCATTAGCCACCCTCAGAGTTCATGATCATAAAAAATTGTCTGTTATTATTTTTAATGATCCAATTGAAAACTTTCTTTCAGCAAAGTATAGAATTCTCCCCCTGTAAAACGTCACAGTTACCTTTCGTGTTACTTACTGAATTATATTTTTCGCCCTTTGACACTCGATTCTTTAAACAAAGCTATGTTTAATTTGTTAATGATGTCACTCTTCTTCAACCCCGTAATTTATTTCTAATTAATTACCTACTTATAAATTTAAATCTGGTGTAATTAGCGAACCGATTGTTGAAATTATTTTCGTGCTCTTCTTTTTACATGAGGTTTTTATTACGGAAAGTAACTCATTAATTATATTTCCCAAAACAATAAATCGAGGTTTAGTCTTCGTGCGTTTTCCCTCATGGTTATCTAATAATTATTATTACCCACCAAACTAATATTGTTTAATAAAGTAGTTATATGGAAAACGTTTATCACAATCGTTCGGATTTTAAGGAAACGCTGATTAAATATTACGTCACAGTTAGTGAATGCAGAATAACAACTTATACCTGGGGTATTATAATATGATGACGTCACGACATTCAAATGACCTTGGGGAAATCCTCACCGCCAGCGCATGTCAAGTTTTTTTTTATATCCACGAATTGCCAGGTTTGAATTGAATTCTATAGTGTTTCAATGAAAACCAAAATGGCAGTTTGTGTAATCTGTCAAAAGAAATTGATTTTTTTTCCAACACTCACGCCTTTCAAAGTTCAAAAAATAATTAGCCAGTATACTATTGAAATAAATAAATTATTAACAGCACTGATCGCGTGTTGTAAAAAGGTAGAAAGGAATTGATCTTCTTCTGACAAGATTCAGAAGACATTCAGAATGTCCACGTCGAAATCGGTACTGGACTTGGTATACGTATAATTATGAACTAATTATTGGAACGGACAACTATGTAGATATTTATAAAATACATAAATATTTAAAGCAAAATATCAAGTAGAATTTAAAATTTACGCAACATAAATTGATTTCAAATCAAAATTTTGGTCGTCTCTGAAACATTTTTTTTTGTAAAAACGAGATCTAAATACTGAAGCTCACTTTGAATGTTTAATAGGCATAAAATAAAATGGTTTCAAAGATAAAATAATTGATAATGCATATACAGTTAATTTGTGTCGAATTTCATGAATAGGGGAGTCATTGATGAAACAATTTTTTTTCAATCCGTAGACTAGTAATAAATGTTTTATTTTTACTTTTTAGATAATTTGGAATTATTTTTAATGTAATTTAATATAATATATGTGAAATGTTTCATTGGTTTAACGCTTAACCGTATATCTTCTCGCATTTATTTATGGAATACAATAAATAATTCGTGTTTAAATACCATATTCGAATATTATTCGTTTTAATCTTTGACATTCAAAAAAGAGACACACGTCACTCGCCGAGCTGCGACGTCACGCATCCTCCCACCCTCGCTTAGTTTTCTCCCCCGTTCTACCACTCTGGGCCTGTTCTACGCAAGAGATTCAGGGAAATATAATTTGATCCGAGCACGCTCTTCAAATAACATTGCGGTCGGTCAACGTACTTGCTCCTTGTTTTCAAGGGCCGCTGTATTAATTTAATCTACCCGTTGCGAACCTGTTTAAGGGCAAGACGTGGCTGTTTGCAATCTGAGTTGACGTTGTGTTCGAAAATTAAATTCGAATACAATATAGCCCGCCAAGAAATATAAACCAGAGCACCATTTGTTTATGCCACGTATTTACACATTTAAATTGATATAATATTACGCGTTGTTAATTTTATACGTTCATTAATTGCAATATATTTTCAAGTTCCGTCCATTGTTTAATATTGCAATATGAATTCAAAATTTTCAATTTCGTAACAATACAAAAAAATAATGCAGTTTTTTATAAGTTTATCATGTTCCTGATCATCATAAACATGTGGAAGTAGCACAAAAAAAATGTGTTTTAATGCCTTTCCACCAAGAATTGACAGTTATCAACATAAAGGTGATAAGTACACGTTTGGTTTACCCTCTTTCATGTGGAATATGTCAATATTCTTCTAGCATGCTATTTTCTTTAGCATTAATTACCATTGGCAGGCTTGGGAAGAAAAAAATATTTATATCAACATTACGTGCATGTTTAACAATAATTGCAGTCTGAGGGTGGCACCTAAGATGGTTATGGAATTGAAAAAATAATGTCTACTGGACTGTTTTTTCCTACTCCTTTATGTAAACTTGTATGATTGGATTATCACTTTACAGAAACTGAAAAAAAAATAATTTCGTTTTTCTGATTCCACGATTTCTAAAAAGAGAAGGAATTCGTACTTTAGTTAAATATTTTAATAACATGATTACACCCAACGCCTAATAATAAATTTCCGGCATGGTTGTTAATAATATTATATACCGAATCATAATAAATTTTGCGTGATCACGACTTCACGCCATAAATCATCCCTACTGTGGAACCTGACCTACTCACTCAAACAACGCCTGCACGCGACTGATTAGGCATTTTATCATCAGCTGTTCATTTAATATAATGTAAAAAATATTTTTTTTCCACATTATTTTCGTTTCCAAACTGAAGCATACGAAGTTTGTATTAAATGATTATAATTTATTTATAGTCAGATACCGTGTGTTATTTACGGCCGTATTGTTTTTTTAATACTGGACATTGATTAAACATTCATAAAAAACTTACCCTAGAGCTGCAATAAAACAAACAGATGAAAAGCTTTGCTCGTATTTTTCACGAAGGTGTCTAACTGGACAGTATATAATTCAATCTAAATGATTTTACAGCACGGTTTATTACACTTTTCCACCAAGAATTGACAGTTAACCCTTAAAAGTGGATATGCCTTGCTATTTGAATAAATATATATATGTCAGTTGATAATGCTCGCTCTCGAAACCGGTCTCGATCAATCATTGTAAAATATGGAAGTAGTACAAAAAATTGTATTTGATTTTTAAAATTATATGTACTTTAAAATTAATAAAAATTTTTCCAGTAGCACTACTTACATTGTATTATTAATATTGTAATATATTTCGTAAATTAATAACAAAATCCATATATACGACCTGGGTCACCTACTCCGTGCTTTTTACAGGAATTAAATGCCCTTTGCAACATTATTTTGGTCTTCGAGTCGTACAAGAGTGATGGCTTATTGTCATGTATAGAAAAAAAAAGAGAAAAAAAAAAAAAAGTGAATGTCGTCAATAAAAAAGCAGTGAAACGCTTAAAGATAGATCGAATGATTTTGCGTTAGAATTTAAAAAGATAAGTAAGATGAAGCAAAACAGTACAGTGGAAGCAAAATGGTTTACCACCACTTCGAACTATAAGCTATCATCATTAATTTAAAAAACTAGCTCGTCGATAGGCAAGATATTACCACAATAATCTCGCGGCGTGATATGTAAGTACCCTTCTGCGATAAACAGAGATATGATAAAGTTTACATGACAAAAATGCCCTAAATAAAAAAAGGTTAAAAGAACACGGGTATTTCAAAAAAACTATGAATATATATGAATGGGCGCCAGTCTGAAAACATACATTCAGACAAAAATTATTTTTTAATTAATAAAATACTAAGAATCGTGACAAATTAAATTTTAATGTATAAAAATGAATTATCGCAGATTAATACAAAAAGTTAGAGTAACCTCGTGTTTAACAAAAAATAAGATTATACATTTACAGCTTGCAATATGCACAACATATGGGATGACCATAGCTTAAGTTAATACAATAAAATAACAAAAAAATATAAATATGATACTGATAGAGATGTTGTTACTCCATCATGATCATGACTTCCATCAGTGCGCTGCTCGGTTGGGTAGTCCTTGGAGAACCACCTCTGCGTTTGAACGCCAGACCTGAAGTATCTTTAAAATCGTCTCTATTATTCCGGCTTAATTGTACATTCAATTTCAAACAGACATTATTGTTTCCATATTGTCCACCACGGCACGACTTGATTGGTCAAGCCGCGCCGCCGCAACAAACACAAAATTGCCATTGTGTGGACATTCAATTATTCAAATTTCACTCATTATACGTCCAACCTATTCCATATATAGATAAAATTTGTAATGTACATTACATTACATTATGTCGAGTCAGACCTGTTGATATTAGGAATCCGAAGAATGGATTTAAAGTTTAACAAAATGCTGGAAATCGTACTCTTTACGAATGTTTTTAAATACAGCGAAACCTATTATTAAAAGAGCTTTCCGATTATATATTAAAAGATTCCTTCAGTATCAGTATTTCGCAATGATGTGGTTGTGTGGCGTAGCCATCAAAACATGTTGTCGAAAGATCTATCTTGAGATGTGAAATCTGGTTATTGTTTTGTGTATTATTTATTATTCAGAGTATTATCACTACACCCACTAACAGATAAATCCGGAATGGGCTAAAGAACTAAATTAGGCTACCCATTCGTGCGGGGAGTTTTTTTTTTACTAAAAATTCCACTTAGATACAATTTTTTTCAATGAAATAAAAGCGCTTCATATTCATATTATCCATTGCGACACATTTTAGAGCTTTTGAATGCAGCTTGTCAAAATTGATTAATAATATTAATTATGGAACATATATAAAACATAGATGATTCTAAAAAAAGCAGTGCATCATCGTACAGGTGGTCACGTGATTTGACATCTTCCAATCCGTCAAATGGACGCGAATCGTTACTGCGACAGTAAATATCGTCTCTGTTCTGAAAGGAAACATCAAATAGAAAAAAAATCATATTGAGTTAGTTATACCAAAATGTTCTTTGTTTAGAACTCTACCGTATGGAAGAACACACTATTTTTTATAAATTATACTTTTACCTAAAAACAGTTTTGTACAAACAAACTAAATGAAAAAGGAATCGCATTTTATACACTTCAAAGTTTAATTACTCAAAACTGTTATTTTCAGTTGTGTCTTCTGTATTCTTTCTGAACGAGGACGATATATACCAAATAATTTGAAATACATTCGTGAAATATTACAGCAATTTTATAAATGAATAAATTTCAAATGAAAAGGCAAATACTCTTACATTGGAGGCCTCTAAAATTGGCCAACACCTCCGATTACATATTTATTTTATCGTTCGACAAAAAACAACATGTATTACACTAATTGTAATCATTGGGCTACGACATATTGCTGTAAGTCGAGAGTTATCTTCTGCCATCAACACCGCCTTCCAAGTTAAGCGAATAATTCGAGAAGTGCTCGTTAGAATGACATATAATTAAAAAAAATTTAACTGATGCTGCAGCCAATTTATAAATATTTTTTTGTTACTATCTTCAGATGGCGATTGCTATATATATTACATACAATGTTTTCGTATGCGCCAAATATCTCTTGGGTCTTTTATCGTGTCTGTAGAAAACAAACTTTTTTGATAGGCATTGCGATACTTTGTTATGGAATATTTAAAATAGAATGAATACAATCGTTTCTATTTACATAGTACTAAGTAATATTATATTGGGCGTTGAAAAAAATTAGGTAAAAATAATTTTCATGAAATATTTGTTAGTATTTAACGTTCTGTTTAAGGCTACAGAAAATACAGCTGCAGAATTTTCTTGGATTATCGTCTTCTTATTTCTTATTTTATGTGCCGACCAAAAATAGAAAGAAAAACAACATCTCAGCCATATGTTTGTTTTGATGCCGAAAAGTTTTAATATTTTATTTGCCACCTTATTCAAGGTCTGCGTTCCCCACCCGAAAAGGTTTTCGCTTAAAATATTAAGTTGTCCCAACTCATCTCGCGCGTTAGTGAAATATAAGCGATGGAGATTGATGTGGTTCAAGTTTGGTGAGCTTTCCAATCCAACTATCCTGCAACTTTCACTTCAACAACATACCCTGTATCAATGTTATTAAACTTTTACGATATAATACAACATGAACCTTTCAAAGTTAACCGCACAGCTTATGTTTTGTGATCATATTTGAATCAAGTATTCCTCTCAAGAAAAATGCCTTGTCGCAATTAGGGGATCTAAATTTCTACTATACGTCCATTTTATTATATTAATAATAATGTAGTAAAATTGTCGATCCTGTAGCAGAGTATTTAACGCTCGTCCAGCATTTCGTCCTGTGTCCATGGGTTAGAATCACCTTTTTTCCCACCTCTATCCTACCGAAACTATATTATACTCTTAGTTTCCTGGCTAATATTCTTATTAGGATGGGTGCAGACTTTATTTTCCTTCCCGCATGTAAGCTTGCTGAGTGACTTTCTAAAAGATTCTATCAACTTCAGGCTTTGTTTGGTTACGAGAATTATTGTTAACACATCACCAACAAAAAAAGCTTCAATTCTACCTAAGAATTGCTCTTAATGTTAGCATAATTTCTATAAAAGACATTCCCAGTCCCTAACTGTATATACGAGACTGGTTTGTGTAGAAAAACGAGTGCCCCCTTCCAAGGGCTCACGCACTCGAGCAAACTTTAAGATTTATCTCTTCGGGCGATTAAATGAAGGCCGACTTGGCTGTCGGCCTCTTCCTCGTCCGTCTTCGTTATAGACAAATTTTCTGTAGAGAAAAGGAGGAGGAGCATAAGGATTGTGACATCAACTTGACAAGGTTCTTGGAGACCTTGTATTATTTTATTTACAGTTTCATAAATTTATTGATTAATTTTTTGGTGGACGTTATTATTATCAAATCAGCATTAAAATTAATTCAGACACAATCAATATGCTAAACCAGTGTCGTTAGTGACAAAACGTATAGAAACGTACAAAATTTGAACGATTCGTATTTGATATTAAAACTACATCGAGCACCCTCAGTCGATATCTTAAATTACATTATTTCAATGCAAAAATATTTGGACTATATTAGTATAAGTAAAAGGGTCACAGTACGTACGTGTACATTGCCATCAAAGGAAAACAAGGACGACTTGATGGTTAGACTGTGACCCGGTTTGTTTGATGTAAGCACTCAAAATCTCACCAAGCAATATAGAATAATGGTGAAGTAATCCTATTAACTGAATCAGTATCCACTAAACCCGCTCAACGAGATAAACCTAGTCCAGTGGTTATTTAATATGCAATTTATTTCGAATTCACCTTTATAAGTAGTAAGTTAAATATTGTCAAACGTTAATTCTTGGTGAATAACGATTTATTTTATAATTTATTTATTTAATAAATCAACTGGGGATGCTAAATGGAACTTCAATGTCAAATTTAAAAATTTCAGTGTTTAAATGTAGCCAATGAGAAGCGAAGAGAGCTAACTGATATTTTAGAAAAAAATGAGTTAGGTGTGTTTTGGTATTCTACATGTCATAAAGTATATTAAAAATGAATTGAGCTTACTAAATACAGGCTGCAAAAGTATTTTAATATGTAAGAAGTTAAATTAAATAAAGCGTAAATTAATGTAAGAAGTTCATTAAACTAAAACGTTCAATAAACAAGTTTTACCATATTGCCACTTGGTCCACGCACCTCTCGAGGGCTCAATTCATAAAGAACAAATGCAAATTCATGCTTAATATATAATGTTACACGTCTTATTTAAATACTAGAATACGGTTTCACTATGTGAAATACGCGTTTTAATTTGATAAAAAAGGTGAAAAATAAAATAAATCTATTTATATAAGATGACAGTCAATAATCGAGCATTTAACTATTAGACAGCTTATTAAAAAAATAAAATGTGTATTTTTTTACAATTGTAAACCATAGATAATACTCATAAGTTAAAATATAAATAATAATTTTATTACGAAGGGGTGATAACTACGAATTTGATTATCATTCTAAGACAGGAAATATTGAAATCAAATAGATATCATGCCGCATGTATAAATAAATATGGCCAGTTTCGCTCAGGTAGTGCTAATTTTCATCTGAAATTTTCAAAGAGAGATTCTGAGCAAATTTGGTCCGGTTTTTTATGAAAATTAATTAAATATGAATTATGTCGTTTTATTATTAATTAAAATTACACTTTTAACGTGTTAACTGTCGATTATTGGTGATCATGCGTTTTTTTCCATATCCGCTCCCAATGTGGAGCACATGGTCTCCTAATGGAGGTATCTTAACAGAATTGCTCTATGAGAACTGCTTGTTACTCAGTTGCTCAACCTCTCGTTTTTCGAAGAGATGAAAGGATAAGGCTAGGACAGGACTATTGGTTAGCTAATCACTCTCACTACGCCTCGTGAGAATCGGATGGCTGGGTGGGAGATTTAGACATCACAAACACTCAGACTACGAACAGAAATCCATAAATCGATTGAAAGATCAATTTGTGAAAACCGTCCGCACCGAGAATTGAACCCGAGACATCTGTAACAGTAGCCAACGACGCTAACAACTGCACCACGGACACCGACGGGCGTTTTATTTGCAAAAAAATATGAAATTATCGTGACCAGTTTCGCACAGACGATTTTCAAATGAGATTGCGATGAGCCAAACCTGGCCTGATCATGTCATAAAATGGTGAAATCGCAAAAGAAATGTTTTATTTTTATTATTATCTTCACTATTTTGCTTAACCCATTAGAGATCAGAATCAAAATTAGATATTTTTTTACGGTTAGCATTCACATTATTGTTTGTAAATAAAAAACCAACTTGATTCCTTGTATCCAATAACAAAACTTGATATGAACGAACTAAAAGTATATGTCACTAGGACGCCAGCGACTCACTGGTGCGTCACATGCCTATTCACTCCATACGCCAGCGACTCACCGCTGCGTCGCGATATTTTTTCGTTGAAAATAAAACATTTTCGATGTGTTAAAATTACTGTGCTATGGACATCTCTTATTAAACACAATAATGTTTACAAATTTTGAAAAATCTTGGTTCATCGGTACTATTTATAAATAAATTCAACAAATTTCGCTAGGGCTGCCTTACATATTTTATCTTTATGCGCGTTTCGTATTACGTAACGAATTTCGAGATGTTTGTGTCACAATACCTGGTAAAAACATACTATCTGCTTATAACTTATAGGGGAATTTCAAAAACGGGTTCAGGGTCGTCAAATGCAATCTATTTATTATTATTTTATTTACATAGTAAATTCCTTTTTTCTTGTTATTCATGCCACATGTGTTTCACGAATTCGGACGGTGTCTTCCGAGATATAATGATTTATGGCGGTTCTCCGGGTAAAATTGAATGGTTTCACCCTTAGCAGTGTGACGAATTCTTTCTTCTCGAAAAAAGAACAGATACAAAATACATCTGTATTCAATTTGATGTGCCGTTATGTGTTCAACCCTGTTTTGAAATATATCATACTAGAGTAATATTTTAAAACAGTCATAGTATAAAACATCGTGTTTCAATTGGTGTATGAACTATTTTTCAAAATATAATAATAAAACAAATAATATATATACATATATATGTTCATATGTATATATATATATAAATTTGGACAACCCTGGAAAAACAATCAATTATAATAACAACGTTTCAATCAGTGCATATATTATTGGCTAAAAATAAAATAATAAAAAGTTTAATTTAGAATAAATATTTATTACGTTTCTGACAACCCTAGCAAGAAATGGACTCAACCCATAAATGAGTCAGCACAGCGTATGCTAATTACACATATGCCCTGACAAACTAGAATATCTTTAGACTATAAATTATGTAAGTCAAAACACTTTTTATGCAATTACTATTGTTCCTAAAATCGCTGCCGTTGGGCACTAAATGAATATATCGCGCTGGCAGTTAAGTGATATGACATATGTACATATGATTCTCAAACGTTCAGAATAAAATTATCATTGGCGATAGGAATATTTTAGGATTTTACCTATTTCTAACAAAGTTGTTATAAAAAATTGACAACCCCTGTCCAAAAAATATACGTATTGGGAAGTTCAACGTTGCATAACCTAAAGTATGAGGAAATATTTTAAGGATTTTATCTCGTTTCAATGTTTAGTTTTTTACCATTTTAGCCTTTTGTGCAAAAAAATTGACATCCCCTGTCCAAAATATATATATATATATATTGAAAAGTTCAACGCTACATAAAGTAAAGTATGAGGAAATATTTTGAGAATTTAATCTCATTTTAAAAGAAATATTTGATATAAAAAGGTTGGGAACCCTTGTCCAGAAAATTCTCACATTTTGAGATTTTAAATGTTCCATGAACTAAAGTATGCGCAAATATTTTGAGAGTTTTATCTCGTTCTAATGTTTAGTTTTTTGCCTTTTTAGCTTTTTGTGCAAACAAATTGACAACCCCTGTCCAATATATATATATATTGAAAAGTTCAACGTTACATAAACTAAAGTATGAGGAAATATTTTGAGAAATTAATCTCATTTAAAAGAAATATTTTATATAAAAAAGATTGGGAACCACTGTCTAGAAAATTCTCATATTTTGAGATTTTAAATGTTCCATGAACTAAGGTATGCGCAAATATTTTGAGAATTTTATCTCGTTCTAATGTTTGGTTTTTACCTTTTTTGATTTTTGTGCATACAAATATTGACGACCCCTGTCTAAAAATACTATTTTGCAAATTAAAAAGTTTAGAAATATTGTTAGGAATCTATATTTAAATTTTTATTAAAATAGATATATAGGTTTAAAAGTTATATTCAATTTACGAAATCAATTGTTTTATCCATTTTTTGCTAAAATCGCTGGCGTAGGGCGCTAAATGAATAATATCGCGCTGGCAGTTAAGGGGTTAATTGCTCAAAGAAATTAGTACGCGATACGTTTGGCGTCCATTGAATGCTCTTAGTATTGTATTTTGTTTTTAAATACCGACAAATATTTTTCCTGTGTCTCCTCTGGCTTCACTCATTGAAATAACTATGTCTTTAACGATAATATTATTCATATAAAAAAGAATATAAATATATATATATATATATATATATAAATAAAATATTTGTTATTTTATAATTCTGCACATTTTATACCTTTTGTAAAATAATTCACCTTTCACGAAAATGCGTACTAGATGATATCACAGCATAACGCGCTGAGGTTTCTGATTGCACTGTTGCCATAGTGATGGTAGAGTTTTCCGGAAGCCGTGCTCTACAAAATAATTGCACTGAACCTTGGAAAATCGTTACGTTATTTTGTTGTTTTCACATAATATGAGTTATGCAAAGTGTTGTATAATTTACGTTGCGATTGCTAAACGTTGTTGACGAAATAGGAAGCAATGTATTTTTTGACTTTTTATTAAAGCCTTAATTTATTTTTTGTTATAATCGTAAACCTCATGTGAAGATATTTCAAAAAATGTAATTTCGATTTTCTTTATTTGATCATATCAGAGCCGGTAAGTATTATAATAAAATAATTTGGCAGAATAACACAGTAAAAGATGAAAATTTCTAAAATTTTAGCACACGATATTGTCTGTCGATCGCTATTTCGGTATCACATTACTATTTTGTAATTAATGTTTAATTAAAATCTGTTTGAAAATTCTTAATTTGTTTTTTTTTTATCTAATGTATGGAGTCCCAGTGGAACATTTTGACTGAAGCTTTTTTGACTAAAATTGGTGAACTTTATTCCCTCAACCTCTCTTATCAGGGGCAGGGAAAAATAATGAAGTTAGGGAAATAATTACATAATTGTTTTCTCAACACCCTCTTTCGGGGTCGGCGAAACCTCTAAAATGAAAAGTGATCATTTTCTTTGGGAATCGAAAAACAATATAAAATAACACAAAAATGTATTTTATTATGTTGTTCCCAAAATCAACTGAATTCATTATAGTAAATATGTAAATTCTTGATCGTTCAATATAAAGTTGAAAATTATAGGCTCTACAATCCAATTGTGCGTATTTGTTGGTATATTTAATATTTGAAAAGTTACTAGGACAAGGCATAAATAGTAATTTAACATTTAAAAACCAGTTGAAATTTTTTTTTTTAAATTTATTATGTTAGTAATTCGTAATCAGGTTTCGACATCAATGCAGGTTTTATTCTCAAAGTTTGTTATCAAACACCGTTCATAGCAATAATTCTTCTTTAGCTTAATTTCTTAAAAATGTATTCAACTGATTATTTCACTATTTTACGCGGAAAGTTTAAAACCTGGGAAGGATCATACCCTTCCAGTAAACCATAGGTCAATAAGTCTCCTCCCCGCAATGAGCAAAGTTCTAGAGCGTGTGATTAAAGCTAGGCTACAAGAAGTAGTAACCGAAAATAAAATCATCCCAGACACTCAACACGGCTTTCGTGCTAATCACTCGACAAACCATCAACTTCTTCGAGTAGTAGAGTTAATCACAAGTGGATTTATTCTTAAAGAGGTTACTGCTGGCCTCTTCTTAGATATTGCAAAAGTCTTTGACAGGGTATGGACCGAAGGGGTTGTATTCAAAATGTCGAAGGCTGGCATAGGATTACCACTGGTCAAGATCCTAAACTCATTCATGACAGGGAGACGTTTCAAAGTCAAAATGGATGGAACCCGGTCCTCACTAAGGTCAACCCAGGCGGGAGTTCCGCAAGGCTCTGTCTTGGGACCCATATTGTATAACATATACACGCATGACATTCCTTCCGTCGGGGGAAATGATACGATTATAGCTCAGTACACCGATGATACGGTTATTTTAGCAAAATCCCGTAACCGGCAAAATGCTGTCACACAAGTCCAATCAGTCGCCAATACCATAACGGATTGGTGTGACAACTGGAAAATCAAAATGAATGCTGAAAATAGCGCGGCAGTTATGTTTTCTAAGGGCTTCATAAGAAAACCCAATTTTGATTGCATTCGCATGCATAATACACAGCTCAAGTGGTCCAAAACAGTCAAATACATTGGACTCACCTTAGATAGTAGACTTAAATTCAACGAACACTCTGCGGTCAAAAAACGTCAAGCTAATGCTGCAAAAGGAAGATTAAACTTTATGTTAAATACGAGAAGCAAACTTACTCTCAAAAGCAAGCTGCTCCTCTATACAGAAATAACTCGCCCAATGATGTACGCTACTCCGGTATGGGCTTATGCTCACCACAAGCATCTGAAGACTCTTCAGATTATTCAAAATAAATCATTGCGACAAATAAGTAACGCCCCGTGGTACGTACGTAACTCGCTACTACACAGACTTAAAAGTACCTACAATTCGAGAGTTCGTTCGTGAAATGTCTCAAAAGTTTCACAGTGATGTAGGCAAACATTATAACCCAACGATCTCTTACCTACAAAATTACGATGAGACAATACTAAAGAATCGGTTTAGAAAGAGAGCAGTTCTGCTCAACGACCCCCCATAGATGTTAACAGGGATTTTCTTTGTTTAAATTAAATAAACACGACCCCTTATAATAGAAAATGACTTTCCTCTGGATGCTTCCTTGCGTATTGCATGTGCATGTGTGTATGCGTTTGTATATATATGTATATCTGTGTAGGTGCGGTATGCGGGGAGGTATATTTATATAAATGCAATTGGTGCCCACGTGAATTAGCTTCATTGTGGATTGCTTAGCTCCGCAGCGATCACGCCCTTCTATCTGCAACTATGGAAGTGGGAAAAAAAATTAACATTAGAGATGAAGGAGACTCAAAGAACTATGACGCTAACGCGCCTTAGGACTCAATGCTCCATCAAATTAATATCCAAAAAAAAAATCTCTAATAAAAATTAAGTATAAAAAAAATGGCTTAGAAAAAACAAATATTCATTTAAAATGTTATATAAGTGTTGAAAAAGTTTGTACTCTGTGGGTTATTCGGTGTATAGGCAGTGAAATTCGTTGCTAATTATTATAATGCCGAAAAAAAAATTATCCGAAAAAGTCTTCTGCTGTCACAACATATTCAGGGATATTAATTTGCGTGATAAAGCAACCAGAATGAGACGGAGAATGAAATTGCAGGATTATTTTACAAACGCCCACATTAAAAAAAGAACAGAAGATTTTCCGCTCGAGGAGATTTCATAATAGAATTATGTACAATTTTCTATGGGACGGGAGATTTATCATCATAACGCCGAAATGTTTGAACCAAAGTGAGAAAAATTACGCTCAACTTTTCGGGTGCGTATTTGTAACGTGCCCGCCCGCCAAGACTTGTTTGTGATGTTGGATAGGTTTTCAAATTGGATTTTTTCGAATTTGAGAATGAAACCTCGGCCAATGCCCCCGCGAGCCATGCCATTCAGTGATCGTTCATTGTTTTTTTGCGATTAGACCCTTGAGTATATCACTGGCTTCGATGTTTTACAGATGGCATCTGCGTCACATATGGATTTAAATTGTTATAATAACTGAATTTTCCGTAATTTTATTTTTCCTTTGAAAAAAGAGAATAGTAAATACATTTCCAATATTCCCGAGATAAATTTGTAAGTATGCAACTATAATTTAGGCGTTTTTAACTGGCAAAATAATTTCAATTATTTTACTTGTATTGATTCTAATTACCCAATATAGTATATTAAGTTAACCTTCCATTTTAAATTAATCTACAATGATTACAATTTAATGAGGTAGTACTTATTATTACTATTATTAATAGCTATTTCAGTATTATGAATATATTGCCTTGAAAAAACACGTTTTAAAATCATTTTCAAACTAAAATTTCGATTTTATTGATTGTACATAATTGGATTACAATTTGTAATTTATTCAATTGACAATGGTTTTATTGAATTCAAAATAATTTGAGTACTAGTATACGTGTTTCAAGACTTTTAATTAATTATAATTTTCCTGATATATATTGTAATATACTCTGTATTATTCTGAAATCATTCATAAGGTAATCCACATCAATACATTTATAATTTTTAACGAAATAAAAAATCAGAACGAATAATTTATTTCTTAAAATGCGTTTAAAATTAGTACATATCGCGTTATTGCGAGAATCTGTTCACAACATTTATTTAATATTTTTCTTATGAATGTCATTGTATTATTTTTTCAAGATAAACTAAAACAACCTTTTTTTAAATTTATGTTTGAAGTTACGTTTATTATTAATTTTCGAATTAAATAAAATTAATTAAAAATTATTTTCTTAGCTTCCGTGATTAGACGTAATAGTTAATTATACAAAATTACGCTCAGTTTCTACAACCTTGATTGTTATGTTGTTGAGATTATCCACGACCCCTCTCATAACCTAACGATGTATGGTTAACGAGTAATTAGCAACCCCTATCAACTGACCATGAAGGCTTTTATTATCAATGATTATCGCCGAGTGCAAACGCAACATAATCTAACCTGATTATTATTTATTTACATGGGAAGTTTAGGTTGTCCCCATTTGTATTTGCATTGCGAGAAAGAGGGTCAACTCGTGGAAACGTTACGCAATTGAAAGTTTTTTCACAATTTTTGTCCTAATGTAGAGTATATGAATTCCTAATGGAGAATCACAACACAAGTTGTTTGTACGAAAACTGTTTATTATTCTTTCACTCAACCATCTTTTCCGGAGAGCTTTGGCTAGTTTTATGGACCGAATATATTGGAGGGTAATGTAAACATCTCAGACATCCATTTCTCTAAATACACAACTACATAAATCGATTTATAAAAATGTCCATACATGGATTCGAATCCTTGGACACGAATACAGTGCGTTGACCATCAGGCTACATGATCGGTTATGTTGGTGACTAGATATACTTGTTTTTTTTAGAGTATTTTATTCCAGTACATATTGTTCTTTATATCGGTATACATAAAGTTAAATCTTATTTAATCTAGCACGCTTCACTAATGTAAGCAAATTTATAGGTTATCTGATCTATTACACTGCATTAAAGTGTCAATTCCCTATGAATTATTAATTCAACTGATATGCTACCTAAGGCATCCAATCCCGGACCCCAACAAAAGCCAGGTTTTCATGATTGAAACTGTATTTTTGTAGATAATATAGAGGATAGATAATAATTTTGATTATGTACACGGCGGGCGGGGTGAGACCACCGAGGGCCGGGTAAGGAATTCAATTTTCAGAAAAAAATTTCTTTACTTCAATAATTTACTTTGCATATTGTGTCGTAATAAATGGAAAATGTCGAAAAAATAACTTAATTGAATTTCAATATTGTTAAATTCGGGTCGGGTTCGGGTAGCAAGTGTCATATTGAGACTTTGAGACTCGGGCCGGGCCTGAAGTTGTCGGGCTCGGACCGGATAATTTTAGAAAATTTCGGCCCTACAGACCTCAACTACCTAGGTATCTTCATAATTATGCAAAAAGTATTTCCAAGCAGAATATTCGTATTTAATTACGCGATTATTTTCTTCGATGTTTTCGTATTTTTATTAGTATTAGACGAGTACACTTATTATTACAATATAATATGTGAATAGAAAATAGCTACCCGACCGCTGGAAACGTATAGTTCATCGGATAATAATTTGCATTTTAATATAAATTATTTTTTACTATTTTAAGGCGAATCCCGAAATCCCGGTATTGGTATTGAGTCAATCCCGGGATTACGGGATCGGAAGCTCTAATGATACCTTTCGACCCTGATATAAAAAAATAAATAGTATTTTCTTTAATCTATTTTTGAAAGCTTTTGATTTTTTTTTTTTTTGAAAATCAGTATGTTGCGTAATTGAATCGCTTAACACTACAATCAATTGGATCTAGCTAAAAAGCTAGTTCTGACGTTGGCGTTAAGCCGAGATAGCTATCAATTACCTAATAAAAATTTGTAGAACTAAATACTTTGATATGTTATTCTATTATAATGGGTTCTACCAAGTAAATGCCAATTCAATCTATTGCTTTTTTTTGTATTCATATGTAATTGATTTTCATTGTACATGTTTAAATAAGTTACACCTATATTTTTTTGAGATTTTTTAAATGCAAATAGTCTGGAAGCTTTTGTATTTTTACTCATTTATGCCCAGTCATCTTTTCATGAATTTGATTTTGCCGTTAACACGTTTATATAAGACGTAACGTTATTTGGATTACCTAATTTCCTAAGTATTGTAGGCTCCATGCGAAGTTTCGTCAACTATTCAAGTTGTTTGTGAATAAATTGTGACCGCGAATAGCCTTGAACCTTACTTGAACTCTTATGCCGAAATCGCATGGGGTTGAGTTAGAAAGTAACGAATTATTTTTGCCGAAAGTTCTCATCTTGAGACACTATTACTACCACCGTAGTAAGTTAGACCTGTAGGGACTTAATAAAACGGTGTGTACTGAGCTAACTGATGTTACTTAATTTTGTCTTGAAATAAAATATATTAATTTAATATTGAATGGAATCATATTGTCCATATTGTCGTCGTTTTGCGAAAATATACAGTTCATTATAACAGAGTAATCCCCGTACCTAGGTCCGTAGTCAATGTCTCACGAACAGTTTCTTAAATTGATTTTTCAATCGATTTACGTATTTCTGTTCGTAGGCATGGATGTTTGTGATGATATCTAGAAATCCCTTCCACCCATCCGAGCCTAAAGACGGTGCATAGCGGGAGCGATTCGTCAACCTCTACGCCAACGTCTCCTTTCGCTCAAAAATTGTCGAAAAAGACAGTGTTTCGAGTGCCATAATAATATATATATACCACAATGATCCTTCGTCTGGCAAAACACACATTCTGTGAAATTAAAATTCTCTTTAAAACTTACATACACTTATTTTATGGGAAATGAGAAAAACTTTTTAGAATCAAACATTATAAATAGATTCACATGCATTCCAGATTCAGCAGTTATTATTTTAACGATGTATGGACAATACATTCAACGTTAATTTCTTCAAAATTATCACAGAAAATCCTAAATACAAGGGACAAAATCGACGCTTCAGAAGTGAAAATTGTTAAAAATTTGTTGATTTTGTTGATATCTAAAAACGGTGACTCTTGGATTCGCCATTCCACTAAGCGTCAATGTTCTCCAGATGATTTGCACGGTGTCACACTGCTGCAGTAGTTTTCACGCCTGCCGACCAATGATTTTACGTACGCATTTTTATGAAAAAATCGCTAGCCTTCTACAGTATATAGGTTTAAAATAATCACATGATGCTAGTATAAATTTGAATTCATTCATTACGGAAAGATTGAAATCAATTTCAACGCAAGTATAATGATGCACTAAATTGCTTAAAAGTTTCTCTCTGACTCTCTGTATTAGTCATATCTTTGAAACTTTTAATATGTTCTAGCTGCCCGGTACTGCTCCCTACGGGAACACGGGGTATAACTATATAGATTTTCCCATTTCTGAGCACATTGTTATAGATTGTAATGAATTTTATTTTTCATAAAGTAATAATTTAAGGTGACATCGATAAGCGACTCGCTTAATTCGGGATCCTTCTTTCAACTGACTGTTGTACTGATTTGTCAACAAATAATCTCAGCTACCAAAAAATATGTTTTTTAAATGTCACAAATAATAAAATTTCATCTTTAAATGGTAAATTTTGATTTTAAAATGTATGAATGGCTATTCGGCAAAATTAAGTTTTCGGCTTTGTAACAGTATCTCACTAGGGGAACGATTTGTGGATGTACTTCAAAAGAACAAATACACGTAGAGTCAATGAGCATGCAAGTTTCTGGAGCAAATGAGCTGATGTGGTACTTAAATTGCCCTTATTCATTGACAAACCCCGTATAATGTACGCATCAGAGTATTGTGAGGACGGGCCGTGAGCACTCTCATAAGTTCAGTGGGTCGTCCCTGTCGCCAGGCGCTGATCCGTCAGGTGCGCGTGCACGCAGGGCAGGGGGCCATTGCCATGGCATCGCCCGACCTCCCTACGAGAGAATCCGCCCCGCGAGGCCCCCACCCCAGGTCGCCCACGCGCTGCGCCCGGAAATCGATATCGCCTCCCGTCCCTGCCCACGCAGGAAGCGAGCTGTAGGACTCGTGGTGGGCTTACGTACCGGGGCCAGTTTTGTTTTCTAGTTTCTTTTTTTTCCATGTTTTCCTTCTTTGCTTTTTCCTGGAATTTTATCCCGTCCAATGTCATTTCGGACAAGCGTATCATATATACTTTGCTCTTATCGGTGTATGTCTTAATTTATTTATATGCCGAAAATGAATTTTTCCTGCCATTCTTCCCAGATGGAGCCGGCTGTGGTCTTAAAATTTTTAAAACCATTTTTCAAACTGTGTTTTATCAAATTTAAGGAAATGCCGTTCTATAGACACGTATTTTGAATTATTTAAATTTTACCCGTACTTTTAACACAGCCTGGAATAAATCGGTATGACTTTAATTTCCGTAATTTACAAAATCATCTGTTTCCTAATGCGTAACAATTCAATTGATATCACTGAAAGAATCTTGAATCTTGAACAAATAATTGGCTATGGATATTCATTGCTTATTGAGAGAACCTCTGGACCAGTGGATTCCAAACTTAACGATTAAGCTTTAAATATATTTGATTTCAATTATTGAGATTTTGAACTTATTTAATGAGACACGATTAATGAGATGATTTAATTTAATAAACTAAATTATTTTAAATATTAAGAAAAATAAATGGCACTAATATCCATGTAGATTTGTATGGTATTTATAAGTAATTTGAAAAAAAAAAATAAAAATTTTTCGTGCTTATCTTTGGAATTGTACGATTTTAATGAAAAAAATTGTATAAAATACATTCTACAATTTATTATTGAAGACCAATTAGATATTGCTTAACGAAGTATTCAATAAATTTTATGTTGGTGAATGTTGCAGATAACAATTAAAAATGACATTTGTAGGTACCACTATTTTTTATTTCTTTAAGAATTTCAGTTTCGGTTTATATTTATCTCATATGTGCAATTTGTTGACCGATTTGCCAAATATTCTTTATTTTATTTGTTTCGAATTCTTTCCCATTAACGAACGTCGTATTTTTTTTTGTATCGAGTAAACAACATCACATTTGAATATGTAATGTTGCCATCATAGAAAATTTCCCACAAAAATGACCATTTAAATAAACAAAACATCGTTGTATCTCGCATACCGTCGGTAGAACACCGCGCGTCGTACAGGAAACCGCCCTGGTTCGCCGCCTACGCCGCCCTTGAAAGCCTTCTCGCCCTTTCCACGTATCCGCCCTCGGTCCTCTGCCTGCCTCCGCGCCGCCACCCGAGTCCTCAACTTTACTTTGCAGATGTTCAAAATCAATTTGATTGAGTACTACGCTACCAAAGTGCGCCCCCGGTGTTTCATTAAAGGGTTGTGGGACTGCTGAAAACGTACACAGCGATTCGTTACGTCATTTTTTATGTCTTATTTTACCCGATCGATTTTAATAGACATTTAAGACGTTGTGTTGTTTATTTATATATCTTTTTTGTATATTTATTGTTTCTTATTAATAGACACAAAAAACTATTATTATCATTCTTCATCTGTTTCACGAAATTATTTTTTATGAATAATATGGTTTTGTATCTCCTATCCCACATAAAGAAACCTCTTTTTAAAATTGATCTGCCAAACTAATGCCGTCTTTCCTAATGGCGAGATCTCTACTGCACTATATTTATGTGTTTAAAGTATCTACTGTTTATTACCGGTCGAAAGCAATTATATCTTTAGAAAGAAAACACCATTTTGTATTTATTCATCAATTATTGGTATGGTCAGAACCGATTTCGCTTGAAGTGTGCTGAATGAATCAACTAAAACGTTGAACAAAACCATGCATGTACCACAAATTGTATTTAATTTCAAAAACAATAAACTTTTCTTTTTCTTCAGAAAAAAAAATGTTGTCAATTTGGAACATCCGAAAGTTAATTGATGAATTTGTTATTCCACTTGCTGCCTATCTAGTAACTAGATGTGACACGTGCTTCCAATCTTCGAATAGTCTAGTGTCTAGTCAGTCTGTAGATATTTATCAAAAATGCGAAACACGTGTAACACAGTTACACAATTTCAATTTTACACTTTACTAGTTGGGTGAGATAGTCTGCATTCAAGATAATGCATTACTGGGTAGATTATACGCGTTATAACTTTGCACGCGGCTCTCGGATCCAGGTTCACGGGATACATACATGGCTCTAGAATCACGGGGTCCATACTTACTGAACACTGACATGCTCTGTGTAATATATACAAAGTGTATCAGTGTAATAAAAAGTGCAAAGTTTTAAGCATATCGACGCTGTTCTGGAAGAAAACACTAAATAGAAAATATCGCGTATTGAGTTAGTTATACCAAAATGTTCCTTATTTCGAACTCTACCGGATGGAAGAACACACTATTTTTTATGAATTATAATTTTACCTAAAAACAGTTTTGTACAAACAAACTAACAACGACGACATAAACTAACTCAACTAATTGAAATTTAAGACATCGACTGAGGGTGCTTGATGGAACTTCAATATCAAATTTGGATTATTGAGATTTTGTACACTTCCATGTATTTTGTCACTAACGACCCGGGTTTCGCCTTTCGGCATCTTCAGGCATTCGAGCACACGAATGGACTCGAACTGAGTTCGGACTCTAGCTCAGTTCGAGTCCATTCGTGTGCTCGAATGCCTGAAGATGCCGAAAGGCGAAACCCGGGTCGTTAGTGACAAAATACATGGAAGTGTACAAAATCTCAATAATCCAAATTTAATTGAAATTTATTTACGTTATTTATTAAAATAAAAGGTTTAAATACAAAATACAAAAACTATGTAGGTCTATTCACAAATATACACAAACTTCTTGTTTTTAAATCAAAGAAAAATTAACGACTAATTACAAATACCATTCGAATGTTATTTTAAAATGATATTATAATTGAAATTAATAGCTAGTCAACTTACTACCTTCACATATATTGTGTAATAAAAACGTAGTTAAACAAAAAAAATGTTAGGCATAATGTTACTTTTACAATTTTACGTAATGCCATCATCTCAGTCCACACAATAAGTTATTATTTTGAATGCCTTTATGTTTGATTTTACCGGCTTTTCACCGTTTAGTATGCAAATTCGTACTCCGTTCAAAATATCAGTGAGGCGAAATATATTTATTATATTTTATTCTGAGATAGCTTCTTTTATCACATGCTTCATTAATTTCTGATAAAGAACAATCATTTCGCATGTCCAAAAGTGGCTGTATTTTGCCTTCTTGATTATTTGATAGTCACTTTCTCAACATATCTATTCTTAAACACTTTTGAAAAAAATAAAATCTTCCCATAACTCTCATACGCTAATGATTTTATTTAATTTTTTTCAGGTATGTTTTCCCTCGGTGACAAAATGACTTCGAAAATGCAAGGTAAAAACTGTAATATTTTTTTAATGATCCTGAAAACCCAGTGCTTCCGTGCCGCTCAATTATTAACAGATGGACGAACATACTTTATCATCTTTCTACTCCCATGAACAAATGATTTACTTTATATAAGTAGAAGTGATGGTAACATAATGTTTATAAATAATAGTAATAGTGTAAAGATGGACACGTTTTGTTTTTTATTATTTTTTTATTTAAATTAAAAATTGATAATCTTGTTTGTGTACCAGTGGAATAACATTGTTGTCAATTTTTTTGAATTTTCTTGAATGCTGCCTTATTAGATTACAGATACATCAATGCGGCCTTTTCACATGAAAAGGTTCTCCACCCCTGATTTAAACAGCGATTAACACATTTCTATTATATTCTATATATATATATCGATATTTTAGTTCATTTCTCAGACAAATCTTAAAATAACCCACGTAGAGATAATGGGAAAAGCAATATTCAAATGGCCATCATTAATCAAATTTTATTGATTCATACCCGAGTTTATACATTTGTTTATACATGAGTTTATACATAAACAGGTGTTTAACAATTAGCTGCTTTCTGAGTATACTTATTAGAAGGATATTTAGAAGGTTATTCTACCTTAGCATTTTTTTGTTGGTAGTTTTGAGTTATTTGAATCAGAAAGGGCGCAAAATTTAACATATAGGGTGAGTGTTCCTAAAGTCGGCCGTCGCCAGTGGTTGGCCTTTTGAGCTTAAAACTTCAATAATAGTGGATACATATAAGAAAACATTTTTTTTAATTCGTGTAGGTAGTTTTGCCACTTGCCAATGTATATCTGTACTATACTGACCTATATTATGCAATACGCAATTAAAAAAAAGCACATTTTTACTTCGCAAGTTTTGACAAATTCGTCTTGAATGGGGATCGCTAACAAAATATACTTTATATTGTCATGCTTTGCATCATGATGTTTTTTATTGTTCAGTCTACTATCAGTAAAATATTTCGCGATATTCATTCGATATTATTTCATAGTGATCGCCGAACACTGGGCAACGAAAGGCCGACCATTGGATTTGGGGAGGGGTGGGGGAGAATGGGCACTTTTTTGTAAATTTCTATTATTTTATGCTTGGTACAATATTAACAATTTTATCTTTAGTTGGTTACATTACTTAATCCCTGTTTAATAGAATAACAGTGAAAAAAAATGTATTTATCATTCATTGATTCAAAATCCCTTTTGAAAGTACACCTGTCGCTTAACTGGCCGACCACTTGCGAAATGACCCTACCTATTTTTTATTTGGAGTTTTCTGACTAACGAACTGGACGATCGATATATGTATAGTTTTTAAATCGTAGTATTTGCATGAGTTTTATTTCCTTAAAACCAAATTTTTATAATAAAGGCTACGTAGATCTTAGAACTAAACAATTGATCAACGTTCTGTGCATGACTTCCAGACTTGAAGGGTTAGGTTCATATGCACGTACATATTAGGTGTTTCCGACTTCAAGTCGTTAATATGTTGTACAGTCCGTTGAATTTAGCTTTAAATGTTTTTAAAATATATCAGAAGATTTGGTTTTGTAATCAAGTAAGCATAATTAATTATTTGACGATTTCTGAACATTTGCTGAGTAAGTAAGTGACCTTGCGACATTGACTTTAATTACACACTCTGGGGATCAGGGAAACAGAAGTCATGAATGGGTAAGCAATATAATATTCATAAACTGGAAATATTTCATACGCGGAATTGTCCTGAGGCGCAACATTGTTAGTGGCTTTCTCGAACATTGAATGAATAATGTCACCCAAGGCCCCTTGTTGTTTCTGCAAAATAAGGGATAAACTTGCGTTCAGGTTCGAGTATAATAAATTTAATACTACGATTTCGGGCTCGGCCTTGCTCAAGATCGAAACAATAATATAATAATATATTATCTTCACAATGACTATATTATACGCACAGTAAATTCTCTATTATTCGTAGTCGAAATAGGATAGAGAGGTTGCACGGCTAATCAGTATTGTTAAATTGTATTTCGTTTTCCATAACATAATAATATATAATTTAAGACATTGACTGAGGGTGCTTGATGGAATTTCAATATTAAATTTGGATTATTGAAATTTTGTACACTTCCATGTATTTTGTCACTAACGACCCGGGTTTCGCCTTTCGGCATCTTCAGGCATTCGAGCACACGAATGGACTCGAACTGAGAGACAGTAAACAGTGTCTAACGCTTATATAGAAGATACAAATGCGACAAATATCATTTACGAGGCAATACATTATACGTCTGAGAGCCACACCGATACCTGAGTTAAAATTTCGGAAATCGCCCTAATCCTTATTTTGTAAACACCATATTAACAGAGTGGCGATTGCCGAAGGCGAATTGCCGCTTTTCAACTTCTTTTAGAAATACCAGTGATTTTACAATTATAATAGTATTGTGGGTTTTTTTGTGTAATAAATTTAATTTTGAAAACGAACTAAACATTATTAAACAAATTGCCATTAATAATGGCTATGAGGCGTCTCTTATAGATAGTCTTGTATCAAAAAAACAACGTAAATTAGCAGAAAAGATGCTATATTTCGGGAACTTGTCTAAAGACATAGACCGCCCTAGAATCTGGCATAGAATTAGTTATTTAGGTTGCACAAGCTTTAAAATTAAAAAACAACTCGCTGATAGTGTTAGACCGGCGTTCTATTGCAAAAACTCTCTAGGCAAATTACTTATTAACAATAAAGATAGAGTAAACTTTAAGAACAAATCTGGTATTTATAAATTACAATGCAATGATTGCCAACATTTCTATGTGGGTAAAACCACACGTACATTAGATATAAGGGTATCAGAACATTTAGCTGCCTTTAGATTAAAAAAGAAACTTCGACATTCGCAAATCACTTGCTAATGGAGAACCATACGTTTAATGCGGATGATGGGGTTAAACTGTTGCATAAAAACATGGGGGATCATAAATTATTTTATCAGGAAATTTTAGAAATTAATAGAGGCCAGTTATACTCCTTACCAATCTTGAATGAGCAGCTGAACCTTCCTAATTCTCCGCTATTATATCCGATACGTTGAAACACCTAACAGATTTCACTAAATGTGGAATGATTGTATATATTTACCCATTCGTCGAATTACATCCCGTCAAAACCCACAATACTATTATAATTGTAAAATCACTGGTATTTCTAAAAGAAGTTGAAAAGCGGCAATCGCCTTCGGCAATTCGCCACTCTGGTAATATGGTGTTTACAAAATAAGGATTAGGACGATTTCCGAAATTTTAACTCAGGTATCGGTGTGGCTCTCAGACGTATAATGTATTGCCTCGTAAATGATATTTGTCGCATTTGTATCTTCTATATAAGCGTTAGAAACTGTTTACTGTCTCTCAGTTCGAGTCCATTCGTGTGCTCGAATGCCTGAAGATGCCGAAAGGCGAAACCCGGGTCGTTAGTGACAAAATACATGGAAGTGTACAAAATCTCAATAATCCAAATAATAATATATGTTCAATAATGAATAATATTTCACAAATTTGTCACATATCGTTTATTAAAATCAGCCAACGATAATTATTTTCTTTACGGTACAAAATATTAAATGTTGTTTCAATAGTTAAATATACATAATATAATGGTAAACTAACTTTTTAGGTATACATCATCATTACCATTAAAAAATAATCACAAATTATATTTCATGAAATTTTCGCTGGATTAATTATAAGCTTTGCCTGTTGTAAAAATTTCTGCATCGTACAAAGATGAAACTTCAATGAAAACATTAATGATTTTTTTTAAACCATATCCGCTCTTTACTCGGAGCACATGCCCATCACACGATTCCTCCAAGATTTTCTGTCCCCCGCCAGTATTCTTGCTTCCTCCCAGGTCGTCCCAGATTCTGGTCTGATTCTGAGAGTCGAAATAGCTTTCAACCAACTGATAATATTCTTGTGTCACTAAACACTATTTTTTACTGTATTACTACTGGTTCAGTTACATTTTAAAAGTATTTTTAGCTTATATAGTAGAATTATGTCGATAATTTCATATCAGAAGTATGTGTGAAAAAAATCCTGGTGTACTGTATATTATTAATTATTATAATACTTCCATTTTAGGAAATAATTCAGAATAGTTTTGAGCTTTCATATCTGGTCAAAGAACGGAATTTTGTCAACAGTATACAACACAAAAGCTTCATCAGTATTGCGAAAGCTTTTGTTTCTGTTCTTTGGTAAGGCTCTTTACCCATTGAATGTGCATTTGGAATTTAATGTTACCTACTTTGAGTAAACATTCCACAGATAAAGCGGAGCGGAATTCAGCCTAGTATTATTATAAAGCTCCGTAAAGTTATAAGAGAGGCAATGTTACCAACAGAATGTTTACTATTTTGTTGCCAGTAATGTATATTATGTGATAATCATAGTTACGTTTGATATTCCTTTAAGACATTTCAAAGTCAGATTATTACGTGTGTTCGTTTAGTTTTGAAATAACAGAATACGTTTTATGATCTGAATTTAGAACATATTATTAATTGGTAGGTTCTTTGAACCACCCACGAAATAATCTAAATGTTTTTATTTCTATTACTTGACTTGGTAAACATTCTTTCATTGTACCGTCAATATTATACAAAGTATGTGATACCAAAGTAATAATGAAATAGCAATATTAATATTTTTAATTCTAAACGGTATTTATATTCCGTAACAACGTCCAAACTTGTTGGTCTATCTTAGATTGCGTAGTGTCTAAAAAAACTCTTGTTTGATTGAAAGTCTTCAGAGTGTCCCGGAGCCGTGTATTCACGTGATAAACTAACTATGCGTTGAATATCGGAAACGTGTTTTCACGTGATGTTCTAGGCCAGTGCTCCGCAAAAGGTGTGCCGCGATATGATCCTAGGTATGCCGCGGCGCAGAACATCCGAAACGAAAAAAAATTGAGAATTTTTATCTTAGAAAAAAATTCAAGCTATTCGTTTGCTAAGATGTCAGCTTAAATTATTATCGTTGAAACAAATATTGTATTATTTTGATATTTAATGGAATAATTGTATTAGTGTTTCAACGGATAGTGCAACTACAATGATGGGGAATAAAATTGAGTTTGTCTCGTGTGTAAAACAAAAACATCTTACACTATAAATTGCTGCATATGTTAGGAAGAATTGATGGCGAAAAATTTACTAGTGGAATTATTACAAATAATGATTACAATTTTCACAAATAATGTTTTCATAATTCGTAATTTTCAAAAAATCTTTTTTTTGTGTGTTTAATAATCACGTGAAAAGGTAAAAGGGTTTAAATGTTTTATTAAAATTAAATATAAGCTACTATTTCAAATATAAACGATTGATAGATTGTAAATTTTGTTTATGAAATTTACATATTTTGGCTTGTGGTGTGCCGCGAAATAATAATGAGTACTTAGATGTGCCGTGGGTGAGAAAAAGTTGCGGAGCACTGTTCTGGGCTTTGGAATACAGTCATAGTTGTAGTATCATGTATTTATTAGAAAAGTTCAAAGTTTCCATAATAGCAGGCACTCAAATCATTCTAGAACAAAAATTCGATTGGTATTTTCGTAAAAAATAGTTACTGATTTTTAACTACTAACTAAAATTTTTATCCAACAAATAGTGTCAGGATGCATAACTAAATAGCAGTAACAGAAAAGAGAAGACTCGCTACATGTGCAAAAATTGTCATATAGGGGATACTGGCAAAAATATCATACAAAATAGAATTATTATTGTCTTTCAAATAACCATAAAAAAATTCATTTGATTTGACTTGATAGTTTCATAACACTAGGAATCTTAGAAAGCCTCAAAGAAAAAATAAGCGGGGGTTCAACGGATAGTTTTACCTAAATTGGGCCGGGGCTTATAGTGTTTCATCAGCTGCTTCAACCGAGTTGTAACGCTCATGGGCACTTTCGTGTTCGCGGATGTTTCAAATTCTACATTATTTTTCAAACGATTTGTATGAATGGCATTGACATGTTTAATGACCCACAATATCCGATCCTGAAATTGGGGTGGAGAGAGGGAACGATTAACAAATCATTATTTTCTTGAATTTCCTTCCTTAAACGAAGCTTGATTGAATGGATTACACCCGGGTCTCGTTAAACAAATTATGTTCCATTTGGAGACTATATGCTTTAAATTGCGAGATGACATTGTGTAAAAATCATTGTTTTCAATGCTTCTTTCATTATAATGATCGCATCTTATATCTCGCAATAAAATCCAGTAAAATAATTTTAGATTATCGACTGAATGTGCTTGTTGGAATTTCAATATCAAATTTGAATTATTGAGATTTTGTACATTGCCATGTATTTCGTCACTAACGACCCGGGTTTTGCCTTTCGGCATGATCAGGCATTCGAGTACACGAATGAACTCGAACGGACAGTCGTGTGCTCGAATGCCTGAAGATGCCGGAATGCAAAACCCGGGTCGTTAGTGACGAATTACATGGAAATTTACAAAATATCAACAATTCAAATCCAGTAAGATAAATTTGCGAATAGACATAACGCACAATTGTAAGGTTTTATTGTCAATAGTTCTCAAGAATGTTGTATTAGTTTTGTGGATGAAAAATGATCAATGAAACACTATTTTCAACGTGTGGTATAGATAGCTTTTATAACTATTATAAGTGTACGTAAAAAAACACGTATGCGTTGTCGAAAAGACAAAATATTTCACGTAACAAAATGTATGTATATTTTGCAAATTTATTTATTTATGGAAAAATAGTTTCAACAGTAAGACAGTTTCAACATAGCATAGCTATGAAAATGATTACATTCATAATTAATACCATTGCAATGTTTCATGTTCTTTTAATAGTTTACTATAATTATCATATAATAGCATGAGTTTAACATAATATGTATAATAATTGTGTACTGATGTGTAATACATCACCATAATTCATGTACTTTGTCGTTCACAATGTATGTACCATAAATATGTCATTTGAAATCCATTCGGTTAGTTTGAGTGGTAATCATTTCCTTCAGGACCTATTTATTATGTTTGCGTCTGATAGTCATATTTCTTTGATTATGGACTGGATGAAAAGTCCTTATTATTTCCATAACATTCGAGAACCAGGTATGTGCCGCATTCATGTCATAATCAATTAATCCGGATAGGTATCCGTAAACAATTCCCGGGAAAATCCCTGAACGGCGGGGGCTCGCGGTCTGCGGCGCTCCAAGGGCGGTGCGGACTCCCCCGACCGGTACTTGTCCCCTGCCGCGCCCCTCGCCCATCGTCGCTCTACTATTCTATACTTAGCGTCGTATTCCCGTCTTCTGTTTATGTCTAAACTTAACATTAAAAAAATCTTTGGGCACCCGTTACTCTGCTAGAATTAGACGGTCAAAAATACTCGAAAAAGCAAGTCCGCCGTTCGCTGCAGAGAGGCGGGCTGGCTCAGTACCCAACCGACGCTGCTTTTACTTGGACTGGTGGCTTCAAGACTGAAATAAAACTCTTATTTCTGGCCCGACTCTTAAAACCGGGGACTCGTCTCCCAAGAGACGAACGCATCGTAATGAGGGCGCGTGCTTTTAAACTACCCGCTTTCGTCTTAGAAGCCTTAACAGAAAACTCAATACCCGCGAAGATAGTCCATACAATGTCAAATTCGTTTACCAGACAGTGGATGTTGTGTTTTCGGTACCTTCACCAAATGTCACTGGATGCCGTTGGATGTGGTTGACAGGACATGCAATCGTTACAAAACCCTCCAATGATCTTTTATGTGCCCTAAGTTCTCATAGTTAATAAAATGATGACGTAGTTTAAAATAAACAGTGAATTTGTACTAAATATAATCATTCTATTATTGACTGATTACTGTCATAATAGTAGTGCTTGAAAAGCTCGCTTGGCGCGCTGGCGTGTTGTTTAAAAATGGCCGTCGTCGATTGAGAATTTCATGTTTATTGTTTAATGTGATTAGTGAACTGAAATTTAGTGATGTTTAACACAAGACATTTGTAGCATTTGTAGTGTTCTTGGCATAACAAAAGAAATTCTTTTATTTTGATAATTATTGTGCTTTAAGTAATCGCCGTAACTACTGTGATGACGTTTGTTTCGAACTGTCATTTTGGATGTGTTGTGACGTTAGCCGCATTCGAGCACGTGGGAGGAGGAGTTTTTGAAAAGTACAAATGTTGTGTTTCTCTTCGCTTCAATGTTTCGCTCCGTTCAAAGATGGCGATATGGGTAAATTTATTTATATTTTTCACATATTTTCAGATGACTCATTTAAAAGTACGCAATTTTATTTTTTACTTGCACGTACATGTGCACAGATATAATAGGTATATATCTTAAAATTTCGTATACACTAGAATTTAACAATTGGTTAATTATACGATTATTTTGTTGATCAAAGCTTAATTTCCGTTCCAATATAAATACGGGCAATGATAATGCTTTAAAATTGAAACTGACTTGATTCTCTCATTCGAATAAAAAAACAATACCACTATTTCCTGAAAGAAAAAATTTATTAAGAAAAATAAACAATTTCTCATTGGTAAATATTCTGTTATATTATATTTACTGGCGTGTTTACTTATCTCGAGTAAGACGCACGGCCGTTTGTCTTTTTATTTGGTGCGACGTATGTCAAAAGTCTGCCAAAACGTTTTTTTTGTAAATGTATGTACAGAAATGAGGAATGGAATGCCAGCAGGTAAGAGATCAGTAAAGTATAAGACAGTGTCTATCTTTCTTAATGTTTATTAACCGATTTGTTCATGTTACTGGTAACTTTAATCTTCCTATCAAATTTAACACATTGTGGAAATCTTCAAGCCATCGAAAAATTACTGATATTATTAATTGAAACAATATATATACACTTCTAAGGTGGGAACTGGTAATTCTTGGTGGAAAGGCATTATATTAAAAAAAACATAAACACTTCAGCGATATAAACAAAGTAAAATCACATTCATGCGTTTTATGTAGTGGACGAATTTTCAATCACTACGGGCCACCTGCTTTTGAAATTAATGGCGGCGGTCTACTTACATTAAAAGTAGTAATTTAAAGCAAAAGATAAGCTTAATTGAATTGGGAATAGACATTGATTTTACAAATATCAAGCTATTTTAACAAGCTTGAATGTATTCACGACGCTAACCATGTCAGTCAAAGTTTTGTTCTTTCTTTTATGTTGCAAATTTAACTTATTTAGTTTTCCTGTAATGTCAAAGAGAAAAGCAAGATCAAGCGCCTACTTATCATCTTCGAATTGAGGATATGACTTATTAGCTGTTGCCGTAAACTCCTTTATTTCAGGTCAAAGACCCAAGAATCTTTTTAAAAACTTAGCACTGCTCAGCCACCTTACAGCAGTGTGCAATAGAAATCCCCCAAGATCAGATTCACATTCTTCTAGCAATCCATGCTCTGAATTTTCGTTTGTGCAAACTGATTCCACAAATAAAATTAACTATTTAGAATGTACGGGTTTATTTTTAATACCAAAATTTATTTAGAATCTCAGATGTTGTCAGCAAATAGGGGAGTGGTTTCTAATGCATCCTGTTCGTCATGCCATAAGCATTCTTTTCTCCTAAGAATATTATTTTTGGCAATTACATTTTCATTGTTCTTTCAGATATGCCAATAATTTTCGTATTCACAAGTAGATGAATTAACTTCAAAAGTATTATTGCCGATTACTTCATATTTTTTACAGTAAACACTACGTATATGTATATAAAGAAATAAACACACTAGATTGCCACTTTAATGTTAAAAAGAAGATAATAATTATATAGTTAAAGTTTTAGAGGGAAAACTACTTGATGAGTTATGAATAATACTTCTATCATAATTTTTATGTCTTGACTAAATTTCTTTCGCTGTCATTTTCTAACAACTCAAGTTGACAAGATTTTTATGGCTTTGCTGGTGAATTTTTTTGGCATTTCATTATTGAAATTCTTTTTCCTTTGTTAAACCTTTGTTGGCTTTGAGTTTAAATACCCACTCAAATTATTAACACCCCAATCGCTCAACAAGAGTTTTAACGATCTCTTTTGTGGCGAGCACACAATGCTAAATGTCATAAAGTTGGGATATTATATAGGTATGTATATATATATATTACTACTTCAAATAAATTAGGCGTGCTTTTACCTAGAATTTTAGTAATTTTCATTGTATAAAGGATATGTATTGCTATATTAAATACTGAGGATGTTTAGGATGGTTAGGATGTTTAAGGGCGTAAGATACAATTATTCACAAGAAAATTAGGATTAAATTACGCTTAATATAAAATAAAATTTGATGACTTTGCTACTCCATTAATTTCGACACTACCAGCGGAGTAACAAAATTATCGATTTTTATTTTATATTAGTGAGTACCCGGCGGCATGCGTTGCAATGCCACCGAAAGAAAGTAAGTGTTTGTGTTTCAATTCTGCTTTTAGAAGTGCTTTTGGAAACACAATATTTTTTGTTTTCTTTCTGATGCGTACACGAATAAATCAGTAGGTTTTCCAAGATGTAGCTATTTGTACGAATTTGATTCATTATTTTTCGGATTTCGGATATATCTGGATTGTGAGTTTGATTTTTATATATAATAAGACCTACTGTAAGTTAAAAATTAAAAAGTTGAAAGTCGAGCTCGGGCCGGTCCGGGCCTGATTGTTTTATGCCTATATCCTACGCGCAAGTGCAAGCAATAAATTTTAAAACTTTTATCGGAATCGGATGAACGGTATGGCAGTGCATAAGATACGAACAAACCCACATTGATTTTAATATATTAGATAACAAATGAAATTCCACAAAGCTACCGCCGAATCTATCGAAAATATTAACATTAAATTTTCACTGGAATATTTATTAGCTTTAATACTTTTTATAAAAGCTTCCTAATTAAGAACTGTTAAAAATGGAAATCCGAAAAATATTTTATTTTATTATACACCTTTTAAATACGATAATTCCCACTTTTACCCTAGGGTTGGCGTACAGTAGTAAATGCTCGACATTCAAGTTAGATTTTGTAGAAGTTGTCAATTCTTGGTGGAAATGCATTATATTTTAAAAATAAAACACAATTTATTTGTCTTCTTCCACATGTTTATAATGATCTGGACCGGTTTCGCTCATCACGAGCATTATCATCTGATGTCGTCTGTCAGTTACCAAACTAAATAATTTTAAGAGAAATTTATTTCCTCTTAAAAATATCATTATTTTTTAACTATATATCCATTCATACAATTTATTTTATTTAGTACCTTCAGAAGACTTTTCAATTTTAATTTGAATATCCTTATCAGTGCCGGCGTGTGTAACTATCTAATAGATAACCTTATCGAGACATTTCCTTTTAAGATTATTAAGCTAACGGATTCGACAAGAGGCTCAGAAATAAGTAAATGTGCCAAACTAAGACGAATATGTAGAAACTTTCGTAGAAAAACCGTAGAAAAATTCCTTCCTTCTCATTCCCCTCTCATTCAGGAAGGCCGTATTCAAAAAACTTCGATTAGATTTGCATACTTTACAATGTGTATCAATTATTTTTGAAGGAATGAAAATAATGCCATGAAAATTTTGAATTAAGTCAAAAGGTCGCATCTTGTGAATGCTGCAAGTTCCCAATTCATTAACAATTCATTGTCGCTCGTATTATTTCGCCCTTTTCAGTGTACAGCCTCGATATTAACCTTCCCATTTTCATGCTAAAATAATCACTTGATCTTGGATCTCATGCAGTCACATTGCGTTACCGTGTGGGTTTTGTCATACAAAAGTATTAATAAAGCGTAATGACAATTTCAAAGACTGAAATATGGTTTTATGTAGTATTAAGTAATTATTTTACGTTATATTTTATGTGTAAAACCTGAGATACATACAAACTATGCGAAATTATCGAAAGACGCAAAAATCGAAATTCTTCATAGCAGAACAGGCTCGTGACGTGTTTCAGTGCTGTTTGAAACAAAACGGTTGCATACGGTACGGTCATGCATCTTGGATCGTTACTATAATATATTTAATAATATACTATAATGCTGTCTTTTTCGATGGTAAAATTGACGAAGTTTTCAAATTATGATTAATTATACAAAAAAGACGTCGACAATGATGTA
This sequence comes from Himalopsyche phryganea, assembly GCA_022494535.1. Classification (NCBI taxonomy): domain Eukaryota; kingdom Metazoa; phylum Arthropoda; class Insecta; order Trichoptera; family Rhyacophilidae; genus Himalopsyche; species Himalopsyche phryganea. The sequence continues at coordinate 12,121,342 of JAGVSL010000003.1, forward strand.
TTTTTAATTACATGTAGAACTATTTTATTTACAAATAACAAAATTTTCAATTTTTTGTCTGACCTATTTCACAGATAATTTAAAGGTTTAATGGCCAAAGTAACGCATTGTTACACCATGCGTACGGAATGGTTAACGTTTTCAGTGGGCGTTAGTGCTAGATTCTGTATCCTGATTATCAATATTGACAATCGATTATTTTTCGTTGGTTATTCTTCATTGAAGTTCGTTCATTTTGCAAAAATAAAAGACGATCTTTAACTAATTAAGCAAGTTCATTGTGTTTTTTGTTCGCTTTCGAATTATTGAAATATCAATTTGATATTGTAATCTTCGACGTCACTTTGTGTTGCTTTGATCACTTAAGCGTCAAATGATCTGTCTCTAGTCATTCATCCTTGCATTGAAGTAAATTGAAATCTCGATTAATTTCTTTGTTAGAATATTTCTTCTGTGTTTTTATACCTCTCGTTTAAAAAGTTTAAAAAAGATTTTTAGCAAGTCAAATTATTACAACCGATGAACATTCGATGAAAATATTTGACGATTTTTTTTGTCTTAATATTTTATTGAATATAAATTACTTAAATTATAATATCTTATACATAATAGCCCAGACCGCTCTGTAGACGTTTTATTATTATCACATATTACATCTATTTAGGTATGAAATTTTCTCATCAACTAAGCTTTTGCGGTGAATATATAAAATAAAATGTTATGCAATGCACACACAGCTCCGACGTACTAGCTACTTTAGACATTCAGTATTTCAATTTCAATACCGTCATCTATGACGAGTACGGTTGTACTAGCTTAGCATCTCACATGTTTGGCATGAAATTTTCTCATGACTTAAGCGTTCGCGGTGGATATATAGCATAAACTTTTGTGCAATGCACACATATCTCCTACCTACTAGCTACTTTAGACATTCAGTATTTCAATTTCAATACCGTCATCTATGACGAGTACGGTTGTACTAGCTTAGCATCTCACATGTTTGGCATGAAATTTTCTCATGAATTAAGCGTTCGCGGTGGATATATAGCATAAACTTTTGTGCAATCCACACATTTCCTACCTACTAGCTACTTTAGACATTCAGTATTTTAATTTCAATACCGTCATCTACGACGGGTTCCTACGGTTACTAGTATTTAAATATTCTGTCATGCCGTGGCTAAATAAAATATTGAATCGTAAACATCTGAGACCCGTAGATAAGAACCTGTTCACTGCTTTTATGTTTGTTTTAGTTATGACGAATTTTTACAATTTTCTAATATTTCAAATATGTCCATGTAATGAAGCAGTGCTCAGCAACCAGTGTGCCCTGAGACTATCTTAGGTGTGACGACGCGTCGAACTTCATTAATGTTATATAACGTTAAAGTATCAAACATTTTCATATTGTATTCAATCTTTTTTCCACTATGTAGTTTGCATTGTGAGTTAAAAATGTTTTTCGGTTCGTTATGAATTCTTTGCATTTAAGATTTCAATCCTCGGCTGGTTAAAACTTGGAGGTTAATATTGCTAAATCACCTTTAGTAGTTGGAAAAAAATGGCGTGACTAGAGGTGTCTGCAGTAAGTTTAATTTAATTAATAAGGTTGCGTGTCGCGGGATTTAAGTACGTTTATGTTGCAGCGGAAAAGTGCACCGCGCCCAACCGATAAAATGCATTTTATTCCCCATATTATCCAATTCTTAACTATTCTGCATAATATACGGAATAATCAACCCTTTTAATCATTGAAAGTTTTTTTAATGTTAATTAATAATAAGTATCCATACATGGTAATTCAATGATACCACTGCGATCATCAGTTTTTTTTTAAATAATTCTAGAATAATTTTCTAATTTTTATAGCTAATTTCCTCGTATTTGTAATTGATTATAATTCGACGGTGTTTTGGCCAATTGATGTAACCTTCAAAACTGCAATTGTTCGGGAGAGTAACAATTGTTTTTATCGAAAACATTATACGGTGAGTTGCGTTATGAATCTTTGAAATGCACTTCTGTGAATTGTCATGTTTACTCATACGGGATTATACGTAGGGAATGTCGATATAATAGTGGCTAACATCAAGGGAGGGGTCAGAATTTTTAATTCTAAAACCAATGTTAAATGATGTTTCCCTTCCAAAAAGTGGTCAATTTATTTTTCTAATTTTCATAATTTGGCCGATACCTACCTGCTCTGTCGTCTTTAAAATGAGATCCAATCATTTACTCATTTTCGTATTTTTTGAGGGTTACATCAATTGTCCAAAGCACCATCGATATATATATTATGATAGCATATTATATTAAACGATCATTGCTCATAACTTTTTAGTTTAGTTGTGTGTCATTAAAATAAATATGTTTGCAATTAGTTAAATTTAGCAATATTTATTGTTCATAATAATTTAAGACATCGACTGAGGGTGCTTGATGGAATTTCAATATCAAATTTGGATTATTGAGATTTTGTACACTTACATGTATTTTGTCACTAACGACCGGGTTTCGCCTTTCGGCATCTTCAGGCATTCGAGCACACGAATGGACTCGAACTGACCTGTTTAACAAATTTAATAATAATTGTTATGATTCATATTTAGAAATTATTTAGAGCAATACATATAGCGATGAATACTGACAAATACAGTATAGCTACTAACCCAAAGGTGTAAAACCTACAAGCCAAATTCATAAACTATTATAATACTAGTAGAGCCGTACACGTCATGGATGACAGTATTTAAATGGAAATACTGAAAGTCTAAAGTAGCTAGTACGTCGAAACTAGGGCTTCCAATCCCGGGATCCCGAGCAATAAGTCAATCCCGGGATTGCCTCAATACAAATACCGGTATTTCGGGATTCGCCTTAAAATAGTAAAAAATAATTTATATTAATCCGAAAACAGCCCGATTTTTTCAATATAGAAATTCAATTTCACTTTTCAAACAATGTATGTTAACGTTTCCACTTTCCTACGACATTAAATATTTTTTTTTTTAGATAATTTAATTTCTTACCCGGCTTCTTGTTCATAATCATAATTTTTTTGACAATTTCAAACATGAAAACCTGACTTTGTCGAACCAAGATCGGACGCGTGGACGCCCAGGTGTTGTGGGAGCAAAATTTTTTTTTGACAATTTCAAACATGAAATCGCGTCATTGTTCTTTATTCTCATTTTTCTTTTTTCTCATTTTTCTTTTTTTCATGTTTCAAATCGTCGAAAAAATTTTTTTGCTCCCGCGACCCCCGGGCGTTCGTTCACACGTCCGTTATTGGTTGGACAAAAGTCAGTTTTACATGTTCATTAAATATCTAGCTTTTTTCAATCCCGGGATAAAAAAAAATACCATGTTAAATATTGAATGTTATATTGTATATTCATTTAAATATCATATTATATTTTACTTGAAGTACGCGAAAAGATAAAATGGTTGCTGAACATTATTCATTTTACTAAATAATATCATCCTTGTAGGGTTGGTCTATCTATGCACTTTGTAATAAATTGCAGTAAAACATAATATGGCTTCGTTCTTACATGGAAAAGATATTACATATTGAATGCAATACAACTGTTATTTAATATGCTAGTTCGTACACGGGATACGATAGCAGTTCCGACTACATGACTGGATAAATACTTTCTTAGAAAAAAATGTATATTTTCCCCTTATGTTGCAGGAATTGAGAAAGTTTCCCAATTGATCCACGTTTATTAAACTCACGTTCTATATAAAATAAAATGAAATTCGATATTTGTGATCACTAAAAACCGGGCCATAGCGAGAACGATTAGTTAACCACTAGTCCTGTCCTGAGCAACGTAGAAAAACTTCTCTCGTAGAAAAACTTCTCTTGAGATACCTCCATTAGGAGGCCATATGCAATTATATTGGGAGCGGACTTGGTAATACTATATATTTTTTTACTCTACCATCTTTCTAAGAAACTTTCGTCTCTTTGGATCACGACTGTTGAGTCGTAGTTCTTAGATATCGGTCCACCTCGACTCCTACTGCTTTTTTAAAACAAATTATTTGAATACAGACATTACCTGTTTAATTGGCGTTTGTACCATTTTTCGGATCCGTCAATATAATATATGAAGAAACTGCAGACGTTATTTAACAAAATATCCTATTCGTTGCAGTTATTAGTAAAACAACGTATGTAAGTAACTCAGGTGCATGCTGTGGATTCATCTCTTTCTCGCTCAATCACATGTGAAGTGAAGGATGCGAGCGAGATACGAAGGCATGAGGGCGCATGCTCTTGTATCCTACTTGCTCATATACAAGTGAGGTTGTGCGATAGAGATAAATTCACCGCACCCCGATGGTAGGTAGGTGGTGGACTGACAATAAGATGACCCGAAGGAAGAGTCGACTTTTTAAATGGGAGTCGGTAGGATTTCTCTCGATCTTATTTGCGAAACTGAAATTTCATCCAACTCTTTTCTATAATCTTTTGTGCACGCATAGCAACAGAATAAAAATTTCTCTGCCTTCAAAAGTGTGCGCTGTATATCGAGCGTCGAGGCTCCATGAAAATGTCAGAGATAAATTAATAAACGAAGCGTCCCTAATCAAATATTCGCGTATCCAATAATGCGATAGGATGCTGCGCACATCGGTTGCCATGACAGCGTAAACAAAGTGATGGCATGCCTCTATAGGCCAGCGGTATTCAATGAGTTCTGATGGGAACACGTTTTCGAAAAATAATGACTGTTTAACATTCTCGTTAGCCATTTTCATCATTGAACCTGAATATTTCCTCCGCTCAATGTTAGGGGAACTTCTTATTGTGACAATAATTATCCTTTTTGTTGATTAAATAGACAAAGAAATAACACTATTTATGACAATATTCTTCTTCTTCCATATTCACTCGCTATCTAGAGCATATGACTACCATGCGGCGTCTTCATGAATCCCTATCACCCGCCAAAGGATGGTACCCGATGGTCTTCCAGGACGCCGGAATCCCACAAGTTTGAAGAAGAGGCAAGCAGGATTGAAGCTTTCCGGAGGTATCCGCAGCACCTGACCCAGTCAGTTCCAACGTCTCTCCATAACCGCCGATGTGACAGGGCGTTGCCGATCCGTTCCCTAATCTCCGAATTCCTCACGGAGTGAAACCACTTCACCCTCAGTATCCGACGCAAGCATCTATAACAAATTGAAAATTTATATCGCTTGTTCTGTTTTTTTCAATCATATCCAATCTAGATGTGAGGAATATGATCCTAATCGACGATTTACGAATACTAGTTATGAATCCGACGGTCTTTTCCATGCCACATTTTCAGGATCTAGTAATCTAGTTGGTAGGGGATGGGCAGTGGACGTTGGAAAATAGCACAGACATCTATGCCTTTAGATATAAATTTATTAATCAATGATAGAATGTTTATATTCGGGGATTCCAACCTTTGACCACTTAATCAAGTCAGATGAGACATCAAGACCAACCAATGATTGATCGGTAACGGAAATGACTTAACAATTGTTTGAGCAATCATTTTCGAGTACATCTGGAGTTAATTTAGAAGCCAAATAAGCAACGAGAGATTTTAAAGGGGCATCAAAATGTTTTTTTTTCAGGGTCATTCATTGTCACATGAGTTTCAAGGATTTATCGTAAAAGTCTTTTTAGAATCCTTTTTATATATCTATTTAAATCTCAACAATTCAAATCTGATATAGAAATTTCATTAAAAACTCTCAGTCGATGTCATAAATTATATGTATTTAAGTTAAATACTTTATATCTACACATAAATAGATAACAAAACATGTATTTTAAAAAATAAAACACAATTCATTTGTACTACTTCCACATATTTATAATGATCAGGACCGGTTTCGCTCATCACGAGCATTATCAACTGAACATGTGCAACAAATTATTTCATATGAGCTCTACCAGGATCGGATCGAATGGGTGGGAAAGAATGAATCGTCACAGACAATCATACTTGTTAAATACATCGATGAACCGAATGAAAAACAATTTAGGAATGTTTTAATTCAAAGATTCTATCCCTTGACCGCGTAATCGAGTAGGGTGAAATTCCAAGATTCCATTCATTCGGCTACGCTACTTTATTAATTTGTAATATTAACAAAAGTTAACACTAATATTTTAGTTAGTATAAATGTGCCTATATTTCTCTGGTCGTTAACATTATAGAACCTCTGTCGATAATGTAGTGAGCGAATCTCTTCAAAGCGTAAGTTAGTTCTCGGAAATCGACAAAGCTTTCTTCACCGGCAACACAATTCTTTAGCACTAGGAACTTCTCTGCTTGTTACGATTGGTTAAACCAATTTTATGCTAAGAACTCACTCACTTTTTTATCGAATGAACCTTAAATATTCATTCGGCCAAAGTGTACCACAAAATCTACTTAAAGTTAGCACAAGTAATAAAGCGCAACTTGAACATATTTTTAAAATTACTATGAGTTTGACCATTATAATGTTCTAGTATTTGCTTGCAACCGTGTCCATGTGTACTAACGGACAATCTCGACAGAAAGCTTTTATTCAGTCAACCAACCTGTATTTTTCATAGAGGGTGAAGATAGAAAAATAGGGATGTGAAAAAACTAGTATTAAGTTAATTTTTCTCGTAACGCCCCGTTCTTAGAACCAAATGAGGTGGTAGGGAATATAAACATCACAAATATCCATGAATTTAAAAGCAAATTAATAAATTGATTAAAAAACCAATTTAGTGAATTATCCGTGCGGGGTTTTGAACATGTGTTCATCGCAACAGAATAGGAAGAACGCTCGCGAGCGTTGATCATTTATTTGGCCTACAGCTTCTCGGAGGTTTTTTTAACAGTAGCGGCTTAATTCTTTAATTTAAGTAATTTTTTTCTTTTTGCATAACACCTTGAAAAGTATTTTATGGTGCTGATAAATTTAAGGCAAGAATAAGTTAATGCATATATTTATATAAGTGGTTACGTTTCAGTTAAATTATTCAAAATTATTAATGTATGTGGAAACGAGTAAAATATAGCTTAAAATTATTAGGAAGTCGAGAGGGCGTGTCCAAATAAATGTTTAATGATTTCTCGTATTTGCTTAAAATCAAATACTATTTATCTACTAATACTTCTACCTCACTTCTGCTGTACAAGGTTCATTACTTGTATGGTAGATTATCGATTCGTGCTGTTCTGTGTAATCTTTGTATTAGAAGCAAGTTTCAATATTGAAGTGACATATTTTGCCTGATAACAATGGCTGAGAGGAGACGTCTTGACCTCTGGCGGCGGGAGGTACAGGGGGCGCGAACTGATAACCCGGAGATGCGGACTAAGCTGTCTTAAGTCTCGAAAGTTTTGAAGAAAGAATAATCAATGTCAATTATGTTTATCAAGACATTATGATAATTATATTATTTAATATTTTAAGATATTAATCGGGCGTACTTGATGGAATTTCAATATCGAATTTGAACGTTACAAAATTTCATAAATAGTTTACTTGTCACTCGAGATCAATTCGAGGAGAAAAGATGTCATAATATTTTTTCCTCATACGATTTAAAATGTTATATTTAAAATAAATCAAAACTTTACTTTGTTTTGCATATAAATTATATCGCTTTTAAAAACTAGTCATAATAATTTAATCATAGAATTGAAAATAATAATAAATAACAAAAATAATATGTTGAAGTCTTCCATGTACGAATTTTGTAGAAAAAGAAAAGAAGTTATTGAATTAAGAATTATGAAATATTAACCCTGAACGTTTTCCCTGTATTTCTTATAATGAACGATGCTCTCAAAACATTTTTTCTCTTATCGTGCTCTAAATTCAGTATTGACTTCAACTAGTTCCTATTTTCAATCACAAATACAGGCACTAAAGCCGAAACTAACTTCAGTATTACACTTTTCAAATCGAATATTTGAAAACATTTATTAAATATCGTCCAGTATGCATATTATTCATCTTTTTCGTATTGTTCAGCTAAAGAATAAAAACATGATTACGAATTAAAATGTATATCGTTTAAATGCAATTTTTATTTCCTGGAGTTGAATTGCACCTTGAAACCATGCTTATATTATGATACATGACAATTTGTTACCGATGGCACTAAGTGTAAACCCTGCTTCTGTTCATATAAACTTGACCTTAAATTACAAAAGGATTACTTGTCTGTCAGAGCCTCTGTTTTTAATTTAGTCCTTTTTTTTGTTGTATATTATGTGAAATATATTTTGAGAATATTTTTAAACCGATAATGACATATCGCCACCATTGAGAGAAACCATATTTGTATTTCACGCTATCCTGCACTTCCACATTTAAACAGTTTTTCAGAAATTAATATTATTTTTGTGTGAGATTTAACTAGGTAATTATATTATTCTTCAGTGTGACCAGCGAGGCAATATATTTTATCGTTTGATGTTTCTTTATTTAAATATTCCATTTGACTTTGTGCATTAGTAACGTCACTATTTGGCAATGCTTCTTAAAATAAAACCATAGGCTTTTATAATTCGCCACTTGTTGAAATTTTATAGAAGAAATCCATTTGGTCAGTGGCGGCAAGCGTGAAGGAGAAACTTTTCAGTAATACTCAATAATAAGTATTCTATTTTAAAAAATAAAACACAATTCATTTGTACTATTTCCACATATTTATAATGATCAAGACCGATTTCTCATCACGAGCATTATGCTCGTGATGAGCGAAACCGGTCTTGATCATTATAAATATGTGGAAGTAGTACAAATGAATTATGTTTTATTTTTTAAAATATAATCTCTTTCCACCAAGAATTGACAGTTAACACCTTAAAAGTAATAAGTATTCTAGCAAAAATCAGAATACATAGAAGATCACCTGTCGTCCGCGGAGCGATTTATGATGCAGTATTGATATGTATAAAATATGTTTTTTCTCAAAGAAATTGACTAAAGTATATCGTTGATTTTTTCAGTTAATTTAACCTCAATGTTATTCAATTTTTTTTTAAGATAGGCGTAATATACCACCATTATTCGTTTTATTAATATGTTGCTCTAGCGCCGAAAGTATGAAACTCACTGATATAATTATATAGCAATGTGTTTGTCAATCTCTTGTCAATTGTACGGACATAATATTGTACAGTTATGCTTGTACACGTGATTTTCTATGTCGTCGTTCGACACGCAATAACGCGTTAGCGACAAAAAAATAAGTTATGCAGGAATGAGAAGAAAAATGATATTTTTAAAATTTGTAAATCGAATACAATTGGAATGCTACACAGCAACGTTCATTACAACAAATACTCGGCATTCTATAAGTTCACATTCGCAGATTTGCATCAAAAAAAGTTTTAGTACATTTAGCGCTGACGCGCTATTGCATGTCAAATTGACGATATTAACATTCTTGGTAATTGAATCAATTATATTTCATCCCAATAATTGTGTATCGGGTATTCAAATTTTAATTGTGTCATTCGATGATTATTATCGACGCTTTCGACTCTACGTCATTGTTCGACTGAAAATGCCAAATGCATGCCAAAAGTTTTTCCGTTCATAGAATATAAGTAATAGCTTTTATTTTTTGTTTTGATACATGTCTGCTTATGCATGTTCTGCCAGCTAGTGGGAATCTTGCCAAATGGAACAGTGCGAAATTTTTATTGACGAACAATCCTGACGTCTGCCTGTTAGTTGTAAAATGCGAAATACATTAAACCCTATCGAACAGCTGAATTATTTGATATTTGTGAGATGATAAATTACAGATAAAGTGCGTTTTTGTACAAAATATAATAAATCATATGTTACCGTTTAAAATGGTATCTTCTAATTTAATCCGTATGTTTTGTTGTGCCAATACTGAGAACAATCTTTTCCAAAGATAAAAAGTCTACGAACAAAAGCCAAAAAGTAATCAATAAATCTTCAGTGGGATCTTGCAGCATTTTAAAAATCTAGATACAATTTTAATGATAGTCAGAATTTGGTCTCTTTAATTTTACATATATAAGTAGGTATAGGACATCATCGAAAGAATTTAGTTTTTAATGACAGCTGGGAAGTTCTTAAAAACTGGGAAATAGGTATTCCAAATATTTGTAAAATAAATAGCTCGAATATTACCTTAAAAACTTAACGATATTCAAATAAATTTATAATTTTTAAAACGTGATTCAAAAAATAATCAAGTGAGAAATGGATCAGAATTTTTTTATAATAATTCGTATTTTTAATTACATAAAGCAACTTGTGTTTGTTTAATTGGAACGCAGTTTTGTTTTGTCTATCGATCCTGCCGTAGAAACAACTCTCGATCGCTGACAGCAGATTTGAGATTACTTGACAAATTGTATTTTAAAAATGAAAATAGTTTTGTGAAATTTTTGCAATAGCTTAGAATTTATTGTTTCCGTATTTGTACCATATTTTAAATGCTTATTATGAACGGAGTTTTTTTCTCTTCACAGCGTAGAACCACTATCATATAAAGACTTATTTTCCATATTATAAATTAAATGTAAATACGCGACACTTTTCATGTAACCGGCAAAGTACGTAAACATTACATATGTGAGTATATTGTTGAGATATTCCCCTTCACTACCAGACAAGCAACGACCCTCCTCCGCGCGTATCTCACCGGCAACTGCATCCGTTTCCGGCCAATTCTCACCTTTGGGGAGATTATTCAATTCTGTGGGTAATACCGCACGACCCTCTGATCAACAGTTGGTGCAGCCGCCACTGCGTTGAGGTAGACAAGACAAGGGGACATAGATAAATGTCGCACATGTGTTTTCAACTTCGCGAGGGGTACAAATATATGTGGGGGAGAATTTGTAAGTGAAATATCTGAAGATGTTCTTAACTTAATAACAATTGTAAAGACTCTCGCTTTTAAATGAAGCAAATTTAATATGCCAACAATGAAACATGAACTAATTATTACTTTGAATTTTTGACCAACAATAAAGTAATAAACCTATATATATTTGTTGATTATAGAAATACATTCCGCTTGCGAACGAGTGACATCTGACAGAGCCAATTTACAGCTGTTGATATTTTGATTTCTCTACGATTATATTTAGGGGATGGCCCATACGAGGCGTATAATATTTGCGACCAGTCCCGTCACATTTCTCTCCAAGTTTTCCTCCTCGAATTATAAAGTATTAAAACATTTAGGTGTTTTCGGACTAAAGAGGATTCCTCAAATTTTTTCTAATCATTTACCATCAGGGAATCATTCTTTCGAAGCGGTTGAAGGAGTTGAAATATTGCACCAAAATCACGGAGGGTTCTAAAATATTTTATCAATAAATTTTTGAAATAAATAGTGCACAAGTAAATTGATAAATAGTTTACCAATTTAATCTCCATAATTACACCTTATTGTTCTCTTTACATGAGATGTGATATCAATGGACATCGTACAATAATCATAATTTTCTCAAACAATTAAAATTATTTAATTCTTACTATAATACGAATTATTGCAATTACTATTTCATAAAGCTTCAGTGATGGTATTATTAGATGTCAGCTTATTTCATTATCATAATGATTATATTATGTAGATAGAAAAATATGATATTTACGTAAATACAAGCTCAAAAAGAGAATCTGCCCATTTGTTATATAAGATTGTTTATGAAGTATTAGTTAACTTTTTCTGTGTCATAACTGTGCCATCCAAACACCTTATCGAATATTTGAAACACTATATGAAGCCGCGTCGACGTTCTGATAATTTTACTCAAATTGTTAAAATTAGCTAGTCAAATATTTAAAGACGATAATTCAATTTACTCAAGTTTATCTCAACGCATTATAATTTGTTTTTAATCTCGGCTTACAATTTTACTCTGCGCAAGATTCAGGATTGATAGCGTCACTTGTTTTTCGTCTCCCGAAGAGATTATTTACTCTAAAAATTTAATATTGACGATGAGATGGCGGAGCTTTTGAAAGCTTCCAAATACACTTTCCACTGATGAAATTGAAAGTTTGGCCGCGTGGGTGTAAGCACCAAATTGAGATGGGCAGAGCTTTGCGAAAGTTTTGCGTGCTCGGATACATTTAGTAGGACTTATTTGTGTGTTACCTATTCAATCACTTATAGGAGGTGGGCTTATTTATTTTCGGTTAATTGCCTTTTTTAATTTTCGTTTTGCAAAAGTTTTAATCTATCAATTGACACTAAATGAAACTTATTCGTCATTTTCAATATTCTACTAAGCGCTATTTTCAATTATTTTCCAAGTTAAAGCCTCATTGAGGACATAATAAGCTCATCATTTATTTGTTTTTACACCAAGTCCTGGGTAAGATGTACTGGATGTTATTCAAGCGCTATTGTTGCATTTTTAAGAAGTCAAGGTGCGTTTAAATATCAAGAAATATTGAAAACCTTCATAGGAACTTTGCAATACGTATCGTCGTTTGAAAGCAATCGTTGTGAAGAAACGTTGAATGTGGAACGAAGGTAAACTTCATTCAACTTTAAATCCCAATGATTTTTTAGTTATAATCAATTTCGCCAACTCTCATTTCCTTCTTGAGCATTTTTCTTTGGTGCCGATATAAAATATTTTGGAAATTAACCCGAATACATATTTGAAACAAGATTTAATTTTCAAAAACTTCAAGCTCACTGGTTACATAGCAACCGAGGCTTGTTATTAAACAACTCCTAGCAATTTTCAATCATTTTATTTTACAGAAGTATATGACGTTTTTTGTTATTTTGTACTAATAAATATAATGATTTAAGTTGTGGATAAATAAACATTGTCATAATCAGAGTTTTTCTATTCATTTAACTTTCTTTATCGCCGAAAAATCGAACAAGTTAATTAAATCTTATCAATATTCATTAAATAGCCAAAGTGGACTCTTTACAGTGTCGTGTTTATTTTAAGAACAAAGATCTGCTGTGCGAGACCTGCACTGAAGACGCTCAAAGGTGACTGGCTGAAAGCTGGCATGCACTATGCACTCACAAAGATCATCTACTAGTCACACGTCAAAGGATTCATTTCACCTGGAACGAAATTGTAGTAACCCAGACTATTAAAGTCATACAGAATAATTATAAAAGCACTTATTCCACATCGTTTTTAATATTCAATTTTAAAAGGCTTTATATTTATATTTTTTTTCGTACCACTTCCACAATTTTTCTAATGATCAGGTCACGTTACAATTATCGCTAGCATTTTCAACTGCTGATCCATTGAATGATCAATTGAGTTTGAGATCTTGATCATATCGACTGTGGAAAGGAAAAAGGACGAAACCTATAGCAAAAAGTGTTGTGTATAACTCATAGAAAACGTGTTAATAAGCTATATGTATATACACATATTATATATATATGTCGACTTAAGAAAGGCAAAAGGACGTATCAATCCGTCTTTTCAAAATATTTTTTTTCGATAATCACAATGTATAAAATTTAATACACGCTTTGTGTGGGCTATACACAATATTTTTTGTGTGTGGGTTACGTCCTTTGTCCTTTCCAACGTCGATATGATTTATTGTTATCGCTATGGGACTACTATAATACTTAATATTTTGTGTTTTTCTGTCAATAGTCGGAGAATTAATTGAAACTAAAGCAATTTCATTTGAATTTGCTGTACTTAGTCAGAATGTACCCAAAACAGCCTTTTAAAAAAAATCAAGTACTACTCAATCTTTTCAGCATCGATATAACGTAAATCTGTACAACGTACAACATAACCGGTAAAACTGAAAATTATTGTTATGCATGTGTTAATGCAAGATTCACCAATCGGTAGCAATTTCATGCGCATGATTTACATAATTCAGTTGCAACAGTTTTATCGCGTGCCGGCCGATGATTTGACGTGCGTTAATTCATCGAATTCCGTCCTCATTTCATTTCTCATAATTTTTATCAAATTAAAGAATATATTTAATCGATGCTAAAGAAAATTACAATCGATAATAAAGCGCATTCGGAAACCCTAATATATCAATTTCGTCCGCATTTGTCCTGATGTTTTATTGTAATATCTGGAATATGTGCATTTGGAGAAATAACAGAAGCAAATTGATGAGTCTGAAAGTTGTAGATTGAATACCAAATAATGAACAGTTATTAATTATTTGTTTTTGACAAACCACCTGTTTACATATTTTATCAAAAATAAATAATCCTTTGATCAGGGGGACTAAAATATATTATACTTAATATAATTGCTACAGCTATTATTAAAACTTCATATATGTTTAAAATACGCTATACTTAGTTTGATAATATCAAAGGTTGAAAACAATAGATTATCTAACCACGATATTCGTTTATAATTAGTATTAATTTAATACATTTGTATTATGTGTTTAGAAAGTGGCGTCTATGGCAGGATTAACTGAAGGGTGTAACCCCACTCAGAATCCGGCCATGTATGAGTGATAATAATTAAAGTCAATGGCAATCTAGCGTAGGTATTCCAGGCTTATGTCAATCAAAATGATTTGGGTTCTTCTCCAGCGACTCACTAATCTGATGACGGCTCTTAATGACGCGTGCCACTGACATCAGCTGTTCTGCAGATGGGTAACATTTAGGGAATTTTATTAAAATTCAATTCAATATCATAACATAACATAAACTAAATTTTCAAACTGTTCCTTCAAAGTATTCCTCTTTGAAATTTAGGAAAAAATACGCTTCCAAGTTGAAACATTTCAATATAAAACAGAAAATGATTGTAAGTCGTAGATCCATCGACTTTCAGAGAAATTTGAGGTCCGGTGCTAGTGATTCTTTTCAGCTCCCACCTCAACTTTAAAATTCAAAACTACACGAAAGAAAATATTAAATATTAATACATGTTAAGTGAAATTTGGATTATTGAGATTTTGTACACTTCCAAGTATTTTATCACTAACGACCCGGGTTTCGAATGTCTGAAGATGCCGAAAGGCGAAACCCGAACCGTTAGTGACAAAATACATGGAAGTGTACAAAATCTCAATAATCCAAATTTGATACTGAAATTCCATCAAGCACCCTCAGTCGATGTCTTAAATTACATGTTTAGTGGTTTCTAATGGTTTTTAACCACCGGTTTCTCGCTTTAGTTGTAGAAAATTTATCTAGAATTATTTAAGAATCTTATTCACCTGTTATCTCGTAATATATATTCGACTTTGTCAGTCCATTTAATTGCTTTTGGTCCATGATCGAATCCCACTATTTGGCAAGCTTTCTCGAAAGTAAAATCTATGGCAATGGTCAATTTATTGCTTGCTTTCTAACATATTTTGAAATTTCAAATCACTTATCGAGTTAAATCAAAATGCCCCTGGGCGTCGTTAAACCCGAGTCAACAGCCTGACTGGCATGGTATTTGCATACATATTATACACATTTGGATAACAATATATAAATCAATTGAAACAACGATTAACGTTTGTATCTTTTCAGGTATTCATATCCTTGACGGCTCAACAGAGTAGGACTTAAACACTTGAGTTCATTCGGCTACTGAAACGACTTTTTACATACTGGATTTTACCCAGGAAATTGTTTTTATACATTCATTGCGATTTTTAGATAGTAATTAACTCGACCGTCCCACAAGAATTGACAGAGACTACTATGACAGCACATACAGCGACCAACCAATAGGTAGCTGCTCTTAAAACATTCCGATGGCATTCAATTGAAAGCGGCTCGCGGGCCTTTACCCGGCAAAGCCCGTGAGCCGGGTTCGGGCAGTTGAACACAATTCAGATTCGAGCTTAGGCTGGGCAAGTAATTAAATTTCCAGAAAAAGGTTTTGGAATATGTTCGGGTCAAGTGAAGCATAAGGCAATACTATTCATAAAATGTATTTTTTCGCCATTTATTATGAATATAGTTGATAGTGGAAATAATAACATGTATTGTTTGAAAAGTATAATTTAATTTCTGCATTGAAAACAATCGGGCTTTTTTCGGCCTGAGGAAATAAAATCTGAGCTTTGGACCGGGTTCAGGTAACAAGTGTAATAGGTTTGGACCGGGTAATTTCATAAAATGTTGACCCGTTCAGACCTCTATCATGTATCCTACTTGTTTATTCTCATGTGAGGTTGTGTGATAGAGATACGAGAGCACGCTGAAAAATATTGAAATTTAAAAATGAATTATGGTAAAAGAATCGTCAGAGTCAATAAAAAAATTGCTTCTTACACAACACATGTATTGCTTTAAGGTTAAAGCTCAAAGCACTAAAGGTGCAAAAGCTGCGCTTAACTGAATCCAGCAATGCCACCTGTTCAGAAAAACGCGTGCTTTTTATCCGATGCAAACATCCATGAAACGAAGGCCAATTATTAAAACAATCAGAGCGTTATTGTTTTCGGCGTCACAGTCTGTATTGTTTTATGAAACGGCGCACGTGTCACACCTTGTCGAAATTTCGTCCTCAGATCCGTGCACGTGCCTGTGGCACCTGGTGCCAAAGTCTCGCAGAAAAAATAATGCTTCATACTGCCATTTGACTGTGCCGCAATATGGCCTTTGCTTAACATGCGGGGTGCTACATATACGCAATACTTGCAGCTGCTAAGAAAAGTGTCTCGGAACAAACCTAGCTAACGTTTATTTATATTTTCCTGCAACACTTAAAGTATTTGGTTATTGTTTTGGCGACTGGGTATGTTTGTATTGTTATTTCTTCACAATTTCACAAGCCAACTCAGAATATGGTTTGGCTTGTTCTTCACGTGGTGTGGTGAAGCAGCGTGAAACGTTTTCGGATGAATGCCTTCGGAGTGTTTTAGGAGCAGCTACCTAATGCTTGGTTGCTTCATATAGCAGTCTCTGTCAATCCTTGTGGGACGGTCGCGTTCATTTCTTTGCGTTAGTTTTTCGGAGTTCTTCTGCATAAAAATCAGTTTTATATTGGTCTTTATTTCAAGAAATTCATTGTGTGACATGCATATTGCCATTAGCGTAATATCGAAATTTCGTTTTTACGTGCATGAATTATTATTTTGTTATAAAAAGGACAATGGCTTCAATACGGTTAAAAAACAATGCGATCGGCTATATATAATGTCCTGATACAATAGTCACGGAGACTTCTAGATCATGGGTTCCCAACCAGGTTGGAATTCTCCCCTATAGGTGAGTTCCAGGGGGGAGGATTGCTGCCGTTTATTCAAGATCTTCAATACAAAGCACCTGTTGAGTTAAAATTGTATTATTTTGGGAAAGGGGGGATTATATTCTGAAGAGTGTTGAAAGGCGAAATGGAGCAAACAAGGTTGGGAAACCCTGGTCTAAATTGACGGGAGTGGCTGTGCGAAAGCATAACACACCCATGTAAATTTGCTCTGGCTCATTGTTTGATTGTTGATAATGCGTAAGTGAGGAAAAGCGGGAAGGGGAATGAATAGTTTCGGATTTCCCCCATATAAAGGTATTGGCTCGGATCGCCATCGCGTTGGCTTAGGTTACAAGATACGCCGTCCTCATGAGAGATTTTCGGATGTTGCCACAGCCACTACACTATTAATGCGGCCGAATTAAGCTTAGATTGTAGATTTTGCTTGTTTGTGCATTTATGAATGAATTCTATGGTAGTATCAATGAAGTCATACTTCCGGATGATTAGCTACGTTTTAAATTCCCTCATCGAAAAGCAACAAATATTCTCGAATCCGCGAATTTTGCTATTTTTACCTTATTACAATGGAGCACAATTAAATCAACAAATATATTTATTTTATCTTGAATTAAATAATTATGGAATGGACATCATATTGGTAGAACTCAATTGCGGTAAGGTACAAAATATTCAGTTCCACAAAAGCTATGTTGCCATTGTCAGGTGACGGTCTAGAGACAAATTATATATTATTCAGGTAGTGACGCATACAAAACTTCAATATACATACTATTTGTATGTGGATTTCAATTCTGGGTTCTGCTATGGAAATAATCAGTCTAAATACTAATTGTCTTGTTTATTCAAGTTTTTATTATCGTTTAGCTTTCGTCATTTATTCAATAAAACGAATTGAATATTTTTTGAACACGTCATTACATAAAAAGATTTTTTCGTAAAGTTTTTTTTTTGTAAATCGACCATTTTCCTAAAATTTTGATAAATTTACATGCATTCCATTAATCAATCAAGAAGCTAAGCTATATTTATAATTTTAAACATACATAGTGATTGTATTACTACATATTTTACTATTGTTTTGTTTGCGTATAATCGGAATAATTTATAAGAAAACGATATGCACTATATTGAAAAAAATATAAATGGGTCCTAACTATTTAAATTATTTCTTTGTATCGAACGTATTAAAACCACTACAAATTCTATCCTTACGGAAAAAAAGATTAACTGAAAGCGATGAAATATACAAACTCACGAAAGCCGAAAATCTATAAAGACGTAGTAATATTTAATTTTTATTAAATATCTACGGATTGCCAAATATGCCATTTAATTTCTACTGGAATTGTTTTCAAGTTTTCAATTTTTCGTTTTTTCTTTTTACTGATATGGCAACACCAGAAATATTGCGTCGCGTCCACGCTCTCCATTTATGGCGCGATCTGTAGTTCCTTCCCCTCTGTTGCCCGCCTTCCCGCACTCCCTTTCTATCCCTCTCTACACTAGCGGAGAGCAACAGCTGCCGCTGCCGTCCCGACGCCGACGCCGCCGATGCGGAATCAAAACAAAACGGGCGGCAAAGGAAAACTTCTCAACGAAAATTTCACGTTTCACTTTCGATTGCTTTATATTCAGTTCATTTACTTTATCAATGTATACCTACATATTATACAAACGAATCGCTGATATTTTCATGAAATCATATAGATTTTGATTCCGTACATCTCTAATACTTATGCAATACAAGTTTATCATAATAAAATTTTTTTGGTACGAATTTTAAATATTTTTTAAATTTACACCTGAACCTGACGACAATGATTTAAAATGAAACTTGTTTTTGTGCCATCGTGTTTTCTTTTTATCGTGTTGTACAACGTCTTATTCGAAAATTCGATGGCACCCGTTGCTCGTTATAGTAATTTTTTTCGATATTAGTCATTTACTACCTTTTACCATAACGTAGTAGAATGTTAAACAATTTTGTACGATTGAATCATCAATACTGGTAGAATGTTTGACTTATCTGTAATTATATTATTTTGTGGAAGAGATTGTGTTGTATGTTTTTAACTGTTTATATAAACTCTGATTTAATTTTATATCTTCAAAAGAAACTGTAATATTTTTATTTTATTAAATCGTTGAAAACAAACCTTTGAATAAAAGTATGTATATATTTATTTTATGTGTCAATTAACAGTCCGGGACTTGCTGTCCCGACTCCGAATGGTAACGTCATTTTTAACTATTGTGATAGTTAGCAGTATAGAGTGCAAACGTTATATTTTCGCTGTTCTGGAAGAAAACACTAAATCGAAAAAATGACATATTAAGTTAGTTTTACCAAAATGTTTCTTATTTCAAACTCTACAGTATAAACGAACACACTTATTTTTTATAAACAATTATACTTTTACTTATAAACTGTTTTGTAAAAACAAACTAAATAAAAAAATGTTTATCATTTCAAACATTTGACAAATTTCAAAGTCCAATTACTCAAAACTAGTTTTTTTCAGTTAGTGTCTTCTTGCAAAACAACGACGATATAAAGTGAAATTTCACGAGGAAATATTTAATTAGGTTATTATATGATATTATTTGTTTAAATTCTAAGCAATAACTGTTTGATATTGTTATACTGTAGTCATGTCATGAAAAGTACATATTTGTATGATTTCGTACCTTGTCTTCATTAAGCATAAAAATTCTGGCTACACGATTCCGGACACATCGAATAATTATTTATTGAGTGATAAATTCAACGAGTCGATTTGATTTCATTGGGAGTCTGTTTGTAGCTAACTTAATTGATTCGGCGAGAAAGCAAACCATACCACTCCATTAGCTCATGATTACGCAAGGAAAAGCTGTTTCGTGCTAATTGAATTTCCATACAGCCTGAGCTGACATCGAGAAAGCGGCTTAGGCAGTTCGCAGATACGGGCCTCGCATAATTGTGTTTGGCACATGTAATGGGAGTAACACGCAGATGACGTATGAAATGTACACCGTCATGGAAAACTATCTAATTTTCGTAAGGTATCTTGATTAATTAACGCCTATAAATAATCGCAAGTGTTTTGTTCAAGGCCATATTTATTAAAAAGTTTGAATAATGTAAACAAAAGTACAGTAGTAATTCGTCAAGAAAACAATCCTGAAAAAACACTTGCGAAGGATTCCGCGGTAACTTTTTAATATGAAATCGTTAACTTTTTCTATATTTAACTTAGTCAGGACAATTCTGGTTACAACATATTTTGTGACTAATTAAAGAGTACCTGCCTATTTAATATACTAAAGTCTTGTTTTCCGTATTACTATTCTTAATATTAATAACATTTTATGTTAACAGTACCTATATATATATTTATATATTTTAAGCCATGGCTGCTCCCAATATAGAGCATATAGCCTCTTAATGAAGGTATGTCAAAATAATGTTTTCTATGAGAACTGCTCCTTACTCAGTTGTTATTTCAAGAGAGTTGGGATAGAAGGATTGGACTAGGAAAGGACTAATGGCTAGTTAATCACTTTCGCTCCGTTTTAGAATCGGATTGGTGGGAGGGTATTTTAGACATCGCAAACATTCATGCCTTCAAACCGAAATGTATATCAATTTATGAAACTCTCCGAACTGGGACTCAGACCGTGAGATTCCTGACTGAAGCCAACGACGCTGACCACTGCACCACGGATCTGAATAATTCTTTACATTTTTTTAATAATTTGTGGATTAATTGTATTTGAGTAAATTGATGTGGCATAAATTTTGTATCCAATAGTTTACTCAAAACTAGCGTTTTCAGGTTTTTATAGAACAAAAATTATGTGTGACAAACTTTGATTTTTAGGATCGGATGGATGGGAGGGAATTTTAGACATCACAAACATCCATACCTTCGAACATAAATCGATTGAAAAATCATTCTTTGAAACTATCCGTTCTGGGAATAAACTTCGTAAGATCCGTAACCGAAGCCAAGACGTTGACTACTTTCCCGCGAACCCGGTATATATTTATTTGGTTTTTGCAAAAAATAATCTATTAGTATTATCTCACCTTGGAATGAAATAAATCTTAAATTGTCAGGCTTCAAAGTTTTATGGAAAATAGAAGATTTTTGCCTGTAGCGTATTTTTACTTTCATGTTTGACATGTTTCACTTCAGCGCATATTTACTTAACTGTATTTACAGTTAAGAAAAAGCAAGAAAATCCGTGTTTTGAAGTTTTTTTTTATAGGGTTTGTAATATTTTGTTGTATCATTTTACACATTTTTGAGTGGTTGGTTCACAAACAGTATGTTTTAGCGTACCTACTTGGTATGATTAGTTACGGGAGAATACACGGTGTATTTATTGATGTCTGCCATAAAATATGTTTACAATAAATATATTATTGAGAACTAATAATGAAAAACCGAAATCAGGAAGTAGCATCATATTGGTGTTATTCGGCATTTTATAAAGATTTATGGTTTATCTTTCATTCCAAATTTCTACCTGAATAAGTTTGTCGCATTAAATAAATATTTTTCACAACTGACAGCCGTCCGTCAAAACGATTGTGAAATTTCAAAAGAAAGTAAGTCACTGAAAGTAACAGCACGGCATCCAAAATTTGATAACGTTATACAAAAAATGCCTTCCGTTTTCTTAGTTTTTAATTTTATGAAGCGCCTACGCGAATTTATAATGTGAAGGTTTTTTATATATTTTTTTTATAGTATTAAAAACCCATTATTTTAAATACCTTTAATGCAAATTCGCAATTATTACCTAATTTGATTTTGTATTTCTGTACGTTTTTCGTTCCAAATAAGTTATAATAACTTTCAATTAAATATGATGACACCACCGCAGTAAAAAGTTTATGTTTTGAATTGCTGAGATTTTGTACATTTCCATGTATTTCATCACTAACGACGCGGGTTTCGCCTTTCGGCATCTTCAGGTATTCGAGCACACGAATCAACTCAAACTTCATATTGAAATTCCATCAAGTAGGGTATCTCTCAGGCGATGTCTTAAATTAAAAAAATATATATATTTATTTTAACACTGTCCGCTCTCAATGTGAAGCTTATGGCTTATGGCTAAACTGTCCATACTCGAACCAGGGAGCACTGCAACTGAATCCAATAACGTGGACCACTCAACTACGGTCCCGGCAGATAAGTGTACTGAAGTGATATTATTAGACATATTAACCAATCATGTTCATTTTATTTATATCAAAAAATATTGGTGTAACCCAAAGTCGGTCATTTGAGTTACAGTGTTTTCGTATTCGAGAACACATATTATTATATCGTCCGCTAATAATATCTATGCGAAATCTTCGCGGTCGCTTCGGAAGATGAAGAATTTCAACCAAAAAAGACATTCAGGGACAGTATTCCAAAAAATGCTCGGCGAATTGCCGCACTTGCAACGTGGAGAATCTTGTTCAAACAAACACCAAACGACCTATCCTCGATGTAAGATTAAAATGGTGGCTAAAGAATTGTGTTACTGCGAAGGCAAGTGAGGCCTAATTTGATTTACTCCGTAAGTTTTATTTAAGAGGAATCTGGTGGCATTCCTGATTTTGTCCTTGCACCTGCCAGAATCTTGTTCCATTCATCCAGCCATTCGTTTTACCAGGCCCTATTTTGGGTTATATTACTGTAGATATTATTCTCTGTTACATACAGCTCAGCTGAATATTTATTTACGTTCTTATTCAGTGTAACGTTGAAAAACTATTTAGTCCTTTTATTTTCCTCGACGTCTTTGACCATGCCTTGGTAGCAATCTTAATGAGAATATAAAAGTTCTGAATTTATTATTTTCGTTATGCTTTTTGTTTTACATACTTTTTACGATTTCGACAAATCATTTTTTGTTACTATGTTTTGTCTTTGAATAAGAGTAAGAAATCTACCTATATCTATGAAACAGGGCATTTGGTAAACAAATTCGCTGACCGCACCGCACCTATGTCTTTTAGTAAGTTAGATCTTTGGACTCGGTTACTGTGGTTTATTCGCATACATTTAGTTTGGATGTTGTCATCTCATCACAGGCGATTTCGTATGATGAACGCTTAGCCTTTATCGTAGATATTATAAATCGAACGAAAAAACATTATCTAATTATTGAATCATTAAAATGGCTTTCAAAATCTATTTAAATGTGTGATGGGTATTGGTGGTGATTTTTTAATAAAGCAACACCAACTAATGAATCCATGCATATCAATATCATCATTTTAGTATAAGTGTGCTGTATTTTTTTTTAACAAATTTTCACATATTTTTTATTTAGTTTGTTTTCTTTTTACTTTTTCTGAGAGAATTAAAAGACCGGAGCTCGAGATGTAAATATGTTGCTTTCTGCAAGCACGATGGACCTTGCGTTCAGTAGCCGCAGATGCGTGTGAATGTACACATATTATGTTTATGTGTATGGACACATATGCGCCTTGTTTTTTAATGTCTGACCTGCAGGGTTGCCACGTTATTAGTTTATCTATTTGGTAGGCATTTTACATGAATGGCTGATTAAAGTAATTTAATATAGTAAAATATTTTCCGATTCAGCTATGTAAACAAAACTTTTTTTATGCAGTCTTTTTAGTGCATTAAGTACTTATCGAATGAAATTAATATTATGTTATTGATTCTAAATGAAAATCACATAATACACAATATTAATGTATCCGTATTATCAAAAACGCAATATTTACAATCAGTCTGAATCCTTGTTTTATGGACAAACAAATATTGATACCGCATACGAATCAAGTGTTTGTTTACAGTAAATATTTTACAACTCATTTTTTTGATTCGGTTTATTTATTTTTGTTGATGTAACCCCTCGTAGACAAAGTTACGAAATATAAATTGTACCAATAAAACATACGTGATTATGAATATTGATTAATTATATAAAAGCATTGAGTGAGTGTTTTCACAATTTTGATTAAAATATATATGTTTTATTTTTGGTGTAGCCATACTTGTAATCTGTTGCTTCTTTTAGAAAAACATATTGATTCATTACAAAACTTGGTATTTTCATTTTTTATGATAGTTAACAGTGCTATTTGCTAGGTGTAGTTAGTAACCCATACTTATTTCCCTTTTCACTGTATCATCTCAAATAAAGTCGTTTGGTGATTGGCTTCTTCATTGTTACCAACTACTATCAGTTACCTTTGGGTTATACTCTGGAAGTACCTACTGTTTTGCGTATACGTAATTAAAATATTTCCCGTCGTCAGATTTATTTGCAAACTAATAATATTTGCGTTTGGTAAAAAATCTTTGTGTCAAGTAAGAATGAATTTATTTTGTGTAATACGTTTGAGTGAATTTTACACTGCATTTTTTTATTTTGATTATGAATTCACATGTAAACATGTCAAATTTAATCAAATGTGAGTTAGTTTCACATCTCTGCAAAATAATTTGCTCAAATGTAAAAAAAAAAAAACCTTGAATGCAAAGCCGACTATATGGTACGGTAGAAAACGATTCGTGTGTTGTTTGCTGGGTGGACAGCCCTGGATGCATGTCCTGACGCATGTCAAAGCCACGCGCCGCCGCTGTTGCTGGCACAACGCCAGATGCTACCGCCGTCGTTTTGGCACGCGTCCAACGGACAGACGTTCGAGAAGGCGTCGCGGCGCTCAAGCGGGAGTGCCGAGAAAATATGTTCCCGGGGGCGGCATGCTCTTCCACATACTCCTGTTGTGGCTTGGAACTCAACAAACGCATACTTGAATCGTACTTACAATTCCTTTAAAACAATAGTTTCCGGCTACAACATAAACAAGCCGGTAACTTATTCCACTGAGCAAAGTTAACACTAGCTCTCTCTATAAAAAAATGTTAATTTATATAAAAAAACTTTATAATATTTTTTTTCACTATGTATCCATACTAAATATAATTAAATTTGAATACGATCATAGTCATAACGACCGAAAATGTATAGAACAAAACTAAAATAAATAATGAAAAATTAAACATCGTTCTATTTTCGCTATTTTAAATACTATCTTTTATTTCTCACTCTAAGTGTATTTTTTTATCTATATACACTCATGTGTATAAATAACTTATCTAAATGTTATAAATTCTAGTTTCAATACAAAAAAATCTAACATAATACTAACAAAAATGTCTATGGTAAGAGACGGCTTCAGCCAAATGAGTTAACGAATAAAACAACTTTAAAATTAATTTAAACTTGAATTTATATTACCCTCTAAAATATTCCGTGGATTTAAATAAATATATTTGGCACTATACATAGTTAATAATTGTGTAATGGATGGCCTTCTTATAATTATTTACAGCCCGGTTGAATTTTTTTCTAAATTATTTTCGGTGGACGGCATATTATTTGCTAAATACCTTGCATCGTAGCACTCAGTTGATTGACAACACTTGATGATGATGATCACGAAAATCATGGCGAGCCGTATCTCTCTAGAAACGCTGCACGCGGTTTTTTCAGTGTGGCGCCCATGTTTTAAAAGTACGGGGGCAAGATGCGCGTCTGAGTAACGAAGATATTTTTAGAGCCGTGCGCACCGAGCACACAACTCTACTGGACGCGAAGAGCTTTCCCAGACACATGCGAGAATATTAGAGGGTATACAATAGGGTTTGCGAATTTATCGGTTGTCGGCTAAAATAATTTACGAACGTCGTCATATTTTGTTAAAAATTGGTATCAATGCGAATACGGAACAGTGTATCCAATCTTTCATTTGCAGAGCTTACCTCAACATTTTCGCCCTTTTCCCCCTTTGTAAGAAAACTTCATACCCGGCATGTAAACTTGAAAAATACGTATGTACCTTTGAGAATAATGTTTTTCAGGGAAATTTAATTTGACGAAATTGATTCGAATGTACATTCAATAAAATTTATTTATAAAGCTTAATTTTTCAATGTAAATATTTATTTTTATATATAAACCGACAATATTTTCAATTTTCTATTTATGAATTAACATGGTGAATATATGAGTGGATAAATTTCATACGCGCCAAAGTCACAATAACACAATTTTGAATAACAAACTTTTTTAGTTTAAAACATTTTTCTTGACCTAATAAACAAAAATGATTAAATATCGCAGAAAATGTCTTACCCACTGCAAAAAGACACGAATCATTTTGAACAAAAAAAGCTAAGATTCTTTGCAAAACTTTAAATACTTTTACAATAAATCAACAAATTTTTGGGTTATTTTTGAAATAAAACATGATTTTCATATGGACTTTGGCACTTTTGAAAAAAGAATTAATGTTCAAACTACTTTTGTTACGAAAAAATTAGACTTTTATTTGATTGTTCTGAACGCAAAATATTCTCCTGCTTACATATTTAGAATCGATTGCCACCCAAATCTTTAAAAGGTTTATGGTTTATGGTGGGTGGTGGGTGTATGTTATTTATTGAGTCATTATCCACTCTTTCTTATAGAGAACTAACCTCGTGTCCACGGCATTTTTGAAAATCTTTAACTTGAAAAATATACATCTACGCTTAAGAAAAATCTTCGGGTCGAAATCGAAATTAATATATCAGACGCTTAGAAGATTAAATTTCATAGACTTCCATTTCCATTCTCGATAATATCTCAAATATAGATATGTATTTTTCAAGTTATTACGGCAATATTTAAAATCTTTTATTTAATTAAATGATATATTTTTTCATATCGCATTTTACTAGATTGTATAAAAGCATTTTCTCCTCGTAGCAGCTGTTGTTGCCATTCCTCCTTCAGCTCTCATATAGGAAAGAAAATTATACATTCCGATTCCAGCAGAGAAGCTGCGCGGATCGTTGATGGTGGATCGTAAAAAATAATGGTTCGTGTGTTCAATTAACGATCGATAGTTGAATGGGCACCGGAGAATAGTTTAAAACTCGCCTGGAATTTAAAATCATCGACTCGCACATACTACGGTACACGCATATATGTTTCAACGTTAGCATTCAACGTGTCAATAAAGATGGTTTTCTATCTTATTTCGTTGATTAAATTAGTTACGAGGTAAATTCAGCAAAACCACGAAAGCTTGTCGGTACATTGCAAATTTTATATATTCTCATTCAGTATCCCTTTAATGCTAAACGAATAAAATATTCTGAAGTTCCCATTAAAAGTGGAATGTATTAATTTATTGACTGATTTTTAAGGTGTTTAATGTCAGTTCTTGGTGGAAAAGCATTATATTATATTAAAAAAAAACTAACTTTTCCAAATTTTATATAGAATCAGGACCGGCTTGGCTCATTGCGAGCATTCAGTTAATAATGATGATCGCGATAAACAAAACCGGTCCTGACCATGATACAAATTTAGAAGAAGTATTAAACAAATTGTTTTATTAAAAAAAAAATGTGTTTATTTTGGTTGACAGTAAATTCTTAAATAATAGCATCTAAAAGTATGAAATGTTGTTTCCTAAGTTTCTTCATTGGGATTTAACCCGGTCCCCTACAAAAAAGTAATTCGTCATATTAATAATGAATACATCTCTCTACTTTCGGCAAACAGTACAATCCATCCTCCATTCAAATATTGTATGTTTAATAATACTGTCGAGTCCGTGGTCGAATGGTCAACGTCGTCGGCTTCGGTTACGTAGCTCGCGGGCGTGAATCCCAGTACGGACAGTTTCATAAATTGATTTTCAATCGATGTGTGAATTTTTGTTCGAATGCATGGATGTCTGTGATGTCTACAATCCCCTCCCACAGCTAGTCATGTCCTAGCCCTACTTTCTTTGAAAAGGAGAGGTTAAACAACTGAGTAACTAGCAAATGTAGCACATTTCTGAGATAAATTTTAAGTAGTCCATTTTCTCCACAGTGGGAGCGTATATGGTTGAAAAAACAGAAGTCAAAAATCGAATTGTACCTACCTACGTAAAAGTTTTTGTTGCATGAAAAACATTTTCTACAATGAGCGCATTTTCTCGATTATTTTTTTAAGAAACTGTATGTCCAGAACTAATTACGCAAATCTCAATGTTTTCTTTTGTTTGAACGTTGACCGTGACATATATTTTTTTTATATATATAGTCTTAGTCATATTTTTTGCGAATTGGTACAAGTAAAACAGATTTTGTGCCACACATTTTCTTGAAAGATTTCTTTGAAAGCAGGTCATGTCCTAATATTTCTAAGAAGGTTGCTCAATTTTGTGCGGTACTATGGTAACTGAATCAGAATTTACTTGTTAGAAATTTATTAAAAGGGTTTCAATATTTATGGGTCGATTTTGAAATGCTGATAGGCTAACATTATTATATTTCTGAAAAACTAAAACATAATTAATAATACTTCCTTATTCAATCTCTTTCTTCAGAAAGAGTAAGAAAAGACGGATTGTATTTGTGAAAGACTAGTAGTTAATTTGTCACATTCTCGACTTTTATGTAGATGATCCCATTAGGGGTGGATGTAGAGGAATAGTAAAAATAACAGACACCGATGCTTTTCGATAAAAAACCATAAATCGATTGAAAAACTAATGTATGAAATTTTCCATTTGGAAGTTTGAATCTTTGAATGTTAGTAGTACGGAAGCCGAAGATCATTAACCACTTGACTACTGAGTTCATTATCGTCATTAGTTATTCTATCTTTGATTATATTTAAAAAATATATTTTAGGTCAATGATCGTAATTTACAACCTAATTAATATTAAAGTAATTACATAATTAGTTTGCATTTACGCAAAGTGATTTGAAATTTCTTTATAATTTAGTTTAATTGAAATAGTTTGATTTCTCAAGCATGTTTTACATTGAATAAAATGTTGTTCGATGAATCGTCGCAAACTTTTCACAATAACAATACGTTTAGTTGACGAAATAGTAAGCTGTAAGGAAGCGTTATTTGATTAGTAATGATGAAACTTTTGTCATAACTTTCAAATTGCATATTTTTTGTTGATTATAATGTGGGATTTGAGCTGAAGATCTATGTAAAATGTAAAAATTAAAGCTCGTTTATTATACATATCATGTATAATTATTTAAATTTTAATTCATTACATAGTGATAGAAGCTCTTGTTATTTCGCTATTTTAGATTGCTTGGCTTCTATACCCTGAATTAACAGTTGACTTTAACACACAAAATATTGATTTATGAATTTGTATCTAAAGGCAAGGATGTAATAGACGTTTTATTTTTTCCACACACCTGTCCAATCCTGAAAACTAGTTCTAGTACTAGTTCTTTCTTAGTCCTATCATTTTATTCTTCAAGAGGGTTATATGCTTCTTAATTTTTTTCCATGTTTTTTCCATGGAGCATATGGTCTCCTAATGGAGGAATCTTAACAGAATTTTTGCTACGAAAATTGCTTGTTACTCAGTTGCTCAACCTCTCTTTTTTTCGAAGTGAGTAAGGATAGAAGGATAGGCCTAGGACAGGATTAGTGGTTGGCTAATCGCTTTTCCTACGCCCTGTGAGGATGGGATGGGTGGGAGGGAAGACTCAGACTACGAACAGAAATCCATAAATCGACTGAAAGATCAATCTATGAAAACTGTCCGCACCGGGAATTAAACCTGAGACATCCGTAACCGTAGCCAGCGGCGCTACCAACTGCGCCAGGGACGACGCATGAAAATGCTTCTTAATACGAGTGGAAAATGTTTTTTTAAAGATAGCATGATTTTTGTTTTAAAATTTACCGCTAAAACAATAACGAATGCATATGATCAGAGCGATACAAAGAAACTATTATATTGTAATTCGCAATACAGTGATTATAATTCTTTTGAATTGCAATGTATTTTACTTGTGTGAGGTTATTCAATTTCGATAAAATAATTTAGTGTCTCGCAACCCATTTCTGGTCGTATGTCATACGTGACACAGCAGTGGCTTGTTGAATCACTGGTCGCTGAAGTAATGACAGTTTGCAATCGAAAAGCCTCTTAAAGTTTTCCCTACAACATCACTTAAAATAATATTTTCGTATTCATAAAAACGGAGGATCGCGACGTATAAAATTGGTCACTATTATACATTTCTTTCCTCGGTACATTGGTACTATCGCGGTAATTGGCAACCTCCAATAAAGAAGGAGGGTCATCATTTTTCAAAGTGATTCGCAGGGACATATTTCGTTCGAAATGACGTCACCATGTAAACTTTAAGCTTCCAGCCCGCAGGTTCGAAGCGAGTGTTCAAAGCTCTGCCCACGCGTTTTAATAAATCGTAACTAAATCTGGTAACACACAAATGTTTTATGAGTTAGAATCCACAACGTATTGAAATTAAAAACTAGGGTTTCGATATAAACATGTATGTTATTATCTTTCGTAAAGGTATTATTTTTTATTGCAAAATCAGAAAGGAATACATAATGTCATTAATAACAAATTTGTAAAAATTGATTATTACTTATTGTATTTAATGAATTTTCTAGAAAATACTTTCTTTGCAATCAGAATCTTTTATTATTGTTTTTTTTGTTTGACGTACTTCGTTTATCGATTTCAATATATTATATGGTGATATACTATTAATAACCAAATAATGCTTGTTGAATCGATTTTCAATACCTATCATACACGAAGATTATTTTTCCGTCAATGATTGCAGTATTTTTTCGAATGTAAATATCTTTTTATTGTAAATCCCTAGGCATAAGTACGAAAATCGAATCCGCCTCTATTGGCTATTTGTTAATTAATTATTTGCATTATATATTATAGACGTATTTGTACGTCGGTATTTTAAATTGTTTCTACATGACGCTCACCGCTTCCACACGTGTTCCTTATTACGATACTATCCGAATAAAGAACGTATTAACTACGTTAAATCACGGTGACACAATTAAGACCCTTCCGTATTTCTCCTGGCATACAAATGACGTGCATTTTCCGATGTCGGTTGAGTGTTTTTTAAATTTCGCCTCTACTAAGTGGATAGGGCATTACGGTTTGTTCCGTCGAAAGCTTTTGTTTCTCTCAGACGTCTGCCTTATGAAAATGAGTCGTAATTTCCTGTTGCTTTGCGAGGAGCGCCTTATCAATCTATTACACGCTTTCATTATATGTTGTATGTATTAACTTTGTTTTTTAACAATGCTCTCTTTAATAAATTTATCGAAATTTTACTGTTATTATATAAAGGCCATAGGATAGTATTTAGAAACAAGAAATGCTATCTCAATTTTAGTTGATATGCTTAATATATTGGATTATTTATAATTAATTTAACCTTTTGCTTTTTTAATTGAAGTGTCGAAGCAAAGTTATCGTGAGTTAGAAGATAATAGAATAAAATAAACACAGATGAATACTGATAATATTATCTAAACAAACTTGTTTCCTATACAATTATACATATTTATTTACTGTTGTGTGTAATTGGTGCATCATATATCGAGTGTTCCCCACTGAATTTGTGCCGCCAGATGTTACTGTTATCTATAAGGTTGAAGAATGATTTTGATGCCCTCCGCTGGAATTTGTGTATAAGTAGACAAAGCTCT
This sequence comes from Himalopsyche phryganea, assembly GCA_022494535.1. Taxonomy (NCBI): domain Eukaryota; kingdom Metazoa; phylum Arthropoda; class Insecta; order Trichoptera; family Rhyacophilidae; genus Himalopsyche; species Himalopsyche phryganea. The sequence continues at coordinate 12,153,088 of JAGVSL010000003.1, forward strand.
AGTTCCAATGAAACACTTGTACCACTATTGTTTCGTTTGTAATGTGTATTATCTATAATACGATTCAAACGATAGGATTTGTATTATTTGAACATTATTCTTAAATGGCTTCCTAATATTGCTTTGTCATTGCTGCCTTTGTGAACGTATCAAAATACATTTCCGTGGGGTGGGTTAATGGTTTTCAACGTAACGTAGGTAATGTACCGTTTAATTTTTGAATTTGTATCGTTTTCACTTTCATACATGACGTAGATTTTTCAAATCAACATTGGACAAAATGGCATTATTTGCCAAATCGTATTTGACACGGCTTCAACATTGATATAAAATTAATTTTGATAGTCTAGTTATCCCACTGGCTGTTTAGTAACTAAGTTATCAATTTTATATTAAAAATGAATTTCCATCGAATGAAGTTACCGCTGAATCCATCGACAATATGGCACTAAAAAATGTAACATTAAATTTGAATGGATACTCAATTTATTGCAATGCCTTACATCAACTCACTCAGGAAAGCAGATCTAAACAAATTTAAAGAAGTATTGCCAATCTGTGATGTAAATACTTGATATATATTCAATTATCATCAATAATTAATTCAAAATCAGATTATTATAAGAGTATTGATAAGCTAGCGTCTTTAAATATTTATGTGGCCATTTAATATCAACCTCAGAAAGCTCTCATTATTGTTTATCTGAAACACTGCATTTTTCCATTAGACTGTTATGCACCAATAAAACCGTGATTCAGACGATTAAGCGAGTCGCTGGAATCGTCATAAGTGGTTGATTAATTGAACTATAACAAGAAAAAGATGATCATTCAACCAACTGTGTTAGATGGTTGGAAGACGTAAACTAACTTGTGTAGGTCAAAAACAACAGTTTTCATTTGAATATTACTTAAGTCTTGCTTCATATTTGCATAGTTTGGTGAACATTTTCAGTTCTCTTATAGCAATATGTACTGAATAGATAACCCAACAATGGAATACCGAGCAGCGTAAAACAGTATTTGATAATCGATTCCTAAATTATTTACCAGTGTTTCAATATAATTCAAACGAAACCTTTACTGTTGCGTTGCCACTCGGTTTGAACGTTCGTGAATTCTGTGTTGCAACGGGAGTTATTTACTTTTTGTGTTTATAACGGGGTAAACAGAGCTGGTCCACGTGTTTCCCGCAGAAACGTGCGTCGGCAAAAGACAGCTGCATTGCTGGGCGGGATGAGAGTCCACCCCAATCGGCGCTTATGTACCAATATCTACTTTTTATGGTCGTCATCAGTCGCACTAAATTAATGTTGAATTATTTCGACGGCATGTATATTTTACAATAGTAACCACGTCTGCTTTTTTAGGCACAATAAACTATAGATTTAAATAGTTACTTTCTAGAGTTTATAAATTATCTAAGAACATGTCTAGTTCTAGATTAGTTTCTTTAAACATTAACTATTTCGCTGTTTTTACAATTTTACATTTATGATAATGATATGCATTTATACTGTTTTTCTGTTTAAATTATTTTATGATTTTTTAATAATAAGTTTGTTTTAGACATTTTAATGACAACTTACTAGAAATTTTAATTTTTTGCTTTTCAATAAGTTGTTTTTAAAAGTTACATTTGTTTTACAGAATTTAAAATAAAAATCCTTTTAAAATTATTACGTCTATGCAACCGATTTCGAGACATCGCAGTAGCTTGATAGAACCTATTTTTAGATTATATTATATGCCTTCTCCCGAACGGTGGATTTGTCATCTTTTCATGACATTTTTTACAACTCTATCCCTGTCACTTGATTGACCAAGAACCAAATTAAATACACCACATGACATGGTCAGGTATTTCCGCTTAGCTCCAGATTGTCTGCTAACTAATATTATATAAATATAATACTCTCACGCAAGATATCTTTGTATAACATATGCGATGGATTTGCTAAGCAATTCGTTACCACTCTTGCCTCTTTGGAACAGCTGCATTGAATTCCCCTGCTATTAGAACATACGTATTGCGATTTTTTTTATTTTGTCGGATTCCATTCAACAGCGAATAGTTTTGAAAGGGATTTGATTCGATGATAGACGTCAAACGAGATTAAATATGACCTGGAGGTAGTTTAGTATGGATTACGTAGAAAAACAAATTTAATGGCATAGTTAAACAAAACGATACCAAGCTTAAAGTTTGCATATATCTTGTACATAATTTATATTCGCTTCGAAATAAAAACACACATTCATAGCTCCATGTAATTAAATCAATGCATTATCTATTATTTCTTAGTTGAAAGAAAATAAATTTACAAAAAATACGACTCTATTTGTGTTACTAAATACAAAAAAAAACTTGTATGATCAGCACCAGTTCCGTATAGCAAGCATACATTTTCAACTAAGAATCATTTTCATATTATTATTATTTTTGATAAGCAAATCATATCCAAATACAAATGTATAAATCGATGCAAAGAAATTTCCATTTGCTTTTGAGCGTGAAACAGAATAAAAAGGAAGCCCTCGATCGTGCTACTCGGTCACGGTGAAAAAAATAACCTTCATATAATTTGCTTTTTCGTAAGTGTTTCTTTTATTTGTTTCCCTTTTTTAATGCATCACAGCATTTTTGAATGAATGCACTTAGTTCATTCGGGGAATATATTATGTTTTTTGGTATTAAGATTGTTGTTCAAAAACGAAATGACTAGTTTGCTAATGGAAAAATGACTGAGTTTTTAATATTCAGGAACTAATATTGTATAAGTAAAAATGTGCGTATTATTTGGTGGCCGTTTCAAATGGTTGGGAGTCGTAAACAGCAGTTTGGCGTCGTGTTCCCGGCTGTAGGTAGCACGTGCGCCTCCGAGACTATTTTAGGAAGCGTCGCACGCACCTCCCGATCGCTATGCGCCGCCGTGCCCCACACGTCTTAGCTTTCAACCGTCGCGCCGCGTCGCTCGACAGCCGGAGCTTTCAAAAGCTCTCGTGCATCAAATAATTATTATCGAACAAGCAAACATTCAACCAATCACTTTTTTGTTTGTTTCTTACACCCAATGTTTCGCCGCCTCGATTCAAGGATAGATAATCTACGAGAAACATAAATGAATTGAGTGCCCAAATCTGCAACGTACTTTCGATTATCATTTACAACTGTGATCATTAGAAATATTTTTTTTAAGCGTACATTATTGTTACTATTAATTTAACGCAGATTTTCCCCTTGTTTATTGTGGCACTGGAATAATATTAACGTCTTTTAATCAAGATTATAATGTACTGAATGAATAACAAACTATAGTAAGTATACGAGTCTATAGTCTTGTAGAACCTTCTTCATATTACGTAATTTATAATACGTAACAAATATTTAGCCTAGTTAAAGCGACAATGGGCAACGATAAATTAAAATACCCAACTGCAATTCTCGTATGCATGCTCACATTTAATAGTTTGAACGTCTGAAAAGAAATGCACCGGGCCTCATATTTCCTTCGTCTTATATGAGACCAAAAGGAGAAGTCTGCCATTCATAAGAATGACAAATTTTATGTTCTTTTTAATTGTCTGAGGAGTCGTGGATATGAACTGTTTCTTTCCAAAAGTGTAGAACTAGCTTGACAACGGTGATTCCACCGGAAAGAGCTTCAACAATATTTAACGATATTGTTTCGGATGTTGAAATATTCCGTGTCAACGGTACTTGTTTGCTGATTTTTTTTTTGTATACATTTTTTGTCACATTGTAAAGTCCTGATATACAACAGTATTTGGTGTTTTAGTTGCTTTAGTTGCTTTTGGGCTAAGAGGGTGATTTCAATTTTATTTAATTACTGCGGCTTCGTACGGAGAATAAATGTAGGTATATAATTTTTTTTCATCACTTAAAAATGCTCGCGAGAGTGAAGACGACTCTGACCATCTGATAAAATTGTAGAATCAGAACAAAATAACGTTTTTAAAAATATCTTACCAGCAACTCACAATATGTTACCAATTCGATGAAGAATATCAATTCACACTGTCTAGTTCTATACCTACCGCACATAACGTGGAATTTAGGCATGATGGATGACTGTTATTTGTGATTACTGGACCAGCTAACAATTATAAGTGCTGTTCCACGTTATAATATCGTGAACCTAAAATTTAGTATCGTTTATTTATCATAAATAATTGGTCAAGACAACTCGAGAACGAGGACTCGGTCTCGAAACACACGGTTATCGAAGGAACTACGCGTAAATTAATATCACAGATTTTTACTCGTAATAATTGAAGTCATTTTTCAAATTCTCTTAAATTTTACTGTAAATATATAAACTTTAGATCTTAATGGACATTCTCAGTTCGAACACGAATCTCAGGTTCATCGTCTAGAGAAAAACTTTGAAGTAACTTTATGGTTATCAAATATAATACATGTACCGGTAGAATGTAAAAGCACTTGAAGGAATTAAAAACCATATTATAAGTAGCGGTAGATACATCTTTATCTCAAGTGGCTTCGCTTTGAGGATGATCAATTAAAATTGTGTTCTTTGAACAATTCACCTACACTGCGTACTTAAGTTTACTTGAAAAAACACATGAGGTGGTATGGAATAGGATAGGAAATATTCGTTGTTCGTATATTTTTACTCAATTAAATCTTAATTATCTAATAACTCATTTGACTAATCGAATCAGTATACGGCGGCTTAATTCCTGTATTTAAAAAAAACATATCGACTGTGGAAAGGAAAAAGGAGGTAACCTACACCAAAAAATATTGTGTGTAACTGACACTAAAGTGCTAATACACTATATTTGTATATACATTTATCTACTGTAGAAAGGCAAAAGGACTTTTTCAATAATCACAATGTATACAATTTAATACACGTTTTGTTTGGGCTATACAAAATAGTATTTGTGTGTGGGTTACGTCCTTTTCCCTTTCCACAGTCGATATATATGTTATGTCTTACTGTGTATCAAAATTTCTTGTGCATGGATGGACAATCGTCGGTTGAATAGATTTTTGTATTATTTCATCGCCAAGATTACAGATATATGTATGTATATAGGTAATATTTCTTAAATATTTCAATAACACCTGATTAAAATTCATATAAACCAATGTTTTTAAGCTCTTTCGTTTTATTAAACAATCTACGTATTATACGTTTTTGTTGAATATCGACTGTAGAAAGGAAAAAAGAAATATTTTTTTGAAAATAATAATTTTGGGATAAGTCCTTTTGCCTTTCGACAGTCGATATAATATATATTTGTATATACATATAGTGTATTAGCACGTTTTGTGTGAGTTATACAGACTATTTTTTTTTTAAGACATCGACTGAGGGTGCTTGATGGAATTTCAATATCAAATTTGAGTTATTGAGATTTTGTACACTTCCATTTACTTTGTCACTAACGACCCGGGTTTCGCCTTTCGGCATTTTCAGGCATTCGTGCGCTGGAATGCCTGAATATGCCGAAAGGCGAAACCCGGGTCGTTAGTGACAAAATACATGGAAGTGTACAAAATCTCAATAACTCAAACACTATTTTTTGGTGTGGGTTACGTCCTTTTTCTTTTATGCTTTTAAAAACAGTGTATAATGAAAATTCACTTAATTTTAACTGAACGAATACTGAAGACAAAGTTAACAAAAACAATTATTACCAAATACAATTATAAGGTTTTTCGAAGAATTGTTGAAACTTCAAATGGAAACTGATGTTTTAATTAAATGATCGAAAACAGAATTTTGCAACATTCTTAATGTTTAATAATAATTGTCTATTTGTGACTTAGTTTTAATTATTTTCTGAACACTCCGATGGAACTCTCCAACTGGCATCCTCTATTTCTAATAACACGTAAATTGATTGAATTTATTTGCTCTATATTTAAGTCCAGAAGAAAGAAACACAAATTCAACTGTTCTCTAAGCCTGTCGAAAATAACAAATTGCTAAAACTGAATATAAAGGTAATTTTCTTCGATATGTAACAACATTAACTGTTTTTTTTTTTAAACATTTTTAAAGTACGCTCAGCTGAATATGTGGTATCTATAGGTAATATATTTGATATTGGTATTAATTGCTCTTTGAATTGTATTTTCCACTGACAGAAATTCATTCCTTTGTTTTATTAATTGTACAATTATTAATGGACAGTTTATGGCAACGTTTAAGAAACTTTTGAGTACGTTTATTATGACATGTGTGGTATTGTACTAGTGTCGTTGTGGCAGGGCACAGCGGCCATTTAAAATTGCAAACAAAATTAGGCAAAACTCTTGTGCGTCTTGTTGTATATTATCATTAAAATACGCTTAGGTTCATCGGACATGAATATGTAAGTAATCGGATAATGTTGTGTTATTTTTCATACTCGGAGAAAGCATTTTTTGTTTATAGTCGGCTGTCGTGACGAATAGTGTGTGATGTCGACGCATTTTCGCAAATTGATCCAAATTTCCAAGAGACGCGCCTCCTCGTCTGCTGTATGTAACATCTGCCAATCATGATCTATCTCCGTCCTGAGAAAACGATTCAACCACGCGTTTGTCCCTCTCCCCCTGCCATGCCCCGTCGCCAAACCGGATCATAACAACAAAATTATATTTACCTACCCTATTAATATACCTGCTTAAAATAAAAGGGACGTTTAATGTCGAACTGAACTTTCGCAAGGCGATCGATGTGTAACTATTGGTCACACCGAAATAGATTGATGGCAATTCGCCGAGTATACATACGTATCCTATAATTCATAATGTGTCTTCTATAAAGTGTTAGTCAAAAACGATGCCATAATAAATTTGTATCCATATTTATAGTCGATATGTATATTTACATCACATGTTTTTTTTTTGAATTTCTCATTGAATTCAGAAAAGAATTTTTCTTTGTCGTTGAAAGATAATATGCTAGTAAAATTACATTCATTTTATACATGAAGAGCACTTATGAAATATCTAAATTGACTGTGCACAAATTGTTGAAATATTTATTTAGGCTTCGTCTTTAGGCAAATGGCTACAGAATATATTTATCCACTTATTGTATTGTTCTAAATAAATATAAGTGAATTCATATTTAGATGTCTGATTTTAATTATATCTGCTTGCTATCGAAAACTGTACATTTTTAGAATACGATCAAAAAATCAACATCATTTGAGCATAATTGTTTTACGAAAATACCATTAAGACATTCTTTGCAAAGAAAAAAAATTATCACCTATAATAATCGTTATATTAATGATTAAATACGCATGTTAAAATTGTATATATTTTTCGTAACAATTTTAAAATGTTGCTGAATATGAAATTATTATATTCCTAATAATTAATGAAAATCCCTAAATTAGAAATATCAGATCACCTCTATTACAGAAGAATATATTCGTATTTTAGTGTCCAAGGTAATACGCAGAAGTAAATAGATTTGATTTCAGTATGTTAGTTTGGTAACTAAAGTTCGTTCGATAAAATAAGTGTTACAGTGTGAACGGCTCCAGTCCACTGACCGAGAAATGAAAGCGTTTTTCCTAAGATTAGCCCGGCACGAAGATAGCCCGGCGCCCGCGAGTAAAGACTTCAAATTTAGACAATTATTTTTGGTTTTACGCACGAATATTTATAGTAGGTATGCCCCTACGGATATTACGGCGAAATCGGAAAATGACGCTAGACGTCTCGACGTCGGGGTTTCCACTGAAAATCCATTTCTGCTCGGGCGGAACATAATGTTGCACTTTAAACAGTTAAACTATAAATCTAACAAATTTCGTTTTCAATTGTTATCGCATACTACAACTATAAGAATATGTACACAATAATCGATTCAAAATAAATCGGTAGATAAAAAACATTTTTATGATACATTGGTACCATACATAAACTTAATTTTCAATGTATATACAATATATACTCTTTTTTTGTCTTCTCAATCTACGTAACAGATTTCATCCTTAAGAATAAACAGAACGCAGTTCGAGTCCATTCGTGTGCTCGAATGCCTGAAGATGCCGAAGGGCGAAACCCGGGTCGCTAGTGACAAAATACATGGAAGTGTACAAAATCTCAATAATCCAAATTTGATATTGAAATTCCATCAAGCACCCTCAGTCGATGTCTTAAATTATAGAACGCAGTGAATTAATTACTGTGTTGTTTTGTCAGAAAATTATCCAAAAATTCGTCCATATACATATGTGTCTTTAGATTCTAGTACATTTTATAAAGATGTTTTTCTCAATGGTTTTAATATGTTTAATATACAATGTGTTTTATATTTTTTATTGAGTGGATATATCAATAAAATACTAAAAAGTGTTTTGAAAGATTTGAAAATAACATTGCCTCGGTGATACGATTAGTACAAATGATTAATATTGTATACGAAGTGAAACTTGTATAATAAATTCTCAAATAAAACTCGTTTAAAGTATACACTATAACAATTCTTTTGATGTTATCTTTATTATGGTGGTTTTATTAATGAATACTTACATTACGTATTAAAAAAACGTTTTATGTTAACGATATGCCATTCACAAAATACTGTAAGATATGAAAAAAAAAAACAACAACAATAAAACTATACATATTAAATGAATTATCCACATTTTATTTACGCATCAGAACCGGTTACGTTAATTAAGTAACTATTAGTTAAAAATAAAACTATTTTGATTATGTAACACGCAAGTGTTAACAGCTAACAGCCAGGGCATCAGATTTTTCGAGGTCAACTAAAAAAAAAAGAGATATCATTTACAACTCGATATCCAAGATCTCAAATTTAAATTGTAAAAATCTCACTCCAATACTGACGATGTCGAGACTTTAGAACCCATTTCCAATTGTCGCCAGGGTAAAGCTCTTACCCCTAAGACCACAGATGATGATTATATTCATGGTTCTGGAGTCGTAGTCATGATTGATGGTATACGGAAGCGGACTCGGAAATTAATTTGTGTTTACAAATATTTTATTTTTAAATAATTTAAACCTGGTACATCAGTATAAAAGTGATAGGCGTGATATCCACAAAGTAGCCTACCCGTTGCAGTAGTTGGTGAAATGTACTTTGCAATTATTATTGCGTGAGAAAATTACAGTTTGATCAAATAAAAAAAAAATGTATTATACAAATTTTACATAAGTTCAAAATACCACACATCAAAGATATTAAAATGGCATCCGACTTCTGAACAGTATTCCATTCTTTGTAAATGAATAAGAAGCCTTCAATTCTCAGTCAATGCTTAATCGTCGGTATCTGTGGTGTAGTGGCAAGAGCTATATCCTAGCGATCACATGCGTTTGGGATTAAGTCCCGGTAAGTTCAATTCGATTTTTACTTTATTATTTACGATCTCGGTCATGGGCGTACTACATGTATTTTGAGTTTGTAGTTCGGCGTCCGTGGCGCCGTTGGTAGCCTCGCTGGCTACGATTACGGATGTCTCGGGTTCAATTCCCGGTGCGGACGGTTTTCATAGATTGATCTTTCAATCGATTTATGGATTTCTGTTCGTAGTCTGAGTACTCCCTCCCACCCATCCCATCCTAACGGCTCGTAGCGAGAGCGATTATCTAACCACTAGTCCTGTCCTAGCCCTATCCTTCTATCCCTACTCTCTTCGAAAAAAGAGAAGTTGAGCAAACGAGTAACAAGTAGTTCTCGTAGAAAACCTTCTGTTAAGATACCTCAATTAAGAGACCATATGCTCCACATTTGGAGCGGACATGGAAAAAAAAGTTGATCTTGAGTAACATTAAAAAATCTCATGTGATTATTTAAAAAAATATATCTGTGTGACTTTGCTATTATTAACTGTAATCTTTAATGCAATTTTATTTTATTGGTTAACAAAATAAAAAACATCTATATATTTCAAATTGGTTATTACATATTGTCATGTCTTCATCAAATAAAATTAAAAACTAAACTGTCATCTTCGGAAATCTCGAAACGGCATGTCACATTATCTCTTGTCATTCACGCGTTAAATCACGGCACAGTAAAACTCATTAGTGAAATCTTCCCGTTGACAGTTTTATGTACATTCGATAGACCTCATTTTTTCAACTACTTACTTGAAACTTTGACTACGGTAGTAAAAACTATTTTCATTATGAGCTCATCTGAAATGTATTTCATTCGTAACGTTGTGGAAATAATGGTTTTTTTCTGGGATACAATTTATTTTATGACGTAGTTATTAAATTTGACAGTTGAACATGCCATAGCCGATCTCTTCTAAGATTTTATCGTGGTTTATAGAAAGGGCCATTTATATAATATTGTCTTATTTTCGGGAAACTTTTTAGTTGTAAACTAAATCTAAAGAAAAAATCTTGAATGTATAGTTGTGGCGGAAATATCATTATAAAATATTAATTTATTGTAAATTTAAATAATTGAAATGCATGGCATTACAGCTGACGCCAATGCGCCATTCATTTCACAAACATAATAACAGTAATAACAACAATAATAATAATTATTGATAACACTAATACTAATAAAAACAATATTGAAAATAAAAATATTTTTTTTAAATCATTAAATACAAAAAAAACAATGCATTATTAATTTACAAGGAACAAATTTTTGGTGAACAATACCCAGAGTTCAGTGCTGAAAATATCCAGCTCTCTAGGCAGTGCATTAATCATCCGAACGGCTCTTGCAACTGGTGACTCGAATGACAGACGATAAGAAAAACTTTTAAGAATAAAAGTTGTCTGGATATTGTTTCGGCCACGTAGATAACAATTTGGAGCATGTAAATTAATAGTCATGAGAATTTCAGGATTATAAACTCGTCCCCGAAGAAGAAGAGAGATATGCTTTAGAATCGAAAACGATCTTCGTGCTTCAAGAGAGTGAAAAGATTTCTCTTTTAGGGAACTATTAAAGGGAAAATATTTTAATTTTTTGAAATAGAAATATCGTAGAAAATTCGTGTGAACTCGATCCAATTTCAACTTGTAGGAATTTTCATATGGACTCCAGATAATAGATCCATATTCAAACGTACTGAGAACCTAGGAAATGTATAGAGTGCGAAACAAAGTTGGGTTTTTGAATGGTTTACTTCGCCTAACTATAAAATATAAGTATAAAATATGATTTAGTATATATAAGAGTATAATACATGTCCCATGGGCAAAAAAGATCTGCTGTTTGAAAGAAATGTTTGTGAGAAAGGTGAAACAAAATCCAACATCGGAAATGAGTTATTTTATTATCATGATAATTTCCAGAAATGCCGTAGTAAAAATTAACACATCCATGTCCAAGATATCAAATTTTAGATTCTTACCACATGGTTACAGTGGCTGACTGGTTCATTCAGTGTGAAAATGAATACATATAAAAAAGAAATATGTATCAAGAAATCCACTTTATTATAAAATTAAAAATGATAACTTAGTTATGCCACTGGCTGTGTTACTAAATGTGACACATGTTTCGCTTCCTTTAGAAGATCTCCATACTGTCGCGAGGTTATTTATTTCTAAGGTAAACAATGATTCTAATTCTCAACTTAAAAATGAAGGGTAGGGTGTGTTTGTTTTCTTATACCAGTCCTGACGTGAGAAGGAGGACACAGACGATAATAGTACTAATTACCACTAGTGCTTGGAGGTGAAAATCCCAAGGGAAATAAATTTAATATTGATGAGTAACCTGTTCTATCTAAAATGTTATTAACTAATAATCGATTACTGTTAATGGTTTTATTATATTTCTAAAGAGACTTAACTATTCAACCTAATACCTTTTTATTTACTCGATGGAGTATTAATTTCTTGTTTTTATTTTTATAAAAATTGTGACCATTTTCAATTAAATGATTCGCAAACTCTGATAAAATTATTACTACAGAGACATCTTAAATGTTCATTGAGCACGTGCGACAAATGTGAAAAACTGATATTATAATATATCATATTAAATACTTAGAAATATATAAATTCATTTAAGAATAAGTGATTTTTCATAAATATTAATCCATATAATATGAAAATATGATAACCCCTATTCTGGAAGCAATTCAAATATGTATAATATTCTGTTTATATTCGAATTTCGTAACCCGACATGTCGATTGCTTATTTTTTACTCGAATAAGCTTTCACGGGAGAAACGCACGAGGGCACTTTTATCATCCAAGACACCTTCGAATTCACATCAAAGCTTTCAAGCACACTCTGCCTCATTACAATCAGTCTACCCTGGCGCATGGAAAATCCTTTGGGTGCGTTGTTGTTTATTGGAAAATAATCACAAACGACAGGGCTAAGGAACCATTTCACAATTTAAACATTCGTGTTTCTTTCCATAGTATTTAAATGTTTATGTTTTATTTAAATAACAACTCTCGTTGCCTTCAGATAATAATGAATATTTACATATATTTTTTTTTCCGTCAAAGATTATGAGTAAACGAGAATTAATTTTATACACTGATTATAAATACATATTTCAATTAAATTATGCATATTTTTTTTAGTTTAGTTTCGAATTCTCTAATGGACACTTTCATACAATGATTTTCCAATCGTACATAGATATTTGTGTTTTCTTTTAATTTTTCTCACCCCCACCTGTCAGCCGATCCTGATTATAAAGTAGGTACAGAGAGAGTCATTGAGATTATCCTTTTATTTGTCTTTTTATTATCGTCTACAATAGACTGGAGAATATAAAATTTAAAATATCTGTTCCGCGACGAGATTAATTTTGAGAGCTTGTGAAGATTGCTTTTTTTTAAATAGAATGATACAAAATTTTGTTGTTTTGGTTGGTGTTAATGTATAGCCTATCTTTGTGTCAAATTGCCCCATTGTAAATTAAAAAAAAAAAAAAAAAAAAAACTTGTTTTTGCCCTTCTAAATTGTAGGTTTGCGATCGCTTTATTGGTCTCTCCATATCCCGCAGCAAAAACCCAGTCCCGGTCCGCAGTGAACCATGCCAGAGGGTTTATGGGTTCTTCCCTTCCACTCGTTTCCGCTGTCAGCCTACTCATTTTGATTACTCATTCGCGTTAATTAGGCACACAACCGTTGGCTTGAGAGCGAAAATGTTTTATACTGTCGATCGCTATGATAATCCACGATGTGAATTAAATTTGCTCATAACTAACGCTTTGTTAATACGATATTTAACAAAGACGTATTAAAATACGAACAATTTTTTTTTTATTTAAACACTTCCTTTGTATAACGTGAGGCAACTGATATATTTTTTATTCAATTAAATGTTGAAATTTCGTTATAAAATAAGCCAAATATTCATTTAAAAATGCTTTTTTCAATATTAAAACAATATCAGACATCTAAACTACATGATTTTATTTACCGAATTAATTTCGTTTTACTATAATGACCATCATTATACACTCAACTCCTATTTCTCTCCTAGGACAAGGAGGAATTATTTAGCTGCTTAGACAATCTTTCGGTTTTTATTATGACGACTCATTTAGTTAATGACTTAACGCAACTGTAAACATAAGACTAAATCAGTATTTTAACTTTATGCGCTGTTACGTAATTTCTGTGTTTAGTTGTTAACCACTTAGCGCTTTCGGTAGCGCGAGGGTCTAACAGACGCCAGTGAAGCGTCAATGATGTTGTTAACACGATCCGCTCGTCCGCCGACCCGAAGGTGAAAGAGGCAAGCAAGAAAGCGGGTTAATTCTGTGGAAAACTGCGAATAAAGAAAGGTGTTCGCCTACAACAAAATCAGGGTTCTGAGCAATCACGGCATTCGAGGGGTTATCGCTTTGAGGCGCTGTCTCGTGAAAATACGATTCGGTTGGTAATTAAACAGAATTAACACGGTGTTGGTCGAGCCACTTCTACTTTGTTTTATTTTGTGTATAATATATGTAATAGAAAACTAATAAAATATTAGAAATTATTAATTTTGTACTTTTCATGTTATATATTTAGTTCAGAATATTTGCTTAGCTCAATCCGCACACAATTGCTGTGTTGGTCTAATCATTGTAGTCTTGCGTTATGAAGTTTTTTTATTATTTACTATTACTAAGTTAGTTCTGACGATGGCGTTAACCCGAAATAGCTATCAACTACCTAATTCTTTGTTATTATATCCAATTATAATGGAGTTCTACCAATTAAATGCCAATTAAAACAATAATACTATTTAGTTGTTAACTGACACTTTTTGGTGGAAAGGCATTATTATATTTAGAAATGTAAATCACAATTTGCTCTGTACTACCTCCACATTTTTATAATGATCGCGAGCTTAATTCATCATTTGATAATGCTTGCGATGAGTGAAACTGATCATTATAAAAATGTGGAAGTAGTACAAAAAAGAAATGTGTATTAGTATTCTCGTTCAACGTAGCCTTACTAGATGTATAAATTATTCTGTGCGGCATGAATTATAAACCCAAAAGGGTTTAAATATTGTATTGTACAAAATTAAAATGTTCGTTTTGTTATTTTAAATTAACTAATAAACACGTATTTAAAATTATTTTTTGATACCAAATAAAACTTCTTGTTTCGGTCGCTCCATTTGCAATCAATTGAATTATGTTACTTACAACTCGTAGATAATATCAAAATGGATGCTTGATCTAAGTCGTATAGCTTATTTATTTAGTAAAAAAGTCACATAATAAATGCCAGTAGTTATTAGGGTTGTATCAAAATATTTATGTATCGTAAATGTTAGCATAATAAAACTAAATAATATTATATCCGTAAGCTATGACAATATTACATTTACTATCATAATGATTACAAATTCTATCTTAAAATGAAAACAGTTCTTTATAAATAATTTCGCGTATTTTTTATGAATATTACAATTAAATGTTATGCGTAAAATTTGATATTTTGTGATTTGATTATTCTGTTTACCGCCTAATGCTTTCGCTCGTGATCATATAAATAGCTTAAAGCGAAATTTAAATCTAAACGCTGACTGAGAGATTAGACTTTAATTAATTAATTCAATTTTATGCGCGTGTACGTTAATGCAGTTGAGTGAATTTAAAAAAACTGCGATCAACTTTCGTTAATTTTCAGAAACTGAGAAAATACTTTAATTAAGTCTTGGAATTTTGTTGTATATTTCTATTGATTGTTTTTAATTATTTTTTGTGATATTCTACAGATTGAGCGATGGAGAGTGATACGTATAAGAATTAAATCCAATAAAAAGGACTGATTTTTTTTGCTTTATTTTTGAAGTTGCAGAATAAAATTCCGTTTGATTGTAATTTTTTTTGTTTGAAATATTTCACAATGACTCGATTCATATTAATACTACTCAATTAAAGTACAACATATTCGGGTATCGAATATTTAAACCTTAGAGTATTCAGATTTCATCATGTAAATTTAGTGTTTTTTTTCACATTTATGGTGAAATGTAATAATTTTTGACCTATTAAAGTCATGTGGACATATTTATTTTATATAAATATACATTACAATTTTTAAATTTATGGCCTTTTCAATGTAAAAAACGTTTAAAAAATAGTAAACAATTTGTAAGGAAGTCAGTAAGTTCAGACAAAATATACTTTAATATATTAAAAAAATATTTCCCATCTGAAACAATACAGTGGAGTTCCCGTTGGACAATACTTCGCAGTGGAGTTCGCAGTGGAGTCCTGACAATACTTCGCAGTGGAGTTCCCGTTGGCAGGCTGGTTCTATACTTGGGAAGAACAAAAAATTCATATGCACGATTCCTCAAAAAATGATAAACAGGAACATACAGCTATGCATTGACAAGATAGACGTATTATGTTATTTATTGAGTGAATATTATGGTGTTCAAATGTTCAAAATAGATTATACTGTAATGCGACATATCAAGATATAATGCGACGCCTAATGGCAAGTTTTTGTTTACCCAATAGTAGTAGTTTAATATATTTTAATACTATGAACTAATAATATCCGAAAAAATTGTGAAGTATCCGAATAAAAGAAATGTGCGGAATATTCGAATAATCGATTGGAATCCCTACTAGTAATAGAGCACGCTTAATATTACAGGGTTCGATATTGTGAGTGAGAAAAACACTTTGTTCAATATTTTACGCTAGAGAAAGAGATAGTAATTTTAAATGAATATTGAAATAATATGTTTGTTGCCCTACATGCACCCGTCATGTGTATGCATTTCAATCGTCATTTAAAATTTGCACGGCTGCCTTCGTAACGCAATAACGCAGAATAAAGAAAAGAAACGAATTTACGCATTGTTGTGTTTGAATATTGAAATACTGATAGCAAATAATCAACGCAAAACGGTGCCTATGTTTTCAAACGACAATTTTTCGAAGTAAATTATCTGAGCTTGTGAAAATAGCTGACAATTTACACACATTTTATACAAAGCAGTTTTTATGCATTTACATGTTTAATATTAGTCCAAACACTATTAACTCCAAAATATTCAAATGAAATGCTATACAGAATAATTAATTATTCGGTAAATAAATAAATATGTATTTTTTTTGTACAATTACTATATATTATGTATCGATCGCCCATTTCTTTAGTCAGACAACTCCAAAGTTATGAAATTTCATTTAAATGTGTAAAATTTTGCGCTTTGTCTGATTCAGTTCTCAGATAATTCACAAATTCCACTCAAAAAATGCCAAGGCAGATAACCTTCAAAAGAATTAAACAAAATGTTAATATTTCTGGGTCAATAAAAAAATATTTCCATATATCCTTCTACTGACTGTACTCGGAAAGTATCATATTGTTAAACACCTGTTTTAAAATGTATAAAACTCTCGTAAAAATAGTATTTGATTTACGGTGACCAATTTAATATCGCTATTCCCATTATTTCAACATCGGTAATTTGGATATGTCTGAGTAATGAAATGGACGATTGGGTCCTTTTTATTAATTATACGAGATAGATCACTCGAAAAGTTATTTGGATACCACTAACCCAAAACATGTATTTTATATACAATTTTTAATTGGTATTTAGCGAAGTTTTAAGACCGAAAAAATATTGAAAATATGTTTTTTTTTTCTAAAATATAATATATATTCACAGTGATACAGTAACCCACACTGTTATGCGGCGGATGTTTTCGTCATCTTACATGCATACACCCGCCATACATTTGACTGAGTATTGTTGTACCCATGGTAAGTGTTTCTACTTAGGGGTGAGTCCCAGTAGGGTTGCTAGCA
Organism: Himalopsyche phryganea; assembly: GCA_022494535.1. Classification (NCBI taxonomy): domain Eukaryota; kingdom Metazoa; phylum Arthropoda; class Insecta; order Trichoptera; family Rhyacophilidae; genus Himalopsyche; species Himalopsyche phryganea. The sequence continues at coordinate 12,170,348 of JAGVSL010000003.1, forward strand.
TCTGGAAGTCACCTCTGCGGGAGTGGAACCCCAAACTGCGGAGTTCATTCACCGCAAACCCAGGCTGAAAAACAGACTCGGTGTGTGAGAAATTAACTTTCAGTAATTATTGATCATTTAGACGAAATTATTTTGCTGTTGTAATATATCGTAAAAAAGCGTTTTTAATTTTTTTTGATGGATTCGGTGATAATTTTATGGAAATTATTTTTTAATTTGACAGTAACATTGATAACTTTTTCAATCCATTGATGTGGTACTAGTAGTGACTCGTGTTTCGCCTCTTTGAAAAGTATCTTCATACTAACTCTCGAAAATGTAAATCTTACGATACTTGATTTATTTCTTAGTTAGTGACACAACTAGCAGAATATAAAATTTTATTGTATGTCGTCTGTAGATCGTTATCTATATCTGTGTCGATTGAATTAATGTAAAAATAAAATATTTTTATTAAATCCATATTTTTATTTATTTAAACATGTTTGCTTTCAATGTGTAGCATATGGACTCGCTTAACAGATGTTCTTCTAATAGAACTGGTTGTCTATTATGGTGAATAGGTGGAGAGAGTACGGATATAATTATGACAGGACTAGTAGGTCGCTCTCGCTCTGCCCCGTTATTAGGATTTACATCTACATATATTATGTATAAATAAATATATCAAATTTGAGTTGTTGAGATTTTGTACATTTCCATGTATTTTGTCACTAACGACCCGGGTTTCGCCTTTCGGCATCTTCAGGCATTCGAGCACACGAATGAACTCGAACTGAAACAAGCGTTAGTGACAAAATAAATGGAAATTTACAGAATCTCAACAATTCAAATTTTATTGAATTATATTTTATTTTTAAAATATAAAGCCCCAGATACACTCAAATTTGATATCGAAATTCCATCAAGAACCCTCAGTCGATGCCTTAAATTAATTAAATTATATAAATATCTGTATAACTCAAATGTCTCGATTCCCGGAATCTTTAGAAAAGTCTAGAACTTCGGATCCTTACAAATTACCGCTACGTTGAATTTGTTTCCTCGGGTGACCGGTGCAAGATGTATGCAGTGCAACGGTATTTAAAGCTTACAATAATATTATGTTCACGTGTCGGGTTGTGTGACTTGAAATGTTTGGGGGATGTTTCCAAAACATCCGGCCGGCCTACATTGCCTCGCTTTCAAACATACTATCAAAATTCCGAGCAACAAGCTGTGTATGTTCCAACAAGTAAAATTCTGGAGGCTCAAGTTGAATGGTCTTTCACCTGAGCACTGTCCTTGCCAATTTATAGCCGGGCATGGCAAATTCAACGGTAAACTATTTGTACTGCGCAAGTTGGTTAATAGGCCGAATTTTAGTTGTGGACACAACCATCAGGACGCTAAACACGTACTGTCGAACTACACTGAGATGCATGGCGAACAAACAGAGCTGTTTGCTGTGGTCCATCCTCATGCGGGCTCCATAGGCCAGGCTGACTTCATTTCAATCAATGCCACATTGAAAGACATTCGATCAATTTGTGACATCATAATATGGGGAACAGAATATTCTTGATTTCTCTTTAACTTTTCCTTTTCTGTGATTTGTATGTAATGCACATAGCTTCTAATAATTAAAATATCTCTATACATATAATAAATACTGCGTTTAGATCTCTAGCACTCCTCCGTTGTACATTTGCGCAATAAGAATAACATGCCACTGGGCGCAGCGGGGATATTTTGTCGAAAATCCGAGATAGATTTACCAATACACTCATACGTGTGCGAGTGTGTTATGTACATATTATGAGTTGTGCAAGTGGATACAACGGCCAGCGGGGAACACCGCACATTTTTCACATTAGCTCACATATGAAAGTCTACGCGCAAGACAGTGAGGCCCAGTCGCATCGTTTCTTTCAAGTTTGCGCTCGATGAATGTGTCACGAATGTGTTGCGATGAGTGTCGAACGCAAGCCACTAGCCGTCGAGCCTCCGTTTGAGGAAGTCTACTAAGCCGTTTGTCGTCGGCCGATGTTTTTTTAATGTTTTCAGGGATACAATTTTAATTATTACTTCATGTCGTCTTCAACTTTAATAAATTTAAGCGATTTCTGTGAATATTCTTATTTTTCCAGCTATCAATCACTTATAATCAGTCATAAATGCATGATGTGTATTGAATACACTCCACCGTTACACGAGGATTTATTTTACATAGTAAAGTAAAGGTTAAATTCAACGGGTAGGTTAAAGTCTACTGCCACGGCGCAGTATCCGTATGTATAAGGATACGTATTATTTACCTAAACTAAGTAGCTGAGTAAGTGACATTTTCTTTTTTCTTTCTATTTTTGAAAGCACAATAGTGCATGGCTTTAATATCGGTCCCGTGCAGCTCTTTTTCGTTATTGCGTTATGAAAGGCGGCCGTGAAACAACATCTGTATACATATAACGTGAGAAGGTGTAGTAAAAGAATATGTTATTAATTTTGACATAGTACTTCATTCAAAAGAATGTTCGTACGAAAAGTTGCTATTATCCAATGTATAATTTGAATTGAATTTCTTAACCGCATAAACATTTAGTGTATGGATTAGAACACAGATATTGTACGTAATAAGTGTATTATTACTTATTTCTTGTGTAATATAAGCTGATTGCAGATATTTGAAATAAAATAAATAATTATTATACTTTGAATTATTTTCTAATGATTACTTTGAATTGACTTCCATAGCTGTATAACCAATTGTATAAATTAGAACACACGTTGGAAATACATTTAAAAACTATTTTATGTGTGAGCATGTGCTGCAGGTCAATTAATAAAGTTTATTGCAATCAAATTTTTGTAGAATCCGACAATTAACCGTTCTGTTGCATTTTTATTTACTAATTTGGCGTTGTTCTAACTGTAGGTGGGCATTATTTTTTGTCAAATCGGATGCAGACAATTTTTGTTTATAGATTTTCAAATTCGACTGTCGTACATTTTGCATTGAATATTTTGAAGTGCTTAACGTGGATTTCTAGATGGCCACTACTAATCTACGGCGATCGGCAATGTTAACAACGTCTTATTTTTAAAATACTAATGTCTGCCCGTTTTCTTATTTGTTGACATAATAAGCGTAAACAAGGAAAATTGTTTTCGTCGACAACTTTTTAATTATTAAAATAATACGTAGGTACAGGTATTATACTTTCGTATACCCATTTTTACTTGCGTCACGTAAAAACTTTATAAAAAAGTACCTACAAAAGTAAATAGAAAATTGAATAGCAGTCTGCAAGTTTCTGCAAAGTTTAATGAATTGAAAATCCCACAAAAATGCTAAATAATTCTTGTAGTTTATTTTATCAATAATGATTGCTCCATCCATCTGTCAAACGGAGCCTGCTTAGTATTCATTCACTTTGAACTAAAAACAACATTAAAAACTTTTCTTCAACTTATTATGTCGCAAGATAAAACAATTCAACGATTTTAACGCATATTTTTTTATTTCTTTTTGTTTCAGTGAAAAGCAGGGATTCTTCAAAGTTGAACTAAACGGTAAGATTTTTTAAACATATTTATGCATTCTCGTCTATTTAAATCAAACTAGCTAATAATCTAAAAAAATACTTACTATATCCGGAAATTAAAAAAGCAGGACATTGAAGTCTCAAAAACAACATGAGAAATTTAACCCTTATTTTTCTGATGCCATCCCTGCGTAAAAAATACGTAATATTTTGGTGATTGGGTATATTCAGTAATATATAATTTAATTTGGCGTCTCGTATTCACTGCCATAACCTTCCCTCCGTAAAACCAAACAACCCTCTATTCAAATCGGCATGTTTTTTTTTACAGTGACCCAAATATTCCAGATATCCATTAAACATCGTGGGGTAACAGCTATCCACTCGGTCTCGTAAATATTTAAGCCATTGAGTGGCGCAGGGATCCTACGTGAGGGGACCTGTGCAGCTAGGGTAGTTGCCTCAATTAGGCCTCTCCCATTGACGGGAGGTAATTGAATTGAGTGCCGTCGATAGCATGGAACCCGACTGGATTATTCAACATTAAGGCAATATGCACTTGCTTGATGACGTGGCGATTTGCGATGTGCAATTTTGGAGCGTCCGTCATTACATTATGTTGACAATATTATTATTATTCGATCCATAATATCAGCACCGGCATACCTATATATTAATTATCTGTAAATCAGGGAGCAATTGAAATATTATTTCGCCTTCGTAAATAAACAGCGTACGGCGAAGGGAGGGCCTCCTATATGGATATATATTTATGGACATATTTTAACAGAAGTTTTTCTGCAATAACTGCTTGTTACTCAGTTGCTCAACCTATATTTTTCAAAGAGAGTAAAGATATAAGGATAGGTTTAAGACAGGGTTAGTGGTTAGCAAATCGCTTTTGCTACGTTTTTAGGATCAAGTGGGTGGGAGGGAATTTTAGACACCACAAACATCCATGCCTACGAATAGAAATCCTTAAATTGATTGAAAGGTCAATTTATGAAACTGTCCTTATAGGGACTTGAACACGAGACATGCCTAGCCGTAGCCAACGACGTTGACTACTGCACCAATTATTTTCTTAATAATGCCGTTATGAATCAATTCGATTCTGTAAAAAATAATTAAGGTTGAAATCACGGTTTACGTTTCATTGCGAAAATTATTTGTTATCCAGTTACCTTTTTTTTGCTGATAACGACAGTATTTAAGTTGTATTTGACAAACCGTCAAAATGAGGAAACATTCTTGTAAATTTTATTATAAAACAATTGTCTTTTCCGAGTTCTATTGCTTTGTTTCAAAATTCTTTATACTAAACAATCTTAATAAAACAAAAACTATCGGTGGATTGGTGGATTGAAACTTTCAGCTGTGAAATTGATAATGAGATCTTTACTAGCATTCTTATATATGTATGAATATAGCTCCTATACCTCTATTTTCATTACATTATCGTTATAAAAATAAACCTCAATTTTGTTGAAGTATATATTTTCACATTTTTATAATGATCGGGACTGTTTTGAACTCTTGATTTATTTATTTGTAAGCGGTCCGTACCATTTTAATTGTAGATAATTTAATTTAATCATGATTTGTAAATTATTGTCATATTTATTGTACCAATTGTTTTTTATTCCTTGACATTAATAGTACTTGTACAATATTATACAAATAACCTAATCACTTTTAAGGTGTTAGCTGTCAATTCTTGGTGGAAAGGCTTTATATTTTAAAAATAAAACATAATTCAATCATTTAAGATATAATTTAAGACATCGACTGAGGGTGCTTGATGGAATTTCAATATCAAATTTGGATTATTGAGATTTTGTACACTTCCATGTATTTTGTCACTAACGACCCGGGTTTCGCCTTTCGGCATCTTCAGGCATTCGAGCACACGGATGGACTCGAACTGAGAGACAGTAAACAGTGTCTAACGTTTATATAGAAGATACAAATGCGACAAATATTATTTACGAGGTAAGATATTATACGTCTGAGAGCCACACTGATACCTGAGTTAAAATTTCGGGAATCTCCCTAATCCTTATTTTGTAAACACCATATTAACAGAGTGGCGAATTGCCGCTTTTCAACTTCTTTTAGAAATACCAGTGATTTTACAATTATAATAGTATTGTGGGGTTTGACGGGATGTAATTCGACGAATGGGTAAATATATACAATCATTCCACATTTAGTGACATCTGTTAGGTGTTTCAACGTATCGGATATAATAGCGGAGAATTAGGAAGGTTCAGCTGCTCATTCAGGATTGGCAAGGAGTTTAACTGGGCTGTATTAATTTCCAAAATTTCTTGATAAAATAATTTATGATCCCCCATGTTTTTATGCAACAGTTTAACCCCATCATCCGCATTAAACGTGTGGTTCTCCAATAGCAAGTGATTTGAGAATGTCGAAGTTTCTTTTTTTAATCTAAAGGCAGCTAAATGTTCTGATACCCTTATATCTAATGTACGTGTGGTTTTACCCACATAAAATAACTAATTCTATGCCAGATTCTAGGGTGGTCTATGTCTTTAGACAAGTTTCCGAAATATAGCATCTTTTCTGCTAATTTACGTTGTTTTTTTGATACAAGACTATATATAAGAGACGCCTCATAGCCATTATTAATGGCAATTTGTTTAATAATGTTTAGTTCGTTTTCAAAATTAAATTTATTTAGAGGTATAGTGACTAATCTGTGAACCTGAGAATGGAAAACAGCCAATTTATATGAGAAAGGATGGTATGAGTTAAAATGGATCGCAGCTTCTGAAAACGTCTGTTTTCGATAGATTTTAAATTCATGAATGGAGTTTTTAATATCAATATTAAGGTCAAGGAAATTTATATTCTTCCCCCTACTTCTAAAGTGAATTGAATTTTATCATCTAGTGAGTTAAGAAAATTATGAAGGTTAGAAACTTGTCTCTCAGTTCCATTGAATAGACAAAGGATGTCATTTACGTAACGGAACCAATAAACTACGTTTCTAACTTCTGTTTTATTGCTAAAAATAAGGTTTTCTAAATGGTTCATGTAAAATTCTGCTAATAGTGGTGACAAACAACTTCCCATTTCAAGGCCTTCGGTTTGTTCATAGAATCTATTATCAAATTGAAAATAGTTCTGGTCAACGCAAACGTCTAATATATTAAGTAATTCCGTAGTAATGACGGGATTAACTCTACGCGTATTAAGGGTATCTTTGATGATTTGTTTACATTTGTTTACAGGTACATTAGTGAATAAGCTAACAACGTCAAATTGTTAGCTTACAGACGTTTTCAGAAGCCGCGATCCATTTTAACTCAGACCATCCTTTCTCATATAAATTGGCTGCTTTCCATTCTCAGGTTCACAGATTAGTCACTATACCTCTAAATAAATTTAATTTTGAAAACGAACTAAACATTATTAAACAAATTGCCATTAATAATGGCTATGAGGCGTCTCTTATATATAGTCTTGTATCAAAAAAACAACGTAAATTAGCAGAAAAGATGCTATATTTCGGGAACTTGTCTAAAGACATAGACCACCCTAGAATCTGGCATAGAATTAGTTATTTAGGTTGCACAAGCTTTAAAATTAAAAAACAACTCGCTGATAGTGTTAGACCGGCGTTCTATTGCAAAAACTCTCTAGGCAAATTACTTATTAACAATAAAGATAGAGTAAACTTTAAGAACAATTCTGGTATTTATAAATTACAATGCAATGATTGCCAAAATTTCTATGTGGGTAAAACCACACGTACATTAGATATAAGGGTATCAGAACATTTAGCTGCCTTTAGATTAAAAAAAGAAACTTCGACATTCTCAAATCACTTGCTATTGGAGAACCACACGTTTAATGCGGATGATGGGGTTAAACTGTTGCATAAAAACATGGGGGATCATAAATTATTTTATCAAGAAATTTTGGAAATTAATACAGCCCAGTTAAACTCCTTGCCAATCCTGAATGAGCAGCTGAACCTTCCTAATTCTCCGCTATTATATCCGATACGTTGAAACACCTAACAGATGTCACTAAATGTGGAATGATTGTATATATTTACCCATTCGTCGAATTACATCCCGTCAAAACCCCACAATACTATTATAATTGTAAAATCACTGGTATTTCTAAAAGAAGTTGAAAAGCGGCAATTCGCCTTCGGCAATTCGCCACTCTGTTAATATGGTGTTTACAAAATAAGGATTAGGGAAATTCCCGAAATTTTAACTCAGGTATCAGTGTGGCTCTCAGACGTATAATATCTTACCTCGTAAATAATATTAGTCGCATTTGTATCTTCTATATAAACGTTAGACACTGTTTACTGTCTCTCAGTTCGAGTCCATCCGTGTGCTCGAATGCCTGAAGATGCCGAAAGGCGAAACCCGGGTCGTTAGTGACAAAATACATGGAAGTGTACAAAATCTCAATAATCCAAATTTGATAATTCAATCAAATTTGACTTGTTGAGATTTGTATGTATTTTGTCACTAATGACCCTGGTTTTGTCTTTCGGCATCTTCAGGCATTCGAGCAATGTACAAAATCTCAACATTTCAAATTTGATGTTGAAATTCCATCAAACCCCTCAGTCGATGTCTTTAATTATAATTCAATCAATTGATAATGCTCTCGATGAGCGAAACCAGTCTCGATAATTATAAACTTGTGAAATTAGTACAAAGCAAACTAAGTTTTATTTTTAGAATAAATAACCTAGTTTGAATTTATTTTTCATCTGTTTTTAATGCTTGCGATATCAATTGATAATTACTGTTTTAGGTATTTAGATAATACCCGCAAGTTAAGTGATGAACGCTGAGTGATAAATTCTTACAAAATTCTTCTAGTAAAAAAAAATGATTTTTGGTTTGTCTCGAATCGCTATGTGTGACTTGCTTTTACCGTGCTGCTTGCTTCCGTGACATTTCCGCCGTACTAACGCCAACACTCCACTCGCCAAACGCCAGCCCAGTCTACAGAGCCTGAATAATGGATCTTTTCGACTCGTAGTGCCAGTTGTCACGCCAGACGTGTTACCTTACTGCCCGCCTACCTTCCACAGTCGTGTCACTCTCGTCACAGCTCGAAATAAAACCCCACTGTATGCCCTCGTGAATGATTTTCGCTGCAGAATTGGGCCAATGTGCATGAAAATTGGGTCGGAATACGTAATTCCAAATGGCTGAATCATCACTTGAAAATTATATGAACGTAATATCAGTAGTCCAGTGTTAAATAAAATACTACCGGTCACTTTTTAAACCATTGTCACACACACTCCAGCGTCCTTTTTCAATATTTTGAAACATTTTATTTTAGCACGTAAATAAAAAAGACTGATTTTTTGGCAATCATTGAAATAATGGAACATCGCCATCTTTTCATATTGTAAATCATAAATTTTGTTAAAATAATTAAAATCACTGTTTGTTCAGTCGGCTGGAGCTAAAAATCTATACGACGTTTTTATACTTTTGGGGGTGGACGCTGCTAAAATCCAAGTGGCCGATAACATCATTGCATAGTGTGATGGTTTTATCAATCACCTCTGTCAATGCTTTTTAATTTGTTTGCGTCAGTTTATTCGATATAATCTGCATTAAAATAGAGGGTATCGGCAAGCTTAAAAAACTGTGCTTAAAGTGATTTGAGAATACTGAAGAAGCTAAATACTTATATGGTTAATATGGGTTAGTCTCTCCGATACAGCGACTGAAACACAATACTGAGATCTATATAAACATAGTTATTAGTAATAAGGAAACGTAAGTTTATTAGTTCAGTAATTCGTATATATATCATTGTATTGTAGTCGGATGAGTAGAGTAGTCTTGTTATGTAATTGAATGCACCGGAGAATAAGTTTGAAGTGACTTCGCTTCGTATCTCGAACGAACAAACGTCGTAGACGCTCGTAGAGCCTTCCAGTGGAGTTCTACGTTATACCTTCTCACTAATGAACAGACCGAGTGACGTAGACCTGCCACGGTCGAGGCTTTATTCGACTCTCTAATTTTTTCCCCCGTCAATATCGGCGAACTTTTATTTTGCTGTCAACTTTTGAATGGTGTTTTTTTTAATAGTCATCCCACTTAGTACATAGTTATAATACTGAACTCTGTAGTGGTTTATATTTTAATGATATTTTTAGCATTACAGTAGTTAAATTTTTAGTGTAACAGTCATTTTTAGCTTAACAATAACTGAAGATTGATGAAAAATTGTAAATTATATTTCTTGATAATTGAAAAAAGAATAATATTTGAGCAATTTCTGACAAAAAAAAAATTGAAACATGCGTAACATTGTTACGCTGCGGAATACACCCTGTAAGAAGAGTGTGAAACCGTAGCGGGTGGTGGTGGGTGCAACGTTGAGTACCCTAGGGCATTTTAAAAAAAAATTATATCTACAATTAGACTGAATGCTGTAAATTCATTTCAAATATTAATATCGAGTCATTATTCTAGGTTATAATATATCTATTTTAGGTTATAAAACTTAATCTCTGACATTTATTGCCCGTTTTTTCCTCACAAAACAATCGTTACTCGAAAAGATAACAGACCTTGAACTTTTGAACATTTGTTTGTTTGTTTGCTTGAAGGAAAATAATATCTTTTCGAGAATATTCCTCGTCTCTTTTTCATTTCAGATTTTCTCCGAAATGAATCCTTATTTTATTTCTATCGTAAGTGTTTTTCGGTGATTGATAGGGAGTACGATAATTGGATCAAAGATAATTCGATGGTTTCTCCTAAGGGCTGGAAATTTCTAACATTTTTTCAAAACAATTCTCAGTATTTCAATTCAAAGTGAGACTTTTATGATGAAGTTAATTTATTTTGAAATCAGAACTGTCAAATTTCTTATAAAATAACCTTGACTTCATTTTTACCTTATTCTCGCTATTATATTTGTTTTTTTTTTTTTATTATTAATGATAATTCTATTGTTTCTTTGTGGTCTTTAGTTTTCTGAAACTATAAGCAGCTTACGAAGTGGGCTGGGATCTCAGTTCCCATATATTTTATTTCTAGGTTGGATTCAGACTTTCTTTCAGAATAACACTGTTAAGAAAGATAATGTCGGGTTAAAGTTTCGAATGAAGAAAAAACCCCTTTCTAATACGGAGTTTTGGGTGTTCAGTGAACGGAGATTTTGATTGTTATCAGGAAATATTCGTAATATGACTTTAAAATCTTTGTATGACTTGTTCCTATCTGAACTTAGACAGGCGCATACACCTTCTGTCAGTCATTGCACTTTCGATATCCTTATCAATACTGCAGTCGATACCTGCGTACTGATGGAATTAAAGAACTTGACATTGCATTAGCGATTTTCGAGGTTGGCGCAAACTTATGCTATCCTACCTATGGTACCTATGCTCTAGAACAGGGGTCTCCAAACTGCGGCCCGCTGGCCAACACCCTTCCCGGTAGCACTACGAATCCGGCTCGCGGTAGCTGGCTGTACATGCCAGGTATCCGGCCAGCAATAATTTTTTCACACAGATATGTAACCGAAAACGGAAAAATGCAACTGATCAGCCAAATTCTTTGTCGAAAGGACTTAATATGAGTTTATAAATCAGGCAGAAGCTGGTTGTATCCTCGTCAGCTAGCGGCTATCTTCGCCGCAATGAAATATCCTTGACACTTGCCCGTAAGTACCAACCGAAATTTACGCGTAATTCAAAACTGCAGTATATTGGTATGATGAGCTAGCTTGGTATTGGCCCTTGGGACTTCGTGGAGTAGTCAGTGTGGCCCTTAGGCTAATAAGTTTGGAGAATCCCGCTCTAGAGTAGTGCTTCCCAAATGATGGGCCGTTAGATGTTGCAGTAGAGCTCGAGTATTTTTTAGTATCTTTTGCATGTGTATATATTCTCTATATAAAAACTCATTCGTGATTTTACTAAAATTTTATCTTTGAGGCGATTGTATAATACATATGTATGTAGTACATTATTCAAATAATTATAATGTCAAATAAGGATTTTGATAACTACAATTTAATTTTCGTGGTGGGGGCCGTAGTTGAGTTTTTGAAAATTTTGTGGACCGCGGAATGAAAAAGTTTGGGAAGCGCTATTATAGAGAACAATGGCAACAAAGGTTTCCTCAGATGTCAGACCTTTTTTAACGGACATGGTAAAAAGCTGTTACCGATGCGCCAGCACATGCCGGAGATCATGGTAACGTGTCAACACTAATGGATGTCCTTTAAGACCGTAATGGAACTATATTATGATCGTCAATCGTCAATATTTTTTCCACTGTTTCGAGATACAAAATGAGCTTCAAATATAATAAAATAAACCCATAGAAACAATAGCCAATTTCCTAAACCCCCCGTAAGAGTCGCAGTGAAAATTCGTCGAGTTTCATTCAATGTATTCAGAATTTATGACCCTCCGGGCGGTATTGACTTCATAAGAGCAAGTTTGTTTATATCGTGTTATTTCAGTGGTCTGAGAACATGTTCCTAAACACCCTTACGTTTTATTCTTGGTTCCGTCCTCTGGGACTATTTTCCTGTCAGTAACTTTCTTACATCTCGTATCTTCCTATCTTCTGTTGCTCATATCTTCATTGTATAATAAGGCACGCAAATATTTAACACAGCGAGTGAAATAAATTATTCGTTTAATTTCATTTTTTTTTTTTATTATAATATGTTTTGTACTTTTGCATGATAACGGTTTAGTATGAAAAAATAGGTATGGGGACGTGGGCGAAAAAAATTAAAAATTTATAAAATATTAGTCATATTGCAGCCAATTTAACAAAATATCGTTTTGCGTTAATGCTTAAGTTGTTGATTAAATTAAATTTAGAAACATTCGACTGAAAGGAGTAAAATAGAGTTCCTGTTGTTATCTGCATTACGTTTTATTTCAATTTTGGCTTTGTAAAAATTCTTTTACTCAAAACGTAATATTTTCACGTAACGTATAGTGGCGATTTTAAAAGAATTTGTTTAACCCTGTGATATATGTCCAAGAATTTATCTCGGATTTTCAACCAAACTAGAAGAAAACACTTGCAGATATATGCTTTAAAAAATAGTTCAAACCTTTAGGTAGAGAAATTAGACAACATATGAAAATGTCACGTAGAACACAAACAAATATATTTTTGAAAAAAGCTCTCGATATTCAATCTTTTTCAGCTTTGAACTGTCAATACGCAGCATTAATCTTCAACCCTATGTATTGCACATACTTATGCGGCTGCGCACTTGCTTGTGTGCGTTACCTGTGTATATGAAGACTGCTTCTTCATTATCTTCTCGTATTATTTTAGCGAGGATGTGACCAGTTAAGTTTACTTCTTGATTTATTTGGAAGAACTTATATATATTTCACATCTTTCTCCATTTGTTACTGTTGAAATTAACCTATTTTTAGCCATCAAAACCGATTAATTGACTGAAAACAAATTTGTGCGAAAACGGCTCGTGCTGTGAGGGCTAAAGTTGCTATAGCTACACATTTAAAATCATTTTCAGTTTATCACTGATTTAAACATACAAATGTTTGTTGCAATCGTTCAATTTTATTAAATTTAAAGCAGCGATATTTGCAATACAATTGAACAGTGAAAACAATCGGAAATTTTAAGAAAGACGTGATATTATGATGCCGATTTTTTCACTTTGTTTTAAACATATCTGCAGCAAGATTGTGCGATTGTTTTTTTATCCTTGTATTACTTTATATAAATTTGATTGCAATGTCAAATTTTCTTTCAGCCATTATCATTTAATTTCAGCGATTCTTAGACGTTGTTTCAGTTACTTAATTTAATCAGCGTTTGCAATATCTTCATACTAAACGTTAACACCCAACTGCTGCGGCCTTGGCAACGAAATTCAATGGAATTGTAATTCCAATTACTTAGTTTGTTTTCACTCTGTTCGATGGTACTAAAGTTGGATTAACTTAGTATTCGAGGCAAAGTTTTGCGCAGGATTCTCATGGTAAAGTGCCGTTCTTACTTTGAAAGTAACTGGAGCTATGCGATCTTGTGAAATTTAATTTCTTTTTTTTTGCGACATCATGTCGAATGATTGCGAGTCAACTTGAAACACTATCTCAGAATGTCATCACGACACCCAGGCTTGAATATTTTCAGCATACGGTAATATAATATGTTCGTATATACCTAAAAAGTCTAGTAGTAGAAATCTTGTTACATTATATCATTTTTAATGTGTTAACTGTCAATTCTTGGTGTAAAAGCATTATATTTTTAAGTCAGTTGATAATACTCGTGACAAGAAACACCACACCGGTCCTGGTCATAATAAAAACATAGAAATAGTACAATGTAAATTGTTTTTTTAATTAAATAAATATAGATCTTTTAATGTGTGAACTGTCAATTTTTGTTGGAAAAGCATTATATTTTAAAAATTGAACTCAATTTGTTTTCTACTAGTTCCACATATGTATAATGATCAGGACCGATTTAACTCATCACGTGTATTACCAACTGATACAATATAAATCTTAACAAGGCATTTATATTAAATTGAGTATTAACAATTACTAGGTATATCAAACAATTAGTTCAAGACATAATTTATAGATAATCTAATTTACATATATGTAAATGAAATTACATTGTTGATTGAATTGGCATTTACTTGGTAGAAACCCATTATAATAGGATAAAATAACAAAGTATTAAGCTCTACAAAATTTTTATCAGGTAATTGTTAGCTATTTCGGCTTTACGCCATCGTCAGAACTATATAGATACTCAGATGCGTCAGAACTAGACAGTTCTGACGATAGCGTAAAGTCGAAATAGCTATCAACTACCTGATAAAAATTTTGTAGAGCTAAATACTTTGAAATTAAATAGGCTACAATTAAAATGTTAAGGACCTCTTACAAATCAAAATACTAACCTGACATCCAAAATTAAATGTTCATTATGAGAATTAGCAAATGGAAAAATTTTGCAATACAGTTGGGAACCACTTAAATAATTTCATATTTGAAAATTAATGGAACATTAATTAGGTAATTAGCATTGACACTAAACAACAAATGATAAATTGGGAATGAACAATTCATTTGTCAGAATTATCCAAAAGATATCTGAAAAACAAATTTAAAAAACTAAAATAAATTCTTACAACCAAAATTAAAATAAATATGTAATAAGTTTGTTGAAAAAATCCATAGATTAATGACACTGAAATAACACAGAAAAAATATTTTCTCATAATTTTAAAATATACGTTTGGTACATTTATTTCAATAAATTAGTTCCAGTGACTTGACTCGCATATTTTGTATACTTACTGAACACAAAGTTTTATAATGAAACTTTGCTAAGTGTTTTTAGTTGAAGTCAACAAAAGATAAATGCTCTGCCGGTTGGTATATGTTTCCCACGCAATGTTGTTTTGTTTAATTTTGTTAAAATTCCGGTATAAGTAGCTGAATTTATTACTCTCTAAATTCTGAACTGTCGATAGCAATGCTTACCGCTTTTTTGCATTCATGTTTTTACTCTTTTTTCGCAGGGTGGGTATATCATTCTCCAGCAGTTTTCGTTTCAAGAAGAGGCAGTTTTATAAAATTGAGTTAAAAATAAATTGTTTACCATTTACAAAAGAACTGGAGTTCTTGCCTAGCAAGACGAAAACTAAAAAACCAGTAACAAAGAATAGAAATGTAATTATCATCGAATTAGTAATTTACGGAATTTAATCAATCTACAGCTTTTAACTAGTTAAGTTTTAAAATATTATTGTTTGAATCGGAATTGACTTGGTACTACTCCATTATAAATTATAATAGAATAAAAATAGCAAAGTATGCAGTACTACAAAATTTAATAAGTTAGTTGAAAGCTGATATAAAATTAAATTAAAAATTGATAACTTAGTTATTCCACTTGGTTCATCACTAACGTGACGCGTTTCGCCTCTTCAAGAAGCATCTTCAGACTAACCGTATCGTAAGGTTATTTTAAACAGAACAGGCGGCTCGCCATTATTAAATTTATTCCCTTTGGGTTTTTCACATCCAGATACCAGTAATTGATTTGTTTATAGTGTAACAATGTTTATAGCTTACCCCCTTCCACACGTCCAGTAGAATGTAATAAAACCCACCCCCACCCTTTTAAGAATAAAATCATTGTTTACCTTAGAAATAAATAACCTTACGATACGGTTAGTCTGAAGATGCTTCTTAAAGAGGCGAAACGCGTCACGTTAGTGATAAACCAAGTGGAATAACTAAGTTATCAATTTTTAATTTAATTTTATATTAAAAATGAACTGCCACAGAGTTACCGCCGAATCTATAGAAAATATTAGTTGAAAGCTATTTCGGCCTCGAGCGATTGTCAGAAATATATAATTCTCACGATGGCGTGAGATCGAAATAGCTTTCAATTATGTAAATAATTACATTTTATAGAAATGAATACTTAGAAAAATATTACATCAGCATCACAATTCAAAATTGTCAATAATCTGCAGAATTTGTCTTGATATTTTTCCTGTCTTACATCTAATCGCTGCATGTATTGAACTGTACCGTATGAAGATTTTTTTTAAAACCATCTCCGGTCCCAATGTGGACCATGTGGCCTCTTTCGAAGGGAGTAGTGGTAAACGTATAGGGCATGGACAGGACTAGTCTTGAGTTAATCGCTCTCACCACGCCCTGTTTTTAGAAATGGGTGGGGGGGGGGGAGTGGATGAAGTATGATCACATTTAAATATGAAGTGTGTTTTTTTTATTTTATTTGAATGAGAATTGACCACATTCACACAATAAAAAAATCGAATTTTTTTTGCCAACTTTGATCTTATAATAAATATCATAATTTTGAAAATCTGTCCTTAAAGATCACACTGTTTTAAATAAAGTGTCAGAAATACAAAGAAACGCGTCACTAAATCCTCACAATTTATGGCATAGATTTACTTTCGCAATACTTGAAAGCACTCAATTATTAATTTTATTACATTACAAATGAAGGAAGGTTGGGGGGGTAAATCGGATTCTTCCGAATTCCTTCTCGTATATTGTCACGCTGTGTTTAAGAAACGCCCCACTCCTGACTTGAGAATTGCTAACTTGAAAAAAAGCGTAAATCTGTCAAAGCTTCTACTTAATTAATAGCCCGAAATAGTCACTCACTCCCCCTTAGAATGAGCGGCGCGTGCTCGGTCACTTGAAACTTTCAAGCGCAGCTTTTAAATACCCACATGGGTAAGCTTTAATTATGTGACCTCTTGGTTTTAAATTGCGAGTACCTTTTGTGAAAGTTACAAGGCCAGCGTTTCTTCTATGGAATTATTATTACATACGTAAAAAAAAATATTCCTTAATGTAATGGTTGCTATATTGACATTTATTTAAAACTGTTTTAAACAATATTATAAGGCTCTTTTCTGTCTCCTGATGACTTACTATGCAATTATATAAAGACACTGTTCGTCGGGAAACAGATATCATTTAAAGACAAGTCCGCCGTGTCCATAAATAATTTTCTAATATATTTTGCCTGTTTGTTCTATTTACATTTTTATTATAAATTTAAGTAAAAAACTGTAGGGCTTATATATGGTTTTAAATCAATTTTTGTCTGATTTTAACCGTGTCCGCAATTAATGGTACTACTAGTTTAGCATCGCAACAGAATTTGTTTTCCAAAAACTGGTTGCTATTCAGTCGCTAAACTATAGTCTTCAGAGAGGGTAAGGAAATAATGTGGAGAATAACTAGTAGTTAGCTAGTCGCTCTCTCTACGCCTCGTTTACAGGATAGGGTAAGGCAGGGGTTGCCAAACTTTCTTCCTTTCCCTCTTTTACCAATGCTCAAAACATAATTCCCCCCTTTCCAGAATTGTCTTATTCTAACTCAAAAGGTGCATTCCAAATATTCATAAATGTTGTATTGGAAATCATTAATAAACGCCAGCAATATTTCCAGAAGCAGTCCTTGGGATAGGGAATGGGTGGGAAGGAATGAAAATATCACTCGCCTTTCATGTGATATTTTTTGAACACAAAATCGGTAACAGAAATTACCAACGACGGTGTCGATTTTTGTATTAAGGTATTGTAAAATACTTTTTTCATAACGATTGCAACATTTAGTTCTTACTCTTGTCTCAAAAGGTGAATTGGTTGGTAAAAGACGCTAATAACATGTACCGATGCAGTAAAGCGAGTAAGCGTAAATAACTAGAGGATGAAGTTTTTAACATTATTTTAACAACGTGATCGTCGATTCCCAATTATTCATTCATTCAAGATAGATACATATCCTTTCAGATCATTCGGGCAACCGAACACATTTCACATTGTTTTTAATGAATCTCAATGTTTTATTATGATAGCGCCTCTTTTAGTTTATTTTAATGTCCCCTCCGAGAGAGACACGCGCGGGTTTCATTGAGCTTATGCATGCTTGTCACTTAACGAATCTCCCCTCAAAAACAATAATTATTATCTTATCTCCATTTATGTGAGTACACTGGGATGACATTTACGAGAAATACTTACAAAATAATGCGAAGAAAAGTACTTGGAGCGTAGACCAATGATATTTAAGTGACATTAGTTACTTTTAAGGTGTTAACTGTCGATTCCTGATGAAAGAGTATTACATTTTAAATATACAAAAATTTATTCTGTGCTACTTTCAATTGATAATGCTCGCAACGAACGAACCGGTCCTTGTACAAAACAAATTTTGTTTTATTCTTACGTGATCTGAAAACTTATAATTTGTACTGCTACTGTAGCTTTATCAGGGACATAAGGATTTTAAATATATTTGTTTAAGGTCAATTGTAGACAATTTAATTTCATGTATGTATAATTTGTACGATTATTTATGAATTGTTGTCATATTTCTTGAACCAATTGTTTTATATACCTGGTAACTTATTTACATTTAATTTTGTAAAATTAACCTTGTTAAGATTTATATTTCATCAGTTGATTATGTCCATTAAAGTGAAGTAGTACACATGAAATTTTGTTTTATTATTAAAAATATAATGCCTCTCCACCAAAAATGGGCAATGAACACCTTAAACTTTGATTCTAAAGTATAACTTTAATACGATACATGTATAAATTTAATAACGTGCCACTATTTTGCATATCTTAAGGAAAATTATACTATTTTATTCGTGTTGTTTTTGATGAATTGATTTTGCAAAGAAAGTGCAAAACATTATCCAATTTTGTATTTGCATTTTTAACCTTTGTTTATAAGATTGTTGTTAATAATATTATGTTGATAATCGTATAATGCAATATATACACATTAACTCGTACTAGCCGTACTGTACTGATTTATTAAATATTCATTTAATTTTACGGGCACCCCGTTATGTACTCAATTTTTACACTCATTGACTTAATATTCTCAAACCAATTTTGCACCACAGCAATCTATTATATTACTAGAACTCTTTATTCCCTCTAGATAAGACGCAGTCACTCGACGCTCCGCAAAATTCGTCATATTAAAGGATTGTTTGTAAATATTATAGTAAATACCTGACATACCTTCATGAGATAGTTATAGTCATGTTAAATGGCTCAAAACCAGCTGATTCAATTGCTAATTCCCTCCCATCTTCTTTATCCACCTATCGTCAGAATTCTAATATATTCTTTAATAATTCATGTTATAAAATGAAGAACTGTGATACGTCTGAGTAATAAAGTTAAAGAAAATATTTTAGTTTCTTGTATCATCAATTTAGTGGTATCAACGCGGTGCATCATTCATAGCTTGGAAGGAGGCGCGAGCACCCTAGCCCTCACAGGCCAGGTGGCCCCAAATGGCGGCGCTGAACGTTGGTAGGGCTCCCGCCACGTCGGGAAGCTTGCTTCGTTAATGCTATGACCACATTTCAGTGATTATTAAAGAATTTGACAAATACCCTATTTCGTTAAGAAATACCGCTTAAACTATTTTGTCAATATTCATTTTTAAATAAAATGAGTGACCATTATTAGTATATGACGAAATATCTATAGGCTCGTGATGGTACTGCATATTCGGTACGCTTAGTAACATAATTATAAAAGTAATATTGTACGGATAGAATGTATATAATATGTACGACACAGTTATTTTTAATTTTACACTAAGTTTCAGAATGATTTGAGATATTTAGTGACACAACTGGTGAAATAATTTATTATTATATTGAAAATGAAATACCCGTCGAAAATTTGTTTTATATTAATCAAATTTCTTTCCTTTCATTACATTTTAGCGCGCATACTATTATATTTAATTAAGAGTCAACATTTTTTCTATCTTATGTTAGTTATTACTTATCAATGCCGCCACACACGTTAAATCAATATCCTGTAACTGTGCCTTGAGCCACGAAGTGAGGTTGAAATTTGATTTTTATTCACTTGATAGGGAAGATAGCTGTGAAATTATTGGATTTATATACTGAATAGCAGAGGAAAAAATTCAAATTAATTTCTTAGAAAATCTACCCATAAGATTGATGTATAATTCAAAACTACCGCCAAATCCATTGAATAAACGAACGACAACGATTTAATTATATTTGAATCCCAAATAATTTCTGATGAAATGTAGTTATATCAATTTATTATTGAACCTTAAAAAAATATCGTAAATAAATAAAGAAAAATAAAATAATTCTTCAGTACATATGGAATGAAACTACTATTTTATTTGTCCAAGTTTACTAACCGTCCCTCAAATTTGAGAATGTTTGCACACCAAAGTAGATGCAGCTCGACTGTAAGCTCGCAACTGCACTTGGAAAAGCACAACTTTCAAATACGTACTGTAGCTACCTAACATGCGTTTATCCCAACACCGCGTGTGGTTAGGACACTCATTCACTGATTGTAAACGGGTGTTACCAAATAACATATTTTATTTACTCGTATGAAATTACTGCTGTGTGGTATGAATGGAAAATTTTTCACTTACGTAATACTACTTTCTTTTCAATTAGATATTAAAACAAGTTGTTTTTCAGAACAACGTTGTATTCAACAAAATATATTTATATACGCTTTATACATCGTTTGAGAAAGGCTTAACCTTCTCCGCTCTGGTGGAAACCGACTGTGAAAACGTTTTGACGATTGAGATGACGCTTTTTAATTTGACAATTCATGACTTCATAGGTGTTTCTTATATATTTAGTTCAAAAATATCAACATAGCCATGTCACTTTAAAAGAAAGCTGAATAAATGAACAGCAAAATATGCAATTTCATTTTAACAATGTTGATCTTAGAAAATTAATATTTTTATCCTATTTTGTATTCTTTATCGTTGTTGTATTGTGGAAGGCGTCCGTGAATTATATTTCGTTAAGCGAATATTACATTTTGGTGGACATGACATAGGCGTATTCCGTATTTTTTCTCTACTTTTTGGTATTTTTCAGTACATAAATAAACTGATATGAAAAAAATATTTTTTATTTGCAGTAAGCCTTCAACTCATTCTATATATTAAAAAAAAAATTATATTCTAAAAATGAAGCGCAATATGTTTTGTACTACTTCCACATTTTAATAATGATCGGACTGGTTTCACTCGTTATGATCGTTATCAACTGATGTAATACTTTTCCACCAAGTGTTGACAGTTTACACTTTAAAAAAATATTTATTATCGATAAATTTAAATCGTTCTATTTTGTAGACTGCCATAAGTTTTGTCTCTAACAACACGGGATTCGCCTTTCGGCATCTTCAGGCATTTAACTGCACGGATGAACACGAACGTTGTCAGTATCGAAGTTCAATCAATACCACCCTCTATCGATATCTTAAATTACCATCATCGATATCTATCAACTAGTGCAACTCTTTTCAGGAAGCAGCGGTGTTAATTGATTGTCAATAATTTACGGTCACACTGTTAAAATTCCTACCAATTTATTATTTGAGGAATGCATACACGTTGAATTATCTAAGTATGTTGCGGCATCGAATCGAAACGTGAGCCAGATCGAGTGCTTTGTGGGGCACATTGAAAAAAACCCTGCGACCTGGGCGGACATGCCTCGCGAGGCGTCTACTTCCTGCGCGCACCAGCCAGCCAGAGATGCTGTTACTCATCAGTGTTGCGCCGGAAACCAGGCATCTTGATCTGGCGCATGTCACAACGTGTGATTAATTAAAATGTCTAAAAAATGATCGCCACTCTGCCCATTGAAACCTATGTACATTTTACATATGCTTAATCGCAAAGCATCTGAGTTTTATCTACAAGACATACAGATCAGTTGAGAAACTAACACGCACTTTTGCTGCCTTCTTAAGATTATGAAATATTATTACATTAATGTTTTTATTATTAATAATAAACTAAACAATTTTAACTGAACAATTCACCTTGTTTTATGTCATTGAGGTTAATCTAACTAAATTTCCACACGAATTATAAAACATAGAAGACATCTATTTCGATGTCACGTCTTCGTCAGAGTTATTATGCCGTGATGTCGAAACAAAGTATTTTATAATTATTGTTGATCCAAATACTTAGCTAATTATTAGAGTTCTACCTAGTAATTACAAATTATTCAACTTTTCTTTTGGTGTTGGCTAAAAATGTAAAAGTGTCTTAAATTTTGTCATTTTTTATTGTGTTCTGTCAATTCCTGATGGAGAGGTGTAATATTATAATTATAAAACAAATATTTTTTTACTGATTTTGCAATTTTATCAAATGATATGGATCGAGTATACATATTCGCGCAGATACTGCTTAAGAAAATTAAACCTGTCCAGTAAGACCAGTTGACAAATTTTGTTAAGCAAGATTTTTACTAATGATAGTGCCTTATCCCCTTTACGTACACAAATTAAATTTTGTTTTAATTAAAAAATACAAGAAGTAAGCATAAAAAACACATGTTTCCTGTGTTTTCTCCTGCATACATTCACTGGTAACTGTGTTATACATTTTTTTTAGTCATTATTGCCACGTGCTGGACATATTGTAGAGTTAATGTTTTAATTTCTGGTTTAATCGACCGATTTATAAAGAATTTTTCCTCCTGCCTACCGGCTTCCATTTCCATGATGAATTTTTGCGCTCGCATAAATATCTAATTTAATTTAGACCTACCTACTTAAAAAAACATATTTGACACGGCCGACAAATGACTCCATTATTCTTGTTCTTAAAACGCCACTACGCAAAGTGCAAATGGAGATTCTGTGACACATGGATAACTTTATTAATAGTCCAATTTTCAAATGAAGGTATTTTTAATTTATTGTGATTTTCAATATTGTTCGTATCGTGAATCATAATTTATCGCGTGCTTTTTTCGTGAGATTGATAAAAATATCAAAGCTTTTAATCCTATGTATTTCTCTGATTACGATTTTATTATCTTTCTTAACGATTATGATTTAATTTAACCATTAATTACAACAAAGAAATATCGTCAGAACGGGGCTAGAAAAGGATTAGTAGTTTGCTAATCGCTTACTCTACTTCCTCATTCTAAATTATGTGAAATACTTTAATTTTTTAACCATGTTTTTATTAATGTGGTGCGTATGGATTCTTAATGGAACTTATCAATCACAGAAGTTGCTTAGAAAAACTGCTCGTTACTAAGTCGCTCAAACAATAAATTCGTCTTATTGCTATAGATTTAGCATGGTTTTAAATTAGTATTAAGTTTGTGATTAATTTGAAAAAAATAGTAAGTAAATTCATTTGAATCTACGTTCATTACTTTTGTGTTATTTGAAGTGAAGCTTATAAATATTTATGAGTATAGTGTATATAACATGGTATGGGTTTTAAATAGTTAAAATAATTTAAGAACGTTTTCATTTGACCATTTCTAATTTGTTTTTAGTGCAACGAAAGAGTGCTCGCTCAACTGGAACCGAATTAGCAATAAAGCATGTGCGAAAACGGATGGAAATAATGTTCCGAAACGTCGCAAAATATGAAATAATTTACATCTGCGACATCTGCTGGTGGCCACGTGGGTCCACCGATCTTTGACGCTGTGTTGTGTAAGAAAAAAAAACAATTAGGTTACTTCGAATTTAAACCGTAATGTAAACCCAACGGCAAAATATGTAGATATAAGATGAAAAAAATGGCTCCATATCTGGACAATGACGTGTCAAAAAAAGAAATAATGTTTCTATATTATCTAAAATAAATAAATTCAGTGTCGTCATTTTCGTTAATGAATGTATGACGAATATTATATTGCCTAAAAACTACAAACAAGTATTCTTGAGTTAAACCAGGGTTAATAAATTGTCTCTCAGAATCCATGAGTAACTATCAAATAATGCAATTTTTTATCCCGTTCTTTTGCCCATACGTTTCAATTTTTAATATTTGTCATAAAAACTAATAATTTCCAATGCGTCAAATACTTTGAAATCTTTAAATCACATGCGATTGATAATCAACTCGAGTAAGAAAGAAATCACAGACACCCAATTCCAAGATCTCAAATTTAAATTTGATATTGACCACACTCTAATCCACACCGATCTGATCGTAAAGGTCTAAGATGATCTAATATATTTAAGTTTGTTACCGTGATTTATTTCAAATTAGATTGTAGATCTTCGACTGTCCGGTATTCTGTGATATTCCTTTTACCGTTATGTCGAATATTTTAACTTTTACTGTCATGTACAACATCTCTAATAAAAATATTATATTATGGATATTATAAAGCGGTGTATTCAATTTATCTTAAATTATTAAGATAAGATAAGAAGTCTGCATCGTGATGTAATGGGTTGTGGTTTAAAATACAATGTAAATTATGGTCGCTTACAGATGTATTTTGCCACATCTACTTCGAACGAAACAATAACTAAATAAGTCTGATCAGCGTAAAAGCTCTTTTAGACCAAATAAAAGCGTCCTTATAATGACTGGCGTCTCGATCACTCGAGAATTCTTTCCGTTTTTCAGCTACGTTTATCTCATTCCATCAACAGGCGGTCCAGGTGCTGGCTTTTTTCTGACAGATGATGGGTTCATCGTCCTCATTACGGCAGCGTTTGGCTCCAGCTTCCGCTCCTTTACGGCACTGTTTTTGTAAGAGAGGGTTGCTTCCACTTGGGACTCATGGTCTCGCAACAAACTTATCTTTACAGACTCCTTTCGGTGGTTTTGTGACATTATATTTTGTTTTAAGTCATCACTTCATTGTCGCAATTTCTTTATGCTTTTAATTTTATACTTGTAGCTTATTCTGATTAATTTGAATGGCTAACATGATATTTTATTCAATCAAGCTCCTTCAATCCAATGTGGTCATTCTATATCCAATTTTATATTCTCGGTTATAGTTTCTGCTATATTTTGCCTTCTGTAACTGTCGCGAAACTTACATAATGTTTTATTTATCTTATTGATAATTAACCTGCTGGCCGCTAACGTCTCAACTGTTCAGAAGGCAGATTTGAGCGTGTTGATAGCTAATTTTCACAAATATAGGAGTGTTAACAGTGTTAAAACCTTTGTGTACAAACTAATTATTGTATTAAGAAATAGCCTGATTTGTCCTGATAATCTCCATAAGTTTGGATAACACCAACACTACTGAATTAATGTTTGAAATATTTGGGATTGGAATATTCTTTAAACGGCTTAGCAGGGAGCAGGTTACGGCTCAACAGTTTTTGATCTAAGGGTTTCAAAGATGCAGTAGAAACAAACAAACATTTTTTTCGATATAATTACATAAAAATCAAAAGAATAATCTGAATTTTTTTTTTTGCTTAATCGGGAGTGTCTTAGGAGCAACTTACAAAGATTTAGTAGCGTCCACTTAAGTGCGCAGAAAATTAAGTTTTCTTGATAAACTAAATGATTCGATGAACTTATACGCATGACGCCGCGAATTACTTAAATGGCTAGGAATTTGCCTTACTCTTCACCGAGTCAGCGTGGCATCGGTCCGGTGGATCTACTTGAGCAGTTATCTCCTTTTCTTATGCATTAAGTGATACCTTCACTGACTCTTCCGATAGTAGTGAATAAGCCATAAAAATCTTTCAACTTTTACCGCATATCATCGAGCGATTATTAGTGTTCTAATTTTTGAATTTTACTGAAAGAAAATTTGTGTTGATTGTGGTAATTTCTTCAGTGGTACCCAGTGGATTGTTTTGTAGTATGAGATTACATGTTACAGCGGAATTTGTTTTGTGTTCGTGAAGGAAAGCAATCAGCGAAAAGTTGGCATGTCATCGGAAGACTTAAAGCAGTATATCGACTTCCTTCCGCTCTTTATTCAGCGCGTAATAGGATTCCCCTGCCATGGAAACGCGTTAAAGGTCACGCAGAATGATGGCGCAGAGATCGCAATAAGTTTTCCATGTTTCATTTTATTATTCCGTTCGATTAATTTTATCGGCAATGATGCGTAGAGAGATCTCAAATTTCAGGCTAATATCGGAGACTAAGTTACTGTTACATGTAAACGAAACTGCGATACACAAAACAATCTGTAACGACACTATCGGAAAAACAATTTATTTTTTAGTTTTTGCAAAGTAAAATTTATTAATATCCATATATTTAGGTTACTTGTCTCAATAGTCAACGAAAGAAACTAGAAAATTTAATTTTTGGAATTAATCAAAAGAAGCTGTTTCCCTTTTTTTTTAAACCGTACTGCTCTCCCAATCCTGCGAATATTTACTCCGCATTGAGAATCTCTACAGCAGTTGTATTTAACGAGAACTCTTCGTAAGTTACTTGTTTAACCTCTGTCTTCAGATAATTTGAGGATATAGAAGTACTAGTAGATATAAAAATCTACGTATCGTATTGAAATTATCACAAATATTGATCCATGAATCAATATATCGACGATGTCTTGCCAATTGATGTAACCCTACAAATTTAAGTTGTTCAAGAGAGAGTTTAAACTGTTTTTATCGAAAACCTAATATGGTAAGTTGCGTTTTGAATCTTTGAAATACACCCTTGTAAATTCTCATATTTGCAGATACGGGATTATACGTAGGGAGTGTCGATATAATAGTGGCTTACATCAAGTGAGAGGTCAGAATTTTTAAACTTATGACTTGTTTCCTTTCAAAAATGTGGTCAATTTATTTTTCTAATTTACATCATTTGGCCAAAATCTGCTATGTCGTCTTTAAAATGAGATCCATTCATTAACTGATTTTCGTATTTTTTTAGGGTTACATCAATTAGTCAAAACACAGTCGATATGAAAGTTTTCGTTTCTTTATTGGAGCACGCAACCAAGTAGGACGGACGCCAAAAAGCTTTAAGCACACCGTTTCAGAACTGGTAATGCCTTATCTAATGATTCAAGAACTTAAATGTCATTTGCATTAACAACACCTTAATAACGTCTGTTAATAATTAAGAAAATGAACAACAGCAAAAAAAATTTTACATTTGCTATTCATTGGTATTTAATTTTGTATGCACGCAACTGATATTATTTATATTCGATTGGACTCGGTAGAATGAATCTCAGTTTTACAAAATATGTAAGAACCAGGTGCGAGCGGTGGCTTTATCGCTTTCTCGCTCAATCACATGAAAATTGAAGGTGCAAGCGAGATGCAAGGGCATGCGGTGCATGCTCTTTCCTTCTTGCTCATACCCAAATTAGGTTGTGCGATAGAGATAGTGATAAGTCCACCGCACGCCGATGGTAAGAACATATGTTTTGAATCCAATGTCTTAAAAAAATCAAATGCACAAATTCATAATAACTGCATTTGACGGTAGCAATTTTTTCAAATTTAAAATCGTGAAAATTATTATATTGAACGTCATATTTATCAATTAAAATGTCTGAAGTCGATTTTCACTGGCATTAGAACACGTGCAGTGCCGAGTCCCTCGGCATGTTTCACATTCGATTTTCCCGTTTTTCTGATCTGGTTCAAGGTCGGAGCTTGAATGTTTCCCAGGAAGCGGCAGCACAGGCAGCAACGCGTTTCAATCCGTCAACACAAGTTTGTTTTCCCCCACCCCCACAACATTAACTTAGCACGGAAAGCTTGGCTGCGTTTCAACTTTAAATTCACTTAAAAATCATTGAAAACAACAAGCGGCCGTATCTTTATATATGCTACTCTTAGATTATACTCTAGGTTACCCGATTGTGTGTATAAGCTGTAGTGAGCTGAAGTGTTGTCACCTGTTTAGATGATTGCCCACTAAAATCGTGAAGACAATACAACTCGTACAAAAATGTACATAATTTTACTTACCTAACTTAATACTCCAAATTTAATACAGTCCGATATATTTTAATTTCGTTCTCCATTTGTAGAAAGTGAGTCGATAATTAAGTCGCAAAAGAAATCTTTCGAATCCAAGTTGTTGAGGCATTCAAACTGAAACCATTTATTTACAATCGACTTTTATTACAATGTGCTTAGAAATTTTTGATTTCATTATATGTTTTAAACATTAATTTTAATTGAGGTATTTATAAACAGCTAAGATTTGCAATCATAATATTATAACAAATGAATAAATAGTATTTTTTAAAAATAAATAACCTTACGATGTAGTTCATTTGAAGATGCTTCTTAAAAACGCGAAACACGCGTCACATTTAGTAACACATCCAGTGGAATAACGTTATCAAGTTAAATTTAAAATTAAAATAAATTGTTTGTAAATCTACTCGGTTACTTAATGCGGAATACGGCCAATAACAAGTTAAAAAGACATTAAAATACTAATAAGGTATAAAGGTTTTTGAGATAAAGTTTCCGTTATATAATTCTTCAGCGTATCACTATTATTGATTTAACCCAAACTAAAGATATCTATAATATCGTTGAAATTTTCTTTTCTATACGCATTATGCCGAAAATTTTACATTTGATAAACCTTATTCGACGATACCTCTACTGAATCAATCACTGAATAAAAAAATCAGAATAATGTTTTATAAAAGCATGATAAAAATACATATCTCTTGATTTTTAATAGCTTACGAAAAACAATCAATAAATTCAACATATACTCATTCTTGCTCCAAGATTCGATTTATCGAACTCATATAAACTAACCAAATTTAAATTCATGTAACGAACTCATGTCTCTTTAATTATTGTACTTTTTGTGTCATTGCTCATATGTTATCATTAATTTTACCATATAACATCTTGCTAACTGATATTTTTAAAAAGAGAATGTGGTTGAAATAGTACGACCACTGTTTTAGAGAGAAAGATTGGGGAAATGTGTGGCAACGAGTGTTCGCTTTGTATTTAAAAAATGGGTAGGGTTGGGTAGGCTTAATACATCGATTAATATAATTTGTTAAATGCTTGATTTAGTTCTGCATCGATTGAAAATCCAGATGGCAGAGCGATATCGCAAGGTTGATTATGTCCGCTATGATGTCTGTCCGTTTTTTACAATGAATGACATCCTGCACAGTATTTTATGAGGCAGTTAATTTGATTTCAATGGTATAATTTTTCACCTAAGCATGAAATAATGCCGGATGTTATTGGTCATATTAAGCAGATAATATTCATTACTGCGCATAAAGCTCTCGCACGACTTCCGCTGCCATCTGAGATTTTCCGACTCCGCGAAAAGCCTCAGCTTTCCCTAGCAGCTGACGTCCGCCGTGATCGTGTCCCCCGTCTCGCTCTCCCGGCGCCCCCACCGCCGCTCCGGCGTGACGTCACCGCGCCGTATCGACCAATCGCGAGTCGGCCGGCGGGCCCCGGGCGGCGCGCGGACGGGGGCGCCTCCGCAAAGCGAGCCCACTCATAAACAGTAGCAATCGGCCGTCCGAGCTGTAAACATCGTTGGTGTAGTAACGTCCCAGACACGTGACGATTCGCATATTATCTTTTTCAGTGCTGTTTGTACTGCAACGCGCTAAAAATATATAAACGTGCTCTTTCGTCGAACCGAGAACTGTCTTGAGCGACGCTCGAAACCGCAAAATCTTTGATAATATTAACCTCAAGTTGATATCATCGGCTGCCGATTTATACGCTACTCCATCGGAATTTCCAGAGAGCCTGTTAACAACTGGAAATTATCATTCAATATACTTTTTTTAATATTATTTTTATAATTTGCAATTTTTCGAACTGACAACGCGCGAGAAAAATCAAATTAAATCCACAGCATCATAACCACTCCGAGTGAATAAAGTACGCATAACTAAATTAAAAATAATTTTGTGTAAATTTCTTCACTTTCCACTTGATAGAAGTGCGAACCTTTTCACTCCATTCGATTTTAATTATTCATCGGGCGAGTTCGGGAATAAAAGTTTTTCCTTGCGATTGTTTTTGTTATTGTTGTGAAAAGTGCTTTTGTGACGCAACGCAGCGCAACCTTTTGTGACGTACTGTCCGGCGCTCTCAGGTGAAAATTGTTTCAGTGAGGCACTTTCCGCTCACAACGAGAGAGTACTCTTATGTTCGTGTGTTAGAATCTCAGTCGGCGAGCTTTTACCCTGCCTGCTGCGGCGTAGGATGTTAGCTGATTTTGGTGAGTTGCCTTCAATTATCATTCACACGCGCACCTCCCAAAGTTTCCCCGTAATTCCTTATTCGCATGTCAACGGAAAAGAATTGCCCAAACCAAAACCATACCCTTGGTGCCATCCTTATTATTGTTTTACAATTATAACTGATCCATTCATGAATCTTACATATGAGTTACTAACTGTACAAATCATACTATGGCCGTTTATCTATTTTTTGTTTTGTTCAACGTATGTTGTTTTAAATATTACTTAATCGACCGGCAACCTTCATTTTACAATTGGTATAACAACAATACTCTTTTTAATTATCGGCTTCATAGTGTCACCAAACTTAGCACAATGGTTTTATAATTAATCATGAAAATGTACTGTGCATCTATGCATGCTTTTAACATGTCGAATCATTATAGATACTTATTTATAGACGAATAACGCGGTTGTGAGTGCATGTTTATTCACCTATCTAGCAGCGAAGTCTTTAGTAAGAATAGTTTTTTTATCCGTGTTAGAAAAACCGCTTGTGAACTTCTGGTTGATTCTCACTTATTTTGTAGATCTGCTGGACTCCTTAGGTGTAAACATGCACATATTCCACACTATTTTTATAAGCATGTTAGGATTAACATGCTTATAAAAATAGTGTAATATTTACTATTTTGGACGGTCAATCTCAACTAATTTATTAATCAAAATAAAATAATAACACAGCAATGTGAACAGTTAACAATACGAATCTTATTGTTGTATGCATATCGATGTCGTGGTCTGTTAAGAAAATTGTAAAGAAATTCTTCTCAGTCACTGTTTCATACTAAATTAATTGAACAGTTTATTATGCAAATCTCAATCACACGCTAGGATTTATTTGATGATCAATTTACTACCTGAACATATTTATCAGACGATTTATTATATTCGATACATACTAGTTTTGATAATTCCAATACTACTTTCGCGCCAATAACTTATTACAATAAATTCTCCATCAACTTTGCCCCATAAAACATTACGTACAATTTTAGATATACTATCGCATTTTTAAAGACTTATCAAGATGTAAAGATTGACTATATATCTCACATAAAGTGGCCACTTAGATTATTGATTTGAGTACTGATTTACTTCGATGACAGAAATGCACCTATAATTATAAAATTTTTAATTATATTATATATTCTATTATGGTAATAAAATTAGGTTTTGCGAATTTGTATATGCATGGGATGTAATATCAGTCACGTTCTAGATGTGTCTTTAATTCTGGCTAACTGCAGATAGTATATATATATATGTGTGTATTTATTATGGCGCTTGATGTACTTATAATTTGTAAAATAATACTCAGAATTTATAGTTCAATTACCCGCCGAGTGAATGCAATCTAGTTGCACTTTTGTCTGACAATGCAGTTTAATGATAAATGATGTTTTGTTTTGAAAAAGTGACTGTCAATTTAACAGGCAAGACTTTTAATATGCAGCAGAAAATACTTCGGCTGTATAACTTTACTACGGACTGTATCTATATTTATTTAAAACATCACTTTTTCTCTTTCATTATCAATAATAACATTTATTTAGATATGCAACTAATAGAATACTTTTACTTTATTAATTTAAACTGTCTTTATTATGTAAATACAATTGTCTATCGTTTACTGTTACTTTTTGGGTAACAATACTTCTTTGAATATCGTGGGATTCATAAAAACGAAAAGAAAACCGAGCGTAACGGTTTATTTCTCCGATATTATATGAAATAAACGTAAATATGTTGTTATGTCTACAATAAATTCTTTATCTGTTTTTATAAATATTTAAAAAAAAATGCTCTCGAAATGGTCGTGAAAAACATTATACTCATATCTGTTTACTTATTCGATATATCTATCCGTAGCATAGGTAAACGACAAAATCAACATCCTGTAATACTTCCATAAGCACTTAATACTTACGTACAGCTTATCAAAAGCATTATCAAACAGAATAGATAAAACTTACCAAAATGTTACGTTAGATATCAAATAGAGAAAGTATATCAATGTAGAAAGATTTGTATTTACAAGAACAATTTCCGAACGCGATATATATTTGGATAACAAATAAAAGGTACGTCAGTTTCAGTAAAAATTTAAGGTAAAGTATTTTTGATTGAAAAATGTTACAATTAAATTAATTTTATAGCAATAAAAAAATATTGTGCAATAGCACAATATTTCTAGTAAGTATTCCTATTGAAATATAATCACGTTGTACCACATAAACTTCTTCTTAAGTCGGTGATGTATTGTCTGCACAAGGTTTTCGTCATTATATAATTCGAATTATTCATTCTTATTAAACAATAAAAGTATGTTTTCTGTGTTCAATATAACTAGATGTTTAGTTTATATCGGCAAATTGTCGATGGTAATAAACAGCGCACGTTTGTGCAAATCGAATAATTTCAGATTATTTGAAAATTCAATACGGGGCACTGCAGATTTACTTATATAAATAGATAGCTACATTTTGATTTCAAATGACTGCTGAATAACAATCCGCTCAAGTTTATTAAAAAATGTTTGCATTTTTTTTCAGCGAAAATGTTAAAATAATAAAAATAAATATATATTTTAACGATTTCAAGAGCCGGCTGTGTAAGTTTATCTCGGAACATGGAGAGTTTATCGCGAATTCTTCGCTTGATAGAGCATGCCAGATAATAAGTCTGCTCTGCGATTATTAATTTATGAATGTTTTCCGGATTTTATACGTAATTATTAACAATGAAAGTTGTTATTGAAAAAAAAATAAAGCAAATGCGTTTAAAGGCAAAAGATAGTGTTGCATTTTAAAATCCTTACACACGTATTCCTTAGTATGCATTGTGTATCGTTGACTAAATTATTAGTCGAATAACGGATAGAATTTACTGTATTTATTGTGATTTTGTCTGCATAATAATATAATTATTGATATGCTGTACAAATATATTTTTATAACCTTAGCCCCTCAATATGAATCTAAAGCAAATGTGCTGCTATTAAAACCGGTTCTTATTCTCTCATTTCAAAAATATGATAATATAAAAATGGTGCCAGGAAAAGAATAGTAGTTTTCAGGATTGGATAGCGTGTATGAGAAGAGACGAAAATATTACATATGTTTTTGGATAAAAAACCACAAATCGACTGAAAAACCAATGTTTGAAAGATTCGCAAACAAGTAGGAAGAAGCCCAATACCGTTTAATACTTGTCTACGTTAAAATTTTATCGGGTTTGCCTTTTATTCTTCTTTATAGATAATATATATGACGGGCGGACCACCATTTTTCGATAAATGCGATGAAACATTCCGAATAGGGTAATAAATAATTGCACTTTGTGTTAGATAGTATTCACTTGGTAGACTTCAACTTTTATTTCGATAGTTTGCACTTTGGATTTGTTAGCATTATCTTAGTAAACTCAAACTTTGATTTTAATAGTTTCCACTTAGTCACGGATTCTTTTAACAAAGTGAGTTAAGTTGTAGTAGGTTATGTTAGGGCTGATCTGGTTTGGTTTGTGTAATGTATTCCAATGCGTGAAGCAAAGACAATATAGGCGGCCTAATATAAGGTAGAAGAGTAAGTGACATTTCATTGCAGCTTCGTGCAACTATCGATTTCAAAGTGTGAGTGAGTGAAAATTATTTTATCTATGTGAAAATGTTTTTTCGTAAGTGTTATATATTTCTTCAACGTTAAAATATATTTTACTATGTGGGATCACTTTATTTGTAGTGAAAGAATTTGTTTTTTTGTAATGTATTTGATGTAAGTGAAAACTATTTTTATGAAAGTGAATATGATCAAAACAAAAGTGCGTTTAATTGTAAGCCTTATTTTTATAGTCCTAGAAGTACAGTTGAATTGATTCATGGTTTAATCTCATTTTGTTGTATACCTAAACACTCTTGCTATTAATTTGACCTGTATTTGCTTTCTTTGGAAGTTTTTTTTGTTCGACTCTTAGTTCTTGCATATATTTGGAAATAGAAACATTACAATAAAACCCAATTGTGTATCTAAATATAAAATACTATTATAAATTTCATTTATGTAATAGGAAAATGTAATTAGATGAAACTCTGAAGCTTTCAAAATGATTTACATTGTCTGGCAATATCCGGTAATCGTTTTAAATTACCGGATACTTCTAAAAAGAAAACATCCTTATTTATTATATATTTGAAGACCAATTTGGTATTTGTTTTCACTTTTCTTTTTTTGTTTCATAGTATTAGTATTGTCAAAGGGATATTTTATTACAAAACTATCTTCATTATTTACGACTAAGAAGTTTTTTAAACTCAAATAATCAGTAAGTTACGCCACACTAGAGACTTTTTTTATTTTTTATAATACTCGTGATTCAGCTGTGTTTTTATAGTAATGTAAAATTGTTAATTTTGGATTTTTTAAATAGTAATTATACACGACATACACGACACAGAAGTTAACCAAACAGTTGCCGTCATATTTTGTACTGAAACTTGGATACATTTTTTGGATGTATGTGGTATTGAACAGCATCTTAGAAGAACTAAAGCAACAGCTAAAGAAAAGCAGGATATTCTGAGCAATCGAATAACGTCAGCAGTGATTTCAGCCATTAGATAATATCATAAACCAAAGCAATCGATACAGTTAAGTTATCAATAAGGTTACAGTTTATCTTGAAATTAAAATTATGATTTATTCATTAGCTGTATTTTTTATTTATATTGGCGGTTTTCCTATCCTGCTAACTCCACCTCAATTTTGCTAAGAAAGAAAATATTCTAATTTCAAATACTGAATTAATTCTTCATTGGAAACGGGTGTGGTGTGTAAAAGAAATGCTAAAGTGATATTGCAAAAAGCTCATCAGTGTTGATTTGCACGTACGATCTTTTATAACAATTCGGAGGACGAGTTAATCCCCGTCGCTTTAAGAAACCGGTTTCTCTTCTTTTGCGCTCAGGTACCTAGTTGAGTGTGGCAGGTAGTAGTGAAAAATAAAGGCTTCGCCGCTGACTCTATCCGGGCGGCGTTTTGTTTTCCTCACACCACGTGTCGGAAAGTGTGCCCACTCCACTCGTTATAGTGTTTCTATTTGCGGGCACAAAACTCGTAATAATTTAATTTAATAACTGCGCGACAATGTCAGTTATAGAACTACGCTAGCGGAATGCGACTGTTTGGCTCCGAAGTATTATTTACATCTGGAAAATTGCTAGCCAGCTGTTTTTATTTATGGTATTCATAATTGCTTTATTTTTTTGTTGTTAATTTCATAAACCTTACTGTATTAACCCGTTCTCTGCAGAGCCGTTCAAAGAATATTCCAATACCAAATACATCAAAAATGAATTCAGTAGCGTTGGTGTTAACCAAACTTATGGAGATTATCAGGATAAATCAGGCTATATCTTAATAATCAAATCGTTTTTTAACGTAGTATTCAAAAAAAATGCGTAGTAATAATATAATAACAATAATTAGCTTGTACAAAAAAGTTTAAACTATTAACACTCTTATATTTTTGTGTATCAGCTGTCAACACACTGAAATCTGCCGTCTCAACAGTTGAGATGTTAGCAGTCAGCGGGTTTTAATATTTTCCAGGCCGAGATATTTCTTGTAGCTAGCTTAATTTACAAATAACGTTCTAACATTTCGACCCTTCCAACCCTGGCCAGGTGTTGCCTGTATCTTTTGAATGTCGATTAAAGTATTTAATTATGATATAAATATATAGTAAATGACTTTTCACCGTGCAACTTTTCCCTGTCTACACGACTATACATGTAGACTATAGAGATACACTCCATTAGTAGTCCGTATGCTCCACACTGGGAGCGGACATGATTAAAGAAAATAAAAATGCACGTAGAGCTGAAAATTGTTAATATTAAGTATGTTTTTATTTTCATAATCTAACCTTAATTCGATAAATGTCGTCAAATCTCTCTGAAATATTAGAACCGTTACGAAATAAATACCACGAAATAATGGAAATATAATAGCCTATTATATTTAATTACTATCATTAATGGATTCTTTTTCTTCTCACTATTATAACATTGTCAAAAAGAATTTTCTTTCACCCCTTTTGCTAATGATCGACTTGTCCGTGAACTCGCGCTCCGAACTCCGCACTGCTGATAACAGCCCAGAGAAAGGGGCGCGCAAACCATTTTTTATATAGGGGCTGTAAGTTACGTGCTATTAACCGTTCCTTATTGTCTCTGCCTCCGCAAAGCAGAAAGGTCAGGGATGGTATACGTAAATGATAAATTGTGCTGAAAGCTTTTCGTTTCGTGTGGTAATTATTTTATAAGCTACCCATCGTTGGTGACTTATTTGTTATAAATCACAGTTAGCGCAAGGCAACACATTGTACATTAGACGGTTCAATAAAAGCAAAATTCATAGAATTTATTTTGTTTATATTAAGGCTTTTTTACTTGTGTACATTTCTCTGACTACATTACCTTGTTGAGAAGATTACCGAACAATAGCTAATTTTTGGAATTATCTGATAAATGGGTCATTATTAGATATATATTCTAGGGAGTGTTCTTCAACGGGTGGTCCGCGGCCCGGTGCTGGGCCGTAGAGACTTTCCGACGGACCACGAACAGTATGCTAAATATCAAGAAATACGCCATGCAAAAATAGGATTTTTTCGCCTGCACGTTTACTTGTATTTTTAGTTATTTTTAAGTAACAGTAATTTATAGGACGATTTTCTCAGAATCGACAGTCATAGATCCTCTCACGTAAACGCTCAGGGAGAACGGAAATATTTACTCTTGGATGGTGAACCCAGATGCGAAACCCTACCTAAATATATTTTCAAGAATTTCATATGTATATTTGTTAGTTATAGTTATGTCCATCTCTCACAATATAAGATTAAAAAAATATTACTTAAAAACCGTTTTTATTTCAGTATTAGTAGTCCGAGATAATTTTTTCCTTTTTTACCGGTTCGCAGGTGTAAAAAGGTTAGGGAACACTGTTCTAGGGCACACAATTCGAATAGGTAAAAAGGGCTGAATATATTCGTTTACATGAATATTCGAATTGGAATCCTTAGTATTAGTATATACGCAATAACTGTTTCGAAAAACTATCAGGTGATTTATTCCCATTTTTTATATAGTTATAAATACCATTTTGTGCATACATGGAGTTGGTATCACTCAGATAAGCATGTTAGCGAGTCTATATTTATAAAAAATATGCCCCAGAATAGATTTGTTGTGAATGAATTATTTTTGGATGTCTTGTGTTGGCGTGAGTAAATAAAAGACAGTATTATTCCTTTTACGATAATTTTTGACCGTCGCTTAGCGCACATAAAATTGTTCATATTTCAGAAATATTTATTTGTCATATAAATCTTAAATGTACCTACTATAGCTATGTATGTAAATTAATATGGAAAACCTTTAATTGAAATAATTCAAAGTTAATTTGCTTTTAATTTATATTTCTTTCAGGATCAATTTATATGAGAAATACTTATTTACTTTAAAATATGTAAATTTCATTCTACGAAAAAAAATGGTAACCGATATTCAATATATCAATAAATGTATTACTGTTTCCTGCCAATGGTGATGCCAATAGTGACGGTTATTAGTTATTACTTTGCCTAATGATACCTTTAAATTTATTACCTAATTCGATCCAATCAAATAATGTATTTCAACCTTTCAGTAATCAGTAGTTTTTATTTTCCGCGTTGTATCACCAGAAATATGCAGATAAAACATTAGAAAAATGATAAAAATCATTTCTGTATGAAACACTCGTCATGTTTAAACTATTTCAGCAATCACAATCTCTAGAAACATATTTTATTTTATGGAAGTAAAATTAAACTGTTTTCTATAAAAAATAATTTCACATTCTGCTGACCGCTACAGCACAGTAGTAACAGGCGTATGATAGTGTTGTGGGGAAGTGACATCGAATCCTAGGTGCACCAATTTTTTAATAATGAATGAATGAATTAAGCTACTGGCCAACTGACAGTCAATAAGATAAGCGATTTCTTTGTTGAAATTGTTCTTATATTAAGGCAAGGGGATAGAGACGGTGATTGAATGAAAAAAATCAAAATTATTTTTATCAAAAAGAGGCGTCATAAATTTTTAATTTGAAATGAAGATAAGTATATTTTCCTAGACCCAGCACTCGACAGCCGGTGGTCTGCGAGAACGTTTTGGTGCGCGGACTACCAATTGTTGCACTAACACAGGACTGGGCAAACTTTTTGGCGGACGGGCAACTTTTCAGTCACAGTCACCATAAAAATATAACAATAGCTCTTTAAAATATTTATTTTTGATATATAAGATATTATTGTAACGGAGGAGACATACGATTTCAAGTAGATTCATTTACATACTTTATATTTTCGTTATAGTAACAGAAGGCGTTAAGTCAAAAAACCTTGTTTTGAGATTATCGAAGGAAATCATGAAATTTAAGCCTCTATGAAAATACCTTGACCATTATTTATTAAACTAACCCCTCCACAAGATTTGTGAATCATTAACGATGTGGTAATGTTAATTACAGTTTTTTTTGCAACTAATAACTGAATGAAATTGACTTCAAATTACGTAAAAAATACTTGGAATATGTATAGCTGAGCTTGTTTTTTTCAGACGATATATCATCCTAAAATAAATCGTACTGCATTCATAAATCAAAGCAGTCGGTTTTCGACTTGTCACCTTCTGCCACTATGCCGACGATATATGGTATTGACAATCAGTATTTGTATGAAGAATAAATTTTAAGCTCTGCAAAATAAATTTGAAAATAATCATCTGTAGGCTTATGAATTACTCAATTTAATATCAAAGAATTCAAGCAGGCGATTCGTGAAATCAGGCATTCACTGCTAAGGATTTCGCATATCAAGTAGATCGCATGCAAATAATATGACCCTACTGAACTAAACACTTAGTTGTTATATTATAATGATAATACAATTGATTTGATGACAATGACTCGATATGACTATTGCATAGCATCTTCTCCATTGATTGACCTGATCGATTCGTTGTTATATCTGTGTACATTTAACCCAATACTGTAAACGTTTTACTTACACACATTCATTTCTGATTTAAGCGTTTTATTCAGGCATACAACTACATTTCTGCGATGGTTGTATGCTTATAAGATAAACATAAATGTGTTAGATTGCTGATTATGTGTTGACCTTGAGCGGTGCTTACACACCGGCTCACGTAATTCGCCTGTCTTCGATCAATTGTTCATTTTTAAAACAGTTTTCTCATCACTTTGTTTTTTTTTAATATGTTAATGAAGTAAACAAGTAATAGTGTTTGTTTAAAATAATTAATTATACAAACATAAAGACGTAGCAAATCTTGTTACAACATCATTAAGAACGATTATTATTAAAATACCTTATTTATAATTAACATTGATTAGGTAGATCAAATTTTCGTGTTTTTTTCCAGCATCAATCTCGTTAATTGAACAACGACTTTATTGTAATAAATTAATTATGTTTAGGAAATGGCCTGAATGTCCAGGGCAAAAATGTAATTAGTATACAATTTTATAGTCCGTGAAAAATGAATAGTAATAGTAAATAAGACGCAAAAATTACGGGGAAAATTTCCTTGAATTACCATCTGTCCGCTCACTAGCGTCATTTACTTTCCACATTTCTCTCGTTTTTCGCCAAAAATATCAGAATGAAAATATTTTTAATGTTGCTGCTAAATACCCCGAAATAATTAACTTGAGTGTAGCATTACAAAATTATAAATCGGAATAATTGTGCCCTCTCATATGGATGTCATTTGAAAAATATCGCTTAAAAATATTAACAATTTAAATAAATAGTGTGTAGGTATATTAAAATAAATTATTTAGACAACGCTTCTGAATATTGTGGATGTTTACTTTGCGGGTAGTTTTTAAATATTAGTTAGTCGTTGTTTGTTAAATAACTGTTTATAAAATTGCTAAGTAACAATGATAATCTTTCAGGAGTTAATTAAAGGCTCTCGTTAGTTTTCGATAGGTTTTTTTAAATTGCCGAAAAAACTTGGAAACTCATAGTTTTCCTTTATTTATTAATTAGCGATTTATAAATTTAATAAATGACCAGATATTAAAATACATTTTGATAACATAAATACACGTAGGCCCTGCTTATTTTAGATGTTTTGTTAATCCAAATAAATATTGTGTTCATCTTTTTATGGTTAGTTTATAATATGTCAGACTCGATAATTGAATCTCGTCGTTCATCTCCACTTTGCGTCGAATATGATGACATCGTCGTGCATTGTGCCACTAGCCTTATGCCTTGTAAAATTCATATTGTATTATATGACGCCATATCATTTTAAAAAAGTCATAAAACTACATAATACTTCTTGTTTACTTCCCACAAATTAACCACATTCACTAGTAGTTTAA
The DNA here is from genome assembly GCA_022494535.1 of Himalopsyche phryganea. NCBI lineage: Eukaryota > Metazoa > Arthropoda > Insecta > Trichoptera > Rhyacophilidae > Himalopsyche > Himalopsyche phryganea. The sequence goes on from JAGVSL010000003.1 coordinate 12,210,941, forward strand.
TAGACGTTTTTATGTATATTTTTTTTAATGGATCGATTGTAGGTATTTAATTATCATTTTTATTGTTTATTTTTTTCAAATGGTAGTATTTTTCAAATTTTCGATTATTGACAAAGTAAAAAGATGTCAATGCTCAAGGTACATTATGTTTTTATCTTTATAATTTTCACTGCCTTCTAAAATATGTTGAATATTGAGTATTATTTGGTGAAATTTCGCAAAAGAGTATTATTGACCGTCCACTTACCGACGCAGAGCTGAATGATATAAATTAAGGATGGGGAGCCTTTTCATGCAGGAAGGCAGCTTTCATCTATCTGTAATCTGACGAATTAAAGGAATTTTAATTCTATATATATTTACATACATTTGTTATTACTATACGTATTTTGGTATCAGTTGAAAAGCCACCGGTTCTCCACCCACGGAGCTCTTTAGCTTATCCTGATATATCTATCAGGATAAGTTAAAGAAAATTATATTTAATAGTTATTTATATTGAAATAAATACACCTAAGTGAAATTAAGTTATAGAAACATTCAGGTATGTAATTGTTCGCGCATGAAAAAAAATATTCGATTATATTGCGGTAGTGTTCATTGTCCATCAGTTTTTTTTTGACATTTCCCTGATCGAAACCGCTCGAATATGTTTATCTAATGTTTTTGATAAAATTCGCTGCATAAACGTTTTTGTTTGGTTATAATTGAGGCGGCCTTGTGGAAAAGCCGTAAGAGTCGCGTGAAACAAGTCGAAAACTATTGACATTTAAATGAAATATGCAAACGATATCCATTGGCGAATCGCGCGCGTCATTTTCAATAATTTTATTCACTGTTATTGTGACCGACGCTAGCCAAATATGCTCGCTTACTTATTTCCACTACATATTTATTTGAATTCAAAATGAGCCTCTGTGAGATAGGTAACGAATTAAATGCGTTGCACAACCATTACGCTGATGCATTTTCATTCAGTTGTCGCATAACTGTTGCTTCCTGCCGAATATGTTTGAATGCCATGTTTATCATTCTAACGCACTCTTTACAAGGCTCTGAAATCGTCATTGCACACTTACATCATAGTAAAGTTACAATCAAAATACAATATAATATAATATTCAACGTTTTATTTACATTTCATTCTTAACTTGTTCGCTGCCTATCTTGTAGTTGGAACCTACACGCCCGACATTTGGCATGTAAATAATTTTTCGAATAGTGTTGTTGTATTTTAATTTCATTTTATCATTGAAAAATTAGATTTTAATGCTATCGCTGCCTAATTAATTTTTGAAATCTTGGGTCTGATATGAAACATATTGTTTGGCGGCTGGGCAGGTAAAAGGTTTATAGTTTAATCAGAGGTGGGGATATTGCTGTCTTTTAGTTCCTCAATTGCTGCAATTTGAATAAATTTTCATTAATTTTAAAAATAAAGTGCATGCACTTTTAAGTATAACAAATTGAAGTTTCTTGAATCCAGCTTTATAATATTAATATAACATAAATGCAGCCTTCCAACATGTCAAGGTTCTCCACTTTTGGTTTTAATGATCTTGAATCAAATAAAGACCCTATTAAAGTATATCATATTATACGATTTATTTCTTAGTATTTAAATAATCAGCCTTTTGCTGTGTAGTTTTATCGTTGTGCAGAATGATTACAATGTAAACAAACGTGTGAATATTTTTTGATGTGATGAATGAAAAAATCCTGAATGTAGGTGTTTCAATCCGATGGTAAAACTAAAAATACAACATTGTAATCTAACACGTATTGTTTTCCGTCTATGTAATTTTAGAGTTGTCATTTATGGCACTTATTTACTTACAATTTAGCCGCTTTTGTGTCCGAATATTAAAATGAAAGATATTCAATGTTACCGTGTTAATAATCCTTTTATTTTCCCCAGTCTCTACTTCAATCAGTAAAGTAGTTGCTGGTGTTATGAATATTTTAAATCAAGTTATGTGTTATGCTTAGGGGCTGAAATTCAGTTTTATTGTTTCGTTCCGGGATTGTAATGAAATACATTTTAGCCGAACAAAATAAATGTTAATTAAGTATATGTTATAATTCTTGTTAAACTAATTAATTAACAGTGGAACTTTAATTATTATTAGTTTATTAACACGTTAAATAGTGTTTTAAATTATCTTTCAAGAATAAATGATTGTTTGATGAAGAATAATTTAAATGAGAGAATTAAAATTTTAAATCATTATTTACTATCGCTCTCATTGCTAAAAATATATACAACTGAAATTACGATAAAAAATATTCATAAGTGTGTTAAATATTCTAAATATATATATATGCATTCATATATCCGATTGAGATGAAAGTGGTTTTTGAGTTATTTATAAACAGTTAACATGTTAGACTTGAATCAAATTATTAATTGACTTCTATCATTTCAACATTATTGGTATCCAGTACAGAGTAAGGTCAGTAAACCGACAGGTAGATTCGCAATTTGCGCGAAAAACAAGAATACATAGTTAAAAACGGCATATTAATTTGCATTACATTCTCTTCAGCAAATTACCACATAAGATTACATCTTAGTTTTATAAAATTAAAAGTTGAAGTTTTTGATTATCTTTTGTTTTACACCAAAATCAAATTCTGTGATTTCTACAATTAGATCAATATTGAATATTTGGAAAGTTTTTAAATTGTCAGGTTCATGTTTTATTTTTGTCCGTCTTGTTACTAATAAATGCGCCTATAATTGGAAGTTGGAAGCTTCCAATATTAGAAACAGTGATTTACCAATAATTCATCAACAGTTATATTTTTAGTTGCAAATATAATAATAATTTCAGCTCGAGCACGAATAGTTTCTGAATCGATAACGTATCGTAATCATTGACGAATGAAAGTGTTCTAAGTATAGCGATGTAATGCATATTTAATACAAATTCATTCCATCAACGTTTTTTAATATCAGAATATTATAGGATGCTATAATTCATTTTAATAAAGGTATTGCTGAAAACCATAAAAACTTATATTTAACAGCATAATTATTATGTTCACTATATATGTGACGGTATATACCGTATTAGCCCGAATACAACGCAATGTTTTTTTTACAAACTCTTTTTGGTAACACCATTTCGTGCTATATTCGGGGTCTAATGTAAAATATAATGCATGGCATATAAATAAATATATGTACTGTGTTTCAATTTAATGTGCACATGTCGTATTCTATTCATGTCATGAAATGATTTGCGCGTTTGGGTAAAGTGTCGGGCCACAATAAAATTGTCTTTTTGTTGTCATTTGGGTGTATCGGTTTTGTGCTCGCCTCCAAGGTAATTGGGATTTTCAATAATAAAATCTATTTTATTTAAGACATCGACTGAGGGTGCTTGATGGAATTTCAATATCAAATTTGGATTATTGAGATTTTGTACACTTCCATGTATTTTGTCACTAACGACCCGGGTTCGGCATCTTCAGGCATTCGAGCACACGAATGGACTCGAACTGACTCAGTCAGTTAGTCAGTTCGAGTCCATTCGTGTGCTCGAATGCCTGAAGATGCCGAAAGGCGAAACCCGGGTCGTTAGTGACAAAATACATGGAAGTGTACAAAATCTCAATAATCCAGATTTAAAATCTATTTTAATCTTTATTTTAAAATCAGACTTTGTGTTCATAAGGCAATGTTGAATGTGCCAACTAACTAAAACTATAACGTTTTTTTTAACACAACACTGGTTTAGTATGGTTAACTTCTTTGGGGTCGGTACTTTTTTAATTCTATATTTAAATATAGCGTTACCGCTAACGCTATACTTTTTAAATGTGGTTTTACAGAAATAATGTCAGTAAAAAAAAATCGAAAATGCATATTTATTGCACAGTGGTTATCAAAACGTCGTAATAGTGTTTTTTATATTATGCCTAATGTACGTATGGCATATGTTGGAAGTCAAATATTATTTTTCGCGGCACACGAACTAGACAACCTAAGCTGACTTTACTTAATTGAATTTTCATATACTTATTAGAACTCCATCACAATAATGTAAAATAAGTAACGAAGTATTTCATGCTACAAGAATTTTAAACAAAGCTAGTTCTAACGGTCATATGATGCCGAAATAGTTATCAGCAATATTTTGTAATTCATATCGCACTAGATACTTTGCTTTTTTTTATTTATTTTTTTACCTTATGTTGATATTTAAAGTTTTGTTACAATACGAAACCGTCATTGTATCGCTACAATGTTATTGTAATTTGGCGTTATCGCATCTCCCATCCTCGTTCCGTCGCCTCGAGGAGCTTGCCTCTGATCTGTGACTCCCGGCTGATTAATATTTATGAGACGCATCTGTAGAGCGACACTGGCTCACATCACATACATTATTATTATGATCTGATCATCGCACATTGTGTCCCACACAGTCTCATAGACTCCTGTCCTGTCGTGGTGCAATCACGGCCGGTGAGAAGTGTGCTGGCCTACTGAATCCATCAATCAGCATATCTGACATCATACTTGGCTCCACAACATTTATCCTTCGTAATTGTATCGTCTTCAATATCAGCCGCTGCCCTTATCATTAAAAAAAAAAATCGATTTATCTGTAGACATTGATTAACTGGAGCGTTTGAGATTCCCGTGCATAGGTAGGTATATTCCTGTGTCGTTATTGCAAACATTGATATATCCGTTTTTGTTGTATTTCTGTTTATTCTACAATAAAATCCATGAAGAGGATAAACATTTTGATAACTAACCTAGTTTCATAATCTATTATCCTGTAAGCTGTGGTAAATCTGACATCAACTTCTGCCATAACGCCACAGATTTTACAGCAGGTGGTAGTAGCATGAAAGCACTACACAAATATTTTTTTCGTTTGAGGTTTTATGGAAGATTATTTCAGACATGAAAAATGATATGCTTAGTCTTTCTCGTGTAAAGATGTATATAGAATAGTTATAAAGTAATCTCTTCTTGGGATATGAGTCTAATTCAGAAAACCGAACAACAACAAATATCATTTGTTAAAACTGTGATATCGTTCAAAAGAAATTATTATGTAAAAACTGCGGTATCCTTTAAAGATTTTTTGTAGTAAATATTTTAAAATTTATTTTAGATTCAGTTGCAAACTTCGAATCAGTTCCTCGTAATTTTTCATCGATTGTTTTTCCTCACATGAAATAATGTGCCAGTCTTCAAATGCTGTAACGAATGAATGGTCTCGATTACCGTATTGTATTCTAAGTTGAAATTAAATGCGCAATTAGCTTAGTAAAAGTGCACTTACTGAACCATGAAAACATTCAGAACACACGAAAAAGTCCAAACTTATTAAATGTATGTATTTTAGTAAATTTAAGCGATACTAACTCTAAATAGGTAGAAGAGAACTATCACGATAATATTCTAAGAACAAATTCCGTTAATTAGAATGCGTACTAATGCATTAGTAATAAAAGTTAATTACATACATATTTACGTAATAGCAATTGCATTCGAATTTTTTTAAATTCTTAAACCTGTTGTAGGTAGAATTTGAGTTGTATGTATGTGTTTTAATGCCACGAGTCGTTCGGTCAAATAATAAAGTATCTGCCAGTATCACACTGTTAACAAGCTCTGCGAATATTCGCTCATATGATTTACATACTCGTGACGTTTCGCATGTATACTATCAACCCGATCAATGTATATGTTACAGAGTTTACCAATGGTGATTCGGCAACAGTGTTCGATATTTGTGAATACACCCAACTCTATGGCGTCGTAAAAATGCTTTTTTTTTTGTACTGTCTCCTTTCAAAATTGTGTACATGATGAGAAATACTGAATATTTTTTTAAATCTGGTCGTCACACTCTTACGAATATTTACATGTTTTTCAATGAATACGTAAGGAATTTACGGGAAGCGTTATTGTGGAGCATTAAGCAAATGTTTCGTTATTTTTTGAATATGTCCGCTTCCAATGTGAAGCATATGGAGCACCTAACAGAGGTATATTAACAGAAGTTTCGTGTTGGTTACTCAGTTGCTCAACCTTTCTTTTTAGAATAAAGTAGATATAGAAGGTAGGACTAGGGCAGGACTAGTGGTTAGCTTATCGCTCTGACCACGCCCCGTTTTAAGGATCTGATGGGTGGGAGGGAATTCTAGACATCACAAACACTCATGCCTATCAACAGAGATCCATAAATCGGAGTTAAAATGTTTGCGTTCTGCACTGAAGAAAGATGAATTTACGTAACTGGTGTTTCAGATTCAATAATTTTATGAAAAATAGCTCAATCGAAACATCGCTCTGAGAAATAAATTTACTTTCATTCAGAAGTAGTTTATTTTCATTGATTATTTGTACGTTATTAAGTGTTATGTTGAGAAAGTACGCGGGCCATCCATTACAAACATGAGCCGTATCATCTTGGCATATGAAAAGCGAAATTCCTCTCCATTAGCAAGGCAGGCGAGATGACAGTTTATTCTTTCCATTAGCGTATCGTATCCAGAGGTCAATACTGCCACAGCTGCATGCAGTGACATTATTTTTTTGCTTATTTTTTAGCCACAATGAAAAGATTTCAAGGACGGCCCGCGCTGCGGATCGATAATAATTGACGTTTCCACACACTTCGAAAGGTTACGGGCTATGCATTTTTTGAAGATGTGATTTTACATAACATTTCGTAAGATTTTGCCGCTAGCGTTTTATAATAAGATGCGTGATTATTGAATGAACGTGCTAACAAAAATGTCCCCGCTATTGTTCAGTCAACAGATTATCGAATTTGCATAATATGTTGCACATTCGATTCAAATCTTGACTACAAAATTGCGTTTGCTTGAAAAAACAGCTAAGAAATGGATGCCGGCGATATTTAAAAACATTCTCTTGAACTAATTCTCAGGTTCACAGATTAGTCACTATACCTCTAAATAAATTTAATTTTGAAAACGAACTAAACATTATTAAACAAATTGCCATTAATAATGGCTATGAGGCGTCTCTTATAGATAGTCTTGTATCAAAAAAACAACGTAAATTAGCAGAAAAGATGCTATATTTCGGGAACTTGTCTAAAGACATAGACCACCCTAGAATCTGGCATAGAATTAGTTATTTAGGTTGCACAAGCTTTAAAATTAAAAAAACAAATCGCTGATAGTGTTAGACCGGCGTTCTATTGCAAAAACTCTCTAGGCAAATTACTTATTAACAATAAAGATAGAGTAAACTTTAAGAACAAATCTGGTATTTATAAATTACAATGAAATGATTGCCAACATTTCTATGTGGGTAAAACCACACGTACATTAGATATAAGGGTATCAGAACATTTAGCTGCCTTTAGATTAAAAAAAGAAACTTCGACATTCGCAAATCACTTGCTAATGGAGAACCATACGTTTAATGCGGATGATGGGGTTAAACTGTTGCATAAAAACATGGGGGATCATAATTTATTTTATCAAGAAATTTTGGAAATTAATAGAACCCAGTTAAATTCCTTGCCGATATTGAATGAGCAGCTGAACCTTCCTAATTCTCCGCTATTATATCCGATACGTTGAAACACCTAACAGATGTCACTAAATGTGGAATGATTGTGTATATTTACCCATTCGTCGAATTACATCCCGTCAAAACCCACAATACTATTATAATTGTAAAATCACTGGTATTTCTAAAAGAAGTTGAAAAGCGGCAATTCGCCACTCTGTTAATATGGTGTTTACAAAATAAGGATTAGGGAGATTCCCGAAATTTTAACTCAGGTATCAGTGTGGCTCTCAGACGTATAATATCTTACCTCGTAAATAATATTTGTCGCATTTGTATCTTCTATATAAACGTTAGACACTGTTTACTGTCTGTCAGTTCGAGTCCATTCGTGTGCTCGAATGCCTGAAGATGCCGAAAGGCGAAACCCGGGTCGTTAGTGACAAAATACATGGAAGTGTACAAAATCTCAATAATCCAAATTCTCTTGAACGTTTCTCTTCTTTGAAAAATAAAACAATGCAAATGCAATTAGTTTTTATAATCCTCTTGACTTCATCACCATCATAATGTCACCGTTCTCAAACGTGCGGGCTTACTGATCGGCTATCAAATAGTCACCTTTTTGTATATTGTCCTGTCAATTCAATTTCCTTATGCCTTGCCTATCGATTGCACACAGTAAAAACATATCGTTGCAGTACATTCACTTGTGTATGGTATGGGTTTATAATGTATAACAATAAAAATATGAACTTTCTGATAATCTTTCTTGTTTAAATACCAAATTTGGTTCGAACAATTCATTACTGAAGACAAGTTAAGCATAGTTCTCAAAAGAGGGCAATAATTCCAGTTTCGTTCTACCCAGAGTTTTTCGTGTCATAATATTTAAAATAGATTATTTGGCTGTTCCGAAATAAACGGCATTGTTTTACAAAAAAAGCGACAGTTCAATATAAGTCAGCGTGTATATTTGAATATCTTATCAGAAAAATAATATTAATCCGCAAAATTATATCTGATTGTCAAATGATAAAAGCAATCATATTGATTAACCATTATGTAAGCGTATTTTTTGTTGCCGCTTCTCTCATTACGCTTTGCTCAGTCAACAATAAAAATATTTCCTTGTATTCGTGACGCAATGAAAGATATATTTTTTTGCACGCTGGCAATGAAAATGATGTAAAAATTTCGAATTGAGGTACGCACAGTTACGGTTCAAGGTGAGATACAGTGCCTCAAAAATATTCAATATGCAAAATGGATACGTACATATTTTCAGTGTTTAGTGAAATAATAAAAAAAACAATACTCCGTTCTGTTAACAGTTGAAAAGATACTTATCTTTCATATTGAGCTTGTTTGTGCAGTCGCATATACATGTGTATCACGTACAATGTAATGTTTGATCTCGGGTTACTAAAATATGAAACGTGTATAGTTTGATAAGAACCTACCTTACACAAAATGCCTTAGTCTGTCATCTCATAATATTATCAACTACTGACAAGACAGAAATTCCAAATCGACGATCGCCCGTTTTGTTTATGTAGACTCAATGACTACGATAATGAAGTGTTTTTAGTTTTTGTTAATCTACGTGTGTATTAATTATAAATTTTGCTAGTTTATGTGTACCAAAAATGGCTACGCGCTAAGCTACAAAGGATCGAAGAATAATTGTTGTAAAATCGAAATTAGTTATAATAATAAATGAACTTATTGCAGCGTAATAATATTCTTTGAAATATTAATATTAAATTCATATCGTGTATGACGAAATAAGAAAAAAACTTTACAGTAAAAATAAGCAAGCACTTAACAAAAATGATATAGTAAATAGGTCCAGACGGAATTTTTAAGTCAGCAAATTAATATGAACTTACTTAAAATACGTGCTTGGTAATGTGGTGAGGTAATTCTGTATGAAAAAAAATCTGTTTCAGTCATTTCACTGGGTTAGTGAGAATTTCTGTATGACGTCAGATTGAATGATTGCAGCGAACGGTATAGCTTTTTACTAGTAGCCAAAGCGCGAGCTTAGAATAACAAGGTTGTAAGTGGTGTTACTCTGACAAAGCAAACTGTGTTTTAAGGACGAAAAATATGTTTATAAATCGCACAAGAAATACTCGTCACTTACGTTTGAATTATTTACTTATTTTATTTACGTGCCTGGTTTATTATTCACATTTTTTGGACTGAAAGTTACCATTTGACGTTCCGACTGGGTTTAAATTCCAGTGTTACTTTTTAATTTATCGATAATTAGATTTTTTAGTGACGTAACAGGCTTGGAAAATTCTAGAGTTAAATTTCATTTACACAAATCTCGCATTTCGTACTATATTTTCGTTGCCAAATTTTGAGCGAATTACGATTAGTTTATTTTGATATAATGTACATAATTCACATTTACGTATTCGAACAAGAAATAATTTTTCGTGTAGCAGGGTCCTTCTACTTACATCCTTATGAAATAATTCATAAATATATTGATGGACGTGAGCAGTAACGCAACAACTAATCATTTTTTAACAGTAAATCTTTTCATTTATTTCTTATTCGTTTTTTTTTTTGCATGCATTTTTTAAGCATTCTCTAGCACAGCCTTAACAGTGTAAAAAAACACAGGTGTTAATAATTTGGCGCCACGGTTTGATAGTGAACTAAAACATGTTTTTTTTGCTGCCTATAAATCATCCAAAATAAATCGGTAGAACTGTGGAGCATTTTAGTGCGGAAAGTTAGCACCAGTTAACTAAACATTGATGGATTGTTTTTCTTAAAAATCCACTCTAAAAATATTGTGGCTTTTAGTCATTTGTTGCCATGAAGTCATCAATACTTGTCAATTATACAACTACGATCCATTATTGAATTAATAAATTTGTCTTTTTAAGATGTTTTTTAAATGTCTTTTTAGTTGTGCGTTCAATCTCCGTCTTGAGTACAGTTGAAAATGTTATTGTTCTGTTTAATTTTCCATTTAATGATGAAGTAGTGAACCGATATTTAATTTCGAATAAAAAAATAATCATTTATCATAAAACTTTATTGACTTAACGTCAAACGCGTGTATAGATACGGCTGCTAATGTAACGCATTTCAATTAAGCTTCTACCCTGATTGTTTCCAGTGTGATTCTTGCTATGTGTGGTCTTCCGTTGGCGAATGTTCGTACGGTACCAGGATTCCTTGGCTATTCTTTTACCTTTGACCAGGCACAGCCGAGTCATCTTGTGATAGTTCCTTGAAGATTTTACGAGGCTTCGATTCCAGTAATGAATTTAATATGACATCATCCAGTTTCATAGGTCTTCCCGGTCTTGGCTTATCCTCCAACTCCCTATCACCACTTTTGAATTTTTAAAACTATCTATATCATTTTCGAAGTCTCAAAACGTGTCCGTAAATTTCGCAGATAGTCCGGTAGCTTCTTCTTGAAATCTTTGTCGAATAAAACAACATAAAATATTGTAAACGTCTTTTCAAAAATGTAACCTTGATAAAATGTTCTTATTTAAAAACATTAGGATTACGTACAAACAGAGCATCAAAATGATACAAAATTTGACCTGTTTTCTCGAAGGCAGACAGTTGGTGACAAAACCGATGTCGAAATGCCATTACTTTTCGCTTTACATATTTTCATTTTGAATAGGATATAAATGCATCCTTTAAAAATAGAAACGACGATTTACAAAAAAATATTTCGCGATAGACCAGTTAATCTTAATCATTGTGTGGAGAAGTCTAGCTATACATAACAATCTTATCCCACATAATTGAATGCTTAAAAATAATTGATTAAAGTCGTATGTCGAGAGAATCCAAAAACAAAAAAAGTACTCGGCCTTACGGTTTCTTCTAAAATTGAAACCTAAAGTGAAGGTTTCTTATCAATAAAGCTTTCAAACTGGTATATAAGTGATTCGATGATCACCTATCCGAAGTCACGAAGCAACAATTCAGATGGGTGCTTTATTTCGCCTAAATTGGTTTGCAAATTATGAAAACTTTTGAGTGTGTTAATTATATTTTTCGGTTTTGAAAATCAGCCATGAACTGTCAAACACGCGTTGTTTATAAGTAACAATTTATTTGCGATTTTTAAATAATTTTTTACATGGCTGTAATTAAACTTAATTGTTTCCGCAAATTGAAGTCAGTCACATTTAAAATTTATTCCATACCCCTTACGGATGTAGTTAACATAAAATAATATATGTTTTAATACGTAAGTTTTATTTTTTGATATTCTATTCGAATAAAAAAACGCATAAATGTGATACTGAAACTTGATACCTTCGTGAAAACTGAAAACCATTTGGATACGATGAATACAAATTTTACTGATTTTTTTCGAAAATGTTATTTGAATTATTAATGATATCAAACAGCGGGCGTTTTATATTATTAAAAAGAAATTATTTATTTTTCACCGATAATTTGTAATGAGAAATCGGAATTCAAATATGTACCATAATGTGCATCCCCAAGCTCGTATAGTACATTTACTCACTCTCCTAACAATTCTATTAATTCCTCAAAAATGAATGACTAATACATGGTGTTTTGATTTATCCAACTATCCGAGTGAAATACGTCCTTAGAAATCGATTATGTGGTAGTAATTTTAGTGTCGAGAAATAATACAATATTTACATAAATATTAACTCTATAAGAGAATTTATTCACAAATGACAACCCCTAATGAATTAATGACATAATTTACTTGTTTTTAAATTACCAACACGCAAAATAGTAGCTTTAAAGTAATGGTCAAATATTATTACGCTGTCTTATTGATGATTAATAAATTTTCTCAGAAAAATGTTTTCTCCACACTATCACTGATAATAATGTATAAACCAAAATTGGCGTAAAATCAGTTAACGGTGAAAATCAGTTCCACATTGTTTGTTTGGTAATAGCGTTGAAGGTCAAGAGTGTGACGACCTTGACCTCTAAATTGATTATATCGGCAGCCATTAACTTGATACCGGCGTTTGACTTTTTGTTTTATTAAAACTGATAAGCAACACAGAAACAAATAGTAAATAAATACATTATTCATTTGAAATGAATATGGGACTGTTTATCATGCAAACCGTCGCAAATTAAAATAGTTTAGCTATCTTAAATGTGGCGAGAAGCATTATTGGCAAAAGTACGTATCTACTTTATTGAATAGATTGTAAATATTTTCGTCTCTATTTTACGGGTTATAATTCTGTTGGTAACAGTTCCACTTACAAGTTACAAGCGGTAATAACTTTTAAGTTACACAAAAATCCGCGAAAACTTAACGGAATCGAAGTTTTTTTCTTATTATCGGTTTTATATATCATTTAAATTTGATGTCTACCTATACTAGCTTATTCCTGAAGAAGAATCAACGTTTGATAAACTTTATTAAATTTTAATTACAACTTTAACGCAGGGTTTCTCAAACTATGTTCCGCGGGACACTGGTGTTCCGCAGAACAGGAATAGGTGTTTGGTGTGCGCGAAAGACTTGGCATGGCTTTATATCCTGCTGCAGCTGAAACAAATATAACCAACAAAATGTTGCTAACCATCACGGTGTTGCGTTAAGACTCTTGGGTTTGCAAATTGTTCCATCGCAAGAAAATTTTGGGAAACCCTGCTTTTAATGTATACAATTTACCAACGGAATTCAGCGTCAATTTAATATGAATTTGTTAAATCGGTAATGGATTCTTAAAGCTTCATTTCCTTACGTTTAAGCAATTTATTATTTTTCTGCCAAAGGAGAATTTTGCTAAAATTAAATTTTTTAAATGTGTAGATGTATGATTTATTAAGATCTTTTGATTATATGCGTACTATGTACCTAGGTACTATAATTTCCATCATTATTACTTGATAGTATTTTATATAAACCATTTTCTTAATTCAGCCCTTGTTAATTTGTTGGAAGTTAAATTGCTGTTGCAAAGGTTCAATAATTAATTGCACTTCCATGGACATACGACATGTTTTTTTCATAATTTTTGTTTTCATCTGTCAGTTTGGAAGCGTCACTACATGTTTACCACGCGGTCAAATTCCGTGGCACCGGCATGCTAGCGAAGTGACTTTACTACATCGATTCTTTTATTTTACTGTGAAACTTATTGCCACAAAATCGTGACATCATTTCAAGGTTTCGTCACTACTTAAACTAGCTTCTTATTAATTTTGGATACGATTTACTCCTTTTTTTCATACAGTGATAGTGATGAAAGACAAAAAACACTGATTTACAGTCAAATTATCAAAAGATTTTGACATATTCTGCGACACTTACAAATGTGGTTAAAAAAATATGGTTAAACTTTTTGCGTAGCCGCACACCAAGTCCACAAACAAGTTTTTATTACAACAAAAACATAGAACCGAATATACAACTGCTATTCGTAAAAATGCGATTATAATCTTCCCTAAATTTTGACCTAGAACCATTGTGTCCAACACTCTATTTTCTACTTTCTAAATGTTTTTTTGAAAAGAAACTCACTAACAATCGTCAAAGTTTAATATAAATATATTAGTTTACAGTGTCATCGCATATACAAACAATATTATTTGGAGATAGTAAATAGGTATTTGTCTTTGGTAGTAGGTATTTCATACATAAATCAGATCTAATTTGAATTAATGTGCGCTCGAATACCTGAAGATGCCGAAAGGCGAAACCCGGGTCGTAAGTGACAAAATTCATGGAAGTGTACACAATCTCAATAATTCACATTTGATATTGAAATTCCATCAAGCACCCTCAGTCGATATCTTAAATTAAATCAGATCTGTTATATAATATATCCATACACTACTAACAGGTATTGGGCCAAACCGGGATCTACCTCTTAGTCTTATTGAAACACTTTCCTCGGCACTGTTCATCCAATCTTCGAATCCAAACGTTATCAGGTTAAAGTGGAAATTATCTATGCATCTTTTACGCGGTCAGCGTACACTTATTTTTCTAATTGGGCTCTGCGAACGTGAGTTTTTTTGGTGTGCGTGACTCGTTCGTCTAAAAATCGGAGACATTTGAATTTAATGACATTTTTATGTCACATTTATTGTGCTTAGAGAATCTCCCATCGATATTATCGACTCTTAGTTATAATTTCCAGCCATTGTCCACATGTACTGCCAGTAGAAATGTTTTTCGGCGAATGGAATCGGGAATAATGGGAAAATAATAATGGCAAATTGTTGGGCATCGAACCGCAGGCTTTCCGCTCCACAGCTCGCCACTTTGTCCACTGGGCGTCGCGCTCGGCGTCACATCTTGGTTTTATTTGCGAAAAAAACGAAATGGTTATTCGCGTATCACGGCGTTAAAAAGAGTTTGGTTTGATCACTCAACCAGCGAAAAATGGCCATTAGATTCGGCGGCCCATAAGACAATTCGTATGCCAGTCCTTCGTTTCGCACAACTTTTAGTGAGGTAGGGTAGAAGTATAATATGAAAATAACACAAATTTCGGCAGATTCTTAGAATCCGCGATGCTTCAATTGCTTAAGTTAATTTGCGACTGTTTTTTTTTTATTGTCATGGTTTGCGAATTTATCGAAATCAATTTTGTTCATCTCATTATATAAAGTTCAAAATTATTCGAGCGTTTATTGCAGAACAATATTATTAAATTATAACAATTTAAAAAAAAAACTACTTTATTTGATTTATATTGATGATGCGTCTTCTAAGTTTGATTTGAACTTATTTATTTATAGCATCACGTAAAATGTTGAAAAAATATTCGTATCAAAGTGTATTATGTATATATAAATATTTAGTTCCACTATTTCCTACGTGAAAATGTAGTTGATTCAAGGTGACTGAACATTAGGCGAACACACCACAAATAGTTTATATTCCTTCCTTAGCATTGGATATGTTAACAATCCTTTTGAAATGTGTATAACATTGAAGTATTATAGTGTTATACGTTTGCCCCCTGCTTGATCGGCTCCCGCTATGCCCTTTTGGGTGGCGTGGTTGCCACATGGGACCCGAAAGCTCCCGCGTCGGCCTCGGGATGAGTAGCTTTTTTGTCATTTACTCTCCACAAAAGCTTTGCGCGCACAGCTTTGTTCGTAATTTATTATTTGAAAACGCGCATTGTGATATTATATATCGGCATCCGCAATTCTGCGGGATTAAATTTTTTTTAACTGAACGCTTGAGAGGCATAGCATCGAAAGCATGACTGACGCTGTATAAAAAATATCGTCCTATTCAACCTCTTAAAATTTCTAGAAAAAAATATCCAATTGGTTATGAATAATTTGAATATGTACACCAAAATTGACTATTTAACCAAATTCAAATGAAACATGCTTATATGAAAAAGTCATCTTATGCAATATTGACGATTATTATCTATTTCAATTACTACAACTTTTTACATTTTTTAACTATTGTGTAGGCTTTCATCTTGCGTGAGAATAATCTCACATTCCATCTATCTTTATAAACGTTTAATTTGAAAAATCATTATTTTATATTTACCATACATGTCGTACTCTATTAGGTATATAGAAATATTTCTTTTCTAATGACATTTTCTATTTTTTGATCTGCCATTCTCAATCTTTTACCGTGCGCCTAATGTGAAAAATATTATAGGTTATTAAAACAAAAACCCTATTTGACTCAAAATAGTTTAAATAATGTAAAAAGAGCAATGCTTGAATGTTATATGTTATCGATATATTGGAAGGCGTATACTTAATATATAAAATTAATAAAATTATCTTGAGACATTTATATAAGATAGATATTTAATGTAAAACAATGTTTATTCAAACAGAGATACCCGGAGTTTATTCTTTAATGATATTGTTATAGGTATATTTTTTTATTCTAACTTATAGCTTTAATTTTCTTTTTTTTTCTTTATTCAAATAAACTTTCTGTTCACTTCTAACGGTCTTGTTGACTTTAATTCACAAAAGAATTACTTCAAAAAACTAAATTTTCTAAAACTTCGTTTGAATTAATTCTTTGTAAGATTAAATGCAAACAAACCGTTGTACAAGATAATCCGAATTTTATAAAACTATGGTACAAGTTGTTTTTTCGGCTTTGTTTTAATTTAAAAAGTCTTAAATTTTTTCTCATGGAATTCACGGTAACTTTTCGTTGTTGGAAGTTGTAGACTGCATTTCAAATGAATTATTTTTATTTTGTTTTAACGGGAGTTTGTCGAGAAAATATATTTAGGCCAAACAATAAAGTTTAAATTGTTTGTGTACGTTTTAGAAGGATTATATTATCCTTTTATTTAATTTATAAATTATATGTTTTTCATTTCACTATAAAAAAAATGTTCACGCCGTTCTACAACTACAGGAGGAGGCTGTCAAATTAGCCGATGATGCATATTTTTTCAACCATGCCCGCCTTCAATGTGGTACATATGAACTCCTAACTTCCTCCCCTATTGACAGATTAAAGATGTTATAGAATTGTGCTAGAACAGGACTAGTACTTAGCTACTCGCTCTCACTATACATCTTTTTAGGATCGGTTGGTTGTGAAGGAATGTCGACATTACATACAACGATGGATTCGAACACAAATTTATAAATCTAAAGAAATTGAAAAGACAATTTATAAAATTATTCTTACTATAGGACTCGGACATCGCGACCGTCGAAGAAGATGAAGAAGATGTTGACCACAGTGCGTCGAACATTTTGAACTACTAATAATAATCGCGGTGTATAAAATATTTTTCTACTTTAAATAATTTCCGTCCTTGGCGCAGTTGGTAGCGTGCGGACTGTTTTCATAAATTGATCTTTCAATCGATTTATGGATTTCTGTTCGTAGTCTGAGTGTTTTTGATGTCTGAAAATTCCCTCCCACTCATCCTATCCTCAAGGGGCGTAGCGAGAGCGATTAGCTAACCACTAGTCCTGTCCTAGCAATATCCTATCCCTACTCTCTTCGGAAAAAGAGATGTTGAGCAACTGAGTAACAAGCAGTTCTTATAGAAAAATTCTGCTGAGATACCTCCATTAGGACACCATATGCTCCACGTTGGGAGCGAACATGGAAAAAATAATTTACAACGATTGATTGTTAGCCATATTTATTCAAGGGCTATTTTCATGCGCTCGAAAGAATTGAATCACGTCCATATAAATAAACTTTGGATTGAATCCAGTACGTCTAACATACTAGTAGTGTGAACTGTCTGTTGTCTGCTAAACTGTTATATCTCTAATACTTTACTGCATTATTGTGGCAGAGCACTTCGTTTCCTGACGTAGTGTTAATCCCATTTATTATTTGTAAATTTATATCCACAGTACATAGTTCATCTGTTTAGGTCACTCAGTGGTTATCGAAAGACTTCTCGGGGAGCCGGGGGGCTTACGAAACGCACGCCAACCCTACTCGGCTGAATGATTAATAATTTATCGGCTATCTCGTTTTGGACAGCGCCTGATAACAACTCTACTAACAAAACACACTATCGCGTGTCCGCCTTTTACATTGTTGTTGCTATATGGCGGCTTTTGATCGAAGAGAGATGTTTCTACATTTATTTGCAGTAGCTACGCAACATCAACCTTTTTTTGAGCATTGAATATTACTGGTCTTATTAAAAATAAGACAGCGTCCTGCAAAGTGAGAGGGTAAATCACGCCCCCCTACTCCGAAAATTAAATGACACACCTGCATTTTACAATCGCCTCAAATATTACTATTTTAATAAAACTTTTTTCAAGTGAAACATATCTACATCGTGCACATTTACACAGTTTTATTTTCGAATTGTTAAATTGTACTATAGTGCCATGTTGTCGCGATTTAAACGGCGGTTTTATTAGACATTGATTAAGCAGAGGCTACTAGTAACTGATGCACGCTGTTTTACCGTCGTTTCTACCTTTTTATGTTAAAGGTGCCATGGTGTATTGTGAAGTCTTTTAATGTTCAATTTGGTATTTGTATATGTATGTATTGATATACAGTAAGTCAGTTTACATTAAATAAAACTATGATTTCCGTGAATCCGACCATAGCAATAAAACAACGATAAAAATATGGCATTTATCTTTTGAATTCTCGTAATTCATTATTCATCCCCGGCGGATAAGGTTTACAGCTGCACCCCCATTTGACCCTTGACACAATCACTCTACTCATACAAATAAATCCATTGCGAAGGACAAGACCTTCCAATAAATACACTGATTGAATTACGGCCATACATAGTATTGAGTGCAATATAGCTCATGTATAATTCCATTCGCGATAGATGCTCTATTAGGTATATCTTAGAAATTAATAATATTATTGAAATTCAAAAGATATTTTTTATCATTGCGTAAATGTAAATTTCTAAAAATATATCCAAATTCAAACGTATATTAAATTATATTTTAAAAAATAGAACACAGTTCATTTGTATTACTTCCACATATTTATAATGATCAGGAGCGGTTTCGCTCATCACGAGCATTATCAACTGAGTTATGACATCAGTTGATAATGCTCGTGATGAGCGAAACCGGTCCTGATTATTATAAATATGTGGAAGTAGTGCAAATGAATTGTGTTTTATTTATTTTACATATAATGTCTTTCCACCAAGAATTGACAGTTAACACCTTAAAAGTATATTAAATTAACTAACAGATAGTTATTGTCTGCGAGTGCTTGGTGTAATTTCAATATCAAATTTGTATCGTTGAATTTTTTTACACTTCCATAACTATTATCACTAACGAGCCTGGTGTCCCCTTTCGGCATTTAAGTGTACTGAATAACTCAAACTGACGTTAAATCGTTTATTATTTGTATAAGAAGAATTAAGAAAAAATATTGCCACTAAATCTAGTAACGTTAACTAGGAACAAGAATTATTTTTCTGGTTTATTATTTTTCAGCACAGTGACGGTAAAATATCGTTCAGCGATTGATTAACAACCAGTATTCGATTATATCTCGTTCTGTCACACTATAGTTTAAAGAAGCGGAAAGGATACTTTTTATGAATTAAAAAAAGAATACAATTCAGGAGAGAATATTGTTTCCATTTGTTTTCCGAAATGCATAATGCTATGGGTCCTATAAACATTTGTTAGTTCTCAAATTTTTCTCTAGCGATGAGCGAAACCGGTCCTGATCATGATAAAAATGTTATATTTAACTGAAATATAATACCTTTCCATCAAGAATTGATAGTTAGCACATTAAAAGTGAATCGGTACTTGTTAACAAATTAATATATAACTTAGTTTTAATAAGAAATATTAGAAGACAATATGAATTAATTATTCTGTCATAATGTTACGGATTTGTCACATTTTATAAATATCTTTAATAATTTAATCAGTGTTTATTTTAATTTTTTTTGATTGCTTCATGTGTCACTTAGAATAGTAATGGTGTAACTCCAGTTTTGAAGTTTTGGAAAAATCAAGGTTTTGTAAAATGTTCTTAGGATCATTAACAACCATTAATAACTGTTTGTCAATCAACTGAAGAGCTTAAACGTTAGTATAGTAGTGAAGTCTGTCCGGACACACTTCACTTGTATGTATATATTTATTATATTGGAAGTACTTCACTATTATTCTGAAAAATATAGTTACATATGGGAATATAAAAACAAAAAACAAATTAGGTTTTTAAAGAAATTAGGAGTATATATGGAAGTGCACCATTATTAAACCAATAGAATAACATCTTTTGAACGTGTTTGAGGGATAAACTCATTTTTCGTAATAACTTTTCTAAGTGACACATATTTAAATATGCTACTTTCTTCCTTCCGAAATGTTTTTATCTACATTCATATTGTGATCGTACATTTCCTATACAATTACGTATGCTGTAATTTTTTTGTTTTAAACGGCTCTATGTTATCTTGTCCATTGATAACATTCTGAAAACAATTTCGCGATAACTGTTGGCTGACTGTGTAACCTCCAATATGAAATGTCTGATTAAATTTCGAAGACAGATTCTTCGTAATAATTTAGTAATTCAGCATGACACTGGCTGTATTGTTGGAATATTATACTATTTATTAATTGAAGTCAAATTTTTTAGTCTGATCGTTCTTTAATTTTTTTCCGTTATAAATTGTTGAAATTAGATTACATAGTTAAGCGCCACTTCCTAAAAAATCTAAATCAAGACTTTTCTTTTAGACGATCTTATCTGGAAATCAATAATATAAAATGGTATTTTATTGTTTATACAACGATGTATGTTTTAATAATTTTTTATTTAATAACAGCATCCCACCAAATAAAAGTAGATCTATTTTATTGGTCAATGTCAGAATATCTTTTTTTAACTCTTATTGTTCGATATAATTTAAGACATCGACTGAGGGTGCTTGATGGAATTTCAATATCAAGTTTGGATTATTGAGATTTTGTACACTTCCATGTATTTTGTCACTAACGACCCGGGTTTCGCCTTTCGGCATCTTCAAGCATTCGAGCACACGAATGGACTCGAACTGAGTCAGAACTGGGTCAGATCGAGTCCATTCGTGTGCTCGAATGCCTGAAGATGCCGAAAGGCGAAACCCGGGTCGTTAGTGACAAAATACATGGAAGTGTACAAAATCTCAATAATCCAAATCTTATTCTCCGGTTATTAGTTAAGAATGTAGATATTTGAATGTATTTTAAGTTGAATAATTGTAATTATAATAATTATATTATTCACTTTTTAGATGTCAACTGGCAATTCTTGGTGGAAAAGAATTATATTTAAAAAAATAAAGCACTTTTGTTTTTGTGTTACTCTCGTATTTGTATAATGATCGCGACCGTTTTCGCTCTTCACTAGCATTATCATTATGAGTGAAACATGTGTTGATTATTATAAACATGTGTAGTTAAGTACAAAACAAGTTGTGCTGTATTTTTAAAATATAATAAGCTATGTTTAAACTATGAATGCGTAATTTATTTTATAATAAGGTTACGATCGGTCAAACGCAAGATAAAACTATGCTGAATAGTAATTTGCGGTTTTTAATTCTGATTTTCAATTGCAAGGAAGTAAACGTCATCGTCAATGAACAAATTGAATCATTGGATTTTGTAACTAAATACATATAGCACATATGTTATCTATCAGATATTGTGCATTTTTAAATAACACGTTGTATCGCTATTTTGTAAATCTGACTAACAGACGATCGCTATTTCCGAAATCTTTCGATTTTAGTTATTTTGTAACAGTGTATATTGTTGAATTGTAAAAAAATTAACCGACAATATTTCAAAAATCTAATGCTATTTTACATCATAGTTGTATCGTCAGGAATACCAATAACTTTTTCGTTTCGATCTCGGTTTGGTTCAATTTTTGTTGCGTTCTAGTATATAGGATGTAATATGTGTCTGTTATTTGCGCTTCGAATCACGCATCGATGTTTGGTATTTTCCATTGATTTTTCAATGAAATATTGATATCTAACCAAAGTAATCATTTTCTATCGAATATTTCAAAAAAAGTGCATGGCGATTCGTTTTCTAATAGTATTACCAGTTAAATCATTAATACTTTCTTGAAATAAATGTCAGTGAATAGATGTTAACCATGCAACATATATAAAGTTGTAACGAGTGTCTAGGCTCTGAATTAGGCGTCTACATTATTTTGTGTATTTACTTTCCTGCAATCTAAATGTTAATTGTATTTATTTCAGCTTGCAAAATGATGTAATTCTAGCTGTAAATTAAAACTACCCCACGGAAGATACATCCACCTTCTAAATCAAATCGTATAGTCGTGCAGTACAGAATATACACATTAAAAATCTAGTAGACATAGCCGCTAGCGGTTAGGGCGGGCCACCCCCGCCCTCCGGATGTGGCGATCGATGGGCGCGCCGAAGCGGGAACCGGGTCAGCGGGACCTGGCGTCCACAACACAAGCCTGCGACCTTGCCACCCCTATGCCTCTCTTTATATAACTCGTTCACTGTACTCGGAAGGCAGCGTATCTAGAGATTTTTAATTCCATAATTATTACAAATATTTTTGATATCTTTCAAACTGTCGTTATTAAAGTAATAAATTTACACAGTAAATTTATTGTGTTCAGTTTAGCTCATTGTTTTTAATTAGCGACAACCAATCCCGTCAAGATTTTTCACTGTAAAAATTGACAACATTGTAAAATTGTTACAGATACTTGTATAAATTAAACCAAATTTATATCGACAACGATTGAACTGTAAGTCAGATATTCATATCGTACTAAAATTCTACGTTTAATGTCATACCTGTAGTTAAATCATTAAAATATACAATTAATATTGACAATTTGAATATTACTGAAGTACTTTTTTAATAACAGATGGTAATAATTTCTTTATAACAATCGTTAAAATATATAATAGTTCCGTTGTACTGATACTATTAATTTCATTTGATCGATTTTTCACAATGGGTTATGATTTTTGAAATTGGGTATTTGAATATAAAAATGTGAACATTCTCTAACTATTTCCAATATTTTTAACATCCTGTTTATTAATTAAAAATCGGGTTTCTGAATCTTCAATGAGTAACAAATATATATTTTTATTTAATTACTTGATTTTTCTAATAAAGTCTATAGATTTTTAATGCTACAGTTACTAAACAAATTTAACAAGAAGACTTTTGACACTCTTACAATTTAATGTTCTTTAGTAATCAAGGTCGCAACCGTGCGCTAAGGTAATCATTGAGTGTGGCGTAGCACACGTTGAAAACCGTCGCTCTACGGTTCGTAGCACCTAACGCACACACCCTTGATTCCCGCTGTATACGAACGAGCACCCTCTACGAGCGGGTATCTACGGCCATGTGACGCACACCACGCCGCTGTGACATTGAATGGTTTTTTTAAAATGTAAATACCTTAAGGCCGCACAATGTTTTTTTTAAAGCAGGCAACGTGTGCGACAGATAGCTGGTTTTCTCTTCGCTATGAGCCGTTACGGGTGAGTTATTGACTTATTTTATTAGGATTAGTCAAACGACCATTCTAGGTGAAACTTGACAGTAAAAAAAATAAATTCAAAAAGATTTTTGGTCCGTTAAGTACGTTAAGTACGTTAAGTAATCTAAAATTGTTTACCCGTTGCGAAATATTTTTAAGATTTTTTAAAAATATTGTTACATTATATTACAGTTAAGCAGGTGATTTCGATATCTATTTATATAATGACTGAATTATTATAATTTTTATCGGTATAACAAATTAGTTTTCTTACGTAAGTAATTTACTAAATTTCGTATTCAAATTAAATATTTCTGCATAGTTTTCCAGCATATTAATAGCATATTTATGTATATTTTATCTTTCTGTTTGAAAAATAAAAGCCTTTTATCGTTGAACAGAGGCATGTATGTATATAGTGTAATTTTAACGATATGGAAAAAACTTCTCCGAATGACATTTTGCTTCAAAATTTAAAAATATGTAAACCAGTCCCAAGGATACTTTATTCCCATATTTTTATTTCATATAAACTTTCCTTAAACTCTGTTGCAATAGACAATCAAGAGTTTGCAAATTAATAAAAATAAAAATGTCACTAAAAACCAAGAACTTATGACAAATCCAATTAAATCGATGTATTATATTGAAACGTCATTTCAAGATGACATAATCATTCGCTGTATTTATCTTCGCAAAAAAGATTCATTCAATATGGAATGAATTATCGTAACTGCGTTTAGTATTTTTATGATTTTACCAAATATAATTATTGTTGAATTCATTCTTACGATTTATACAAGGTTTTGGTTCTAATAAGTACTTATTGTGCTTTCAAACCGGTGTAAATTAACGATAATTTTTAATGCATTTCAATGATAAAATTCGAATTATATCATTTACCAATGTGGTAAGTAAAATGGTTTTGGTAGTATGTTATATTACCTCACCTGCTTGCTCTATGGTTGAAATTGTCTAGTAGAGATGGCTGCATTTTTTTTTAAATCAGTATTATTATGAATGACGCGAAACAGCCGATTTCCACTTAAGCAAAAACTCCCACCCGATATCAAATCCGTTCTTGCTATTTTTAATACATATTTTATTTGTTTGCGAATAAAAACACCTACGAATTTATAGCTCGCCAAATTATTTAAAGAATCAAAGTTATTATCAAAGTTATTTTAGCATAAAAGTACAATAATATTAACATAATAATGATGACCGTGAACTACCAACATCTTAAATTAACATTTTTTCTCTTTTACGAAATAGTGTTTTCGGCGCTATCAGTTAGCTGACCTCGGATTACATCATTTAGCGATAACTCATATGCCAATCGGTGATCTAAATATTCAAACATCGTCCGTGGAATTAATTATTACGTATCATGTGAAACTACTTCGTTACTTTAATTCAAACGAAAGTCGCAATTACTCGCAATTACTTGCCATTGGTGATGCCTTTGAAATCAATTGCGTACAAAAACGTGAAATATATGTAACTCAATAAGATAATCTTAATGTATTAATTTAATAAATTTGTGTAAACTTTGACAAATCAAATATTTTTAATATCAAATTTATTTATTAATGCACACACTATTTAATAATATTGTAAAAAAAAAAAAATACTTCACATTTCGTGTGGGTATTTTTAAATCAATACATAGTCAGTTTAGTTAACGGGATTTGTATTTCCATATCTTCACAAGTTTCTGAATTTTTAAAAATAACAACTTATATTAAAATAAAAATATATTTATCGAACTCATATTCTCCGAAATTTAATATAAGTTTGTATTTTATGAGAAGTTAGTATTTTTTGAATTTATTATACGACAAGCCAATTAATCAAAATATTACGCAATGAAAAATATCCGTACATCCACTGCGAATAAAAAGTGCGCCCAATTGTCTACGGTATGTGAGATAAAATTTACGATTATTCCAGTTGAGGGGTGGCCGACGTAATCCGAAGATATGCGAAAGTCGCCGACTTGCTACGAATTGATGCGGTCGCGTCCGAGGACAGTTCATTCAAGTTGTTTTGGGGGGGAAAACAAGAAAACGTTGTGATCGGCTAAAAATGGATTCGGCCATGTGGAAAATTCACCTTGAAATTATGTTTTAGACAAGTTATAAGTTTTGTTGGCGTAGCATGGCGGCCAGTCGATAGACACCAAGACGGCGGAGCTATCTTGTTAGGATGTCGTTTGGGTTCAGGCATAATTTTGCGACCTTGCCAATTTACTGAAACACTTTTTATTAACAACTTATTAAGGCAAAAATATTTTAAATATATATAACTATGTACATACTTAAATAATCACTTACCACGAGCTAAGTAACAAGCTTTGTAACACGGAACAATATTTTAAAAAATATGAAATTGCAGAATTAGTACGAAAGTTTTATTTTTTATAAACATAGGTAATAAATTTTCACCAAGAATTGACACTTCACAAGTAATGAATAAATTATACATTTGGGTGAAACAAGAACAGGCGATTCTGCATTGACAGAAAAACAATACTTAAACCAATCTAAGAAAAAAATATGTAAAATTGTCAATATCGATAGACTTTTTAAAGATTTCGATCAAATAAATCGAATTAATTGTCACCAACTAACTGATTATTGTAAACCCGGTTTTCACCTTTCTAAAATAACAAGTCAAAATTAATATTCAAAATAGCTTTCAGTTCACATAAACGTACAATATTTGAACCAAAAGTGGGTTTTATTAATAATGTTTCAATATAATATTATACATGTGTGTTTAAATTTTACGTGGTTAAGTTTTTATTTGAACCATCCCAAGTATAAGAAATATTTTTTTTCAACTGTACAATAGCATAAAAAACCTCATCAATCTTAGCCAAGAACGTGTAAAGTGCGATATTTTTGACTGTTAAAAATGCAATTTTCGGAAAATTGTGACATTGAATTTGTGAATTAATAACGTCTTATGGCATACGGCTTTTAAAATATTTAAAGTTGTTTTTACCTTTGAATACCAATGATGGTTTGTCAATAATGGTTAACAGCTCAGTGGTGTATTGATTTTCTCATTTTCGCGGGAAAAAATACTTATGCTTGGCATTTCTTCCCTATGCCATCAATAAGATCATTATCGTTTATCTGACGTAACTTGTTTCTTTTCTTATGTTTCGGTGGATTTTTTTCTTACGGTGTTATGTGATATTGCAAACTCGTCTACCTTTTGTATTTTGATCTATTTTACGAATCCAATATACTGTAAGCATAACTGTTTATAATTAATTTGATCTCAGCCTTATTCAAATAGAAAAATCGTCATTGTTTCTAAGCTGCCAAACTTAGTTACGATTAGTTATATTTCATTATTTAATAAATTATTCCCGAAAATAAACCGGAGCGATAAATATTCCTCTTATAGAAAATAACTGATATCGATATATTGCCTTCTAGTCCATACTGAGACAGAATGTGTAAATATTATAAAAAGTATGGTAATTAAGGATTTATTACATGCTTTGTTTCAGCTAGCGTTTGGTTTTAACCTAATTTATCGATTTAGTTGGGGGTTCAAGAATCGTGAGAAAGTTAAAAGAAAGATTTGTTTCATTATATTAGTGTCGATTGAAAATCTTAAATTTTACCTGGAATTCTGATATTTTAACGCTAATGCATTATAGCTAGTCTTGTTTTATATTCATTACTTCATATTTTAATCGGTGTTTAAGATCCTTGACTAGAAATATTTTCGTTTTAATTATGTGCATATAATGAATACGATCATTGAATATATAATATTATAATAAAGGTGTGTTAAATAAAGTTTGCCAATTTTGCCAATAAAGATAAAATTCGCATCGATTATCGTTTGCGTAAACGCGAATGTTTTTTAATTTACAATTACTTTTTAAAAATTGGTGTTTCTCGCTTCGGTGGCGTTAAAATCCCTTTTTATCCTTTCGGAAATCCTCAGCTCTTGGCTTTGATTTACGTTTTAAATTATTAAGCGTTATTACCTTTTTACCGGCATTCTAACTTACCATTTATTCAGCTATAACGCCTCGAATTTCACGCTTGTGGTTTTTGCGTCTACATTTTTTTTTAAATCGCATAAATTATTAAAATATTTCAATTTCATTCTTCCATCAGCGGTGGTTTGTTTTTTTCTCCACGATATTTGTTTCAAAAGTTGAGCATACGCTTCCCAATCGAGTATTATCAAGAATAGTCTCGGGTTAACATTGCTTTTCGTTTTAGTTTCGATAACTTGTTAAGAAATTGCTTCACGTGATAGTCTCATTGCCTTGCTAAAGTAGGTAGCTTTAAAAATAACACCCATCAGTTTATTTGGATATATATTCAAATGGATTCTGGACTGACGTATCATATTACGAAAAACAATAATAATAGTAATAGATCGGTTCTGTGAAGATTTTCAGCACAGTCTAGTCGGGCCGATGGATTTGGTCCTCTGAAGCCAAAAGGGTTAATTTAACGATCTTCAAATTACCTATTGTTAAAATCTCGGAATATGGTTTCATATCTTGTGAAAAATAAAAATGAGTGTTTTCTTTGAATGGAGTATACTGTAGTTATTTTAAGGATTAGTTCTTGGTAATACTCTGGACGTCAAATTAATTGCTCTCAATTTAATTTTCAACAAACATTTATACAGTTTATGAGCAGCGTTTTTTTTTCAAAAGATACTGGATTTCACACTGATAGTTTATTCATTATATTCATATCACGCAACATGCAAAACAGTTAATATCCTTGATTTTATTAAACTATTAAAAATATAACCTTACAGATGTTCAATCTAATTACCTCGCTTCCATTAGTACTTTCCTGGAAACGGCTTTCAAAATTCACCACCAGCATTTTGATATCAAAGAAAATTCTTTGAGTCCTAAATGAATGTATTTATTTTGGGAATGGTTCAGGCAACGAGGGCAATATTAACATCGCGTCTCCCCACATACATACTTCTTTCTGAATTTTGCCATATTTTGGTCTAAACTATTTACATTCGTTTGAGCAGAAAAAAACGAGACTTGATTTTGTTCAAATTCGTAGAATGAATTACTATTTATATTAAAGAGCTATCCGGAAAAATAAACTATTTATATTTTATATTTCTGATTGTTAGAGATCTTTTGGCGAGTAAAAAACGTTTTTTATACTGATTTCGGTATAGTTATTATTTTTCCCGTATTGGTATTTGAGGAGGTTTGGCTTTGAGTTATCTGTCACATGTAGTGAGCAGGGCTATTTTTGATGCATGGTTGTCGTAGGAGCGGCCAAAAGACCTACATTTAGATAAATAATTATATATTATTTAAAAAAATCAGAATACCCCTACCTGTTGATTTCAATATTGATAATTGCTGCGGAAGCAAAGAGCGTAAGCCGCTATAAATTTTCCTAAATATGAAAATTATGCCTTTTATTATTCATTATCGAATGTTAATGTTGAAATTCAATATGCTTTTTGTAGACTATAGTGCGTTACGAAGAGCGGCCGTCAGGATGAGACTCCTAATGCATGACACGTGTCGGGGAGAGGGGAGTCAGCCACCTTCCTAGCATTATTCTTCTTTCGACGTCTGTTAATCTGCAGGTCGTCATTTTGAGATGAATTAATTAAATACAAATTCATTATTAGTACATTTATGGCTTACGTATGTATTTAATCTCCCTTATAATAAATAAAGAGAAAATACATATCTCTTATCCGGATTAATGTTGATGTAGGGTTTCCTAACAAATCCTGATAATCTATATAAATATGATTCTGTCCCTTGTATTTATGGCAGTACAAATGCGTCATATTGTAATATTTATTTGAATTTAAACCAATTGAATTAATATTTCGGTAACGCAAATGACGCAAGCAACCTAGGTGATAAATCTTATTGGAAATTTTAAGTTTAATTAAAGCATTATTAGCGTGATAATCCGAATATGTATATAATATTTTTATTTTGCGAGTGATGCTTTCGTAAAAACATAAATTAGCTTTGTTATATTTTCCATTACAGTACACAACAATGTTTAAATAATGCGGTAGTTAAGTACGACACATTTGATTGCGAAAGATATTTAATAGTAATGTCAATGAAGTATCACGTCACTTTAGCTTCAATTCTTCTTTCATATTATTCGCGATGTCCACATTAAAATGCTTTTATTCATTGATTGCCACTGCGCAATGGAGGGCGTTTATGATATCAGCGGTCGCTCGTAGGTGTACGAAATTACTGATGATACTACACAATTTATATAAAAAGTATGAAAAAATCCATTAAGGCTATTAGCAAAACATTAAAAAATAAATGTAATTAAGAATAATGTTAGTGTATATCGGTAGTGTTATGAAGTTATGATAGATTGCAGCTTATAGTGGGTCGGCTCAATCGTTAAAACTAGCCCCTCCTTATCGGTCAAATCGAAACAAGTTAAAAATAACATTTTTTTTAGATTATCCATACATTCGAAAGCACAAGTATTGTAATTTGGTGTTTTGATTAACAATAATTGAATGTTTTTACAGTGGGTACATAAAATGGTCTTGTATTTTTGATAAACGTGTGATCATATTCCGTTTGTCAGCATCATCTTTGTCTGATATGTCGACAATTATTTGAAAATGAAAATGCAAATGCAAAAAGAAAGATGTACTTATTTCAAGAAAGAAAAGTAGTAAATGGATAAATAAGTAGGTTTATGTACTGTTTCTGTCGATTTAAATATTTCAGAAAAATATTGGTGACAGATTTACCTAGACATACAACACACTACAGAGAGAGTGATGAATACTCCGTGTCAACACTAATTATAATCACTTTTAAGGTGTTAACTGTCAATTCTTGATGGAAAGACATTGTATTTTAAAAATAAAACACAATTCATTTGTACTGCTTCCACATATTTATAATAATCAGGACCGGTTTCGCTCATCACGAGCATTATCAACTGATGCCATAACTCAGTTGATAATGCTCGTGATGAGCGAAACCGCTCCTGATCATTAAAAATATGTGGAAGTAATACAAATGAATTATGTTTTATTTTTTAAAATATAATTTAATATAAGTTTGAATTTGGATATTTTTTTAGCAATTTACATTTACGCAACGATAAAAAATATCTTTTGAATTTCAACAATATTATTAATTTCTAAGATATACCTAATAGAGCATCTATCGCGAATGAAAAAATTTAAATAGAACGTATATACAAAAAAATTAGACAATCTTCAAACATGTAAATGTAAAGAGATTTCATTTTAAGTAAGACATGTCTTGCTTTGTCGCACTATCTCTTTAATAGTTTTCATAATTTTTGCTTTATTATCCATTCATTTATTTTATGTATTAAAGAATACTTCATAAGACGCCCTTTATGCTTAAATCTATTTCAGTTTCTTTAACGAACACGTGTTGGCACTTTGATTGAACAAACTGAAAAAGGTATTCAAGATATATTGTGCATAATAAACGCATATTCATAGTTTTTATTTGACGCCTTCAGAACATTAACGTTTTCCCATACCGTCTTTATCGACGGGCTCAATATATTATATTTGCGATATCATGGGATCGATATTTTTATTCATTTTATTTGGAGACTGCAATATTAAAGACAGTACAGTAACGTAATGACGTCTCTCACCAACGTAGACGGTGTGCATCGATCTGCGTTCGGTCCCTGCGTCAAGTTAACTTTCATTGCCTCAGTTCTGAAATAATACACTGAAAGACTACCCCGCTCCATCGTACCTACCTAAACTTTGGCAAGTGCGGGCATATCTACCCTATTAGAACTTGTTAACGAGTTCGAGTCTTTACATTGAAATAATTTACAGAAATATAATTAAATATCTTTTCTAACGATTCTGCAAATATTCAAACATGGTTGGGTTTTAATGTTGCTTTAAAATATAGTAGTTTTTGTTAATTCATAAAGAGTAATATATTTTCCTACTTGCGTTTACATGCTGAAACTATGTGGAACCTACAAAGCGGGCTCTCAGTTTCTTTGCTATTTTTATTTATAGTATAGGTATAAACTGCAGACTTAATCTTTATATTAGATTCTCCCCCGCGTGTATTCGAGCTAAGTACTGTGTTCATGAAGATTCTTTCAGCTCTTGAAGGCTTTGTTTGAGGGAAAAAAACAAAGAAAAACTTCTAACGATCACTGATTGTGGGTATTCACTCAACACCAGCAATTGTAATATTACACTTAAAGAGTTAACTGTTAATTGCCCAGTCCCTAACTGGCTTTCGAGAGCGTAACGAGTATTTATTGCGTTGACACCATATCGGCATTGGGCTTTTTTCTTGACTGACCGAAAACTCTCTCATTTTAATGATTTAATTTGGAAAACGTAGATATGTGAACGAATGTTACAAACACTGTAGTAGACACAAGTGAAATTTGTCGAGGTGTATGAATATCATATTATGTCTTTAATTCATTCTAAACTATATCGTTTGCTATTTGTTAGACTAAAGTATGTTTTATATTACAACTTGGTTCTTGTATTGTTATTTCCGTTCCGAAATTACGCGGTAATTTTTCACGTTCATAATGAATATACAATGCTGAGAAAAAATACTTATATACAACAGAGTTTCAAATATCCTTCATACCAAAAGAGGATACTAATTGCCGATAACAAATTCTTCGTATTTCTTAGTATTTTTTTAGACTTAATTTGAAATTCGACACTATTCAGACTATCCTGAAAATTGTTATTTTTGAAAATTCAGGCACTTTTTACGTTTACATTTAAAAATATTGAACCAATGAAATTAATGATTTATTTTATTATCAAAGCTATCTTTCAATCGTCATAGAAATTTATGTTTTTTGCAATTTTATAAATTCAGGTTTTTCCTTTTATTTCAATACATTTGCATAAATAACGGGCTTGCACGGCTGCATTAAAAGTAATCTTCAAATGTTTTTAAATCAATTTCATGTGCGAATAAAGAAAATCGTGGACTGGCGAGTACGTAATAGTTTGTTAACAGTGAATCTGTCAAACTAAAGATAAAAGATGTGTTAAGGAGGACGAGATGTCGACCAATTCTCGTTATTTTTGGAGTTGGCTTGGGATTCATCAAAATTGTATATAATCAAATAAATTTAATAAAAATTAATGTTATTTTGTAGTTTTATAATAATTATTAAGGAAAGATATTTCGTCATGAGTAGGCTTCCACTGTTCTGAGTTGAGGATTGGATTTCTTGCTTGATGGTGAAAAATCGTGTCTCGAGCATAGCTATATGTATTATTTATCAACACTTTCATGTCGTCCTCAATTTTTGTTTATTCCTACTAATTTTTTATGTATTTGCTGAAATATTTCCAGCGAAATAATACATTATTATTGCAAAAATATTCAAATAATTGATTCTGCAAACAAACCCAAGGCTCTCGGTTCAATTAATGCACATCTCCGGTATCGTCTTCAAGGTGTTGAGTTTTGATTGAAACAGCCTTACCCACTCGCACCCTTATACCCCAACCTCTTCTGTTAGTCTTGTTGACGTCATTGCTACCCCTCGCTGCGAGCGAATTATTCTTTTAAGCATTCGGCTGGCGGTGAGGTTAGGTTGTGCAAAAATAATGAACGAAAGGTGAAAAACAGATGAGTAAAGCTATTTACTAAGAAAGCTGTTAGTAATTCTGTAAAAGGTTTTCGTTTTACCGTACTGTAAATAATTTAAGATTTTCTGAGGAAAGCTCCACAGCGAAGCGGTTGTCATTGATCAGGTAACTTATACGCTATCTTATCACATAAGTACACCTGACAACCGGTATTAAATCTATATTTTATTTTAATTATTGTTTAATATCGACTTGAAAGCCATATTAAGACAATAACAAACAGCGGGACCAAACTTGTTTTGATGTCGGTAGATACGTCTCAAAGAGGCGAAACACGTGTTACAACTTGTCACAAAACCAGTTGTTAATTTTAATTTAATGTATCTCGTATATTTAATATTTCATTAATTGTTATTAATATATTTAAGTGGTTCACAAATTTCTTTGAAAAATTCTCATTTGCTATTTTGCTTAATAAATTATTATTATTTTTAATTAAGAATTATTTTTAAACTAGTATTTTTCTCAGTTAATTGACTTTTAATGTGGCTTAATTTTTAATTTGAGACTAGTATTTGTCGATTTGTAAGAGTTTGTTAACATTTTATATGTAGGCTATTTAATTTCGTTTATATACAAATTGTTTGATTATCTGTAAATTCTTATCATAGTTCTTGAACCAATTATTTTGTTAGATAAACCTTGTAATTATTAACATTCAATTTTATATAAATAGCCTTGTTATGATTTGTATTTTATCCGTTGATAATGCTCGAGATGAGCGACATCAGTCTTGATCAATATAAACATGTAGTAGTGAAAAATGAATCTTTTTTTTTTATATATAAAGCCTTTCCATCAAGACTTGACAATTAACACCCCAAAAGTGATAATATATAACATTTGAATATCCATGATTTTTATCAGATGTATAATCCGTAGTTAATATGATATAAAATGACTGTATATTATACTTCCGTATCATCCAAATATTTTTGTGGCTATGTATTATATAAAGGTTTTGTATGTAGAGTTATGTGAAACACGTAAAGATGTACCATATGGTTTTCGGTCTATATCAGAGCTTTATGGAAACTCACTCAAGTATTGTTAATTAAAGTAGGAACAGTTCACCTGTAAGAGATATCGGGTAATTTAGTTAACAGAGGGTTCTGAAGACGGTGGGATACGCAATCAAAATGGTTTACATGGTGCGTGCTCCGGGTAACATTAATTACTTAAATTTTCAAATGTATTTGTTCATTTCACTAGAAACTGATAAACTGAAACTTTTTAATCATTCCATCTTCAAATGTGGAGCTAGTCTTTTCTCATGTTCGACAAGCTAGAATTTTATGTTTGTTGGAAATTAAAAATACAAATGTATTCAAATTTTAGAATTTTAGAAAACTTGGCATTAGAAGTTAGCATTTTATCCAATATGACAGTTTTCATCATATTTATTAAGTGATTTTTGTGATAAAATTCCTCCGTAATGATGTAAAGTATTTTAATGTCATCTGTTTCTCTCCTGACATCGAAAAACAACGTGCCTTTTGAAAAACGTTTAAGTATATAAACATACGCAAACTTCTCCAAACACATTTCTTTGATTGATTTGCCTCCTGCCACGACACACCATAGTCCTGATTTTATTTTAAAATCGACAAAGTTCATATTATTATAGAAACTGTTGAACTGTATTGAAATGTGTTAATCTTGTCTTGTTTTTAAAATCTCTATTCTTTCAAAACATTTTTCCGGGTAGGTATTCAGAAATAATCGCGTTATTAACAGTTCTACTTTTGTCTAAAGATAGATTAATATTTCACCATAAGGGCTGGGTGTAGTGTTAGCAGTAATTTGTACACCCATTACAGACGCTGTCATTTTTTTATATTTCAAAAGTTTTTGAGAGTATGGCTGCAAGAAGTTAAAACTTTCAAATTCTTGGGCGTCTCTACGTCATTTGTTAACTAGTTTTTATATTCAATACTAAAAA
Organism: Himalopsyche phryganea; assembly: GCA_022494535.1. Classification (NCBI taxonomy): domain Eukaryota; kingdom Metazoa; phylum Arthropoda; class Insecta; order Trichoptera; family Rhyacophilidae; genus Himalopsyche; species Himalopsyche phryganea. Next base: position 12,246,080 of record JAGVSL010000003.1, read on the forward strand.
TAATTTATTGTACTGTACAGCAAGGATGTGAAACTCAAAGGCTTAATGCGGGTCAAATAAATAAATAAGGTTAACGTTTTTTGTGAGCCGAAAAACAATAACTTTTTCATGGAAGCGTATGCTTATTTCGAAAATTACAGTATAAAAATAATGTGAATAACGATACGATTAAAGTTTTCTGCCTGACCTGTTTAATTTGGAAATTGTGAAAATGTACCTGCGGATTCTCTATTTAAACGTTTGTATTGGCTAGGCCGCGAAGATATCCGTTGTGGGGTATACTTTTGACATGCTTGTTGTACTTTTATCTTGGTATTTATATTGCTGTATATATATTGCTGTAAATAAATGGTGGCCGTTCAAGTGTGATATTTTGATGCCCTGATACAATCCACTGTGTTTACATTGTACTGCGTGATTAAATCGGGTCCATTTTGTATCGCATCAATTATCAAGCGCCGCAGTCTCACGGCCTGACGATCTTTTGGCTCGCGCGTTTGCGAGATAGCATCTTCAATATCGGGTTGATGTTTGGTCATTGGCTCACTGCCAAGAGTCTGCTCCGGTCGGCATGCGTCGACGTAGACCCCTGCGCTACTTAATGACCCGTCCCTCAAACTGCGGAAAATTTCCATTAAATCGAGACTTTCATTTTATTTTTTATAAGAATAATAGCATATAGCTGACAACAGTAATACTTTGGCACTAAATGTAGGAAAACATTATCAACTTACAGTTATTACGAGAATACCTAAATAAAAATCGTCGATTGAGATTTTTGTGTGGGCCTTCAATTATTAAACTTTGTTGTAATATCCGAATCAACAATGCTATATTTATTATAGTTTCTTTTCCTTGCCACCGTATTTATTAGAATTTGAAACGCATAAGGAGAGAAAGATTACATATTAATGTTTCTGCATAATTTACTATTTATCTCTAATCTATGTTATTACCATTTGTGTTTTGACCAATCCTTTTGAATAGCTGCATTTATTTGAACATTGATAAAATTGTCTTGATATGACAGTTATTTAATTTTTAACACGTTTTCAATGAAAACTTTTTTGAAGTATTTAGGTAGCATTAAAAGTGTAATTAACCACGCGTTGTAGAATTACAGAAATTTCATTAATTAACACAGTTGTGGTAATTTAGGGTAAGCGAGGAATTCGTATACCAGCGAACGTTTTTGGCAATTCTCCACGAAAGCTCCGAGCGACGCCTTTGAGCTTCTGAATCACGGCGTCGGGACGCTTGTACGTGTTGCGTCGTCTCTTGCCAGTCATTGTGCTACGCATCCAGCACGGTCAAGCGTCCATAATGCCAATTAATATTAATGTGATGTTAAAAAAGACGAAGCATTACATAGATTTTATTAGTTTTATATTTCAATATGTTTTCAAAATAAACTATATATTATAAAAACCGAGTATTCCAGATTATTAATTTAAGGTTTGAAAACATGTTTTCAGTCTTTCGCTTGTAAGTAGTAAAAATTGATAAACAATGTAGAACAAATTTAGCACTTAAATGTTCACGATACATTATAAATAAAAAAGTATTCTGAAAAATTGTTAAGGTTAAACTATTTGTCATGCATGTGTGTTTATTGCTATTTTTTTTTGGCTGTAGAGCAGTGTTGAATTAATTTCCAATTAGTTTTTGATAGCGAACTATTAACCAATGTATAAAATATTTATTATATGCCTAAGGTATTGATACTCGAATCGCTTAGTAAGATTGCGATTAAAACGACCAAATTAGAATATATTTTATTAGTCTATACGTATTATTGGTTCAAATTAAGTAATGTTGTTCTTTCTTTCTTTTCAGGTGAGTTAATGATGCACCTTTTGCGATACTAGTGGCTACGACATTATAATCCAGACAGTAAGTCTATTTGGAGTATGACAATTGTTTTAATTACATGTCCTTAAAAATTTATATTGTTCATAATAATATATCATACATCGTCGATGTTCTGGAAGAATACACTAACTGAATAAACAACATAATTTAAAATTAAATCCAGACCTTTTCCGAAGATTAAAACCGTTGCTATTCCACCGTTTTTGTTTATTTATTATGTAAATGTTTAAAAGCAAATCTTGATACTCTATAGTCCTGCTTTAAACCTTTACTTATAAATAAAAAAAAAAGTATAGAGGTACATATTATTTAAGTATTTTTGATACCTTTGAATGACCTTTGCACACTTGTTTAGTTGTCTTTTATTTTAAATTTGTTTTATTGTAAATCAAACATTCCAATTAAAATAAAGCGTATGTTTTTATTTAAAAATGTTGCTTCACTAATATTAAGATAATATAATTAGCATAAAAAGGTGGTAAAACAAGAATATTAATCGATAATATGTCATCAAGAAACGGCTTTATGATTATTTTCATAATATAATTGCTAAATTTTATTAGCGTTATTTTATAGATTTGTGTACCTATACTTATTGCAAAATAATCAATATTGTACGCAGATTAACTAAAGAGCGAATAAAAAATATTTCAATATATTTTACTCAACTGTTTTTTATTATAGAAGATAGAAAAAAATACTAGATATTAGACCCGCTAGCTAGAATTATTTGTTTTCTCTTAATCGATCACAATAGTGCGTAAGGCTAACTACACTCAGGCAAGCACGTCTTCTATCGGTCAGTGAAGTAAATTTTATCGCACAGATATTATGCAGAGACGTTGCAATTATGTTAAAATAACGTATTTGATTCTACTTTAGTTGTTTTTTTACATAGGACAGAATCATTCTATCGATATTTATATATTTGTAAAAAACCGTTCGTACAATGAAATTCTGTAGGTGCGTTAACATCATCAATTATTAGATAATCTGAGTAGACTCAGATTCTCAGATAGTAAATTCCAATTGTTGACACATATTGCTAGTCGTTTCTGAAATTTGTGGGATACCTTGTCTCCGCCCTAACTTTTTTTTATCTCATGAACCTGGTTAATTTGTACAAAATTGTATCCTAACATAATTGTTCTAAATATTTAAAAGTTTTTTTTAGTTACAGCTCATTGTTTGTCTGATGGCGTATTATATTCATCGCTAAAACTTGCAATCGGTGATCATATTCATGCGTTCTGTCGAACTGTATTGCAAGTGCTTATATTTATCTTAATACTATGTTTGATAACCAATTTATAAACATTTATTTTCTTACAAAATTTTGATCAATAATCGATACATTATAAATATTTATCATCAAGAATATTTTAATTAACCTTTCGATAATTGTTGTTCATTTTTTTATCTTGATGTATTTATATTTTAGAGTTTTTTATGTATATATTTATCATAATTTTCAGGTAATAATGTGTATGAAGTCGTTTATAACTTTTTATCGTGACCGATAAAGTGATCTGTGTATTTTTAAAAATCTACCAAAGCCAAATTTTAATGTGCTTTGACATATAATTTTTCTTCTGGCGTGCCTTATCAGTGACATAATAAAGTTGAATTTGCTGTTACACTACATTTCTTTTGGATTATTTTTGTTATCAGTAATAATTATGTGATTTAAGATACGGCATCTGAATTGTCTAGCTTGATTGACGTACATATGTGGTGTTTTTCACGATTGGGCGATTGATTTTGTACAGGTGTAATGCACTTAAGAAAATTAATCTGATGAGATAATAGCGATGATAAATGATACAAAACAATGAATTATTGGACAACCTTGTCAGGAAGGAAAATCAGTACTTTCATACTGTTTCCGAATGGATTAAATAGCGAAATTGAATATTACAATTTTCTCTCTTCCTGCTCATAATTATTTATTAAAAATATTATTTATATTCAGTTTATGATGCGTAATTGAACATTCTCTCGTAATCTATTTAATTTTTTACTCGTAACTGATTTAAAGAGTATAAAGCAAATATTTCGGTTCTTCCGTGCATATCACCGTGCGGAAGACACGAAATGACCAAACGGTCATCGCTGCACCTCACCATCCACGTGGAGCGTTTTTCGACCGATTAAAAAATATAAACTAAACATTTATACCTATCATCGGCGTGCGGTGGATTTATCTCTGTCTCTGTCACACAACTTAACTTGCGTATACGCAAGTAGGTTGTAGTCACTCGGACAATTCACTTAACAAGTCATTGAGAGAGAAAGAGAAATAACGGCAAGCGCTTGGAACATCATTTTCGCATAAATGTATATTTGTTTAAAAATTTTACCTATCAATATTCATGCTTACTCGAATACCCAGTTAAAACCTTCAGATGAGTGATATTTATATAGTCGTAAGCATGAAAAACTTTAAAAAAAGGTGCGCGGTGCGGAAACTGCAGTACGATTGTTACAATCGCACAATTTAATAATCGACACTTAATGAAATTTTATTTGGAGGACGAGGTTGGGCAGTCGGGTTGCATTTACTGTCATATTAGAAGATATTGCCGAATTTTGGACGTTTATGGAGAGTCAACATCGCGATGATTGACGAACGTTGGTAGCGTCGGAGCGGGGCATGGGAACGAGGGGCGGGAGCAAACATAACTATACATATGCATGTACGTTTGCAGCTATAGTTTTTGTGAGTTATGTGACGTGTCATATTATGGATGACTGAGAAAGCGTTTTGTTTCGTGTTACGGTGCACGGGGATATCACGGAAGAACCAATATTTCTTTGCCTTATAGTTATTTTGGGATAAAGGATTTTTTTGTAAATTCAAAAATAAAGTACAGGATAGATATAGGATAGCCTGCAGTAATTGAAATACATCGACTTATTGTATAATCTGTTCTTATATAAACCGATATTTTCCACATTTGTCTTGTTGAATACAAACAATTATTCAATTAATTACTTCGCTATCACATTTTTTAGATGTCAACTATGTTTAAAATTAAATTATTTTCTATATGCTTGTGCTGGAGCTTGGACTATCTCGTCTTTAATATCCGTTACTTTTATTTTTTAAATATCTATGAAAATTTAGTTTATCGCCTTATTGCATTGGAAACGTTGGTACACTTTTGTGCATTGGTCCAGACTTCTCTTACTCCGTTGAAACATCTGTATGTATTGATTTTTTTAATTATTGCTGATAAAATGAAACGGATTCCTGTGATATTTTCAAAACTGAAAACTATTGAAATTGACGATTGGCTTAACTAGAGCTATTAACTCCAAATTTAACTCATACAACACTTATTTTTACAATACTGCAATTGATGAATATATTATAAGATATATGTTGTACTTGAGATCTTACATAATGAAAGGAAAAGTAATGTAAAAATGTATAAATATAGTGTGTATTAAGTTGCATACATGTAACAACAAAACTCTTTCTCACTTTGACTTAACTCATCAGCACTATTCAAATTTGTATGCAGTGTCGGTTTTGACTTTCATCATCTTTGACAATCGTTTCTCATAATTAATTTACCGAATGACGAAACCCAGTCTGTAAGCGACAAAACACATACAATAATACTTTTGCACGATCGGAATTTTATTGTATAATCTTATATATAATAGCCGGGACCGGTCTGTAGGCGTAGATGTAGACGTTTTATTATTATCACATATCGCATGCAGGTATGAAATTTTAAGCGTCTGCGGTGTATTTAAACAATACACGCAAATTCCGAGGCAAATTCATCTATGATGAACGTTCCCACTAGTTAGTTATAATTGTAGATCACTAATTATTCTCAATATAATTTTATTATAATGAAAAATACAGATGTCTCAGTCATATTCCTTTGATCTGCCAGGCGGATTGATGCACATGTGTACTTTATCATATTTGTACGAAAATAAATTCAAAAAAAAAAAATGTTTGCAAATTTACAATATAATACCACGAAGCCCGACGCAGAACGCTTATTTGTGGTAAAATTTTCACATGCAGTGTCTGCGGTGGCCAGTTTATTATTTACTGCAGTTCAGGCCTGGAAAAAGTAGTTGGCTGAAGGTCCGCATTATGAAATTAAAATGGGAAATGGTTCGTCAAGTAAAGTATTATTTCTCGGTAGATATAATTTAGAGTAATAAAAAAGGAAATTTAATGGAATATCCCATATATTATAAGATCCAAAATATCCGTCCTTAACATGTTAGAACAAGTCAGATTTTGGGACAGCAATTCTGACTTGGTGGAGACTCTTTTAATTTTCTTAAATCGGGTATAAACTACAGAATTATAATCCAATATTGAAGGTCGCTCAGTGTATGATAAACATACCTTTATAGTTAAACATAAGTGCACATTATTTACTAGTGATAAATAAATAGTTATAGATCGCGGGCCTTACCAAAATAAGTGAGGGACCGTGAATTAAAAGATTTGGTGAATAATCGTTTAAAGGTGTTTTTTTTAGTGTTTTTCACAATTGTGAAGATTACACTGCGAAATAGAGATAATATATGAGTGTTTCCTGTTTCGAAATTTACGCAAAATATTTTTTTGCGGTGAAAATGGTTTCCGTTTAAATAATATTGTATTTTTAATATGACGTGGATTCAATATATTATCCATGATAAACTGCATCAGAAGAGTATTATATTCTTTTTTTAGTTTTACCAAAAATAGCAATGATAAATTAATCACCCATACGGAAAACTGTCTTTAATTATAGAAGAGGATCTATGTCAACCATCTTCAGTGGTTAAGCTAAATTATTTAATTTTTTTTTATTATTGCTTAATATACGTCATCATTCACTTAAATAACTATCAGCTATCATTATTTTTGCTTAATTATTGAATTTTTTAATACAGTTATCGTAATTATTTGTTTGTTAAATTCCGTGTTTTTAACGCTAAAAGTTTACGTAGAGTAGAACCAGTTGCATTGAAGGTCTAATCATTATGGTCATTTACTACGTTTCACTTACATAAAGATAAATCGTGGAATTTATAATTACCATGAAACAATATTCAGTGATATGTTAATCTCTTAATCTTTATTCCATAGACAAATAATATTCATTTTCGCTGTGATCTCGTGAACGTTGATGAACAGTGCAATCTTGGTTAGAATAAATACTGCGAAATTCCTGATTCAGTCAGACAACCTGGCTGAAGCCCCTCTTGTTAGATTTCTTTAGGAATAATATTACATTATTTAATTAGACAGAAGTTCAATATTTGATAATCATGAAATCAGCACAACTATCGGGTGCGAATGTCTTGCATGCGAACTTCTTGTGTCAAATAAGTTATGTTTAATATTGTGTTTCTTTTGTACATATATCGTCGCTGTTCTGGAAGAAAACACTAAATCGAAAAAATTACATATTGAGCTAGTTATGCCAAAATGCTCTTATTACAAACTATACCGTATGGAAGAACAGACTTATTTTTACAAATTATACTTTCACTTAAAAACATTTGTACAAGCAAAAAAGTGGAAGGTAAAAGGTAAACTATTTCAAACATTTGACAAACTTCAAAGTCCAATTAATCAAAACTAGTATTTTTCAGTTAGTATCTTCTTCCAGAACAACGACGATATGTAGTTAATTAATCCTATCCAGATACTTGTATAAATAGAAAAGTTTAGAATTTGTAGCTGTGTACACATTATTGTAAAATTCTTGCGATAAAATAATAAAACTATTTATTTATATTTTTAATATTTAATTAGTTAGTTTCAATTGGAAACAATTAATTATTTATTATTTTTGTATGAAGTTCAATTGAGATTCAGTTGTATTCTCACAAGCATATGTAGACTTATTGATGATATATCTTTACGCATTTTTTTCCATAATCCACACAAATAGAGATAAATAGCTTAAAATGTGCTATATTGTGAATATATTAACGCTTCCCATTCAAACATAATATACTGTGCCTACGCGATTTTGATGTTCCGTTTTGTATACTGATACCAATAATGATAATATCTTATCAATGATAACATTGATAAGGAATTTGTATTGTGATGAAAAAATATTATAATCGGTAATAAACATGTCTCCTGCAGCCTACCTTATCATTTTTTTATCACGGCAATTATAAATTGTCATAGATTTTCGTGTAAAGTTTGAAATAACAACTGACTTTTTTAAATGGCAATTTATGATATTTGTGCCGCTGAGAGTTGCTAAATACGCTCCCGAAGGTTTTTTGAGTTTTGAGTATATCACGAAAAACTGTTATAGGCGGTATGATAGTTTTAAGTATAATTTAAGCTATTTTTTGTCTTCCGGTGTATAACGAAAAGTGAAATATTCTTTTGGTTTTCTCGGAGCGCGTTGACTGTGTACAACGAGAATCGTGATCGTGTAAAAAAACGACATTGTTATGTTTGGATTTTTTTATATTTCGGAAGGGGGACGAAATAGGAAAGAATTTTAGATTTGCAACTTGAAAAATTGATAGATTTATCGATAGAGCACATACGCACATTACAAACTCATTTTATTGAAAAATCGCCAGGAGCGTGTTTAGCGACTCAGCGACTCACTTCATATATAGCAACAGTGGAAAAAATGGCGATTTTTAATTAAAATTTTATTGCAATTAATAAACTATCTCACACACATGATAGTAGAATATTTTTTAAACATGTTGTCCACCTATTAATTCAATGTATTAAAGTTTACTTTTTATTAATCACGATTAAAAGAAATTTCGGAAATATCTACTTTTTTTTTAAATAGATACCTAATTTTATTTTTAAAGCTTGAAAATTGTTCATTGTATTGTTTAATATTTTTGGCGGTCATTTAAATTTGATTAGTGATTTAATCACATTATCGAGTGATTTGGCAGGTGCTATAGTTTAAGCTAAGTATTTTAAGTGAAATCAAACTATTTACTACTTCTTCAGTAATATACCCATCCATGTTTCGTATAGGAGTGCTTTGTACTTATTATCGTCACTTTGCGTTTCAGGGCTCACATCGTTTACAGTAGTGAAAAATTGAAAACGCCTTTTTTTTTTTAAATAAAAAACAATTCATTTGTACTACTTCCACATATTTTACGTGGAATATGTTTTTGTTTACTTGGAATATATTTTACGTAAAATATGTGGAAGTAGTACAAATGAATTGTGTTTTATTTTTTAAAATATAATGTCTTTCCACCAAGAATTGACAGTTAACACCTTAAAAGTGATAACGCCTTTATTGAGATGCTCAAAATTACGTAAAATAATTGAATATCTGGATACCAAGTTGAATTATTTCGAAATGCCGTTCCATCAAATTAACCGTTTGTTATCGAAGTATCAGGTTCTATTTTTGAAACAAAATTAATTCATTTGATAGTGTCCTCAAGCAACATACAAAATTCCACGTGCTCAAGCTATGTATTAAATATTCGTTCTCATATAAATATTGTTTTTCATTCTGATAGATAGCAACATTGGTATTGACAATGCAGTCTATGAATTATAATGATTTAGTTAATTAAAATAATTAATACACTGCATATTATGTAGTTAGTTATTAATACAAATATATAAATCTTATAATAATTCAACACCCATACTGTTTTTAGCACGCCAATATTTAAATAACGTGTATTGCATTATTTCGTTTAATGAGTGTGATATTAAAAAAAATATTCTGATATTATTTATCTACTCGCCAACTACTAGCAGCCGGTCGGTGCACTGTTTGCTAGTGTGTGATTGGTGCTTCTCATTTCTCACAGAATTGTCTTATCTCACCAAGCAAATATGCAAATATTACCAGGTTTTCTTTACAAATACACCACATGCGTCTTGCCTCAACTTACAATCGTGCTGAAACTCTATAGTCCAGCGATCGGAAAGCAGTGACATGCGGTGAGATTTGAGTGCGCGTGGAAAATTTTGAAATCAGTTATCTGTGATGAATTGCATCTTTTTTAGTTTTCCTGCATAGTACATAATTTATTTATTTGATTATCCCCGCTGCCAATTTGGATCATATGTTATCCTAATGGAACTTACCTTCACAGAAGTTATTTTTACGATAACTGAATGTAGTCATTTGCTCAAGATCTCTTTTTCATAAAGCGTATGGATTGAAGGATAACACTACGGCAGGACTAGTGATTATCTAATTGCTCTTTCTACGCCCCGTTCTTAGGATTGGATGGGTCGTAGAGAATCTTAAACATGCTATCGAATATAAATTGAAAAATCAATTTATTAAACTATCCGTGCTGATATTCGAACCCGTGAGCACCGCAATCGAACCCAACGACGTTGACCACTCGACCACGTACTCTGTATCACTATTCCATCATAATTAGTATGCTAATGATATATCATATTTATGTATAATGTAATTAATTGTAAATAGTACCACTATGTTATTTGTGTTAAAAAAATGGTGCACAAATGAAATCGTTTTAATACATTCGCAATTGAATTTTGCATTATTTTTTTCGCCTTTCTAAATCACTGTTATAAATCTTTCTCATTTCGCTCGGTATATTTTTATTAATTTTATGGAAGCTCAAGAAGGTTCGTCATCCCTTCGTATGAACTGTTCAGAATACCTAAGAATGTATTTATTCCTTCTGGCATATTGTTTCCAAGTCATTGAGAAGCGTGTACGACCTTGTTGGCCCACAAAACCAGATAAATTATTGCATTTTTCTGTATTGATAAAACTCGAATTATGTATTTTTGCCCAACATTACTATTAATCTGTCACAATTTAACTTCACGCATTCAAAAACAAACATTAAAACTACATTGAAAAACAAAACATTCAGTAGCTAATTGATAGGTTTTTTTCTTAGAAAAATATTGTTTTTAAAGCATTCAATTTTTTGATTTAAAATATAATACGAATGTCTTGAATTAATTAAAATTGGCGGATGTAAATTGTTTTAAGTTTAAAGCGAGTTGATCAATGTCTAGAAAAAGTTTCGTCACTGTTTACTTCGATGACCATAATATAAAAAGTAATTTGTATTAATTAACATTTTAATATTCATTAAATTCTGTTTTTTTTTTTGGTGATTATCTACGCGTAATTTTTCCTGTAAATCCGTTTGTTTTGCTTCCATCATTGTTATTATCTGAATTCTGCGGAATTTGTAGAAAGATAAGTTTGCGGAATAGTTTGTCAATGTCTGAATTGCTAGAGCTAATGTTTAAAATGATTTAGAACTCTTAGATTTGAAAATCAATACATTCACTAAAAAATCAAATTATTCCAGATTCAGTCGGTTAAAAATTCATAAATGAAGCATTTATAAAGATATCGTTGTTATCATACTGGAAAACTGACTTAAGTTCACATTTAGACTTAACTTGACCTCCTAATATTCGATTGTGTTTCGGCCAGCTGATGTAACTCTCAAAAAATACGAAAATGAGTTAATGATTGGATCTCATTTTAAACATTACAGAGCAGGTCTCGGCCAAATGATGTAAGTCAGAAAAATAAATAAATTTACCACTTTTTGGAAGGGAAACATCATTTTATATTGGTTTTAGGTTTAAAAGTTCTGACCAGGCTGCTTGATGTAAGCCACTATTATATCGACACTCGTTACGTATAATCCCGTAACTTCAAACATGAGAATATACAGGAGTGCATTTAAAAGATTCATAACGCAACTCATCATATAATGTTTTTGATAAAAACAGTTTTTACTCTCTCCTGAACAATTTCAATTTTGAGGGTTATATTAATTGGCAAAACCACCGTCGATATAAAACTGATTAATTCAAGCTTAAAATTAAATATTAGCAATTTTTTCTTCTAGCAAAATTTTCTAAATCCCGGTTTTTGAACCTGTCAGTTTAATAACTGATATAAACAGGAAAATATCGACTCTGTTATACTTTATAAATTAGATCGCATTGAATCTAAAATCATATCGCGCTTGACATTAGTGCTGTATTCTTTTATACAGTTTTCCGTAGGGCCAATAAACCTTTACTTTTCAAACGCATTACGAGAATACCAATAAATAAATAGTTACTTATATGTGACACACAATTTGTTGTATTTACACATTTCATCGCGCAACAATGCAGGTATTAAATTATCATTCGATGTAATTATTCATTTCTTTGCTGCATTCACCTTTTGTCATCTTGTTATTGCTGTTTGGTGTTTTCACAGGTGTGAACGTTTGTTTATAACCAGCGTATGACATTTTGTGTTGACAGTTTTTATTGGAACTATGCATAACTTTCGTTGATTCTTTTTTTTGATCAAATACTGCCCGTCTGTCAGTCAGAAAACGTATGAAATATCACATGTTTACGGTTTAGCATGTTGATAGGTTTTAGATTAAATTATTCAGCCTAAAATGATAGGACTTTGTGACATTGTTATTTATATTTCACATTTAAATAAAATATCAAATATAATATTTCAACCGAAGTCAAACATTTCTTCTAATTTTAAGTTTTTTTTATTCTACTTTGATAACTTTCTATTACTTCTTCTTCGACTCTTCAAAATAATTTATCTAAGATGTCGTCAATAAATTGTTTAAATGGCAATTTTTCATTAATATAATATTATCATATTAAAAAGAAATATGTTAAATTTGTCCGTTCTTAATGTGAAGCATATCGACCTTGGAAATGAAAAAGGACATAACCCACACACAAATACTGTGTAAACAAAACGTCTATTAATTGTATATATGTTGATAAGTCCTTTTGCCTTTTTACAGTTGATATGTCGTATATTTTTAAATAAATATAGTGTATTAGCACGTTTTGTGTGTTAGCTATACACAATATTTTTTAGTGTTGGTTACGTCCTTTTTCCTTTCACAGTCGATATGGATCTTCAATGAAGTGATCTTAACTGAAGTCGTTTTACAAAACTGGTTGTAAACCATTCGCTCAAGATCTCTCTCATGAGAGATGCAGGAAACAAGATTGTATTTAACACTCAATTTTCTATAAATAGACCTGTTATGTTTGTATTTTTATCAGTTGACAATGCTCGTGATGAGCGAAACCGGTCCTGATCATTATAAACATGTGGAAGTAGTACAAACGAATTGTGTTTTTTTTTTTTTTTAAATAATGTCTTCCCACGAAGGATTGACAGTTAACACGTGATTTAGGAAAAGACTAGACTAATGGTTGTCGTTCTCTCTACGCCTCACCACACTTTGCAAATAAAACCTGAAGAAATGTTTACTGTAGGAAATTTGTTTGATATATTTCATAAACGCTTAACCGTATGAGAAGGATACAATTTATTAATGTATTTCGTAACCAATAAAGTGGTTTATACTATTATATGATAATTATGTAGCGAATACCCAAGTGTTACACGATTTGTAATTTATTAACGAGAGTGTTAAGAATTTACTCACTGTGAAATCGGTCGTGATGCTTAATATAAAAAATGAAATAAATATTTGTGTTCTGATTATGAATGTACAATATTGTGAATTGAAAGTCCAAGGTGGGAGTCTTTCAGGGTGAACAGTCACCCAAAGTTTTGCAGGGCAACAATCTTGAGCCGGTCCTGATCCATGTATAAGCATCATATTCAGCAGGCTAATGTATTCAGAATCGTTACGACGACGCAGGCCGTTATGAAGTTGCGTGGCGGCTCCGCCCCCGCTCACGAGTACGCGATGGTACGAACTCTGATTTCCGCCCTACCGCCACAACATACTGCCTGCTGGTCTCTCTCCAACCTTCGCCCGCCTTTCGCAATCTGGTAAATCTTACTCGACGTCATCGCGCTACCCCGACCATTGCCCGCCTTTTAATGACTTTACATTGAGAATTCTGAGAAAACGCTCCAATTTTTGAACTGACACCGCACACCACTACATCTTTAGTTGTGATACCGAAGCAACTGAAAGTAAAATTCTTAATTTCAATAAAAAAAAAAAAACAGCAGTTTTGTGTATAAATTAATCAACCGTTTTAATGAATATAACATCTTGCAGTATTATTCCACCTATATATAATATTTATTTTATCTTTTAAATATTATTCGCAAAAGTATTTAATGTATTGGCATTTAATTAGTTGGAGTTATTATTGGGTAAATGGTAGCAGCGTGTTTCGAGAAGTGTCGAATATTGTCGATAGTTATATCAACAACACGCCATCTTCAGAACTATGCTGCGGCAACTGGAACACGAGTCTTCGTATTAGATATATGTATGTATTTCATTTAAATTAAACTAAATAATATATAGAGTAAGTTAGGTGATCAGTTATTATACTGAATTTCTCTTGTATGTTTATTATTTATATAAGCAAGCTAAAATCCGTTTACACGGTTGGGAACAATACAAAACTGATAATTTTTGTCACATAAACGGAGATCACAGTCAAAATAGTTAATTATTTTACGGCTTTGATTGTTAACGTTATGGATAAGTAAGATGAAAAAAAAAGTAATTTTAACAATTGAAACTTTGCTACTCTATATAGCAAAAGTAATGGACTTTCAGTATCTACTTAATATACAACCCCTTTTGTCGAATTCAAATTTCACCGTGATTATTCCACATGTTTTTGAAAAGGTTTCTTTTCCCGTGGGATATAGGTGCATGAATATTTATATAATCTCCACCAACAACATTCTACAACCACATACATAGCATAAATGTAAGGTTTTGTAAAATCATTTCATATAGTTAACCAGTAATGGTTATGTTTCTTGCTTCTCGATTCCAAAGAAAAATTTCAACTGAATGAATTGTTACGCTTGAATAATAAATAATTATGTTAAAATTATTCATATTGGTTTAAAGTTATTTATCTCTCCTTTATGATTTTATAATTCTGTTCAATTCATAGAAAGAAATTCATCGTGATTTTTTTTATATTCTTTTTTTAAATAAAAAAATACAAGCTGTTGACTTTTACTGGTAAAATTACATAAATGTTGCATTGGATCAGCAGTTTTGCCGGAAAATTTAAGAGGTTGACCATTATTACCTGTCGTAAATCTTAAATCATATACCTACTTATAATAAACGTATACTTATTTAAATTCAATTTATTGATACGAATATTGAAATTATCTTCTAGAAAAGCGGAAAATGACTCGAGAATATTTATTGCCTTTACCGATCGATGATCTTCGTAAATATCGAAGATTGCACGACCTTAATTATTTCAGTTCATTATGACGAGTTCATACAGTCGATGCACTAACTATGAATATATAACTCATTATAATATATATATATATATAAAGTATTGTGGCAGAAATTTTAGGTAGGTCTTGCTGAAAAAAAAATTGCCCTGAAAATTTATTGTGACATTGCTGTGAAACTGTGATCAAATTAAATTATAATAATATATGATGAAAAAAAAATGTAAATGTATTCAAATAAGCCGAATTCTAGGATAGTCGTGTGTTTTCCATACGTGTCTAATTTCTTTGTATCTGTCATCTAATAAATGAAATCATCTTAACATTAGTTTCGCGATGAAGTTGAGATAAAAGTCATTTCGTATTCATTATCAAAATACGTAAGGGTAAACACTACATATCCTCCGAAAGATACAAAGTTCTTTGTATTTAACATATGAGTAAGTACAATTTTTTCACCAACCTACCCCAATCATGTTTGAAGTAACTTATTTAAAAGCGCTATCAATAAAAGCTTATGAAACATTAATACATAGCAAATAAGCTATGATAAAAACAATTAATATTTGTATAATTTTTCACTACAATTAAACTATTATTCAAACGATGTTTTACCAAGAAACGGATTTAATGTGATTCCATTTCAAAGCTTTGGAATATATTTATTAATTTGTAATGACTTAGCTACATGCTAGAAGGTTTTTTTTATGAGTTTTTATGATATCCGAGCAATCTCAATAAATGAAATATGCTCGGGCATATTAGCGATAAAGCATATATTAATTTAACGAAAAGCTCGACTGCAATGTTCTCCAAATTCTGAATTTTACATTCAACCTTCGAATTCGCATTAAAATATTGAAACGTAAATGTTACTCGGAAAAACGCTATTAAAATATGGAATCAAACGGGGAGTTTTTCGATTTTTAATCAGCCGTAAATATGCGATTGGGATTTGAGAGGTTATTATTCGACGGAGATTTTTTTAAGCCGGTTTCTATTTTACATATTGCGTATTTTCCTTGACTTGGCATTGCGTACCTAAAATACATGAATTAATTATTTTAGCGTTTTTTTGTAGTCAATAGCATTCCATTTATATTTCAATCTTATTGCGATTATGGCTATTTTTTAAGCCTTAACAAACCTACTTTAAACTGATTTATTTGAAATTGAATTGTTGATATATTTGAAGTGTTTGATTTGATATCGTGATTAAAAATCAATATTATCGAAGGTTTAGGAGTCGTTGTTTTAATTGCTTTTTTTAAAAATTGATTGGCGCTTTTACTATTATGTTTTTTTCCAACTTAAATTACTACCAACTTTTTACCTTCGTACCATAAATAAATATTTTCTCCGTATATATTACGTTTTGTTAAAACTAAATTTTCTTTTATTTAATGAGTTTGTTACTCACACTCTCTGAGATCGATACATACTGATACAAAGTGGACATTGTTAAACGAATTACTGATTTTATTTATAGATTTTTAATACAAAATCATTTGTATATTTTGTTCACTTGTAATCACCTTCCAACTAAATTTGATCGTTCTTTATCATCAAGTAAAGTAGTTCATTATTTTGTTTTGTATGTATTAAATTTAAAAATTATTATAAAACATCATGGTGGCATAAAAAATAATGGCATCTCTTGTCATACTAATTAATATGGCCTACCGACAACGTTCTTTCGAATAATAGTCGCGAAAGCTTCACCGAATAAATGTTAACCGAAGGTTCGAATTGAAGGGCATTGACAGATTTCAGATTAGAATCCTGACATATCGCGTATGTTAGCGACGTTACCCATCGTCCGGTTGTAAATCGATTCCGTTTGCCGCCCTGGAACGCCGCTTCCGTTGGCAACATTGTTATTGGAATTCGCCACTCAGATCACAATCGCGTTCTAGACGCATTTTGAATATTTTAATATTGTTATCTACCCGCGTAGGTAGGTGTATCGCAATCGTATCGTCACCTCTTTCTTGTTCATAATTTGTTTTTGTGAACGTTATTTGCATACGCCGGTTGTGGACTGCCGCTGCATAATGCCGGCTCGTTGTTTATTGCATGAAATAATAAGATATAAAGGCGCGCTGTTTGAGTGACCTACAAAAATAAAATAATCACGTCTTGGCAATGCAGTTTTCTGTGCGTTCGCGGGAAACTCACTTCAAATCGTACCACCGTAACAAATCAAACATGGATCTATTCAAAACAACAACGCACTTTTATCGATGTTCTATATACGAACAAGGCCTGTACACAAATCATTTCACATCTAAAAAACGCATTTGAATGTACTTTTAAAGTGATAATTGCGAGTAAATATTTATGAAACGTATAGAAACATTGAGTACATTCTACGTTTCAAATACTTTTTCCCTAATTTTGCTTTATATTGAAATAATAAATCCCGCTTATTTTATAATTATTACAATGGATAGTAAATACGACAAAAGTGTTTTGTCTTAAAATGTATTATTATTATTTGCAATCACAGTTACATCATATTTAAAATACTAAAAACAATAATTCCTGATATTTTGGTGTCGGTTTTAAGTCTCATGTTTACGATATTCGTATCTGATTTCAGGTTGGAGAATGAAAATTTAATTGTTATTGTAATACTGTTTGAATTGGAAAAAAATGCTTGTATGTTGTATTGAAAAAACGCGTGAACTATAAAATAATATATACCTAGTTTTTCTTTTGGTAAATACATATTAGTAAAGCATGACACATGTTTTCCAGTAATAGTTAACCATGACCAAACTAAACACAATCCGTTATATAAGCTTGAACTGAACGGCGTTCAAAATATTACGAAATAAGAAACATTTCTCAATACGTTATCAAAATGTGTGCCGGTGTTGAACACGAACTTCAAACACGTTTTCAAGTGAAATTCAATTTTCGAACACGGGGTTGATCTTGACTTTTCCCGCCCGCGGCATTCACGTGACCTCGCTGTTTATGAGATTTGTTTGTTTCGAGCAGCGGTCTCTAATCGATGGACGGCGCGCGATTGATGACTATGCATGTTTTCTTTTAATGTTCATTTTGTACCAGACCTATTTTCATTATGTTGCTATTCCAGGAATAAATTGTATTTTCGGAATAAAAGTATAATATTAATGTAGTTTGTAATTTTGCATCCAAGGAAACTTTCTTACGATTTTACTTGTCCACGATGTTTGGTCATATTATTCTCTCTCTTAAGTGAATGTAGTATGAAATATATATTTGTTTTTTTATCAGTTGGTAATGCTCGCGATGAGCAAAACCGGTTACGATTATAAAATGTGAAACGAAACAATTGCGCAACGACTACGGCGTACATGTGTACTCAATTAAAAAAAAACATCGTTCCCGCATACATCTGTTGCGAATAAGTATCCATGGTATATAATTGAGAGTTGAATACAGCAAAGCTTTCCATTGTGTTCTTACACTGCTTTACTTTTTTAAAAAGAAAGTGGCCAATATTAATTAAACGGTCGACTAAAGGAGTGGACGACTTCTGCGTTGTAATAAGAAGCCATCCCTCGCGCGGTGTTGCCATCAATTGGCACGTGGTCGCAACTTCAGTCCGCAAGCTTTTGTCTTGTTATTTTTATTATTATGTATTGGTGTTTTCCATTTTGCACAGCTGACCCACTTTCGCAGCGCAGCATTGTTTGGTTCGGATGAGCCTGCTCGCGTGCGCTACTTGCAGGCCGCTGCGTTGTGGGGTGTACTGTATGTGCAAACTTTGCAGTTTTTCACGAGGCCTGCGTGATTTTCCGACTGGCTTAATTTGCATACACATTTAAATTACGAATGTTTCCTTGCATTTCGCGCTTTACATTAAAAAAAACAAGAAACTCATATCTCGTACGGGTTTAATAATCATCATTTAATATTTTGTATTTCAACTAATATCGTCAGTTGTTCTCAATTTTTCTAGATTTTAAATGTAGTATCATAAACTATTGATGATCACACAAGGGTTTGCTACCATTGCCAATATATCTATGTCACCTCTTCTACGTCCATTAATAAAGCTTGTTGTGATAAAACTGTATTTTCATTCAATTTTTTGAGTTTAAAACATTACGAAATATTACAGAAACATCAATTAAAATCTAATAAATAGACTTTATGTTGTCAAAAAAAAAGATGTAAAAAATACATATGGGTTCGATATTGTTCAGTAACTCTCTAGATTATCCAATTCCATTCGACTGTCATCCAGCATTTTCAAGTGTTTACAATATTGCTATTTTTTTTTTGTTTAAAAAAACTCGATAATTAAAAAAAAATATTATTCGCTAAATCTTAAATAAACGTCATAATTTTTGTCATTGAACTTTAATTTGATTGGTAAAACTCTGTCTCAATTCAGTTTACAATAGCATACCGATTAATTATTAAATACCGTGGGGTTTTTTTAACCTTAGAAAATACACTATTTTTAAAATATTTTACCTTAAAATAAAAATAAAAAATGTGACTTAATATTCAGTATTCTATTGTATTAGTGAGTTTCTTTATTCATAATAATGTACCACGTCTCAGAAAAAAAAGGTCAGTCGAGGGGCAATCATAAATTTATTTCTTCATTAAATTCATTTTAAACTCTCTTTTATTGTTTCATTGTGCCTCACGTGAAAAACGGGAACCTACACCCCTTGAACAGGTGGGGGCACCTATGCATCCATCATAGAGGCCAGTTCACGTGACCACTCAGGCTAACAACATTGCCTTGTTGTTCTAAGGTTGCCAGGTAATTTATTTCGCCTGTCATATTTCCGAAACTGGGGTCTTGAAACAGCGCCACTGTGGCAATTCTCGTTTCTTTTATTTATTCCATCGTCTTCATACAATGTGACTTGAAATGTTATCTATCGATGCACCACCGTTCTTTTATCTTTTTGTTCTAATTTTTTAAATATTTTATTTTATATCAATTCAGGGTCTATAATCGTATGAACAATTGAATTGGGCACGAACCATTCTTTTCTCTCTATTTTTTATGGATGTCTTGTTTCCTTTGAAATTTGAATTCGAATCTACACCTCGCTTGTATTCTTTTGTTTTCGATTTTAAATTAGGAATTTTCTACCTGCGACATTAGATCAAACATTTCATATTGCTTTGTTAGATGAAGATATTATATAGTTGTCGTGTTCCAATTCGATTAATTTTTGCTCATTTTTTTTTACTCTGATCATGTTCTATTTAAAAAATAATCTAATTAAAGATGAATTTCCGTATTAGGCATTTAACTGAAAACACACCTAGCGACGAGTTTACTTAAATTTATCACCGTTGTCATAGCAAGAACTATCTCTAGAAGACATCAAGATGTACTGATAAATTTAATGTAATGGAAAGCATGAAGATCTGATTATAATCTTAGTTTTGTAGTTTTACATCGTGCGGGTGCCACCTGCCTCGTTTTCTACCGGCTCGCAATTCTCATTCACGCACATCGGGGTGGCTGAAACGTGAATTTGTATTTGACACTACGTATTATAGACGTGAATTGTCCTAAATTGCACAGCATTTTTTGCTTTTTATTAATGTTAACTTTGTCGCATATTTACGTGTAATACCTCAGGAAGATGAGGTTTTTCAATCAACACTCTGCACAGTATAGATGGGCAACGTGTCTAAAAAATATTTTAATCATTTCCTGTGTGAGACACCTAATTTGCGGTCTTCGTTATAAAATGAGTATTACAACAGAATCCCGAGTCATTGCTTTTTAAGGAACCCTCAAAAAACCGACGAATGTAAGAAAGCCTCAAAACTAACAATAAACGTGGGAAAACGATGAGTGCGAGATCGGGGTTCTTCTTTATTATCGATTTCCGCAAGCTTACTTGAATATACATATTTAATTAAACATGTAAATATATTTTTTCGTTCGATTTGGAAAAAAGCCACCTTTGGCCACTGTTTTTGTACTACGTGAAGTTACTTACACGTTTGTCGGCGTCCTTGGCGCAATTGGTAGCGTCGTTGGCTAAGGTTACGGATGTCTCGGGTTCAATTCCCGGTGCGGACATTTTCGCAAATTCATCTTTCAATCGATTTATGGATTTCTGTTCGTAGTCATGCATGTTTGTGATGTCTAAAACTCTTCCCTCCCAACCCATCCGATCCTCAAAAACGGGGCATAGCGAGAGCGATTAGTTAATCACTATCCCTGTCCTAACCCTATCCTTCTATACATACTATCTTTGAAAAAAGAGCGAAGCGAACATGGTAAAAAATACTAATGTCAAAATTTTCAAAAACAACAATGTAACTTACAACACAAGGCAAATCAAATGGAAATTACGAAGCGTAGAAAGCGTACTAATTGATAGTTAATCAAATGGTTAGTCATAAAATGAGTTTTAGTAAAATACTCACGATGAAATATTTAAAGTCATTTTCTAATGCAGTGATAATAGTAGCATGTTGAAAAATCATAGCGCATGAAGTCACTGGACACTTGGCTATTATGAATGGTCAGGAATTCTTATCGTACATTATGCTTATTTATCAGTTTCCTGTTCCTCGAGCTGGATCTGTAATCTATTCTTTTATTCTCATGTTTCTTCGCGTAATACGAACAATCCATAGCCTATTGGATTTCTTTGAATTTCCGCAAAAAGTTAGTGTTACTGATAAGTTAAATACAAAATTCGAGATGATTGTATTTAATGTGGAGCGAGGGAAGCAACGCTGGAAAGAATTCTTTCATTGTCTTCGTAACATACCTGTACAATTTATATTTTTTCGTATAGCTCACACGTTACAAATAAGACTGGAATCATCCATAACTCATACAGCTGAACTGAGTGGTATCGATTTATCTCACTAAAAAACAGTTCTCTCGAAAATGCTGGAGGTAGATAGAGATACATGGCATGTTAGACAAATGGGTATTCTAGATCGCGGCCATAAAATGTAACGCCAATCAAATAATTGAAGTCGGCATCTGGCACTCGGGTATCATAACTCGGAACGTCGGATTGTTCGTTTTGAATTCTTTATCACGACCCGATGTAATAATTTATTAATGACGCATTAACCTCGGCCGGTGGAAAAGCTCTCTCCGGCGTGACGTTAGCGCCGAATGCCGGATTTGATGATTCAGTTGGCGGTACTGCGGGGAAATGATCGCCACCCGGTCACGTACATTTTCAGGCATGGATTTATTACGAAGGGCATCTGTTATTAACGAACGCGGTAATTCTGATGTCTCATTAATCATTAATTTAGTTGTCCATGAATAATAAAGATTGTTCGATCTATATTTCATGCCACGTCGAAATGGACACGACAACTTTTTCGTGCCTTAAGCAATTATTGTTACATTATTAAAATCATCCCCTTCGGACAAATATAGCACCTTGAGGGCTCTTATTTATAAATAAAAGAATACGCTGTACGTTATATGTTTGTATATACATTTAATCGAAGGGAGGCATATTCCACGGGACTCATCACGTATTTTTCAATCCGTTTCTTCCATACTTAAAGTGAGAAAAGTTTTTGTGTAACTGGTTCTTAAAAGAAAATTGATATTAAAAATATGAATGAATCTTGAAGCTAACATTTTCCTTTCTACAGTTTTGAATTCCAAAACGGATTGACATCAAAAATATCAATTGGCCAAGCTCCTTTATATTATATATACATTATAATTGAAGAGCTTGGGATCAAACATACTCAAATCCAGTTATGAGGAAAAAACGAGATATCGCTGTAGTATTAACGGTCAAATTCAAAAGAACAGAATTGCATTTTTAACGTTGCTCAAATCCTCGTAGTTTCCATGCAATTTGATGTCAAAATATGACCATAAAATCAAAACACCCAAATCCAGTAGAGTTTTTGTTCATAATTCCCTAAATCCTAAATAAACCAATAGCGTGCTTGCATTTTTCGGCCATGGCAACTCGGTCACTCAACCTATCCAAGTGAAGTGTTGCACTGTGTATATGTTTTTTTTAAATATTGCTAAAAATACTGCATATTTAGAGCCTTCTTCAATGTCAAATGAATAAATAAGAAGAAATACATCAAATTGAACAGTTACATGAATAGTTTGTGAAGAGGAATTTTTAAACGTAAAGGGTGTTAAGGAGAAAGCGGATTTGGTACCATTTTTGATCCCAAGCTCCTCATATTATAAGATTTATCTAACATTCAATAATGCGGTTCAGATGTATTTTATGTGTAATAATGTCCTGATAAGCACAGTAATGATATCTGACAATTTTAGCTATTTTCCGTCCTATTTTTTTTATGTTTACATTGATTTCACGATACGTATAGGAAAACTTTTCCTTCGTCATTGCTACCCCTGATTACGCGGCGAAAGGTTTATCGTTCGGAAAAGAGTGCGGCGGTGTGGGGTGTTTGCGATTCGCGAATAATAACGTCGTAATGTTGCCAGTCCGCGGCACGCCTGACCTTGATATCGCGTTACCCCCCCCCCCCTCAACCCTCGGCATTTTCTTGCGAAAGTTCCCCCCAGCGGAAAATGCAGACATCTTGCAACGATGCCATGTTTTTCACTGCTTGAAAGTAAAAAAAAACATATTTCGTTTTCAAACACATTTATGATTATAATTTCTAGCTTTATTAGGAATGAATATTTTTTGTATCCTATTCTATATATTATATCTTATTAATTATCTCGTTGGGAATATGAATTTTAAATCATTATTAGTCTTTTCTTATAATATAATGGTTACATTACGATTTCTCTTTAAAACAGAGGTGGGAACTGCATATCTATTTGAAGTTACTTGAATACGGTCTTTTAGATTACAAACAAATAAATATGACCCCTCGACATGAAAAGATTCCTCACTCCTGGTGCAAAAAAGTTTTTTTTACACGTGTATTTAGTATATATAATGTATTTTTTTTCTTTTCGATACATAGTTTACGGTACTTATACAAATATTTAAATTCTTTCTCGATTACTATCGTGAAAATTAGGCGACTTCGGGACCTGTACCGTTGTGACTTTCTACTGGACGCGGTGAGGGGGCTACAAAAAAAAAACAAATACAATTAAACTACTAATTACAACATTAATTACTTGTGTACAAACACATCGAAAGAAAAAATCCCACCCTTAATTTTCACACAAGACGAAACACATGTGACAACTAGTAACACAACCAGTGCGATAACAATGATTTTATTAATTTTATTTTCTATATAAAACGTTTATTGTATGTATAATCTCATATAAATTAATTGATTGAAGTGCCTACTTGAGATTCTTAGCCAAATGTATGATTGGGCGTGTGCATTATTGTTGAAATTATTTTGTTGCCTTAAAAAAATGTTAACCTTTAAACATGTTTTCAATTTTACTTGAATTCGATTTGAATAATTTTGTTATGTCATGGTGTTTTATCATATCGATGATAAAATCTTTGATTGATTGTGGTGACGTGAAATCTTGGGGCTTATATTACACTCGTACATCACATCCATGTTGTGATAACAATTTTGTACGAAAGGAATCTATTTTTTGTAATAATCGGGTGAATTTCGATGTCCGGATAAGATTATTATTAGATTTATATTTTAAGATACATGCCTACTTATAGAAAAAAAAATGATAAATACATTTTATCGCAAACAATTTTGTCAATTTATAATCTTCTAAAATTATCTCATGGGTTAAGGTTTTGAGATAACCGTAAATTAATTTAATTTTAGCTAGTATGTATTTATTTATTATAATTGATAAAATAGCTTAGTAATTAATTTGATTATGAACTAAAATTAACAATATTTATCAATTTTATAACAGTTAATGTATTCTCTTTTTTTTTTTAACTGGACCACCTCAATGTGTCACATCAGATTTCTTATAATTCTTTATGCACTGTTACTTGAAAAAAAAAACATTGATAAATACTACACGCATTATGACATCCAAGAAGATAATTTTTTACTTGGTCGAATCTAAAAAAAGATTGTCCAAAGTTTGCCTATGATCATGGTGTGTGCTGAGCTGGATAAAAAATGACAGTCGCCATTTTTTAAATCATTGGCGTCATTGTGTGCTTATTGAATTACAATCTACCTACTATGTTTACAAAAGTGTTTTGGTAACAATAAAAATTTGGTTCGTCAACGTGACACATATTTTACAAAAACAACGATTCAGCTCACCTATGCTTCGTCCACTATGGCCTGCTTTCCAATTACTTGGACACATCTCACATCGCCCATGTGTAGGAATATAATATAAAGGTAATAGGCATCTATCTGGTATGATTATTACAATATTATAAGACGGCGATATCATGCTAGGTGAATAAAACCCAATCGAGAATACAACATGATTTCTCTACCCATAAACCCTCTACCATATTACCCATAAACCCTGCGTCTCGCCGAAAAGAAAATGAAGGCGAATTGTAACGAATGCTTGCGGGGAAATATTGTTTAAAAGAAAATTTATGTACATGTATTATTAGTTACATTACTAATAAAGTGATGTAACTCAGAATGCTAAAATTATTGAAATAATTAAAAAACTGAGACCCACATATTTTACGAGGGTATTATTATAATTTCATTAAATTTATTATTGGAATAAATACTTACGCTGTTTGCGTAAAAAATCGAGTCATTTTTTAGCTTGCTATTAGATAGGTATTTTCATACGTGTAGCTTCTCGAGTGAGTTTCTTTTTTTTCCGTTTTTAATATAGAAGAGTCGTATCATGATAATTATTCATTTTTATACGAATGTTATTTTGATGTTTCATTCCTACGCGTTGGCGGGAAAAAAACAATTTAAACAGCGCGTCCCCGCACACATATTATCTAGGCCATTTTTTTGACATTAAAAATGATTAAGCATTATAAAATCGTCTGGCAAACTTTGGATGACACCCAAAACGTCACGCCGATTCCTTTGGCTGTAACGAATTTTAAAAAAGGAACGCGAAGTAATCTGAAGTTAGTCACATTTAACTGAGTCATGGAATTAGCGTTGTGAGCAGAGCATTTAGTTAGGATGCACTTGTTTTGACAGATTTGGCTGTGTTAAAGTAACCTTTTTTCTGAAATTATAGTATCGTTTAAAATAAACGCGAGTTATTTATTACTTCTGTCGTTTCTGCAATGGTCACGTGTGAACTTATCAGTATTTATATTTAATGTAAAGTCAGTTTTTGGTCCACTTTTCCATTCAATGGATTCATTAAAAATTCAATTGAAACGTATTTAGGAGAACCTTCTCTGTTACATGCGTCTCTGACGCATTGTGCAAATATGATCTAGGTATAACATAATAAAAGTTTTGAACCAAGATACTTCAAGTGTACACAAGTGGTAAATTTCATCATTTTTCCTGATTGTCCAAAATCCACACAATCGTTGGTCAGTATATCCGCTTCCGGATATTCCTCCTAAAACTGTCTCGCCATTTTCACCCTTGTAAATTTAAGTGCCCACAATTATTCTATACGCAACTCCTGTGCGTTATAACCACTTTAGATATTTTATACTTTGTCAATCGATCCTGAATTTTGAATACCTTTACACATTCGCAACGGGGAAAATGTGACCAAACAACGCGCAGCGGCGGGTCTGATTCGCAGGAGATTGACAATAGGTCACGGAAAGAATAGTATGAAACTGACCAATCGACAATTACGCGAAAACAAGTTTGGATGTTCTCCTAATAGGTGTTTCGTAATATACTGATCAAATTCTTTCAATAATATTATGAATCAAACATGAATCAATACTTATGAGCGATTAATGTCGCCTATATCGAATGACGCGAAAAACGCGTTCCCCGCCGCAATACAAAAAAGCTGCGACGCGGAAAACGCGTCCCCCGGAGCAAACGTGCTATTACGGGCTTATCACGTGAAGCGGTGCGATCTGTGCATCTGTACAACTTTACACGACAAAACGTCACGAACATCGTCATGGGTAATATGTACGGTGACCATGCACTCTTTATTTTAGAGTACAATCCTTTTTTCACCTTAAACTATTATTTTGTCTTTTATTTTGTTAATTAAAATATGTAATTGATAAAAGCTATATACTTGTCATTATAGCTATACTCGCTAGTGGCGCGGCGCTGGTGTCGTTTATGAGCGTCTGTTGTTTTAATATATTGTGTTAAGTATACCGTATGTAATGTTGAATTGTACGTATTGAATGTTGCGCCATTACGTTTTCATAATCAATTCGTTGTGCGTGGAGTTCGTTCAAAACGTATTGTAAATTCGAATACCTAAATTCATAAATTATGTAAATTAAAATTTCTGATCTGTCCTTTATTTTCTCCATAACAAATATGGTCACCGTAAAAGTTATATTATTGTAGGTACATTGAAAGATTTTTCATCTAAATAGGTTGACAATAAACTAATACAATTTATTCTTTGGTGTATTTTATCTTAAATTAAAATAAAAGAGAACTATCTGATATTGGTAGATTGCTGCAACACACTGATTGTATTGAATATGTTTTGTGTTCTGGAACAAACGGACCATCGAGCTTGTGAATGCATGGCAACTGAAGGAGTTTGTTATGCAATATAATATGCTATCAAATCATACAAAAGCTTCATTATTGGAATTCCACAAAACCGTCCTTAACACTACCTGTCACCAGCAGCGGTGGATTGCGTGCGGTTCGCAAATCTCTGAGCTCCGCCACACGCGGAAGAACGTGCTCATATTTAATACCCGGTGACCACAATTTAGTTGCCCCTCCTAGTATGAATGATATCCCCGTATATTTGAAGTATACATGAGCTAAAATCTCCGAGGCGGTGGATGTAAGAATTCTAAAATGCTTATTAAATTTTTTTATATGAAAAAAAATCAAATGAATAATAATAAAATAACTGCTTAAAATATTTATCGATTTGTTACTGCGTTAGCGGAGTAAAATATCATGTGAGATATGAACGTTGTTCCACCAATACGCGTACATACCACTTGCGGTGGTGAACACTTAGTCTTGGCTTTATTAGTTTTATTTTTAGATGTGTAAACTCCATAAGAATGGTAGTTTATAACGCGGGAGCCAACTAAATACTGTCAATTATTAAATATTTTTACAGCGGTACGTGTATTATATTAAATGAAATGTTGTAGTACTTAACGATAGCAAAACGCAATATTTTTTAAAGCAGGACATATAATGTTGGATAGCTAATAAAACAGTACAGTCACCCTGTTTACATAATGTATGCAAATTTAAAACATGGCAACACAATATAACCGAGTTCACTAGGCCAGAGCTTCAACACTTAACCTAACCTAACCTATATTTGAAAAGGATGATCTTAAGCTGGCGTTTGTTTACAGCAAAGTGAATAGGATGTATTATTATTCAAGTTTTTCTTTAGAAAAAAATAATAATTAAATAGGTAGGTAAATGCTGTCATAGTAGTAAATGCTGTAGAAAATTGCGCTACATGACCCATCATTTTTCTGGACGATTTTTTTTAATTGGTTTGTATTTCTTTTTTGAATCGATGCTACTTAGCTACAAAATGACGAATCATATAAGAGTTAGATTACATATGTATTGTCTTCAATAAATTAAAATCACAACTCTAAGATTTTTTGAAGATACAACACACTTAATAATTAATTAAGTAATGCATAATGCAAGTGTAAATTATCTCAGACGAAATATCCCTAATGTGGGTAAAAACTCAATGCCGTGGCAACACTGCGCGTTCGCATTGTTTTTTCTCAGTCAGTGTATTTGCATCTAATTAGTAATGCAAGTGATGTTTGTACGGAGTCGGTGCAAACTTCGCTAATGTCTTCTTTACCCGTTTATTTGATCAGTTGAACCAATGCACTACCAACCTAACAATAATAATTATTGTTTACGCACACACATTTGTATTTTATTATATTGTGTAATTTAGACTACTACTCTGATGTAAATATTGCGTAATACTGTATCTCCGCAAACTTATTTGATAGTTTTACAGTAGATTCGTCTAATTACCAGACAGGACGAGAAACATAATACATTTAGCGTTACTTTATTAAACCTATCCGTGTATTTAACTCAATGCTACACTTCACAAAGTCCGGTATTTTTATAATTCTCAATCGTTCTTTCTTTGGATTTTTAGTAGTGACGATTTGGTTGATTTTTAATTTATCTGCTAAGATACCTAGTCAATTTACACGCGCGAGGAAATTACATCAAAATTGAGCGGTCACGATATGATAGTCGGTTTTTACGTTTTATTAGTAGATAGTCATAAACTTAGTTTCTATGCTTTTTTAATAAAAATCATTGGAGTGTTATCTTATTTTTTGTTTTGTTTTATTCCAGTGGGGTGTTAGCAGCAGGAGCCGCCCCCCGCCCGCGTCTCGCGGCCCCTCCACCCGCTGCCGCCCAGACCTCTCCAAGATTGCGGCCATGGGTCGGAAGAAAATACAAATCTCCCGGATTACGGATGAACGGAACCGGCAGGTTGGTACTCATCGAATCTCGTCTACCCCTTCAAACTGAACATGTGCTATGTACTTTTGTGAGCGACGGTCTCTCACAAGATCGAGATTTTTAATCTAATCACAATTGACATTGTTTTTTTAGTGTTCATAGCAAATTTTTATTTTAAAATTTTTTGTAAATATTTTTTTTTTTGATTGAGATAGCGTGCATACCTTATACACAACTTACGCAGATACAAAAATCTCAACAATCGATATAAAAATATCGTCGTTTTCACCTTAATGAATTTCACATTAATGTTATATGTTTAATATTAAATCATTATTCATATAAAATATGTGAAATTTATAGAATAACATTGGCTAAATTGAATTTATTCAATTTTTATGTTCTGAATATTTTGCTAAAATGTAGATAAGCAGTTTGCTAGTTAAGACGACAATATTTTTTCTACAATTTTTCATTTTTTTTCACAATATTTCTCAACAATAAAAATTATTGTGCAAATAGGTGGCAAACTGTCAAAATCTGTTGTAGGATTTGAATAAAATTTCTCTGTGTCCATGTCAGGTAACGATATTTTCCGAGGGATGTGTAAAAGGTATTTTTTTTATCAAGTACATAATAAGTAGTTACTTTTAACTAAATTTGTTTTTAGACATGACTTGTTGAAAAATGATATCCATTAGCAGTACCCGATAAAAAGCTCAAAGTGACGAATTTTAACTTTGATGTTTACTTTGGCTCCAGGTCACGTTCAACAAACGTAAATTCGGTGTGATGAAGAAGGCATACGAGCTGAGTGTGCTGTGCGATTGTGAGATCGCGCTCATCATCTTCAGTTCCAACAACAAACTCTACCAATATGCCAGCACGGATATGGACAAGGTAAAGATTCCTCTTATGTTGTTTATCATTCAAATAATATGCAATATATCATTATATCACTTATATAAGATACACTAAAAGGTAATCTAAAATAATTTGAAACCTACTGTAACCCTAATATGTCATTAATAAATAAGACACTACACTCTCAAGAGCCATCCATATTTGTTGTTACAGTTTAATAAAGGAGGGGATCTAATATGTGATGAAGGGATGTGTGTGTGACAATAAATACAATAAAATGAGGGAGTTACAAAATTGACGTTTTTTTTTTAAATATGCAAAATTTAGTGATCCTAAAAATAGATTTTTTCCACAAAATTATTGGAATATGAGTAATATTTCTCTTCTGATAAGAATCTAACTGGAAACGTGTCTACATATATTTTAGATTATCTGCTGCAATCAGTTGTTGCTGCTATGTGAAAACAGCCTGTCTTTTTTATTTTAATTTGTACTGAATGTTATCTTTATATAACTCAAGTAATAATGTAATAATAAGTCATTTTTGTCTTAATGAATTTAAAAATTCTTAATTGTATTACTTGTATATTCCAGGTTCTACTGAAATACACAGAGTACAATGAGCCGCACGAGTCCTTGACGAATCGCAACATTATCGAGGTACAGAACGTACGGCGCCATCTGTGTGCGTCGTAATGCATTGCCCATGCAAAGTTGAGCCCAAATAACACACCACGCTAATACAATCCGGCGACCAAGCAATGTGCTTCAGATTACATGACTTTTGTTTTTCATCATGGCTTTTAGTGTAGACCTAACAGTGAGAGACAAACCGTTATCGATTAAATTGATTCATTGTAACAATGTCTACATTATAAGTCATAAATTATTAGATATATTAGGCATATAAATAATTATTCGATTCATTTTACTCTTCCTTTTATTCTTTATGAAATTCCTAATATTTCAATAAATATTTAAAATTTAGTCTAGTTTTAAGTTTTATTGTTCTTTTGAAGGATAAATTCATTAATATTGAAATTATTTTAGTCTAGTTCAAGTTTGTAAATCATTGATATAAGTTATATATTATTTTAATTAGTTAATACTAAACTGAATATTTGAATCATGTCGGATTGTCTCTTGTGTCGGCTATAGAAAACTAAATTTAAAATTTCGCTGCCATTAAATAAAAATAAAAATTTAATAACTATTATATTCTATATAACATAATATTATAGTCATTTGTTTTGCATTTTAATATTGTAATTAAACTAACCACTCGTTTTGATATTGTGTTTTTTTTCTTTTCTTTGATATTGTCAGTGAAGCATGGCTTGATTGTTCCAGTAATGATTTTTAAAATA
The DNA here is from genome assembly GCA_022494535.1 of Himalopsyche phryganea. Taxonomy (NCBI): domain Eukaryota; kingdom Metazoa; phylum Arthropoda; class Insecta; order Trichoptera; family Rhyacophilidae; genus Himalopsyche; species Himalopsyche phryganea. Next base: position 12,277,845 of record JAGVSL010000003.1, read on the forward strand.
ATAACCGATTTTATTTTTAGAAGATGTTTTTTTTTTGTCGCCTTTCGGGTAAGAAATAAAAAGATTGCCGATGAGTGCATCTGTTGGAGTGTTATTTGTCAGTTTTGCATCTTTGCCTCTTACATAAAACCACACATATGTGCGCTAAAGAGTTTTGATATTTTTATTAACAGTATTTTAGTATTTAATGCCGACATTTATTGCAGCTTTTTTATTATGTTACTTTGATAGTCAAAATAGTCCACGAGACTCAGGTCAAACACACCAGAAATAGTTAAGATTCACCTCAGTAAATTATAAAATGCTGATTTTATTATCGAGACTGAATATTTAAAAAAAAATAGAGTTAGGTTCTGTGACAGGGCTTCATACAAAAGTAATCTCTAAAGAATATGAAACAACTTTTTCTCTATCCCAACATAATTTCAATACATTTGTATCTCAAATTGAAATTATGGTGCTAGCAAATCGTACCATTATTAACTAGATTCATAAAGGAAAAGTCAGCTTGCATCAAAACTCATATTCTGAGTAATGAAATAAAATTGATTTCAACTATTTCTTTTTTTACAATTGGCTTATCTTTGATTCATGATAATCCATAGCAATCACCTATATTTTTATTGAACTATTAACGTTTCATTGTTTAGAATATTAGTTTTGATGATAGCTATCCTTTTCCTTATGCAGCAGTATAGTGAGTTACCATATTTTTCCATTTAAATATCAGTAAATGTCAGCATTAATATTTAAAATGGCTGGGTTTCATTTTCCGTTAAACGTCACCTCTGGCGTTTCTCGCAAGATGTTTTCCAGCCATTCGGCTACCCGCCGACGGCGGTTTCGGCTGCCAAGCCCCCTGAGCTTTTTCCACTGACACTCCAGGCCCTCACGAAGAAGGAGCACAAGAACGGAGTGATGTCGCCCGACAGCCCCGAGCCCGAAGCCGAGTACAGTCTCACCCCGCGAACCGAGGCCAAGTACTCCAAGATCGACGAGGAGTTCCAGATGATGATGCAGAGGAGTCAGAACGGAGGAAGATCAGGCGGACCCGGAGGATATTCAATGCCGGTCAGCGTCCCGGTAGGAGGGTACAGCGATCCCAGCCTGCTGCAGGCCAGTCCGCAGATGCACGCTTCGATCAGTCCGAGACCGTCCTCTTCTGAAACCGATTCAGGTGAATTCAACGCCCATAAAACTCTAGTAATATTTTGATATTAAATTACTTGAATAATTATAAGAAATATATTGCACTGCATTGGTTTTTTTTAAGAAAACATTGCGACTTTTTTGTGAAATTATTAATTTATAGTTGTAATGAGCTTGAGCAGCTAAGAATGAAATTTATGAGACTAATCCCATCACACTGGACATTTTTTAATCACACATGTTCTCGATGTACTTTGTATTGAGTTATTGTTTACAAATAGCCATTTTCTCATTTAATATTTAAAAATCTATTAATTCACTTAGAAATATATTTTATCCTCCCTACCAGCCATTTAAATCAACAGTCACTTCAGAATAAATTTCCTTTCACCTATCCGGTTTTAAAAACTGGACGTAGCAAAAGCGATACTAGTCCAGTCCAGCCTTATCGTTCTGTCTTTACTCCCTCCGAAAGAGGAAGGATTAGCGATTGAGTAACAAGCAACTTCCGTTGACATTAGTTCCACTAGAAGTTCTTGTATTCAAAAAAATACACTAGAAACTCGTTTATCTGAATCCTAGTTATATCCTGGAATTAGAATTTAAAATAATGTACCTAATCCTATTAAATATTGTGAAAGTAAGTGGTTTTTACTAAATGTTACATTATCTGTACATTGTATGGGAGTTATCTGAGCGGTTGCCGGCAGACCATTTGTGACCTTACGGTGCGACAGTGTATCAGGCGAGTTGACTTGCAACGAGATAATATTCTGTCAAGTCGGTCTTACAAAACAAATGTGTTGTAATCTTTACTATGCGGGATTAAATTCTTTGCCAGTGGAAATTTTTTTCATTTGTCGCTGAAAAAAACCAGATTCGCTCTCTTTGTTAATTTTAATTATTTAATAATTAGTATGAACTTAAGTGTAGTATGAATCGTCATTATATCCTCTAATAGAATAAACATTCCATACACAAATAGTTTTTTTAATCTTTACAATTTTTATTTCATAATTAAAATTTACACATTCAGCTAATGATAATATTGATTTTCATACATGAGTGGAGTATTTTTAATGCAGTTAAAGTATTAATATAAGCAAATGAATTCTCGAAGTTAAATTAGGAATACTTAAATCGTCAGTTTAATTATTTTTTTTTTTTTTTTTTCCAGTTTACCCGAGTGGTGGCATGCTAGAGATGTCCAATGGCTATCCAGGCTCGACATCCCCTCTAGGCGGAGGGGCTACACCCTCCCCCTCCCCAGGTCCCGCCCCTTCTCCTCACCCCTCACTGGGTGGTGGAGGTGGCGGTTCCAGGCATCACAAGCCTCACCACTCGCCTCCCGCCCCACCTCGCACACACTCCCATAACAGTCTCCGAGTGCTCATCCCACAGACTATGCCCCCGCCTCCCGACGATCTCTCCTACAATGAGGTAAGCCGGCAATCAAATGACTTTTAAAATGTTATTTTGTATACTAAATCACTTCTAGTGAAACAAGACTTCCATTTTAATTTGTATATCGATAGTCTAGTTCCATAGTGATACAACTAGAAACTGGTAGTTTTGAGATATGGCCGATCAAAGTTTTGACTCATGTAGACTGATTCATAAAAAGTGACAGCTTATTATTTGTATTACTTTTTTATTCAAATAGGTGGTCAATAGTTTATAGTTAGTTTTAGGATTAAAGGTTGTTTCTTTATAGAACGTTACGACGTATAAAAATTTATTTCCACAAGACGATATTTTGATGTCTGTATATGGTTCTGAAAAATTATTTCATTTTGCTGACTTCCATATGCAATTATCTGCCTTTTTAGAGAAAACCTGTACATTCTACAAGCTGTACTTTTGTGGAATTGTAGAAGAGCGGTGTTCGAATATAACGGCTAACTTAACTCAAAGCATCAAATTTTTGACTTATCATGGAACTGGGCCATCGATATTATCAGCATGCGGTGGATGTTCTTTAGCTTCATCGCACAGCCTCACTTGTGTATGAAGGATAAAAGAGCAAACCTCAGCTTGTCTTTATATCATGCTCACACCCTTAATCAACATGTGTTTAAAAAAGAAAGAGAATGATTCACAGGACGCTTCTGATGTACTTGTATCAAATATATTCGTATGGTAATTTTTTTGCGGTACATTGTATCATTCTGCACTGAACTGGTACGATCAAACTGTGATTTTATTTTCAGACTCCATCTCTAGCGTACGCAGGGCTCGGCGGCTTTGGACCACAAGACTTTAGCATGCCAACGGATATGGGATTAGGACTTACATGGGGAACACATCAATTGCAAACAACGTTACAGCATGGCGGGTAAATAACATTAATAACAGTTACCAAATATACATATTACATGAAATTACTATAGTAAATTTTCTTTTGATTAAAAAATAATGTAACTATTAGTACTGCAGCTTTACCATTTGGAGTGCAATTATTTGTGAATATAATTTATAAGAGTGAGTGAATTAATAACATCTATGTTAAAAAATTATCAAAAGGCTGATATATAGCATTATTTAATAGTCCATGTCTAGTAATATGTAATGAATTTCAATAAACAGTGATTAAAAATTAACATCTATATGTAAATCATAACTAATATGAATTGAACCAAAATAAAATCAGCACCAAAGGAATACAATCTATTTGAATTAGTTTTTCAAAATATGGAAATGTCCTTCACATGAACTAATTATATTGAAGTAAATTTTTGGCAAGAGAATTAATTTCGTTATTACTATATATTCTGTAAAACTTATGTGGGAACTAAGCCAACTGGGAGGAAGTGTGCTGATTTATTTTATGGACATATAATAATAAAATAATTCTGTGTGCAAAAGGAAAAGGGAGTTATGTCTAAATTCTAAAATTCTTTTTTACTACTTCAAGTATAGTCTCTATAGGGCATAAATTCTAAGCAATTTTTATATGACATAATAATATAGCGAGGACTTAATTTGTCTGATTTTTCCTTTAGAACTCTTGTATACTCTGTTGACAAGACAGCTAATTATGATGGACTTTGCAGACTACCTCAACTGTCAGTGGAAGGGAGTGGAGGGGGCGGCGGCCATTCAGACGGCAGTCCTCCCCCGTCTAGTGGTTCGGTTCGAATAAAAGCCGAACCCGTGTCTCCGCCTCGCTCAGAACAATCTCGCCACGCTCCCCACCACGTGCCGCATCACTTGACCGCACCGCATCATTCACACATGCAACAGCAGAGCGATGGTGAGAACACCGAATATTTATATAACTACAAAGGTAAAATACGCGCGTTAAACAGGGGACATTTTGCCCTTAGAGAATACATGTATTTTTGATGTTTGTTATATCTGATTCTAATTGTACTCAGGCATTTCGGCCTGTTTTTTTACCACCACCGTAGGTGGGATATTTCAAGTGTCTTGAGCATTTCCTCAGAATGCCACAGATCAATACAAATGCAATTTATGAATAAAAATTTGCCTCAAACTGTAAAAAAAAATAATTCTATTTGCGAATTATTTATGCTTGGAATTTTTTAATTTAATGACTTTTAATGTAATTACACTACATATTTCTTATATATTTGAAAAGATCAAATAATTTGTCATCGTATTGAGTATATAAATTTTATATTAGTTTCTAACTTATTTGAATGATTCAAATTTTCTTTTGAGATTCCATCAAGCACCCTCAGTCGATATCTTAAATTAAAATATCGATGGTGTTTTGGCCTATTGATGTAGCCCTCCAAAAAAGAGTTAAAGATTGGATCTCATTTTAGAGGCGACAGAGCAGGTCTCGGCTAAATAATGTAAATTAGAAAAATAAATTGACCACTTTTTGGAAGGTACACATTATTTTACATTGGTTTTAGGATTGAAAATTCTGACCCGTACACTTTATGTAAGCCACTATTATATCGACGCTCCCTACATATAATCCCGAAACTGCAAACATGAGAATTTACAGGAGTGCATTTCAAAGATTCATAACTTAATTCACAATAAAATGTTTTCGATAAAAACAGCTTTTACTCTTTCATGAACAATTTCAATTTTGAGGGTACATCAATTGGCCAAAACACCGTCGATATGTTAAAGATTATTTTCCGCAATAATTAGTTTTGTGTTTTTTTGTCATAATTCTTTGAATATTTTCTCAATATTTGAATATTTCAATGAATAATTTGTTGGATTTTATTTTTCACAATGACTAATTTTTGAATGATACTCCACAGGTTCTGTTTCATCGTCAAGTCTGGCGTCCCCGATGGGAATAAACGAAAGCCGGGGCGGGGGAGTGGACTACGAGCAAGTGCCGCATGCCAAGCGACCCCGCATTTCGGAAGGTTGGGCCGCATAGCCCCCCGCTCCCCTCTACTATTGTTGAGGGAACAACTCGACTAACCGCATGCCCCTGCAACAGTTCGCCGTGTACAATTAGAAAGCGAACTGCCGCTGTAAATTTTATTCAACGAGACCTTACAAACTTCGGAAAGGGAACGAGCGTCCTCCGCTGAAGTTTTAACTCCTCGGATATTTCGAAAGTGTTTGTGCATTGACGAGCCAGGATTTATCAGCCGTTCTAACGATTCTGAGCTTTTTTAATCTGCCCCCGATACAGTGATCGATCGCGTTATGTCAACAATTGTGATATTTCTTAGTGAACTGTACGACACGCAAAAAGAGAAGCTCACACTGGAAGATTTGATCCCCAACCAGAATCGGCACGTCTCCGATCGTCATTCGTGAATGAATATGATTGGGTATACAAAATAATTTACTTTATATTATATCGAGGGTGTCTCTTTGTACGATGACGGTTGAAACATCTTTTTATTAAAAAGTTGTTTGTTAAAAAATTTTAATTATGAAGATAACTTCACTCATAAAATAGCCTCGATTCGAACGTGCACTACTATTGGTATTTTAATACAATTTTTGTATCGAGAAATAAATTCGTAATCATTGTTAGATTGAGCCGGTGCCGGCGTGATTTTGCTGGACAATTTCTCGTGGGTGACGCCGCACCTGGTGTGTTTCGCTAAGCGCATTATTTGCGCCGCTGCGTGTTGTTTTAGAATTACGTATATTATCACAGAAATGCTGTGGCGCACACGATAGCGTAGGCGATAGGGTCACCGCATATTTGAAGTAGATTCATCTTATTGGCAGAGACGAGTACGTCGACCGCGGCGCGCGGTCTCCGAAGAGTCCGGAGCGCGCGGGACTACTAATATTCAAAGTGAAAAGTGACTGAATGAAAGGAATCATTAAGTGTATATAGGAAGGTGGTTCACCACTTCATGTGCCATTTTAATATAAGCGATATTGACATGTAATTGGAATAAATATCAATCGACCCCTGTCGAGAATCAGCGTGAGTTCCTCGTCTGCGGTCGGTTGGTCGTAGAATGGATAACACAAGCTTTAATGTTCTTATGACAAATATATAATTGCACCAAGGCACTTAGAATACAAACGGTAAGCGTTTTATACACTTCTGTATTTTTTTGAATTCGATTTATTCAGACTGTAGGTGGTCCGCGTCTACCTTATTTTAACTGTTAATTTTACTCAAACAAGGTAAATCTTGTTACGCTTTTCAAACTATTATTTGCTATGATTTGAAGTACCCATGTATATTTCAATTAATAAATAAATTTGTGTTTTACATTGATGAAATGATTTTTGATCTTTGTAATGTTTCCGTGCTCACTGCAGATTGTTACAATAAAATCCCTTGATGTAAAATAAAGATGTCATATGAACTTCTATATATTATGTATTTATTAAATGTTGATGATAAAATTTTTAACGTAACGGTAAACATAAAGATGTTATAAAATAAATTATAAATATTGACGGAAAAAAACTTCCCTTGTATATTTTTCCATCTTTGCATTGTAAAAGACTAATTTTAATCAGACACAAATCTTTATGAATAAAAAAAAAATTATGGATGGACCGAAAATACCTTTCCGCGTTTGAGGCTACGTAATAGTCCGCCCTCTAGATGTTATGTAATTAAATACAAAATAATACATTATACACTGTTATCACTGTAATAGATATTGTCATGTTAATCATTAGAACTCGGTCACATTTTTAAATTGAACAGAGATCGACGTGTTGTCGCGCGAAGCTCTCCAGGGCTGCGCTCTCCGCAAAGCAGGGTTCTGTTTGAATTGTTAGCTGCTAAGATTTGCGCTACGAGTACAATATGAAGAAGGAGATACTTCGTGGCCACCGTATGTGTCGGAAAGAGACGTGCCATTTAATTCGTTTGAGTTTAATTAAGTTTTAATCATCACTGACACGTTTCGATGAGAGCGTTAAATGAATGAAATTTTTTTAATACAAAGTAAATTAAATATTTTTAAGGGAAAATAAATAGTTGACCCAGATCTAGTAATTATTCGATAAGTTGTATGTGCATTTAGGTACATAATACGACATGTATATTTTCTGAAAAGATATTCACCAAAGCTAGAAATTTACGTAGGAACGAAGAGTCACAGTCAGTCAGTGTTGCACTGCTGCGTTGTAAACGGGCCGCGGCGTCAGAATCGCCGCGGCCCGCCGGCCATTTGTTAACATTTTTGTAATATTATAGTATGTTACTCGAATGTATTGACCTCTGTTTGTTTGCCATGTTCACAGGATATATTCTTATTATTGTAAAGTTAATATAAATAATACACTTGTAATATATATGCACGTTCGCATATTATGCAGTTGTTATTGTTATTGTCATGTTGAAACGGGGGTGACAGTCTTCGATTGCGATTTCTGGGCGGCCAGCGCCTCGCAAACAGTATCTGTTTAAATATTCTCTCAGGTTTGCAACACTGTACCATCTCAGCATATCTTATTCCGCAATAAACTTAACCTGTAATGTGCAATCACAATACTGATCTATTATTTCCTTTAAAAAGAATTAGTTTTATTAAAAAAATATCTTTTATTTTATGTCAATCTTAAGATTGGCATAGATTCGAAAGAGAATTGAGTATATTTTACTCTTATTTTAAATACTATATTTCATGGTCTAAGAAAAAAAATAGAAATCACATTAACACATCTTTATTTTGTAAAATTATCCATCCAACACTCAATAATTCATAATGCAGAAGAATACTTTTCAAATCAAATATATTTAATTTATGTTAACCTTAAAATATATCGTCACCTTTCATAAAAAAACTTTTTAACAAATAGATGTGAATCTATTAAAGAGATTCATTTATTTATTATTATTATTTTTTCATTTCTGTGTGTTTTGTGAGCTGAACTTTTTAAAGAGAATTTTAATTTCAACGAATTTATGTTTTCTTCTAAAAATTATTTTATTATATAACCACCACAAAACATGACTTTTTCTGCTTAATATTTTTTGGCCAGAACAGGTGCGATATTTACATCAATTACAAAGTCTTAAAATCAATTATATATTTTTTTTTACAATATAAATGAATAAGTACAATTTTTATCTAATACCGAATATGGGAAACAATTCTGAAATATATTTATTGTTTGTAATAACTTTCTGAGCTGGTATCTTGTTGCATTATTTCTAATGAAAATTCTAACAGATTCAATGACAGTTGTATATTTAAGTATGGATAACTAAATGTGACTACGAAGCTTTTGATGTTATTTGTATCCACCAGCATGTATACGTGTATCATGTCCTCAACACCTGTTTCGTCAAACTCACAATATCACATCCTCGTCACCTAGCTGTTATATTATTTATTTTCTTCATATTTACCAGGGAGACAGTCCAGACTTTCGACGGCATTCCTCATAGGTGGCCAAATAAATTTTAATTTTACCCTCTGAGCGCAGTTATTGTACCTAACAATTTTAGTTGTATTGAAAATCATGCTTTAAATTGATTGGACCATTAAAATATTACACAGTCAAAGCTGGCTTGTCGCGCAGTCCAAATGGCTTACTTTTCACAACTGACTTAGGTGTCAATGTCATGGCAGCGTGCTCATCATACCAACACAACTACAGCAAGATAAGTGGAATTTTGGTTGGAAAAATGCTTAACAATACAAAACTATGGGTTCATTCAAATGAACGTATTTTGATAATTGTTATATTCATTATTTTAGTGGTTCCGTTGGTTGAATTATAAAAATATCAAGAAGGTTGCGGTGTTTCTCAGAAATGTAAATTGATATCCATCTTTGAATTGTTAATATAGGCCGCCTGAAAGGAATGATTTCGAACATCCAAGATCAAATCAAGAGTGGTGTTATATGCAAATTCTCATTTTTTCGACTCGTTAGTTTCTGAATAATTTATACTGTACTGTCTCATTGAGGAATCAGGGTCTTCTTCTTAAGTTTTATCGTATCTTTCTGCTGCCTTTCCCTTTGGTGATAGTAATCTTTACTTTATATCGGAGGTTTAAAACTTTCAGGGTTTTGCTATTACAATGTCGGCGACTGTAATGCACAAAATGCGGAAGCTCGATCAGGAGACAAATAAAAATACTTCAATAAGCTACCTTTTATCGTAATGACACGTAAAATTTCAACTGAACAGTTGGACACGTTGCTATTGACAGTCATCAATATATTTTTCACTGTTTCTGAGATTTACTAACCTTTATCATATATTCTTTTTACATAAAGACACAGACAAAAAATAATATCAACTGTGCACTGTCAACGTTTTGTGGCATTAAGTATTGTTTGATTTACTTGATAAATGAAATATTTCTTTAAAAACAAATGTATAACAAACCATATAAGAAGCTGAAAATCTTTTAAAATTATACTTTTTAAAACAAATTTTAGCCCAACAGTAATGTAGTTTAATTTAATAGAAGGCTTAAAAATTATTGACAGATTATGGTTGATATTTTGGTAAAATTTTTCCCTTCATGTATGAAATGATAGTTGTTTTTAGATGCCGTAGTTCGTTTAGACAAGTTGATCATTTTTACGGTAAAGGTTAGTAAAGCTAATGTTTTAAAGATTGCCAGCTAGCCAAAGTTGTTTGTTTTCCCCCAGTATTGTTTAATCTGACATTGTTCTGTCCTGTCATATCTTCACCACTGTAGATGCCTTACTCACAGTGCCTAATGTAATGTGTATTGTATTGTACCATTTTTATGTACCATTTGTGTACCATGTGATCTTAATCTGCCCTTTAAACGTAGCTCGTACTTTGTATATAAAAAAAAAATTACAAACAAAATTAACATATTTATCTATGACAATTGCGCAGTTCTAAAAGAGAATTTTATATGAAAGATAATTACATTTCTATTGAAAATTTTCATATTTTAGTAACGAACATGATGCTATTTTTGAAAACAAAATGAAATTATAGATTAGTTGGCGTGTAGTCTTCGAACACATCCCACGTACGATAGCTCACACAACACAAAATATGTTATATCAGATGATTATTGTATATGTGCTGATAATTTTAATTATTAATGTAAAATATAAATATATATATATTTTTAAATCAAAGTCAATTCAACCCCTCTCCCTAAGATTGTTTATGTATTTAATTAACGTGAAAAATGTATGGTTTTTAAAACCTCGATTATTTGTTCATAAAAATACCATTTCTAATTATAATGTTAGCGGAAAAGCGAGCATTTATTTATATGTAAATATATTTTTCAAAACACTTGCTTTGTGCCTTCGCCCTTCCCGTTTCTGATCCGTATTATATTCGTATCTTGTTTTGTCTAGTCTCATTTTAAAGATAATATAATGTTATGTATATTTTCTATCCTTTTGTTTTCATTGCGAATGTCTCCATTCAATGTACTGTAGAAGTTATCTCCCGAAACTGTCGTAGCGTACCGTTAGGAGAAAGCATTATTAACACTGTTAATTGTAGCAATTAATATATTTGTATCAACTGTCAAATATAAATACGTACTTTATAAACAAACAATTGATTATAAGAGGCAATCACAAAGTTGACCACATAGTTTTGTTGCACACTAGAAGAATTTATGTGAATGAAAAAGATATATGTATTCGTCTCGATCTGACCGGGGCGGGGAGATACATTTTTGTGCCGTTTTCATATTCACAATTTTCCCGCCCAGCGGTGCGATCTCTTCGGCTATTTGACGAGGGCGACGCGTTACTAAAAAAATACTATGTGGTATTGTAGTCATAAGACAAAATCTATGTAAATTTGATGAAAATTATGTATTGTAAATATAAATGCACATAATTGTGGTAAAACCGTACCTTTTAAAAAAAAACTGAGTAAAGAGAAAAATTATTTATGGTGGTTATGCGGTTAATGGATTTGAAAATTTTCCTACGATTTCTTTAGTATTATTTTTTATACGATATTTTGACGCTTTGTCTTTTCTCGATATTACGTCGTCACGTAAAACGAAGCGCGGATAGTTTTTGAAACTCAGCATCGCCTCGTACGCCTCGCGTCCGGTGTCGTCGTAGAGTGAACGTTTCACTTTATGGATTTTAATACTCATCGATTCAGACGCCAACCAAATCTTAACATTTATGAGAAAGTGCAATATTAATCACATCTTTACATTATGAAGAATTACTATAAGTTACATATGTATAATTTTAGACTACGTTTTTTAGTGCCAAGTTATTCGTTTCGCCGGAAGCTTCCAGTCTCCGGCGGTGCGATGATTTTTACTTTGTGTTGACTCATTTGCTTACTGTCTAAACTTAAGGTTCAATAGATATTTTCGTTCATTAAGTTTGTCTAATATTGTGCAAGGGGTGCTATGCGTCTGAGCCTCGTTTATATTTTTTAAAATAGGAGGTCGTCGCATTGATGACATGCGTCTGTGTTTCTTGTTTTTATGTAATTATTTTCGGTTCATAATAATTGGTTTAGTTGTTAAGCTGGATTTTGCGATGGATACGACGGAACCGTTATAAATTATTTTCATGACTGTTTGAATGATTTATTACTATAATAAAGAGTTGGATGTCAAACTCTGTGTATTATTTTTGCAAACCCGCCCGCTTTAAATCTCCACCGCCCACTTCTTTGTCTATCAAAATGAGAGAATCGTCCAAATCGATCAGGGACACTCTCTCTCCGAAAACTGTCTCCTCGTCGTCGTTGTGAAATCCGCCCTGCATATTCTCGAGGACGTCGTGGGTTCGAACCGGTTCTTCATCTGAGCCGCCTTCACTCTTCGTATAATGAAACAGCCGATTGATCTCACTGTCCCAATCGATGGAGCTCGAGTTTCTGGAGTGACCGTTGGTGAGTTCGTTTCCTGCATAGACATTCACAACGTCGGCGTCGACTCGCGAGCTCACCCCGTGAACAATATTTTCAGAATCCAACCCGTTTTCGTCTTGCACAAAATTTGTATTCATATATTCGACAATATTTATTTGACAAGGCACTTGAAGTTGTTTTCCATCGACGTCGTCAACTTTTACAGATTCAGCATTATCTATATCGAAAGTGCAGTCGTGACGATCTCTATATTCGTCGCCTATTGTTGAAATGCGTCTTTCAGATATTATTTGGGGGCTACCGCTGTTACTTGGGGAATAAATAAATTCACCCCAATCTTCAGTTTTACTGTTTGGAGTGGGGACGATGGGATATTCGCTCGCAGCCGAAGACACTGTCAGACCAGAAGACGGCGGAAGAAAACTGTCAAAGATTCCTCCACAGCAACCTTTCGACTTATTCTCTAAACCGTATATGATAACCTTTTCGTTAGTTTCGTCTACATTTGTTGCTTCATCAGTATTAGGGTTTTCATCATTATTTTTTGTAGAAATTTTTTTTTTGTCATGAACTTCTATGCTGTCTTCACATTTAGCATCTCTAGCAGAATTCGAGTCATCATTGGTTACTTCGCTTTTCATATCAGTATTCACAGTACTTGTAGAAACTATTGTAGTCGATGAAGACGGTCTATTTCTTCGACACATGCGGCTGCAACCTCCCAACCATTCTGAGAGAAGAGCGGCCGCTGCAGCTAAACAGCCGGCGCCTAACAGCAGGAACATGCCTTGCGTATCACTCAGAGACAAACCTCGCTCGTCTGCTGTAGCAGCGCGGAGAGATTTGCCATTACTTACCTAGTAGTGAAACAAAAGAATAATTAGTAATATTTTATACATATTTTAAATGTCTACCTACCTACGTATATCGCAATAGGGATTAAATTTGTTAATCAATCGAGATATTTCTGAGAAGTGCTAGTTGACTTCAATACAGACATCTTAAAAGGAATGAGTAAGTACAATAACATAATATCTTCTTGTAACATAACACATGGCTGATTTCAGCCTGCCATTTTAAATTACATTGTAAAATGTTCTGAATTCAAAATGTAAAACTTTTACCTGTAATAATTTTCCAGACGCAGTTCTTTGCATATCCCATTTGACATCGCTTTCCATTTTGTATTTGATACCAGTTTGAATCATTCTTAATATGCCTCGGTTAAACTTTTCAGTGTAAACTGATTCCTTGGGAAATGCTAGCGATACTCCGAAAGGCGCAAAACATTCATCGCTGATATGCAGAACCGATCTCTTTGACGACCTTCAAAATAATATAAGTTACACCATCAGAATAGTACTGTGGATATTGCAGCCGATTAGCACGGAATAGAGGTTAGTCACTCTCTGCTTTCGTTCTTTGTTGCTAACCACTCCTACTATCCCATCTTTCAGAGTTGACCAGGATCATTTTTTGTCAAATCCCTATTAAAAAGACTATTGGAAATCCATAATATGTTCCACTTTGAGAGCAGTAAAAAATAATTATGTCATTACACCTCCCCAAGTGAGATATATGAATTTGAAGTTTGAATTTGAAGAAGTGGAGCTCATACCAAAGAATAAAGGGTGAGGTATCTGTAAAGTGATTGTTAGTAAATGACAACACGCTCATACGCTCATAAGAAGAATTTCTGCATGATAGTTAATAGAGAGAAGGTCGACAACATCACAAATATTACATTAGAGATTATATACAAAATTGGCGGCCGGTTTGAGGTGTTTTGGTTATTTATTGAAGATAAACAGAATTGTCGTAACTTACTCTTGTGAAAAGTTTGACTGGACCACATATTCCAGCTGGTACTTGGATCCGAGAAATGCGTACGACCAAAAGAAAGCTTTTGTTGTATTCATTAGGCCGGCTTCAATGTTGGGAACTAACTCCAAATGTTTCAGCAATTTGTTTGTGTACTTATCTGATGAATTCGCAAACCACACAGGCCATCCACCAGTTTCTAAAAGTAAATAAATTTTAAAATGCCAAATCATTAAAGAATCCATGTCATTATTAATTCATCAGCGTCAGTCGTTAAATATTGTTAAATTGGGGAATTAAATTATGTTAATATTATACAGTGGAACCACAATTCTTCGTTTTTGAAGGGACTCTGAAAAAAGAATGTGGGAAAGTCTTGAATATTTATTTTCGGTATCTCAGCTAGAGTTCTAACTTTCTTCTTTCTCCAGTCAGAACTGAACAGTCACATAGGTAATCCTAATATATCATGATATATAAGATGATGCTTGCAGTCTTAGTATATTTTATGATAGTGTGTACTACTGAGCAGGATGACAAATGTTAATATTTAAAAGGTAATATTTGTGACATAACAGCAATAGCATGCGTCAAAACAGTGAATGCAAGAACGATAGATTGGGGTTCCACTGTATATAATTTAATGCTGGTATCGCCTAATAATATAATGTATGATAATTACCCATAGTTCCAACTCTGTAATTTCCAGATATCAATTCTCTCACTGTATCCACAGTAGATGGATACACAGGCAATGTAACAAAAGCGATGATTGATCCAGTATAACATGCAGTTATTATAATAGTAAAAATCCAATACCATCCTGGAAGAAATACAAGCTTGAAGTTGTGTTTGAATGAAAAATGAGTACATTGGTATCAAAGTGGGACATAAGCCATTTACGAAAATGTACAGCAGAGGTGATTTTTCATTTCATACATATTCTATACCGCATCAAGCCTTCAACCATGACACTTTAAAGTAAATTCTAGCTCTGTGATTGGTCAATATGTGTATATATCCACTGATTTCGCGAAGATAGATGTAAGTGTCCACTTTTGAAACTATATACGAAGTTTAAACTCAAAAATCTATATTAAACCGTCGGATTCTGATACTTTTGATGAGTTTTTTGAAAAGAGCATCACTTGCACTACTCTACAATCAATAAAAACATGACTTTGTTAGTTTGTTTTGGGTTATTTTAATTACAATTTAGTTAAAGTAATTGTTTATGTATAAACCTTACCAATCAGCAGCCTTGTGGTAACTTTTGTAGTCTTGCTCCATGAATTCTTTCCAACAAACGTGAAGCAGTTGGTAAATGTACCGAACACATACCAGAACATATTTTCTATTTCACCAGAGTTATGTAGTAAATGCCGAAGTGTATGCTTATCCGAGAATGCCAAAGGAAAAATTCCAAATAGGTAAGTGATGGTGAGTGCTACCCAAACTGTCCAATGAAATGGTCCCATAATTGCTCGGTATCTAAGTATGTAAAGAAAACATTTTTTTTATCGATTCATGCAATTATTAAAAATGATTATTTAGCCTGCTCTATGTGAAGTACAGCTCTTTTGAAAATCAGTTTTTCATAATAAAAAGTGCTTACAATCCTTGCTATGGGTGTTTTCACAATAAATTTTTTTTAATTGGATATTAATGTTAAAAAAAAATATTTGTCATTCCAGTTAACAGCCGAGGCGCCATATATTTTGACATTTTTAAAACACAGATTAATGCAAATGAGTATATGTGAAAAGTCACTCGAGATCATCTTGAGGCGAAGAGACATCGCATCCATGTCCAAGATCTCAAATTTACATTGAAAAAATCCAAATTTGACATTGGCCTTGCTGAGACTTTCCTGACTCACCTGATCTCTAGGGTAAGCTCTTACTACTAGACCACAGAGGCCGATATTTTATTGTATTGTTAAGATAACATAATATACAATGACAAATTATGTCATACATAAAACCCGTAATATTATGAAGGCGGCTGTCACCGGCGTCACATTTTAATACGATCTTTAAAACGGATTTTAATTCAAAAAGTCAAGAAAAATATTCATGTTTTGTGACGGGCACAACCACTTTAAATTGGTTACCGAGATTGGCTACTTGTATTATCTGGACACAATGCATGTATGGAAGGGGCGGTGTAGTTTAATTGATTTCTTGTTTCACCTTGGTAAAGCTGTCGATGTCAATGATATAAATACAGCGCAATCTTGAGAATGGCTGATAGACATGTCCATAGTATCTAGTCGTTCAGTCGTAATATAGAGTCCACCAATACCGAGATCACCGTGGCCTTTTATGACTGATATTCCCACTGAATCTCCAGATCTACAATTTTTTAATAATAAAGGAAAGAATAATTGATGAATACATTGGAAATCAAATGACGAAGAGAGCTTCTTTATAAATACATTTAGTGACTTACCCAGTCGACAGATTATCGGGTTCTTTTACATCTATAGTAAAGTTATTTCTATGACCGAGGAGATTAAGCATGCGGTATTCGATTCCATCCCATGACACTTTTCGATTTCCTAGATTGTCACTATAAATTCTGCAAAACATTTCTATTAGATATTTAAATTTTTAAAAACATTAAAGAAACAATAACTTTCACCACTTTTTTATCTCTAGTTTCTCAAGTTCCCCTGGGTCAAAGTTAGGACAGGACTAGTTGTTATGTAGTCCTTTCAGTACCGTTTTCAATATTGGGTAGGATAGGAAGTGACCATTGGATATAATATGACATTCAAACTCTTCATCACAGAATTGAATGAGGATGGAAGCCTCACAGCAATGGAATAATTATTATTGCTATATGAATAAAATAACGGAATAAATTTGGTCAATTTTAATGAGTTATAGTAAAATTTTAAGATTAAATGGTGTAAAAATAATGAGAAAATCCTACATTTTAGTGAATGAACATTTTCTTTTCCCTAGTTTACTGATTTCACACGCTTCATATGGGTCACGTATAGGGTGTACCCAATGGCTTAAAAAATGTTAAATGAATAAACAGATTTTTTTATGCCCTCTATTTACCTTTTAAAAACAAATGGTGGCTGATCAGCTGCTACAACAACAAACCTATGTCCAGCATAACCTTTTGTCATTTTTGGAGGAAATAAATCGATTTGTGGCCTAGCCAATTTTCCTTTAGCCCATGAAGTCAAAACTTCTGGTTTACTTGCTCCCAAGCCATCGACGAACAGGCTATGAGTATACAGTATGTAGGGAGTTTCCTATAATTTATTAAAAAAATAAAGCTTTAATTTGCTGTCAAAGTAAGTATGTGTATTTATTTAAATTTAATTCAACTTCAATCAGAATGTCACAATTGTATAATCGAAGAGGTGGGTAGGCGAAAATCTTGCTACTATTTATAATGATAATGAATGTGCGAATTGAATAATATTGTATATGTAATATTTATACCAATGTGTCCACATCTCGAAACGATTGAACTACAACCAAAAGATTCACAAAATTTCTCGACACTTTGTTAAGCAAGAACTCTTGAACTCTCCATTGCGAAGACCTGGCCACCACTACGATCCTGCTGGTCGCTTGCAATCCGAGAACCTCAGCGGAATTCATAACATCTCCCATGAACAATATGTAATTGACGCAGTACTGTGACATCGTTTTCAATATGTTCGGTTCAGTAATGGTGTTGTTGTTTCCAATTCTCCCGTGAACATAAGCGAGTGGAAAAGTTTGCATTAGTTGTTGCAACAGTAGTGGGTCATTAGTCTCCGCCACTTTGTCATATAATATTACTGGCGTGCAATCGTTGAGGTGCTTTACAGCAAGCATATGAATGAGACCGACAAGAGACGGTACTTGATTAAATGCTACATTTGTACCGTCGAAAGCTCTGATCCACATTTCTTCACGTGTTTTTGGATGTCCGTGAAATGTAGAGTCCGATGATCTTTTGTCAATATAGTGTGACACATTTGGGCTTGTTATATTGTTGTCAAAGTATTTTACAATCAGTGACCGAGTTAAATTTGATGAATTCATTAAATTACTTTCTTCTTGCCCTAGTGAAACTGCCTTTGAAGGATAGTAAATCATTTCTTGTGGCGATACAAAAAATAATTTAAAAATGAAAATGGCTATCAGAAGTATTTTCATTATGCTTGTCTACAGATAACTAACTGTTGATGTCATAAAATATGTTTTCTGGCTTCCTTTTTATACTAATTTGATATTTCATGTTTCCGCTTTGCCGACATGCTCTTTGTATTTTCTTTGAGGGTAAATGTCAAATAAGCAGGTGGATTGATTAAAGTATGCAAGATTAATGCTCCCAGCCATATTTGAGAAGCCTGTATGGTTTATTCAAAGATATATTTATAGTGCTTATTAATTACAATTTGTGTGAACTCCTACCTAATAATTCATTATTCATTTCAATTATGGAATCTTTTTATCAAATATATGTTTTTATTAAGAGTTTGTGGGCAGAAAAATAATATCAATGTACCTAGTTTTTTAATATTTCAGTTATATCCAAAATTAGCTACTGACTTATTGAAATATTTTCTTTTAATTGTCTGACCTTACAATGACTTACATTTCAAAGGTGCGATTCAAGGCTTGAAATATATTGATTTTTTCAATTTTTATCCAAAAGCATGTACTACCGCCCATTTCTAACAATTGAAATAAATTCAGTTATTGGCTAAAAAACCACTCCTCATAAAAGGAACTTCGGGAACAAACATGATTAGACCAAAAAAACAGTTTATCCACATGTTTTGTAAATTTAATAAAAATTCTAATTCATGCATAAATTTTCTTCTTTTCAGTGGGATTTTTGCCACTCTCTTAACCGGATGGCTGCCAATAGCGTCTTAAGACGTGCAACTTTCCGTGAACGTACGCCGCTCATAAAAAAATGACATCTTTGGACATTTTAAACGGGCTTTTACTAAGGTAAATCAATTATTTAAAACATACAAATATGTTGAACACACAACGACATCTATTGGTTGAATTGGCATTTACTTGCTAGAACTCCATTATAATAGAGCTAGCTTTTGTAGAGCTAAATACTTTGTAATTTTATCTTATGACATCTATTGGGATTATCGTCACATACTCAGAATTGAAACAGAATTCATTTTTACCACTTGAAACGTAAATTGAAAACAGCTTTGTCGCCGGAATAAAAAAAACCCTGACGTCACAACCCTTTGTGTCATAAATATTTTAATTTTGTTATTATGGATAAATGGCGGCACAATCAGCGGATTCATTTATTTATTTTCATTTATTTATCTTCATTTATTTAGTACGTTTTTATAAATAAACTTTAATACATTTTCAAAGACGATATATTAAGAAGGTTTTATTTTTGAAATAAAATTCGCTGCGTGCAAGGTACATTTGCCTACCGGTAGTTAAAAGGTTAAAGAAATAAATGATATTATTTTTTTTATAATTGCAGAATTCGATAAAACAAATCCACCGGTTGTGATCTCTTCTCTGGAAGTGTAAATTATATTTAAGATTGGGTGTGTTTTCGATTATTAGGGTAGTGAATTATTTTCAGTAAAAGAACTCATTGTTTTTTCATAATGTAGGAATTTATTATCACTCACTGGTTTTCATACATAGTAAATCGAACAGTAAAATCTAATAATTTACACATTGAATTTGCAAACGAAACTGTTTTGTAAATTCCTTCAAGGCTTGTAGTAAAAAATACCAAAATGACATTCAGAATTTTTATTTTAATCTTAAATACTTACTAAGGTAAAAACTCTACGTTTATAATTAACTCTAGTAATCTCTATTTAAAATCTATTCACAATTTCAGCTTATAAAATACTGATGAAGTATTCATAATACGGTGGCTTCTGAATCTTTAAACTGATTCTAGAAATTTCTAAATCGCTGTATAAATCTGCAAGAATGAAATAGTTTCACCGCCAAGGATTTCAGATATTAAAATCAATTGAATGAAATAATATTTCATCTTTACAAAAAATCCAAAATAAATATATTAATAGTAAATTAAAAATCCTTGGCATTTTTCTATATCGGTATATAAAAAAGTATGCGGTTACATAACTTTCATAGTTAACTAATAATTTTTGCTGCGGATATTTTTATGGAATTGTTTATTTTTTCTCTTATGTTGGATAAATTATGAAAATTCAAAAACTTAATTCGTACAGATTATTTTAGTGCAGTAATTTTTTGGCATCCATTGAGAATCGATGTCCGTACAAAAGTATTTACAAAAGACGTTTGCGGCCATTTTTAACAATTGCATTTGCGAATAATAATTATTATCGAGAGATAGGACTTCATATCATTTTTTGAAACGTAAACGTTTCAGCGTTGTATGGGTGTGTGCCACATCAGGTACCGAGAACTCGATGTAATCGAACACCTAAACAACATTATTTCAATTTTAAGAAAAAATTTTACACACGTGTTCTTTTCGCATGATAATTTTGTGAAACAATCAATATATTTTACTTTGTCCGTTTCTGATTTCGCAAAGCACTTTTTAATGTCAAATATTGACGCACAATTTAATCGCAACCGAAACTGTCGACTACAAAATTACAAAAATACTTTACACAATTCCGGCTGCCGCATTAGAAATGAAGGAGAGATTTTAAATCAAATAAATTAATCTAATTTGATGGCTATTTTATGCAATAACTATATTTTAAATACTCGATAATAATAATTAAGATAGAATCTTACATGTTACTGTCATAAGCATGGTAACGTTATTGTTATCAACTGTCAGGAAACAGCATTTAACAAGATTGAAAATAGATTCGAGAGAATGAATAAATAAAAGTTTTTTTTTTATTTTTCACTTTACAGCTTTAGAAAAACTATATCTTAGATAATCTTCTAAGCTTTATAAATAGAGCTGAACAGTTAAAGATATTATTCAAATAATCGCCAACCTAAATAATTATAATTATGATGTAAATAAAAATGACATTGGGAGTCAATAAAATCATTAAAACTATAAACAGAGCCAAAATAGAGGTGAATCTAAATATTTTTTTTGTCATAAAAGTACCAAAACGTAATTAAACTAAATAAAATGTTTAAAAAGAATATTCTTTCAATATTTACGGGTCCCAATGTAAAAAAGGTCTTCTTCATCATAATTCAACAGTTTTTTGGCAAGAAAATAATATGTTAAATTAATAAAAAGTTAAAACTATTTAAATATTTTTGAAAACAGGAAAGTCAAACAAGATCACACAAAGAAAATAATTAAATATTTAGAACAAGACAGGCAGTATGTTTCCATTTTATGATCAGTAGATAAAACCAAACATAAAACAAATTAAAAATCATTAAATAATTGCCAAAAGAGTGTTGGCTCTGTGTTGCTAATCTAGCTAGAATCTTTTAGTTAAAATAAAATCACAGGCCAACAATCTTTTGTATGTATAATGTTGCCATGCACAGTGTGTAACTTGGTAAGAAACAATAAAGCCATGTCGTACGACATTGCCAAAGATGAGTATGTAAACGCTTACGAGAGACTCATAAGAAATAATAATTATAAAAATCGTAGTATCACGTCTTAAATTATTGCAGGCAGTTGATTCATTAAAGTTTTGGTGTGAATCGATTAATTTATTCTTCTACTTCATTGTCTACTCGCGATGATCTGATTCCGGTCTTTCCTGTCCACGGGTAAATCTCGGGGCACGGCTGGCACGTCCTCATGTATCTGACTCCAGATTTGTGCCAGAGGTTGCAGACCTTGGGGTTGTTGCATCTCTTTGGCCGATCCTGCAAATGAGAATGTATTTTATGAATACAAATATTTTTTTCAATAACACTTGTTATAATTTAAGATAATTGACTGTGGGTGCTATTTCAAATGAGCACACGAATGAATTTTAACTGACCGTGGGAAAATGACAATAGGGGGCGTTTGGGGGCCGACACCTTAGGCCTGAGCCAGATGTAAGATGATGGCACTGGGGAGGTGTCCATCCCTATCGGCGGGCAATTGAGACAGCAGGGGTCGGCCGGGTGGGCAGCGAGCTGCACCGGTTTGGGCAGCTGCGACTGAAGGGAGGCCCAGCAGAGGCATAGCGCCACTCGGATTTGAGGCCGAGGGCTTGGGAGAGGGAGTCGGCGCGCGGTACCAGTACTCGACTTAAGTCTCGCGGTAACGATACCGCATAGTCTCGGGGCAGTCTGACAGACAGCAAACAGTTTACATCGCTTATATATAAGATAAAATACGATAATCTAGTTAGTACCTAGACTTAGTGATAAGAATTTATCTTGAATATAAGCGATGTAAACTGTTTACTGTCTGTTAGACCTCGAGACCATGCGGTGTCGTTACCGCGAGACTCAATTCGAGTACGGGTACCGTGCGCCGACTCCCTCCCCCAAGCCCTCAGCCTCAAATCCGAGTGGCGCTATGCTTCCGTTGGGTCTCCCTTCAGTCCCAGCTGTCCAAACCGGTGCAGCTAGCTGCCCACCCAGCCGACCCCCGCTGACTCAATCGCCCGCCGATAGTGATGGACACCACCACCCACTCCAGTGAGACGACCAACAAATATCGTGCCCTCAACCCCCCCCCCCCCGAGGTCAAGCTCCCCACTCAGCACCTACCATCATCGACTCCGGAAAGCCGAAGAAGACCTGCTTCGCGGACTACACATAATAGTTTCAGTAGGAAAGTAAGGGTATTAAGAATGATTATAAAAAATTCAAAAAAAATTTCAAATCACCGATGTCTTTTTGTCTATACAAAAAATGTGTATTATTCAAATTAAAATGAAAAAAGAAAAATATAGTGACGAAATGATTATTTGAAATAATTAAAAGTCTTTAAAAAAAAAAGCACTTGAAATATGCACGGTCACTCCTGAATACATCTTGTAAATTCGTCATGTAAAAACTTTTTATGATTCCCCTTTAATAAGCATTACCAGTGAAAAAGAACATTCTATTCAATCTCAGGACACTTACTAGAAACCCCTGCATCCTTTTGATTTTCAAACAAAATGTGATTGATGCCCAAGATAAATTGAAGATTGGCTGAGCAGGAGTTTAACCAGAAATCAATACTGTAATAATCTTAGGCCACAGCACAGAATCACTTCATTTAAATTTTCAAATAAATCAATGTATCAAATTATTTACAGACCTGGTAATTACACTGGAATGGCTGGAATGAGTTCATTCTTGAGAGGGGTGTAGGATCTCGCACCCATTGCAGTGCTTGCCAGTTTGTCACCAGGAAAACATCCTTCATGGCGTTGATTGCATCCAAGAACATGATGAATCCTTCTTTGTGATGTGCTTGTGTGAACCATGCAGCATGGTAGAACAAGCCGAACGGTGCTCTGGAATTGGGATCAATCATAACAGTATTATTAAATGTGTAAATGTATGGTTTTTATTCGGATCATATTATGGTTTCATGTGAAGCCGCAGTTTTTCCATTCCAATTAAAAAAAAATTTAAGGATTGAAGAGCTGGTGTTTAGAATCACAGATATTGTCACAGTCTATACATTATCGACAAGCAAGAACTTACAATAAAAAGAGGCTTTTTAACTGTCATATTTATAATTTAAGACATCGACTGAGGGTGCTTGATGGAATTTCAATGTCAAATTTGAATTATTGAGATTTTGTATACTTCCATGTATTTTGTCACTAACGACCCGGGTTTAGCCTTTCGGCATCTTCAGGTATTCGAGCGCACGAAATACATGGAAGTATACAAAATCTAAATAATTCAAATTTGTCATGTTTATATTTTTTTTTTGACTACTTTCACATATTCTATACAATATAAATCATTCACTGAAAAATTCTTTTCGCTGTTCAAAAAGTAAATCATTTTAATTTTAAATAAAAGAGTATTTATAAAAAATGCATTTAATATAAATTTATCTATCAAATTTCTGATAGTTAAATCAACAAATTGGTGGATAACAAATTATTTTTAATTCAAAAAGAGTATGATAATAAATATAACATTTGAATAAAGTTGTCTGCAGATGGCAGTTTTTTACTTCCAGTGTATTTTTAATTTATAATAGCATTGTAAATTTCTTATTTGTCAATATTTAGTAATAACCGTTTTAAATAAGTTGCAATCTCTCCACTTAATAGATTCCTGTTGGGCAAATAGAGGTACATATTCAAAAAAATGTCTCATTTTTCCATTGATATTTATGCATGATGACTTCTTGAAACTTGCCTGTTTGTAGTGTAATGTCTGTCAAAGTTTTTGAGAAGCATTTTGTAAACTCCTTCAGCATTCGGTGGATTGCTGCACGCGTCTCCCATGGAGCAGCGACCTCCGTTCAAATCTTGCCACATCACCATAGGAACTTCCCAAACACCTAAAAGTTAAAAAAAAATTGTTATATAGTAATGATCTTACATGCATATTCTTGAATACTCAAATGTGGGCACTCATGCGAGATTTTACCTGGATACGACTTAGTGGGGCACGGTGGGATCATGCAGTCGTGGAAGAGTTTGTAGTCAAGAGTGTAAGGCCAGCTCGGAGGTCTGTTTTCGTAGACGGGCATTGAAGAATCGTAAGTGAAATTGGAGTCGTACAACATTTTGAACATTTTGTTTCCGCCGACAGAGAGGAACGGAGCTCTCATGCCCTTGACGTCTTCCAGTTTGACACCACCGTACGCGGCGAGAATTTCCCTCTGACCGGCGATTTCTCGGTTCCATTTCTTTTGTGAGAACTGTTCTCCGAAACTATGTCTGTTTTGATGTTAAAAATAAATATTAGAATACAATACATGTAATAATAATTAACAAAAATAGATAGTCTTTCTTTTTACGTATGAGATATTTCATAATTTAATAATAATTACTAAAATAAATATTGAATATAATGTGATAATGAAATTTATTTTTTACATTGAATGGTAGAAAATGGAAAAGATTTTTGAATAAAAAATAATGAATGAATCATGCAAATATATATGCATGTAAATGCAAAAGAGTAAATCCTCTCACTTCTTTTTATGCTTTTTTTATGATGTTGGACCAAAGCATTGTGTAATTTTTGTGATTGAGTACACAAATATTCTCCATTGATTGACATACTTAAAAATATGATTGTGTTTACAAAGTTTTTGCCAGAATGACAGTACCAAAATAATTAATTAGTTGTACTTCTTTATTTGAATGTTGCTTGAAAGAATTTAACATATAAACTAATTATAACATCCATTAGTTACTTAATTTAATTTAATGTGAAATGAGAAGGTTTTTCAATAAAACAAAATGAAAGAATCGGTTAATAGCAATCTTTCCTTAGCATTTAATTGTAGCTAAAATATTTGTGAAACTTACAAAATATATGATTTTTTTAAATATATCAGTGAATATTTGTGTTGTAAGAAAAGCTTGAATTAATATTTATATTATGTTATTTTAGTAAATTGTATTTTTATATTTATATTATTATGATTTTTTATAAAATACAAAAATTAATAAAAGAAGATTCATTAATGTTAAGCTTGAAATGTTATTGACCAAAAACTTATAAAATTAGCACAATAATAATAATCAAATGTAATTAGCTATGCTGCATTGGTGTTATTGCTTGAAGCCTTATTCATAAGGTAGTGTCTGTTTTAAGAATTATAAAAAAACGGAAAAGCTTGTTATGTGGGTTTTTGTAAACTATGTTTTAAAAGAATTTTTTTAAGCAGAATTTATTCTAATAAATTAAGATTCTATGTGGTAGTATTTTGTTTCATATCTAAAAAAAATGGGCATGCTTGAGAGTGTTTTCTACATGAATTAAACATCATTTCAGTTAATAATGAGTTATGAATTATTTTGATTAAAAATCAGGGCTTTGAACTGAATCATAATCTTTTGTATTTAATTCTATTATAAAATTGAAACAGACTGTATTGTCTTTTTTGGGATATCAATGTCTTAAGTTGTTTGCTTTCAGTATTAGATGTTTAACTTAATACTTAAGGCTGTAAGAATGAATAACAAAAGTGATGAGAAAATCTTGGTTTTCACAATGTGATTGATCAGCATCATCTATATTAGATTCAACTCAAAGCCCCGTCAGTCTACTTTTGAGAGTCAACTTCACATCGATCTATAACTCACGAGACAGTATGGGAAGCCATCTCATGGCCGGCAGAGTAGAGGTTTTGGACTTGAGAGTAATCAGTCCATTCGTGGGAAACATAAAATGTGGCAGAGATGGGGCATCCGTTAGGGTTAACGCGATCCTTTTCAAAGAGGTCGCTGTACAGGCCTTTGTTGAGGTCGTTCACGGAGTCGTCGAATGTCAAAAGGACCATCTGGGGCACGTCCTCAACGGGGAGGTCACCTATTGGTTTTTAGGTTTTTGGGCGGGTCGTGCGTAACGGGACAGGGGCGTGCATTGAAATTTTTTTTGCGTGACGTGCGTCAGGTTCAAGTGGACAAAATATAAGATTGCATAATAAAAACGGCAATGCGGAGGAAGCGTAAATTTTAGAGAACAGAGTAGTAGGGTTTGAATAGAAGAAGGAGAAAAAAAAAAACACAAAATTTGTTAGTATAATAAAAATGCTTTCTTAAAATCTAAACATAATTGATTGAAATTTATACTGCATCAAAAACCATCAATACTGCAATAGAAAAACAAATGTTTCACTGTTTGGCACAGGTGTGATTTTGATTTAGATTTGAATGCAATATAAATTTCAGCAGTGTGAAAATAATGCAGATTAATCAAAAGAAAACATGTTAAGAGCATCCAGGACCGAAGGCCAACGGTCACATATGCTTCTTTACATATGCTGTACGGGTAATTCAAATCACCGATAGAAAAAATGACAGAATGGAAACACAACGCGCAGTATATGCATTGAAGAAGTTCGGCACCGGGTTTTGATGATTCGACTTACGATACTGTGTGCGATGCCATCTCGTGGCCGTCCGCGTACAAGTTTTGCACTTGGCTATAGTCGGTCCACTCGTGAGACACATAGAATGTCGCCGATATGGGACAAGTGTTAGGGTTCACCCTTCCCTGCTCAAAGAGATCCACATAAAGTCCTTTGTTTAAATCATTCACCGCATCGTCAAATGTCATGAGTACCATTTGAGGCACCTCCTCGACCGGTAAATTTCCTAAATATTTTGAATAACAAGCTTTAGAAACAATATTTTTATCGATGGTCAATACTACCATCGTTTGACTTACCTCAATCGTGAAGAAGAGATTAATAATGGTTTGAAAATTGTGCATTTGTAGTACTGACATTATTAAAGGGAATCTGACTTTAAATTGGAACACTTCAGTAGTCTGATAGGTAGCCTGATAAATGATATTTATGTTTTATCTAAGGAATTATTATGTTGATCTTGTTTTGAACATAATATTGCCAGAAAATTAGAAAAATATGTCATAGAAAGTAGCTGTGGTGAGGTTATGGCAATTATGACTATGGCAATTCAATTAAGGAACATTTAATAAAATGGGATATTATTTATTTATTATCATCATTGCTTAATATTATTATTAACCTATTAAGAAATGCTATAAATAATATTCATTGTTTTTTATTTACGGGGATGCTTACCTCAATGAGTTCTCTGATCTAAATAATTTGGTTTATTAGAAAAAAAACACAGAATTATTGGAAATACAACATTATCAGCTCTATGTGATAGATGATATCTTACCGGGAATGTCCTTTCCACCGCACCAACAATCAGGCAATAGGCAAACATCCTTTCGGCACTTAGCGGCAGTCTTGTCGACTTGAGGTGTCGGATATACAGTATCGGGTCTTCGAGGAGGGAATCGGTAAATATCCACAATCTCAGTAACCTTTGATACGATTGAGGTGGAAGGTTTAAGAGTAGGGCGAACACGGCTGAAATTGAATAAAGTTTTTTAGAGTTAAGCTTTAAGAGAAAGTTATTTGAAAGTTGTCGAAATGACAGACTTTTAGAAGGCTAAAAAGAGATTGATCATTACTTTTCATACAGTGTTTATAAATGTACATTAAATTAAAATAAAAAAATATCTGGAAAAACAACAATTTGATAAATTTATTTTCTTAGGGATTGTACATGGAGTGAGAGATATCGAATGTTGAGTTATTCTCATGAATCCAGTTTATTTTTTATAATAACTGCTTTAATGATTCTTCCATATCAAGTGTTTTTATTGCTGTGTGTAAGTTTAATTTATAAGCCGACATTGCTAGTGTTTTGAAGAAATAACTTACGGAGGTGGAGTTCCACGGTTTGTGTTTGCAACAGCTTGTTCTCCGCCACTGGCTGTCGAATAATGGGCACTTCCTCGGCCTCGAGTATTTGTTCTGTGAATTTTATTATGAAACGATATACAAAAATGTGCGAGCACGGTATCAATTTCAAGCGCACTACTACGCAATGAAAATGCTTAAGTGGCTAAGCAAATTCAACACCTAATTGTAATGTTGATCATCTATTCGAAGCAAAAAGATGCTAGACGAATGTATCACGTTAGGTTTTAACTATAAGAATTAAATATCAGGTTATGTTAGGATGTGGCTTAGTAAATGGTTTATTTCTACAGTGATTATTTCTACGTTATTCAACGACTGATTGTGCTTTCTACCTAACGAAAATAACTGAAAATGGTGGTGCATATTATTGATTGTTTTGAGGAACATATTAGTCGTATTCGGTCAGTCCTCGGTGTGCGTTTTGTCAAGTTTCGGCAGTAGAGCTCGGATATGGGTGTAAAGCTTCAGGAATAGCTTCTCATTCTTTCAGATAAACGACAGTCAGATAAATGTCTCATGTATCGTCAACGGCGGTCAGTCTCGCAACAGTATTCGCAGAATGAAGAAGCTCGTATGGGTTTGGCGTCTGCAAAATCGTTTTGTCCCCCAAACAGTAAGTATAGAAAGAAGCGCAGAAGAAGGGTGAAAAAAAAGGAAGGGTGAATAATTTGCAAAATTATTAAGAAAGATCAACATGCTAGTTATTGTTCAAAATATTAGAGACACAGAGCAACTTATCGTTTATTGGAAGTATATTTTCGAGCTCTCAAAAGTAGACCTTCACCCGGATTCTCCCGAACGATACTTGCAGGAAAGCTACATGAGGCGGGTAAAGCCCGCCGGTACAAAGGAAGGTTTGGTTTTAATGAAAGAGAAAGCTTTAATGCTCTTTTTAAAACTGTCTGTACCTCTGCAATTTTATTTCGTTGCATTTTGGGTTTTGCAGACTGTTGTCTGTGCATTTGGACGGAGAAAAACTTCTTCGGCCGGCGGTCAGCGCTGACGTCATTGCCTTGATGGCCGCGTTGACGCGCAGGGCACGGCTGGGCGCGGGGGCGGTCGGAGTGGGGGGCGAGGTCGAATGGGGGGCGGGACCGAGCAGAGGGCGAGTCGTCGTGGTCTCTGTCGGTAAGGTCGTAGCTTTGTCCATATCGTCTCTCTCAGTCGAGTGTCTAATGTTTAAGTCTAGTTTGGGTTTGGGTGTGCTCGTCAGTTGCTCTGATACTTCATCGATTACGTTAAGATTGTCAGTAGCGTCATTGTTATTGTTTAATTTGAAACCACCCAAAAGTCGCTGCGGTGTTTCCAAAGTTGACGATATTTCAGTTGACTCATAATCTGGGGTGGTGGTGAATTGTGGTTGTCTGATTCTATTGTATCTTCTATTACTGTCGTTGACCGGTATAGCGGATGCCGGTATGTCGAAAACCGCACTTGCAAATTTAGCGGCCGACTTGTATTCCTCGTCTTCTTCTTCAATTACATCAATATCGCCTTTTATTTCCCACATTGAATCTATTTTTGAAGTAGTTGAAACTTCTACAGGAGCGGCGGTCGTCTTTTGAGTCGTGCGTCTCGCGAATGCGTTGTATTTATTTTTAGTCTTTTCAAAACTGGGAACTTCGTAATTTCCAGGGGTGTTTATTTTGTCATCGTAATCTTTCTTTTTGATTCCTGAATTTTCTTTAGAATCCACTTTAACAGCCAGAGCCTCATTGAATGAAGATATTAATTCTGTTTTTTTACTGAGAGTTTTCGGAGTAGTGGACTCTTTATTTCTAAAGAAATAAAATGGAGGAGGACTCTCGGCACCTCTTTCAAAAGCGGATATGGTTTTATCAAACCGATTACTGTTGTATTCATAATTATTTGATACTGTTGTCGTTTCTATGATATCTACGTTACTGTCTACAGATTGTTGAATGTTTTCCGTTATCGGGTTAACTGTCGGTCGTTTTCTGGATCTAATCGAGGAGCTCGTGCTAGGTGATTCAGTTGAAGTAGAAAATTTATAAAAGGCAGGCTGCCGGGATCTGGTGATGAACGTTGATGTGAAATCATTTTCAGAAGATTGACCGGCTTCTGCGGGATGCAACTGAACACTGCCTCGAGACAGGGGACTGGTCCTGGGTATCTGCGTCGTGGTTGAACTTTTTTCTCCATCCCTCCTCAAATTCTCTAAGCTTTTGAAAGGAGAAACGTGAGGTTGGTGTGAAGGAGTACTGTCTGTCTTCGCGTTAAACATATCTCTGAAGATCTTACGCCGGGAAAGACTGTTCGGTAAAGTGTCTAAATTGTTGTTACGTTGATTGTCATCCGTCTTTTTAATATTTCTCGTGTTATTTTTCTGATCAATCTGCCTAAACATGTAAGGCTGTCTCAAAAATGACAAGATTGAATCGGATTCATCACTATCTGAGGGTTGAATTGGTTCTCTATCGCTTATTATGTCCAAAAGGAGAGGTGCTGGTCTTTTTATTACCGTTTTAAGATACGCTTTAGGTGAATGTATATTTTTGTCTTCTTCGTTGATCGATTCAATTTCTATTTCGGCAACTTTTTCTTCCGGTTCGGGAAGAGAATTGAATATTTCTACAACTTTTGGTGTTTGCGTTTCTACAACTCGGAACGGGCGGTTATATATAGGAATAATTTCATCGGAATTGATTCTCGGACCGTGCGTTCTCTGACCCGTGTGCGATTTTAGTTGTATATGAATGGGCTTTTGTCCCGGCTTAGGAAGATTTTCTATCAAGAAAGATATGGCGGCGGGCCTTTGAGTAGTCGAAACATCGATAACATCAAGAGCACTCGTTTCAGTGGATTTATAATCATCATCTTTCGCTTCAACAACAGGCAATTCGTTTACTTTGAATGAAATCCTTTGGGGAGCTGTTTTAGGCGAAAAGGTTTCTTCTGAAAAAGAGTCAGCGATAACCACAGATGTGGGAGTTTTAACGAATTGAGAAGTCTGTTGGCTTTTTTCGTCACCGTCGTCATTGTCTTTTTTAAAAGAGAATCCTGTTGAAAGTGATAAAAAGCGGGAAGTGTTTGCTTTCACCGCGGGGGTTTCGATTTGGGAAGCTTTTTTAGGCGATTCAGTATTAGTTTTGTCACTGTTTAAACTGGGAAGAGATACAATTTCGGGAGAAGGGGTTTGGAAAGTGTCAATACTCGTCCGTTTTATAGAAGTGTGGGTTCTGACAGTCGGGGAGAAGGGCTGCGGAGAAGGATATTCCTCGGCTCTGAACCGACTACTGAAACGGGGAGAGGGAGCAGTCACCGTATTGGGTTTGGGTCGTTCAGTCGGGGGAATAAGATTTCCTTTAAAGCTTTCACCGGTTGTCGATCTGTTAAAACAAAAATGAAATGTCTAATGATTGACATTCCCAAAGCTTTTTCTGTCATTATTGAGAAAAAGGGCATGAAGTAATTTCTTTGGGTGTCAATGTTTATCGAATGGGGAATTAAAAATGAATGATTCCTAAACAAGGAGTGAAAAGATTTCATACTCATCAATTAATATTATTGATGTAAAATTAAACATGAATGTCACGTTTTTGAAAAATTTAAATGGGGAACTGTCACATTTGAATGTTCACACTGCATTAAGGGTTAGTGATGTATTAACAATAGAAGTATATTTGAGTGCTAATCCGGTTTTGATGATAAATAGTATTACCATCCTACAGATGTAGAATTCATCTTCTGACTAAAGTACTTTTGTTAGAGTCAGTTGACAAAATGTATTAGTAATTACAATCGACAATCAATTTTTCACATGAACAAATAAAACTCTAAATGCATATTTATAAGTGAGGATGGGATGAACGGATGAAGAATTATGAGGACGTTGCCTTGTATTTTGCCCAAGGACATCAATATTGACTTTCATATCAGCAGAGAGCAAAAGATTGATAAGATACTACAAAAGCAGATAAATTGGGCACACTGAAAGCGATAGAAACACATAATTACAGCAATAAAGCGAACGAAGCAAGCTACTGTAGTGATATTGACATTAATTCAAACTATCATAGAAACGACTCAACTATTTACATGATGAATATGAGATATTGACGATCATTGTGTAAGCTTTTAAAAGTATAATTGATCATGACGTAGAGATCTTCTTTCAACATCGAGGAAAGGTAAAGTAGAAATTGGTCTACATTACAAATCAAATTAGAAAGAGAGGTCCATTTGATACTATCGACAGAGGGTACTCAAGGAATTTACTTTTTTCATGTATAAGCTTAGTTTCAATCTGTATCTTCTGAAATATGAGTATTTTCATACTCGATGATATGACAGGATAGCATCATAATTACTATGTTTTGTCAATATTTTTCAATAGAGTGAGAATAAGCAGATTCTAGCATCATAGAGTTAGTATAACCCAAATATATACAACTGTTATAACCAAACTCCACGGTGCTAGACTGGCGGTATGCGATCTATAGTTCGAAAATGGTGACTTTGTTTGTATGGTTTCATATTTTTTATGATTACAAAGATACTTAGATGAGATGGTCGCGTAGTAACATTTTTTTGGCCTTTCCCCTTTGGGTTAATTTACCGTATGGATCACTCAAAAGGCTGAATTTATATTATCTTATAATAAAATGTAAAATCGTTTACCAACTATATGATACAAAAAACTCTAGTATTGCTGCTGTTAATCTGTTTTATCAGACAGCAGGGCATATAGATTAAATTTGTGTACTTTGACGTAGCGAGATTTATCTGGAACTTTTAAAGTGTTAACAAAATTTGAAATATAATGAATTTTGCAAATATAATGAGAGAAGTTGTCACTCACTGGTGTACAATTGTTACATTTAATGTTTACTTTCATGAAGACTGTTTCATTGAAAGTTCACTGAATATAATAAAACAATGTATGAAGTAAATGAAACTTAAATTTTATATCGCATCCTGTGTTATGAGTTTAAGAAGATCTCTACATAGTGGAATGAAGTGAAATGGCGATGTTTGATAGACAAAGCGATCTATATTCGCTTGTCTGTGCTTTGTAGTACCTTTGCAAAGGGGGCCTGGTAACAGGGGGAGGAGTAGTAGTGGTGGTTGTGGTTGTGGTAGTAGTGGTGGTGGTGGTTCTGGTGGTGCTAGGTGGTGCGGTCGGGGTGGGAGTGTGGCTCACTCTCACAAAACCCAACGTCGACAGTTCGTATCCCAACTCATTCCTCTCATCGCTTTGGAATACACACAATAAGGATGCTGTTAGTGTTTGCAGTTTCCTACGGAAGTGCATTTCTCGTGCACTGGTTTTTTCAGTATTGTTGAATTGGATAATCTCAACAAGTGATACGTTATATTCAGGCAAGTAGTTCCGAAAACTGATAAGTCCATATTTTGTCAGAAGTCCGTATTGTAGATTGATTCTATGTACTGCAAAATGACCTCTATATGAAAACTATTTTCATGTTGACATATTTCGTTATGATTTATGCTAAGAAACGTTACGAAACTAAAAATAATCTATTTTCGTCAGTTTTTTTCCTTTTTGGAATGACATTTAAATTACTGTTGTGGACAAAAGATGTGCCAAAACTCCATATTTGAGTCCAGAAATTGGCTCAATGATTAAGAACTTATTGGTTTTTGGAACTAGACTACAATTGTTGCTGGTTGGTACCATATTTGAAAATATGAGTGTTTATTTTACAATCTCTTAGAGTATGTACTAAATATTTTTTTTGTAAAACATATAAGAATCTAAGTACACTGTACAGTACCATAATCAATATACACATTCCACTATTAATTACGGGAATAGTTTGGTGCAGAAATATGATAGAATCATTTGATATTAATATATACCGGTAAATTATATAGAGCAACTAAAACACATTTTTTTTTAAATTGAAAAATACTATCGATAACTCACTCCGTTCAATTTGCATGTATGCTGAGCTGTATATGAGTTTTGATTTTTTTTGGTTTAGTTGTTCTATCATTAATTTTATGATTTATAAGAATGAAGTGATAAATTTGTCTACAATTTTAACCAATCGATTACACTTATGATAGTACATACCAGAGTTGTCTACCCCTGGTTTATACATAATACTATATTACAACGATTAATTTCTATATTCAACTACTTCTTATATTAATGTCTTATATTCTATAACACCTGCTTATTTCAAGGGTTAGATTAGTCAAATAAATTAATATATTTACAATTTGGCTTTTTTAATACTGACCTTGTTGTAGATTGACGAATGGGGTATTGATTCTGATCATCGACCTGTGGATATGATAACAAAATATTTGATTAATAATTATCGATGAATCATAATACTGACATTTAAAAATCTTTAGCTCTGCATCCGTTTAGTAAATAATCAGTTTCATTTATTTACTTTTGACATCAATTATGTAATTATACAATGCATATAACACATTGTAAATCAATTTGGCTATTTTTTAAATCTGGCTCTCGCCTGCCACCGCTTATTTAACCACAATAAAGTCGGGAGGCCTTGCTCTATAGCATAGACCACCGCAATAAATCAAACTTTAAAGGTTCTAAATGTTCACCTAGCATTAAACCACACCCAGTTGGGGCACGAATCAGTCAGAAGCCCCGCAACTAAGCTATTGACTTGTCAGTGCAACGCTGTTGCATTAAATGTAATATATGATATCACCTGTGCACTAATAAGAGCATCATCGTAATCATCGGCACTCGGTCGTTGGCTGTAAACAGTCTCAGGTTGTCTTTGCGTATAAAGAACCGGCGCCGGAGCTGAAGTCACAGGGGGGGCACGGGGTGGTGGAGTTCCTCGATATGTTTGCTGGACAGATACACTGGGCCTTTGAGCTGCAGAATTGTATTGCTGAGCGTAGTCTGAAAGGAATGAGGATGTTATGAAAATATTATTTGCGTGTTTGTTTCATGTCCTAGATGTGCATGGATTTTATTAGATTGCTAAATATCAATGAACTATGAGTACCCGGAAATAATTTAGAATACTTATACTTATATCCTATCGGTAGCACCTCGGCTTAGCAATTAAGAAGTACCAGGATCATATTGTCAGTTGAGATTTTGGGAATATCAATATTTAATGTGTGTTCTCTTCAAGTCAATCTCGAATTAATTTTCCTTATTTGTCCACGAGTTTAAGAGATGTAAAATTCAAAAATATCTGGCTATATTATTTTAATTCATAAAAGAAATGTTGTATGATCATGAAGAAGAGATTTATTGAGATCAGCTAACATTAAACATCCTAAACAGTGAATAGGAAAATATTTCAAACATTTGGCGAACTGTGTTGTTTTTGGGTAAATAGGTCAAAACCGATTTAATCAATGTTTTGTATTGATATAAAACAAATTTGTTTAGTTATTGACATAGAGCTTTGTATTTACCGGCATCTTTGTAAAGTTCGACATCATCATCGTAAAGAGCATAATAGGGGTCAAACTGTTGAGGATCGTATTGTTGAGATCCATTATAGAGGGCTCGTCCTGATGAAGCGCTGTTGTGTCCTCTGGTCTGCTGAGTATAGCTTGGAGAAGCGCTCACTGTCGGTTCCACTCTATTATGATAATAAAACAGATTATTATAATGTGACAGATTATTGGAAGTATTTACTTCAATTATCAAACAGAGTCCTGGCTGTATTGTATTGACAGATCAGTCAAAAATGCCACAATTATTATGAAAAAATATTCAAAACATATTAAATCAATACATAAATAAATATCTGTATCCTAAATATCTATAAATGAAACATTACTAGTCTTTGAATCTCTTCAATTAATGAATTAATTATGAAGCTGACATTAAAAATACATTTTAAAAACAATTTAGGTCTCAGTGGGTTAAAGCTTAAAAAACAACTTCTGACCAATAAATATTCAAGGTTGGAAGTGATTAGTCTTAATAAAATTTCGCTTGGTGCATATCAGACATGCTTTACTCCAAAAAATAAGAATCAAAGTTAGTCAAAGCTTTTGGAACCCGTTATAGAACACAGATGATTGCAGAATGATATTAGAATTCGATTAAAAAGGTATTGCTGCTAAATTTTTATTTGCAATGATCATTCACATTTAATGGAGATATTCACGTTTAAACTGCTCAGGCTCATTTGAACAATCTGAGTTCTATGAAGGAACATAGGATAGAAAACATAATATTTTAGTTGATAAAGTGCAAGGAAAAGAGTCGGTATAGTTAATAATATTAGTCAGGATGCCTTCTTCTGCATGACGTAATATTATATATCAGAGATTATTGTTAAAGAGAATACAGTAGATAAGGTGGTTATGTTATCATACTCCTAAAAGTCTCATATTTTAGTCAATGTTGTACAGATTTTCACTCATTCTTTTGTCACAGCCTATCAATAAAGTGATTATTTAGATGTTTAATTGTTTGATTATAAATTAATCTTTTAGAGACTCACTGTATTATATTTTTACCTCAAAGGATGAACGATTTTTTTATAATTTGTGAACGAAATGATCAAATACATATATATCCATAGCAGTTTGAGTAACATTTGATTGTTTACATCAGTTAGAAAGAAAATTGACATGGTGTACCATTATCCATACGACGCATGGTCAAAAAAACGTTTTTATATCTTTGTTGTTCAAACTAAGGTTTATTGAAATTTTATTTTTTAATCGGTGATGGATAGAATAGGCGTGTCTGACTTCTTAAAGTCAATGAATTTGATTTAGCTGTGGATAATAAAATAATGATAGTCAAAAAGATAGAAGAAGTAGACAGTATGGAGTAGAAAACTAATAAGTTGGTAGTTTACTTGAGTCATTGAAAACAAAAGTAAAATATTAGTCAGAGATACCTGTTGGGTGCGTTATCGTCATGTTCAGTCTGTGTGTCACGCGTTTCTTGATTGTCATTGTCGGTTTTCATAGTAGAAGTCGGAGCAGTCGGTAGTCTGTGCGTTCTCACATCTTTGTTTGAATGAGTGGTCGGTCTCCTAAGTTGGCTACTTTTCGTAGGATGTCTAGAGAATGATTCCGTTGTCGGATCGTTGGTAAATGTAGACAGAGTCGATGAGGGTTTGGCTAATCTGTGTCGCACGGTGTAAGGTCTGAGAGTTGTCTGATTCAAGTACCGGGGTCGAGTCAACACGGTCGGCGGTTTGGTGGATTGGGAATATTTGTTGACGTGATCGTGGGATACTTCATAATTGGAGATTTCGGGTCTCCTCAAAATGGGTCTGTTCGTAGGAACACTGGACGGGCTCGGACTGGGATTAGGATGTCGCAACGTATCTTTTGTGTTAGAATGCAAATTGAAAGCTTCAAATTTTACAGGCGTGATTACTGGAGTTTCTTTCGGAGGAGTCAATTGATGTGGATTGTCCGTATATTGATTGGGTCTGGTTTGACTTTGAGAATTGTGATTCGTCGGCGAGTTGTATTTGTTAAATTTTTCCTTTTGGTGAACAGGTCTGGTCAGCTGTTGCTCTTCTCTTTCACTACTGTCATCGTCGTCTTCATCGTCATCCTCTTCGCTGTCATCTTCATCGCTGGTTTCATTTTCTCGGGTGGGATAAACTCTCGTCGGTTTTTGTTTCAGCGGTTTTGGTTTGTACTGATTTTTTGCTTGCGTGTCATCATCTTCATATTCTTCATAATTTTGCGCTATCGGTGGACGCTGCGGCTTCACTTCTGTGCTAGGCATGAATTTGGATTTTACTGGAGGCTCATAATCATAATCGTCTTCATCATCATCGTAGTAATAATCATTCATTTCCGGTGACGGCTTCGGAATAGGCCTCCTTTTACCTGCAGGTTTTTCTGTGGTCGAAGTGACTCTATATGTTTCCAATTGAGGCTTCGGTGTATATCTGTGAGTATCTATCGGTTGCTTTGTGGTATGCCTATATGAGTCTGTGGTATGCCTATATGAATCAGTGGTATATTTTGGCTGATACCTTTGAGAATCTACAGAATGTCGTTGAGAGTCAGCCGGATACCTCGATGACTCTGTGGTGTATCTCTGAGAGTTTTGTTGATATTTTACTGGGTTTCTCGGAGAACTTGAAGATTGCGTTTTATAAATTTCTTTAGTTATGGGTTGATCAATTCCCGAAGGTTCAACAATTTTAGGTTGCTCAGTATAATGCTGCACATTATAAACATTTTCCGTCTTAGGTTTACTGTAATCGATATTCGGTCTTGATATTTGCAAATTGACTGGGGCAGAATTATAATTTTTATTGTAGTTGCTTTGCACGATGGGTTTAGGACTGTAACTCGGTTGATGGTATTGGGAATTATAAGTATTTTGCGGTTTTCTATTATATTCATCTCTGTATACTGATGAATGTGGATTTGCTTGATAGCTTGAAAAATGGGGCTTGGGTGTAACTTGCTGGGCATGTTTTACGGGCTTGGATTGATACTGTGTCGGCTTCGGGCTGACTTTGTTTTTATTGAAATCTGGTTGCTCATAATCGTCATCATAATAATCATCGCTGTCGTCTTCATAGACTGGCTTGGTACTGTGCGGTGAATATGTGCGATTACTTTTTAAGATGAGCTGGTTGAATTTATTATTCGGTTCTTTTGCGGGCCACGGCACAGATTTGAGCGGAGTGCTGAAAGGCCTCGGCGTACTCATTCCTTGATAGTTATGATGATCTTTCAAAAACTGTTTATTATTCCCATCGTCCTTTACATTGTTAGACTGAATGTTTTCAGGATGGTCGATCTCGGACGCCTGAAAGTTTCCGCTTAATTTCTCTACTTTTTTGGGATGCACCAGAGACAGGTGAGAGCTTCTTATTTTAGAAATGAACGTATCAAAGTCAAACGTAGGATCGGCAAACGGATTGACGACGTCTTCATATTTGTTATTAATGTTTCTGAAGTATTCTGGCGGGTCAGGGAAAGGAGGCTTTATCTCCGGAGATTGGTCATCGTCATTGTTATTTGTTTCATCATTATTTTCTTTGTCATCATCATTCGATTTGTCGTCGGATCCTTCATTGCGGTTTGATTTTTCTTCATCATTTTCTTCTCGAGAATCTTCATCGTCGTTGTCTTCCTCTGAGTCATCATCTTTGTTTCTGTCGGGCTTATCGCTGCTGGAATCGCGAGTGTGACTAGGCCTTGGATTTCCATGATAAGTCGTAGTAGATTGAACATTTCCACGGTTATTAGAATTATCATTATCGTAGTTAGTTTTCTGATGAATCCCCTGCGGCTTCTGGTAGTTTCCATTTTTACTACGAGTCGTGGAAGCAGTAGAACTAGGTGTATAATTGTTTGCGTTACCTCGATTACTGTTATTTGAATACCGCACAGGTTTGTTCACAGGCGGGGGAGGTGCTCGAAGTGAACCAGAATTTTTGTGTCCGATTTCATAGTCGTATTGAAGAGGTGACTGACCTAACGGCTGTTGGTTGTCAAAGCTTTGAGATTTTTTATAATTATGCGTGTATTGAGAGCTCAAGTCAGGTTTATTGTTATAAAATCCTCCGGAAAGGGATGCAAAGGGATTAGAATTGGGCGACGTGAGTGATGATATAGGAGGTGCTTTTGTTATAGAAGGACCGGCTCCTGGTTTCAACGAGAAGAAAGAAAAGTTCTCTTTATAGAGCGGAGACGCTGTCGTGCTTAATGAAAAAGAGGGATTTTGGGTTTTCAAGTTGTAGTAAGAGTAGTTTGGGGTCGTCGACAATGAACTGACCGTTGTAAAGTCATTACTTCTATTAGGAATAATAGGCTTGAAACTCCCTTGGTTATATTGATCGCTAAATGAGTTGTGAGGATTTACTTTTTCAGAATTGATATTACTCGCTGATTTAAGGTATGGACTGAACGACTCGCCTAGTTGAGCGCTCGCTTTGAAGGGCGCTACTCCTGCTCCATAATGAGGAGGAGTAAAGACTGTGGGTAAATGCTCTTGATTATTGTTTGGTTTGGGGTCAGGCCATCTCTGATTGAGGCCATTGCTCGGTGAGAGATTAATTCCTTGCTGTAATCTTCCATATCTTGTTTGTCTTTTGTCTCTGTCGGCAACGTCGATCCTATCTATTGACGTCTCCTTTTCATCTGTGGATTTGGTAACGTCGGTTTC
The DNA here is from genome assembly GCA_022494535.1 of Himalopsyche phryganea. NCBI lineage: Eukaryota > Metazoa > Arthropoda > Insecta > Trichoptera > Rhyacophilidae > Himalopsyche > Himalopsyche phryganea. The sequence goes on from JAGVSL010000003.1 coordinate 12,318,484, forward strand.
TCGTTTACGTCTGAGCAATGTCACGGATTTTCTTTGCGTTTGCGTTAAATTGTCTAAGCTGTTGTCGTTGATATCGTCTGTTGGGTCTTTGTTGAAGTCAGTCAAGTCGGGTAGAGAGTTGCTAATAAAACAAAAGTCATTTCAATAATCTGTTGAATTATTTTACCGTGGGTAAGAAATTTACATCACATACATCAAAAATTATAATCACCTAATAATTTTAAAAATTAACCTTCATGACATTTTAAAAATAAAATAGAATTTTTTTGTACTACTTCCACATGTTTATAATGATCATGTGAAAGTAGTACAAACAAAATATGTTCTATTTTTAAAATATAATGCCTTTCCACCAAGAATTGACAGTTAATACCATAAAAGCTTTATGAAATATTTTGAATTATAAGTAGGTATGCTTATGTTGTCAAATAGATTACTAATTATAATGTTGTGCAAACGCAATGCACAAATCGATTATGTCCGTCCAATTAATATTACAACAATACTTATATAATAGTTATGCAACTTGGTCATTGTCTATTTTCATTTTTGTTCTTATGTCAGTCAAAGAGGGCGCCTCGTTCTATGGAAACTGACAACATTATGTGTATCTAAATTACACAGCAAATTTTACCATAAGCTAAAATGATGAAAAATATGTTATGTACCTGTAATTTTGAGCGGGCTGTGCGACAGAAGCCCTCTGCTGATCTATCTGTGTTCCAAAAGAGAAAGCTCCAATTTTTCCGTTGGCATTATTCTGGATGATGTTAGAATTGACGGCCCTCGATGTCGGCACTGCGCCGTAACCGTCCCTGTCTCTTTGAACTTGTCCCACGCTGCTCGGCTGGCCACGCAGAACTCTCTGCTGACGGTCACTTTCCAATTCTTCAGCAGGAGGAAGCTGGTCGTCCACTTCCGCGTATAGCTGTTGCTATAAAAAAATGCAGTGGGCAAGTTAGAAACTGTATTAAATTTTCTCCCATAAAACATCTGTCAGTATTAGTGGATATACTTTGAAAACTCGATTGTTACATAAGTTGATTGCAGCTGATAGGTAAAAGAAAAAATACCTTGATTATCTCCTGTTGACTGTATTGGATGGGCTGTCCTCTAGATGTGACGACGGGGTTCGGAGAAGCTCTCGGTGGAGGCGGGGGTAGAGATGTGGGCTGTCTTGATCGAGAGGGTGGCGCGGTGGCGGGCGAGGGCTGCGGTGAGGGTGCAAGTCGAGGAATATCCTCCACTTCCGTTGTACCTGATACGCACCCGACATTACGGGGCCAGTCGCAAGTCTGCAGCTCGTGGCTGTAATATTTTAAACACATTGAATATTGCTTACTTATCATGGCCGGGTTCATATAGTAAGTAATAATCTTTATTAAACCAAAACAACCCGTATAGTAAACAATATGAGGCATTGTCGTCCTTACCTGTACATGAGCCCGCCAGTACAGGACTCGAGAAGAGCGCCGCCGAATACGCACACATAGTACTGCGTGCAGTCGGAAGGATGTGGGTAGTATCCAAACTCCTCAGGACAGTCAAAATGAGTGTCACGTTTTACGTCCGCGCCTACGGGAATGCTGCGGATGGGACCGGAGCGACGTCTTTCACTTGATTGGCATAATGCTGAAGCTGCAAAGAAAAGACGAGAAAATTATTATTAATTATTGAATGATTCCGCTATGCCACCATAATAATAATGCTCGAAATACCACTGGGCATAGATAGTCAATGTTCAACCTAAATTGTCTTTGATTGCGTTTGATTTTAGTTTCATTAGTAAATATGTGACAATAATATGACCGGACTTTATTAAATTATTTTAAATAGAAAAAAGTATTTTTCAGATTGAATTCGTTTGGTAATCAATGGCGATTTTTCCTTACTGCAATAAAAGTAATCCTGGATACTAATAGATATTATAAACACTGCAGGAGTGTTTTACGATTTTGAAAAAACGTCAACAGAGTTACACAAAACATTGTTGTGTGCAACCTTCTACGGGATCAGTACATGTGACACAGATGTTTTTGAACAGCGAATTTAAAACAATGATTTCAATAGTAAATCAAGGATACAAATACCTTAAGGTATACAATACATAGTGATGTTTTTATGAACTCATTTTAGCCGTAAAAATATTTTCTAATATTAACTTAAAAGTTCTTAAGCGGTGATAGTGGAAAAATTGTTTAAATTAGTTGTTTTTTTATTTCCTACATTATAATGTATACTCGACGTTTCTATATTTAAGGGTTCAATAATTCTGTTCATGACTAGCCAGCTGACCGCTTTGGGGCGGTTCTGGTGTCGGTAATACAGATTGTTATTATAATGTTTATCGAAAATAATTATTAGCTCGTGATATGAATACTGCTTTCTTATATTTTTAAAATAATTTACGCTGCGAAAACCAATATTTGTTCTGTGTAAATATTACTAGTACCTAAGCATGTAATCTTTATAATCGAATGCGATTTCCTTGTTGGCTGGAGTACCTACACACTTCCAGGAAAGTTCTTATTGTGTAAAAGGTTTTATTTGATTCTACTTGATTGCCACTGCAGTAATCAGTAATTGTATTAAAGTATGCAACTGTTCTGCTACCATTATGCAGTTCAAATGATGCAATCATGAGTTAAATGATCGTTAGGACATATTTTATGTGGGTACGTTTGATAGAATGCTTCATCTTTGTATAATCAGGGATTTCTGTATCTTTTGTTTCAATAAATACATTCAAAATTTATACGTTGATTTAATAATGATGCTCTATGCATCGATATTGCCACAGTTAAATAATATTGGTAAAACGCTCATTAATTACGAAAAAAAAAGTTTATCCTTCGAAAAAGAGCTCATCAAAGAAGAAATACCCCTGACTTGCTCAAATCGTTGAACCGTAATAATCTATTACAACGTTTTCACGATTTTATCATTCATTTTCTAGTATAAACATATTAATTTTGAAGAATTGCAGCACAGAAAAAAGTTCTCGAATCTCTTCATAAAAAATATTCCTGATCATATAAAATTAAAACACGCGCCAAAACTTGACAGAAGAATTGCATTTATAACAATATTATGAATATACTGGTAGGTAATGTTTTTTTTATTGATTCAAAAACATTTGTTTGCCTTATGAATTAATTTAGGCAATGTAGTTTTATCACATAAATATAATATTTTAATTTATGAATCATCCATCATATTATAAGTTACAATAAAGAATTCTGTCATATGGCTGAAATAAATATGATTATTATTTGTAGCAAAACATAGCTTTAAATTTTTTAAAAAATGAGGAAAATACTATGTAGTAATCTACCGTCCACAAAAAAAAATCATTTTCTATTGTTCTCAATATTATACAAGTTTTATTTGTCTATGCATACGTGCATCATAAAACCGAAGGAAGTGAAAAATGGAAGTTTCTTTTCATTACACACATTTTCTTCCTGCCATTGTGATATTTAAAAACAGTTATGTTCAACAGTTTTTCATTGAATTTCCTCCAATATGCAAATGATTGATATCGTGGTGTGGGTAAACGATTATTTTCCCGGATATATCGCTCTTGTTCTTCTATACTGTTTTGACTCGCTTCTTAATGCAATTCCTGAGCCCACAGTAAACAAACACTTTCAGGTTAATTGCTAATTATATTCAAGATTGTGCATGCGTTTATTGTTATGTGAACGCGAAATTGTAATAATTATATTATCTTCTATGAGTTTATTTTCACATGACGATCAGTGGCGGAGCTTTTCTGTGATTCACATGACAAAGAGTCATTGACATGGCAACGAATCAATGAAACATGCGTCGATTTTAACTAATGAAATCATGGCCTTTCCGAAAGAGGACCGGTTGATTAATGATAATTTATTGAAGACAGATTCATAAAATATTTTGAAAAATTCGAAACACACATTGTTCATTTCTTTCTCGATCAGGGAATGAAATAACTACTCTTCACTGAAGACAGAAGGGGATTTTATCGCACTCTGGACACAATTCATGTCGGTTTTTGTCAATTTGAGGTATTTTGACTACCTACTAAAATAAAATTCTTTTTAATTTATTCCTGCGATTGATGAACCATTAATTTAAGTCTACGTCATATATTTATTTATATACATTGATTTAATTACTTAGTTTTCGAAGAGTTTTGAGAGAGAAAGACATAGTCCACGAAGAATATGTTATAGATAATATAGAATTCAGTTATAAATCTTAGTATGACAGTTATGAATGAAGATAAAGTATCTCTTCAGACACTAGTAATATCGACCATTTTAATAAAATAAATAGTCAGAACAGCTTTCTGTCAGCCAAAAATAGTTGGTCAATTTATCATAGGTGGATCACTCATTTTTTATGTTTATTTCATGAATTTAAAATGATGATAATATACTTTTTTTGGTATTTGCCATATTACGTACGCTACTGTCTTCTTGTATTGAGTAAACCGTGTTAATACCGCGGAAGAAAAGTTACTATGATTATTTTAGCTTGTGAAAATTGAGTCGTACATATTCTAAAGCTTTAGCTATTATCGGAAAATCGTTGTCAAGGAAAACTCGTATGGCGTATTTCTCCGACTCCACTGACATATTTAAAATGCCAGCAATTATTGTGATGCGTTATATAACACGTTCGTCATGGCTTGGCGATTAAAGCAATTATGGAGTATTAGTACTCACATATTAAGTGGAAACCAAAGTGTAATTATACGGATTTAATCGATCGTTTTTGAATGCATCACTGGAAATGAAAGGATAAATGTGGGAAAACGACTAAGGTGGCATAAAAACCAAATAATTAAAACATCCTTTCACAAGATTTCACTTTTAAACCAAACAATATGTCGTATTGTTAAAAACGTGAAACATGTTTTTTGATAAAGTAAATCTAAATATCCAAAATGTGTGAAACAAAGTTCTGCTGCGCTAAGTTATTTCATTTAAATTTCAGATAAGTTTTCCCCCAGTTCTTATAACTCCAAATTCTATCGTAACCTTTCTTAAAACTGAGGCTAAACAACTGCCTCACAACCAGTTTTCCAGCAATATTGCTTTGAGAGCCGGCACACCAAAAAGTTTATAAATATACGTAAACTATCTAATGTAAAAATATCATCATAGCTAAATTCTAAAAATAATTTGAATAAATCGATCTATGTCAGAAAAATATAACAAAAGAATCGAATCTGTCAAAATTTTACGAGCGAATCACTTTGACAGCGTTATAATTAACATCTATTTTTTGAGTTACACACATGTCAAAATAACTATTTAATAGATTTAGCTGTTGCAAAACGCTTTCGGCTTACAGAAAGGTCATTTCACTTTATGATTTATTACGAAAAAGTTATCTAATAAAACACGCCGACATCTACCGAAAGAGAAAAAGAAAAGGAGTGATAAATAACTTTTACTCGTCCTTGAAGAAAATATGTAATGATTTATTTAGATTAGAAATGCATTCTAGTAAAATAAAACTTCCTCTGTATACAATGCTTGTTGTACGCGATGACTTGGCATCATTTTCCGAGACACGAGAGTTTAGAAAAATAATAGATTGTTTTGAAATAAGAAGAGTACCTTCATATTTAAAAACGTTTCCATATCAAATCTTAGTGACAGTCATTTTTTTCTAATAAGCTTATTCTGACTACGTGATCTTATGTAACTTCAATTTTTTTGACAAGTACTTTCTTACGCACAACCTACAACCGTTTAAAGCCCTATCTTATCTGACTCGGTGTTTTAATGGTAAAAAATAACTGTGTTAAATTGAGGATTTCAGTCCATTCACCGAATTGATCGTGCTGTCATGGAGTAAAAAATTGCGACTATAATGTGTGCCTGTTGTAATAATGTTGTTTTATATCAACACTTTTAGCATAAAGTAAAGATTAAATAATAAACTCTCACGATTGTTCGTCAAAATAAGCATTTTTTATGACCCTTTGATTGTCTTCTACTTTATAGAAGGGTTTTGGATGAGGTGCCAGTAAATATTCAATAGAAGGGGAAATTATTCGGGAAAAATTACATATGATATATAGCCTTTTGGTGTAGATGAAAAAGCTTTCTTTAAATATATTCATTTGGAGATTCGAAACTAGGTCTCAGCTAAATGATAAAAGTACACCAAATCTCAATGTTTGTATATTAATTAACTCTTATGCAATCCCTGAATTCCACTTTTCGTTGTATAAAGCTTCATAGTTGTTGAAAATGTAGTGCCTATTTTGGCTTTGTAAATGATACTTTGGTATAAAAAAATAAAATGGTAGGTACAGAAGTTATGGAAAGTTTTAGTTTCAAATATTGACTATTGTAAATTGAAACATTATAAAATTCCACACTAAATGGCTGTCAATCGATACGCCGAATGCATTATTATTATCAATTTAACGATAGAAAGTTTCTCATTTATTGTAAAAAAAACATAAATATACGAAGAAGGTAATTTTGACTACAAAATGTATTCAGTGATTATACTATTGCAGAGTACTGTAAATAATATAGTACACTTTCGCTTGAAAGTAATAAATGAAAAAGAAACATTTCATTTCTTTCATATCGTGGTACAATAACTATTTTATCATTGCTGAAGAGCTGCATCTTAAGTTTTATAGGAAGTCAATATAAACATAAAATATTATTTATGAATATTGATTCTATCACCCAAATTATATTGCTATTGAGTATTTAGTTTAAATTAAAATTTAGTATTATTGAGCGTGGAAGATATTAATTTAAAACAATGTCGGAAAACTTTTACATCACATCTACAATGTAATGATGCCACTAACAATTATTGTTTTATAGAAAAAAAAATATGATCTGCCATATCAAAAGAAATATTGAATTGATTTATTATTACTAAACTAAAATTAATGATTTACGAACAATGTAAATATTTGCTATCATTTTTAAAGCAGTTGTCAGAATTCAATTTGAAGCAGACAATGGTTAAGTTTATATTTACGAAAAAATGCTTCATTTTTTTGTGGCACTATGATTACATAATAATTAAACAAATTCAATGTGTCTATATTATGAAATATAATAACAAATACCGTAGCGAATTAAATTGCATAAGGATAGTTCTTTAAATCATACTACTTAATATATTTTAATAATCTTAAACAATTATTGTGAGTATTCATATTTGGAACACAATAATATTATTGTATCTTATTAAATTTACGACATCTTCCATTTTTAAAAGAAATGTTCAGCCTATTCTGCACAGAAGATTGAATTATGGCACACTGGTATTATTATAATTAAATGTAATATTTAATTCATTGCCAATAAATTATTATTTATCAAATACGTAGCAAATAAAATTACGCAGTGACTTTGCGTTCATAAAGGGGTAATGAATGATTAGAGTAACAATATTCCTGGAATTTACTGAAAACGATGCGAGTACGTCTGTTTCGTTTTCTTTTCGTACGTATGTCTATCTCTTTCTCGTCGGGATATTGCTTCTCATTGGAACAACTTTTTGAATTCAAATTACAGTTTTCATCTGGTGTCAAAACATTGTTACTTTTTCGTTATTGCAGATTCCATATTTAAAGCACATATTCCATATTTAAAGTACAATTGAACAAGGATACGGTAAAATATGACACATTGAATACAGATGATAAACCCATATAAAACGGCACAGTCATGGCAACAAAAAATAAACATATCGATCATTTTGCGAAACAATAGATTGTAATTCCATCCGCGTATATGTACCTATTTGACACGCTTCGATATATCTGTAATTAAAAACTCTTTTTCGATGTGCTCTTGTATTGATTGCGACTTTCACCATTGTTGTTCCGTCAAATTGATTGTACGCATCAGATTACGTTGCAGTTTAGTCGCTCTGCTGTCATCATTGCTATTCTAGAAATTTGGTTTTTCTATCAGCGATGTAATGTCATGTCACGCCATAGCCTATAATAATGTGATCAACATCAGGTATAAGGAAACTTTTAAAGAGTATGCTAACAACCTAAAACAAAATCACCTACCAAAATAAATTAAAAACTACCTGACCTATAAAATTGTCATTTTCTCCTTCCATCTCAATCGATTTTATTTATATAGTTACAAAAGTTTTGTAGTTAATCGTTACGAAAATAATATTGAATTGTTTATCGTTATTTATGTAGCAAAGACAATAATTAATAACAAAATCTGTGAGAGTGGGTCATGAGAAACGTTGGAAATCTTTAAAATACATCACTGCATATTGCAATAGAATTTGATTCAGAACCTTAAACTTACTCCTTTCAACAGGAATGTAAAAGTATACTTATCATAATATAATATATATTATGTAAAGAAAATTGAATGTGACCGAACGAATACAAAATATAAATATTAACCATTCCATACATAATATTCTCCTCAACGAGAAAATGTAGTAAGTGTACATAAAAATACATAGTATAAATAATAATAGTGTAAATAATTGTTGATTTTCTTCGGTAAAATCACTGTATTGCTTGATTATAATAATACAAATTATTTAATAATCGGCTTCAGTATTTCATCTATTGATGACATATAATTAATGTTTTTTAATTAGGTAAGTACGCACGGTTATTTTATTAGTGTGCAGTAAACTCGATGCAAATGGACCCAAATTACTGGTAGTTATTAGCGAAAGGTCAGTTTTAACATTGGTTTTTTTAATAGCTCTCAGGTCCTTCGGATAAAACGCGAAGGCAATTATTCAGAAATAAATAATCTAATGCCAAATTATATTATTATTACACAATGAATGTAAAATGCTGGGCACTGCGCATTTTGCCCACGCAATCATTGTTACGGTTCACCTTTGGTTGCTTTGTTTTCATGTAATAATAACGTTATTTCAAATTCAAGTAGGCAAGACTGTCAGACACTGACGGAATATGTTTGAGCTTGTCCACACATTATTATCGTAAGTTGTTCTACGTAAAGGATCAAAATTATAAATAGCCATCTAAATAAGATAAGAACAAATTGATATGGCGCTGATTTTCAGCGGTCAAATATAGAAATATTATGACAACTGTCAGATTAATATTCCTTCGATTGGTCTCTTATGTTTAAGATATTCTTCAACATTGTAAACACGCATAACGTTGTGGAATACATCCTGTAAGAAGAGTGTAAATTCGAAGTTTAATAAAAGGTTAAAATACTGGGTCTTGTACGCGGTGAAATAATTTAGCAAAATGAGGAGGGAGACGGTATTAAAAATTCCTCCTCTCCCTATTATATGTTGAGAAAAACAGCATATACATATTACATATACTAATCTTCGTAACTAATGTCTTCTCAGTCCGTAATTCTAAGGACCAGTAGAAACTATTTACCAATTTACTAGCAACAATAAGTTTTTAGATTGAATTGATGCAACTGATATAACTCAACTGTATTTTTGATTCACGATGCGATAAATAAACACCAATAAAATGCAATTCTAACTTTCATTTGTTATTTATTTTGAACTTTAATTCGACTGCGCTGGACTCTTATACGGATCATTGCAGTGTGTGAGAAATAATCAAGTGAAATATCTCGATCAAGATAAAGGCGAAGTGGGTCGCATCTGAATACGACGGTCATTGCAGACCAGATAACAAAACACTGCTGGATTGCGTTACCTCACGACATCAAGCCAACAACAATTAAACAATCACTGTCCTTCTATCGCGAAGGTTCCTCCAAAATAACAATCGTGATTCCAATATCCAACTGGCTCTCAATCTTAACAGACATTTAAATTTTCAAGTAGGTAACCACTTTCACTAATAGTGTTTATTCAAGTAAGTGACTGTTGGGTCTCCTAATCTGATTCTGTATCAACTTATTTGAAACAAGAGTTTTCCCAATATGGCAATAGAAAGGGAGTGTTTGAATTTCGTTACGTAACTAAAATAACGTAATTTAATATTCATAATGTGCTGTGGTCTACTGGTTTATGTTCTGAATTGAGTAGTTTGGGGTTTGCTTCCTTGGGCAAGGTTCTCTGACGATTTTTCCACCCTTCATAACTTACACACTATGTCAATATCTACTGTTTTAATAAAGAGTAAATAATATTCACCCATATTACAATTTACATCGCAGGTATACATTCTTCCATACTAGTTTTATTATGTTCGTCTGTTAAATGAAAGGGATAACTTAACTATTTTATTTTGCCTTGCTACTGTTGACAAGGATAAAATGTATTCTGTAATATAACAGTAATTTTATCCATGTTTTTGAGCGAGATTGATAATATACTTGGGAGCGGACATGGTATACAAATCAATTTATAAAATACTACTAAACACATTCATCTTTTCGAGAAAGTGAAGTATAAAAATATAGTGAACAGTTATTAGCCAGTAGGAGAACGACGCGAACATATTGAAAACCCCCACGCATTGTAATATACTGTAATTGGAGTATTTTACGTTAATTGCAGAATTAAAATACGACATTTTTGTGAATTGATGATTTATTTTGTAGGTGGAATCATTTTTGAATACATATCTGATTTATTTCAAAAATTAAAGCCAATTTGCTCTGTATTACTTCCACATTTGTACAATGATCAAGATCGGTTTCGCTTATAGCGAGTAATATCAAATGATCTCAGTTGTCATAATGCTTTTCCACCAAGAGTTGACAGGGTACACCTTAAGTTGACATATCTTATTATTAGGAATCGAGTGAGATATTATTATAACATTAAACGAATTATTATGAAAATATATTTATCATAATTATAGAAGGTATTAATTATTTTATGGTAAATTTTTGTAGTCGTTGCAGTCAGTAAAAATTAAAAATTCATCCGCATTTTAAATAATGGCACTTGCGCATTTAAATAATACAACACAATAAATAGTAAGCCATAAACTAATAAATTGTCATTGGAAAATAATGGCGTTTAATTCAGCGGTAAATTGGAAACATTAAACATTATTAAATCCAATGTTTTTGCTGTCAATGTGACACGTAATTTTCCGGAAACCATAACAAGGCATTATGTAAAGAAAATGGCGATCTATTTACGGTCGATGCAATCGTAATATTTTCAAATTATGCAATGCAATGGAGCACAGCGTATTCCGGCAAAATACGTGACCAATAGAATATTGATAATTTCAATTTATTATGGATACAACCATACGGCCAACAATACTCTATTGTACACAAGAAAATTATTTTGACAGCTTAGTTTACTTCTGCCCATAAGATAAATTGATCGTCATTACTCAACATATGTTTTGAATAAGAGTGTGATGAAATAGAAATACGTGCATACCAAGTAAAACTATTTAATACTCTTTTCTGAGACTTTAAAACATTTTCAGTTAAATTTGATTCGTATTTTTGAATGCCCTAAGAAGGTTTGTAAATGAAGTATTTTTTAGAACAACAAAAATGGAGCTTCAATGAATGAAGTGTGTCTAAATTTGATACTGTAAATAGTGTTAATCCTCAGTGAATAGAAAAAATGAGAAAATTAGATAAATTACATGTTCAACTATTGAATAGGACACCTGGAAAAGATTGTAAGCAAAGTTGACCTTTAAACCGAAAAACAACGGACTGTCTAACTTTCAGCGACAGTGATGCAATAAACAATAATCCTAGAGTATTTGTTTATATATCAAACTGACTGTAAGCTCCAATGAAACAATGAAATGATTTTCCGCTGAAATGTTAACTTGTTGGTTACAACCTTTTCCATTGACCCATTCAATTTGTTTACCACGTCCGCTCCCAACGTGGAGCATATTCCCTCCAGATGGGGGTATCTCAACAGAAGTTTTATATGAGATGTGATTATTACTCATTTGCACAACTTCTCTTTTTTTTTCGAAGAGAGTAGGGATAGAAGGGTTACTAGGACAGGATTAGTAGTCAGCTAATCGCTCTCGCTAAGCCCCGTTTTTGAGGATCGGATGGGTGGGAGGGAGTTTTAGACATCACAAACATTCATGACTACGAACAGAAATCCATAAATCGATTGAAAGATCATTTTATGAAGTAGTCCGCACCGGAAGTTGAACCCGAGACATCCATAACCGTAGCCAACGATGTTTCCAACTGCGCCACAGAGCTGACAACTATTGGCCATTTAATAAAAAGTACTGATTTTCTTATAGTATTTTCAAGTGTTACAAAACATAAATTAAACAGGGTTATTTATATAAGGTGTCGAGACTTGTAAGCAAACCATATTTGACAAACTAACGTTAACATAAGAATAATGATCGATGTTAAAAATATGAATCAATATTGATAACATTAATTTTACGTCTGAAACCTCGTGAAGGAATATATGCATTTATATTTTTAATAATATTTTTTTGATTGTAAAAACAACGATGATAATAAAGTTCCCCAGGTCGGATGATTAACACCAACCACAACACGCTGTCTATCCAATATGATATTCGCACAAGGATAATATTTTTGTAACGGAGAAGAAATAAAACTAGAACAAATTAGCGAAGGAAAAGTGATAGAATAGAAGAAATCAAATTTTATTGGGTTAAAATGGATGGTTTTGTAAAGATGTAATTTATTTTGATTCAGGAAACTGTTTACAGCGAAGACAATGTATAATAGAAAGAGGTTTGTTACGAATTATGTGAGTAATTTAACACAATTTGAATGGATGAAAGTAAAAGTGTATAAATATTTTGATTGTTAATAGATTTTGCCTACGTGATTGGTATTTTATTAACAATGGAACATTGAAAATATATGAATATCTCTAAGGAGTTAACATGCATAAATTATATATCAAGATAATAAAAATTTGGCAAACATTTTCACTTAGTAATATTAAAGAAGACCCAGTAACCGATTCATTTTAGCTTCAGAATAATATATATTTAATATCGTTAATACTTTATACGCCAAAAGTTTGACTAAGCGACATTCATCAATTAATGAAAAGGTTTTCTGAAATTCATTTAGGTGCACATTGAGAAGACATACAAAATGATTTTATTCTCGAACTTAAATTTAAATTTTAAATAAGCTATAAATTTATTATTCTTTGAGAACTTTGATATTGGCAGATCAACTAATGTTTTTCTCACACTGCTTTTAAATTATTATTATATTATGATAAACACCAAAGATTCATTCACCACGAAAGCTTTTAAATGTACTTATTAGTTTAGGAAATCTCTTTGACAAATGTATGTTTAACCGCTTTTGGAATTTTATATTATCATTTTTTTAAAGCATCGTGACTGCAATATTATCGACTGAGAGTGCTTGATGAAATTTCAATATCAAATTTTGTACAAGTATTCAAGTGTACAGGAGAACTCATAATGTTTAAATATTTAAGAAACGAATGCATTTTTTAACAATACAATTTATATGCCTTATTTACTTACCGTACATGTTTGACTTGATATTGAAACACGTTAAAATATGAGGTTCGATAAAAATACAGAGTGAAAATGCTAAAATACAAATTTAGCTTGAAAGAAAATGCTGCATTTGGTGATTAACATTCTCAGACGTCAAGTCTCAGACGAAAATATGTACATATTGAAAATTGGCACTTTCTGCCTTTTATTACGCGAATTTTTAATTTGACAGAACATAGATCTAAAAGAACGATGTTCCGCAATAATTTGAATGGTAAATAAAAACCTTTTGAAGTTAATAACACTATTAAAATGTTATTCTCACAGTGTCGAACTGTAATTAAATAAATTTGCCTATTGTTTGTTCAAACCATCGAACATGCAAGATAAAACTGCTTTCCGAGAATCTTTTTTAGCTTCTTGTCGTTTAAATAATCTTTTCAGTTCCGTCAATAAAACAAACAAATAGCGGGAGATAATTTGCAAGCGGTAATTAAATCAACAATGAAATTTTTCAAAGACACGAGCGTTCTCCTGCATAGTTTTTTGTGTCAAGTATACACATTTGAGTGCTGGCAGTCACGATTCTACTCCCAGCTCGCATTAAATTGGCCGATAGTGCTTTACATGTAGTTTTAATTTGCGTTTGGAACTAATTCAACGACCTCCCTTGTAATTGCGCCGTCTCTCAAAGGGTTCATTAAGAATTTGATTCAACGTCTTAAACGGGAAGTTTGCTTTCAAAACATTTTGATAAACAGTCAAATCACGACAATGTGCGGTTAGTGTTTGCCATAATGGAATCGTCTAAGAAACACACCTTTTAGCATTTAAAGATAAGCGATCCTAATTTATTGTAGTAGCAACGTAAAAATTATGTTTTTAATTGGCTAATACTAAAACCACAATATTTCTGTGGTGCAAGCCTCACTTATTAAATTCTGAATGCAGGGTTTAAATTATTAATAAATCAAATACTCCCATACTATTTTTATCTATTTTCTGTTTATGATCTTGATAAACTTTTGACGTATTGCAGTGTTTCAAATAAAGCACAGTTTTAAGTATGACAACATTTTCAATTACAAATGTGGATTCACAACTCAATACATATTATATGATACTAGCGAGTACCCGGCATGCGTTGCAGTGCCACTCAAAAAAAGAAAGTGTTTGTGTTTTAATTCTGTTTATTGGAATGCTTTTGGATACACAATATTTATTGTTTTCCCGTCTGGTGCATACACGAATAAATCAGAAGGTTTTACCAGATGTGACTGTTTGTTCGTATTTGATTCTTTTTTTAGATTTTCTAGGTTTTTTTTATTTCAGAAACCTTCACGAGTGAGCGCACAACAACTCACCAAAGTTTCATCGAAATCGGATGAATGTTATCGGAACGCATAGAGGACATTCATTTATATATATATATAGATGTAACGTTCAATACACACAACGATAAACATTCTTAAGTGATTTATGTGAGGGTTCATTCATATGGGTAATATTATCTAATATATTTAGCAACATAGACTCACAGTCAAAAACGGGACAGAAAACATTCGCCTCAAAGTCTTATGTGAATTAGCATTTTGAATTTTGTTTTATGAATGCACAAATGCTCAACGGTTATTATTTGAGCAGTACTAGGCTTAATTTCATGTGATCAAACACAATAATTAAAATTCTTCATGGGTGTTATGTCCACTAAATATAATATATCTGATGTTTTGATTTTATCTCTGACAACGGTTATAATAAATTATAAAGTATAAACTACGATTATTTTTAACCAACATGTTATATGATACAATATTAGATAACTATACCTAATCTACATTAAATCGGTTAACTTTGTGCAATAACCACTTATCATATTAATTACGAAATATACCTTGCAGATGATGCACTGTAATTAGACGTTACACGAATCTGAATTAATCAGCGTTTAAAATGTTAATAAAGACTTGCAATATCGTACATAACATTTTCATTTTATGTTATAATTATGCGTCGAAAGACATCACGCAAATCTGAACCAATTAATAATCCTAACGGACGCCATATTGTAATTTTATGGAAATAAATTTGCTGTGCAATAAAATAATACCCAACTGCTAAAAGCAGGCATGTCTCCGTGGCATAAATATGTGTATTTAAAATAGCTGGAATGATAATTTAACAACCAAGTGTTGGGTAATGATTATTACGTCAAATAGGCATTGTAAAAAGTGCAATTATAGTTACTTTTAATTATTAAGAATTAATCGTTGTTGATAATGAATACGATAAATTCAATTCAATCAAAAATATGTAACAGCAGCAGTGCCATATTAATTAAATTAAAAATTTTATCACGATATGTTTACATAAAATGGATATTTTCTAATTATATGCGTCTGAATGTATTAGGCTTACGTTTTTTTACCGGATAGTTATTGAAAAAATGTCTGAAAATGACAACGGATAATTAAACATAAAATAGAAACTAATCAAAATGTGTAACCTATATGTATATTACGCTTTTTATGCGAAAATTTTAGTTAAGAGGGTGTCTTTATATGACGTCTCGCTCTAAGGGGTGGGGGGTTTAAAAGAATGTGATAATTTGTGACGATGGGGCAAGGGAGAATCATAAAAATGTATCGTCATAAAGTAAGGAAAACACAATACTTTATGAGAACGATCATTTTAAGTTGCACAAAGCTCTATAGTAGCTTCATATTTTAGATTCTTGCTTCCCGAGAAATCGTTTATGAAAACCTCAAAGTTTTATGCTTCATGATGTTAATAAATTTTAAATTTTGTGAATAAATTATGATGTTTAATAAATATTTAAATATTATTTTTTGTCTTATTTTACTTTCTCTAAGCGTTAAAAATAGCTTAAATCGTGTGACATAATACATGGATGGCCCGTAAATGGTATTTTAAACTGGGTCCGCTTTCAACGTTGAAAACATGAACTAAAAGGGAAATTTAGTAGAATGTTTTTAATTATAAGTGTTTGAACTGTCGCTCGATTATTCTTTTCAGAGAGGGTGAAGATATAAGCATGATACTTTTATCGCTCTCTTTGTAGAATCGAATAAAGCGTGGTGAAAAAGAATTAAAATTTCAAAGACAACAATGTCGTTGGTTAAATATCCTTAAATCGAATAAAAATTGTGAATGTGAATGTGTTAATTCGGGAATTCTAAGAAGGGTAAACGCCCAACAGGGTTTACCATTCGGATACGTAACTCGTGAATAATATTATATATTGTATTACAAACCAATGTATTTTAAACTAATTATTAAATTTACAATTTACTGAGGTATTTGTACGTTTCTTATGCACCTTAAATAATATGGAGAACTGGTATCGTATGATAACTACAATATGAAATCAAATACAAAGACAAAATTTGCGTTCCAATATTGCAGTAAATTTATCTTAAATCAATTGACGTTGTCTCAGCTTTATAACTTGCATCGCTTAGGCGATATAATTATATAATATCGATATATTGTAATATTAAAGTATAAACGTCACAAAACGTGCCATTCGATGAGTTGTCATAAATTATCGACAGAAATTTTTATAGGCCTTCGTGTATTATATCGCCAACGACCATGGCCTTTACCCTCGCACTATTGTATAATAAATGATCTGAATCTGTTATAGCTATTCAATTATTTTTATTGCTTTGTACATTAAGGTCGTGGGATGTTGTCTCCATCTTCGATAGCAACTCGTGTGGGTTACACTTTATAGGATTGTTGCCTTTGATCGTTAACACTTCAATCGTTCAAACAATAATTATGGTACACGTATCAATATTGATGTATTGATTTGCACGATTTACTTTTAACCGACGATTGTTTCAGCAAGATGAAAACAGACCATATATTACGTTATAACAGTATAGTGAAATGAAAAAAATATATATCACCTAGAACAGTGGTGGATAACCTGTGGACTTCCACAGCTTTAAATGTGACCTATTGACGATATTCCAATTTTTCAATTCAGTTTTTTCATTCCCGTATAATCTAATTTTGATACCTTTTTAGTTATACCTAATTGAAGTTTCTTGAATGCAGTCTTATTTGATGACAAATATATGGGTGCGGCCCTCCAAAATGAAAAGGTTTTCTTCTTCTGATTTAGATTATGTCACAATGTTTAAGACATACTTTATTTGCTTGACACTGAGAAATTTGTTTTTTTTGTATATTATTGTGATTTGAAGCAAGCGATGAAGACGTGTAAAGTAGCATTCTAAAAAAACAATCTAACTTATTATACATATAATACAAAGAAAATAACATTGTTAATTGTTATTATCGTTCGTGAAAAAACAGTATTTTATATGCATATAATTGTATATAATTTATTCTTTATACTATCAAATTAATTCAAGAAATAAATAAGAGTCAGAAAATATGAGATATATTAATACCTGATATTGACTAAATAAATGGCTAGAAAGATTTATTCTGCTTAAATATAGACAACACAAGAATAACTTTTGTACTGCATGATATGTATAGAAATTGCTTTACTATAACTAGTTCCTATCTGACTTTAAAAAAAAGTACCCGTAAATAGTTCTAATAGCCATTGACTTTATACGTGAGTAATCGTTATGTAATGTATTGTATGTTTTCTTATTGCAAAATTTGATGGAGCCATCTAAAAAATATATAATATTAGGGTATAGTCAACGTCAGTACTGCCAACTAAACAGCTAACATTTTTTTCACTGCAAAACCAGTGAGCCGTTGAATCAGGCAATTTTCCAGCGTTATATGGCGATTGTCCAAAGCAATTATCTTTTTAATGCAAATTTCAAACATGTAATAGATTCTTTTTTTATTTTTCGCACAGTTCATTGCCCTGAATTATTTATTGATGACGTGGGCCATTTTGATTTTCAGTCTAGGCAGGTGACAAGAAGTGTTGTTATTATTGTACTCTTATAAAGCGCCGATACGCAAACCCGGTTTTAGTCAAATGCAAATTTTCACGTCCAAAATATAACGATAAATACTGCCGTAATGTCATGCAATATTCATTAGTTATAAAAGATAATAAAATACGGATTGAAAGGCAAATCCAGAAAAAGCTGTATATTGCAAATCTTTTTAAAATATAAATGTTAATATTACAATTATACCGTATTTGAAAATGGCCTGAGATTATAAAAAATACAAAATTTGTACCGGGATCCACGATAGTTCAGACTATTATAAAGACTTTGATGGGCAGGACTGCTACAACAAATAAATGACTTTCAAATAATTGCGAAATATCAAAGAAGATACCCAAGGGAGGAAAGACTGATTCCATGACCAAGATTTCTTAATAGGATTAGAAAGAGTAAAAGATTTGTGACTGAGGACTTATTATCGATATGGCAGAAAGTTGAGGAAGCTTTATTGGCTATATGGTTCCACTGGAGAAGATCGATCCTCGGTAGTTACTAATTCATAGTTATCGTAAATTCGACTGTCCTCAATTTAGTTTAAACTCAAAAAAAAAAATTACGTTATTTTGATCGCGTATATATAAAAATCAATCTCACAACCCAGATATATCTAAAATATAAAATAAAAAACAAAAAATATTGTGTGTCCAAAAGCACTTCAATAAACAGAATTAAAACACACACTTTCTTTCTTTGAGTGGCATTGCAGTACTCACTAGTGCATTATAAATAAATAGTGATTTTAAGTTTGTATGGCTCTTTTAAGACAAAACTATTTTATTTTTGATTCATAATTAATTTTCTCATTAAGAATGTTTTATTAGCTTGTAAAAAAAATAGTGGTTATATTGCAAAAGATGATTTTTTATTACTTACAATATAAGAATATATATTTATGGTGTTGATACAAAAAAAAACACTAAAGGATATGGAAAGAACGAGTTTATAATTAGTGGGATCAAAAAATTTACATACCAGCTTAAAAAAATACGTACAGTTAGCATTATAAATAAAAAATACTGGTTTAAAACGCCCACAGTATTCCAGGTTTATTTTCCGCTTAATTTAAAATGGCGATCAAATTAAGATGGAAGAGCGTGTGTTATTATTTTTATATTAAATGCCCGCATTTGATCGATCATTTGAAACAATTACCAATTACTACACGGTCTTTTGTTACAGCGACAATCTACTTTTTTACAGCACTGATTATTACTCCCACGTGTTAATTATTTTAAAGTTGAAGGATTTTTTCGTTAATGTTCAAAATAAAAGCGCCCAAGGTCACAGTAATTCAATAATTGAACAATAATGCTACTCTTTATTGAAAAAAAAAACATTTTTCCCGTAATTACAAAAACAAACCACATTGTTTTAAATTATTGTTTTATAATATTCTTTTGATATTATAAAACCTAGACAATACTAACAATGTATTATAAATATAAAACTGACACCAAATAAGCCGTTATTGTTAGTTAAAGAATGATTGCCTTTGACGTTATTGTTAATTATCAAAAATGTGATTGTTAACGGTATCCCTAATATTCGAGAAAACCTATTTTTTTTAGAATCGTTGTTGTAAGCCTACCCATTTCTTAATGGGGCAATAGAGATATTGGCTTAGCACCAGTAAGAATTTTTTCTATCTGTATCGTTTCTGAAAAAGGGTGAAGCCAATGATAAGTTTCAATGAGAAATCAAAAAAAATATTTTTACTGAACACTTAACGTTAAAATAAATATTTAATAGTATATATATTATATTGAAAGAAGAATCGGTAAGAAATTCTTTATTACCTGCAATTATACTATACAAAACTTAAAATAACATTGACGGAATAATAATCAAATATTAACAAATCGAGCAAAGTTGCCAAAAATCAATTATAATAATAGTTAAATAAAACAATTAATAATCCAAATATTGTTATTTATTCATTATTATAACAAAATAGTCCTGTCTGTAATTATCAAAAAATATTTGTGAAACCCTGTTAACTTTTTAACTATAATGTACAAAACAATGTTGTGTTTATTTGAAGAAAAAAAAAAACAACAACAAACACAAAAACAGATAGCAGAGTTTGCCAGTTCACTGAATATGTGCATCAAGAAAACAACATCAATAATCTCTCGCAATTATTATGCCAGCCAATGCTGGTTATTCTACTCTCGTGGGTGTCCAGCCATCATCTCCATGTTGTTCAACCCTTCCTCCCATATCTAATTGCCACGAAGCTCTAGTGCAAAATGTATTCAGATCAAATAACAGCCATCATTTTAGCAGGACTCGAGACATAATAAGATGACAAATCATTTTGCGCTATGTCTTGAAGGACAGTTAAGTATATAATTCCTGCAGGCTGTCTCTGTTGGTGATGATTTATTCAAATATAGAACCTACGTAAGGATTGTAACTATACAGCTTTACTCAACCTTTTCAAAAATAATACAATATTATTGTTTTATTAATGCATTTATGTATTGAATAACTTGATTATCAGTCAAATAGTATCGCATTCATTATGATAAATTATAGAAAATATTTATAACTGTACTACTTTAAAAATGAATTTCAAAGAAATATGTGAATGATCCTCATCCACAATATGAGAATGGTGAAAATTAGTAAGGCAGTGAGACCATCGTGAGCACAACTGTCAAATGCCTGTCAAGTTAGGCCGTGGGAAAGAATGCGACAAGTAAAGAACACGTTATACATTCTTCTATTCTAAAACGATCGGCAGCAAAATTTAGATTATGTATAATTAGTTAGATTAAAACAAAAATATGAAGGTACAGCTTAAAAAGCATCCCTATCTTAGTTGTGAATGTTTCATGTACAAGTATTATACATAATACAACTGATCTTATTTACGTAAGTATTTTTTTTTTGTGAAATATTATTTTACACAATATGAATTCGCGATATTTTTTAGTAGTTCATGTTGCTTGCTGGCAGTATTGTAATAGTTTTAATGACGATAAATATTCTTAGAAATCTAGTTTTATGTTAATTTGAAAATAATTTTTGGAAAGTTCTTAAGATCAAAAAGGTTTTGCATTCAGCGCCAAGTATAGTTACTATCTGCCCACGCCTAGAACATGTCTTATATATGACATTTGCATAACGTTACTAAGTACTTGCCATTATTATTTCACGACTAGAAATCATTTATGCAAAAGCATTGAGATGATTATGAGTGCTATTTCAACCTTTTTAAAATCTAAACAATCATTCAGGGAAATATACGTATGTTATAATATTACATCAACATTATTCTTTTCTTATGATACTATATCAAAAAGGTCGTTATGTATTGACATTAAATAATAAAAAGATTAAAATAGCGACTTAAGGAAATCAATTGAAAATATTTTTATCAAATCAATCTTATCGTTAAACAAAATCGTACGAAATTAAAATTGATAACTATGTTATTCCACTTGTTTTATCACTAACGTGACACGTTTCGCCTCTTTGAGAAGCATCTTCCGACTAACCACATCGCAAGGTTATTTCTTTCAAATGTAAACAATGATTCTAATTCTTACATTAAAAATAAAGGGTAGGGTGGGTTTTATTTCATTCTACTGGACGTGGGGAGGGGTGTAAGACTGAAACACTGATAGACTAATTACCAATCAATTACTAGTGTTTGGATGTGTAAATCTCAAGGGAAATAAATTTAATAATATTGAGTCGCTTGTTCTATTCAAAATGTTATTTACTAATACTCGATTACTATTAATGGTTCTATTAATTTATAAAAACTCTATGCTATTAATTTTAATACATTTTTAATTAACTCGATGGAGTATTTCAATGTTATTATTTTTAAATTTGGATTATTGAGATTTTGTACACTTCCATGTATCCAAATTTAATATTGAAATTCCATCAAGCACCCTCAGTCGATGTCTTAAGTTATTATTTTTACTGAAATTATGATCATATTCAATTAAATGATTCGCACCAAAGTTATCAATTTTAATTTTATATTAAAAATGAATTCCCGCAAAGTTACCGCCGAATCCATAGAAAATACAGAATTTTATGGTTTATTTAACGGAGAAACAGAAATAGTTGTTATAATAAAAAGTATTATTTTTATAACATCGGTTATAGAATCTACATTTTAATATAAGTAAAATCATGATATTTTATCTTTCGTTAAATAACATTTTCTTTGCCCATTCCGTTTCCCTATTCTAGTTGGTGAATCTAGTAATTCCTGTATTTTTTATTGTTTTCTTTAAGTAAAGTCATTCCATGCCAGCGTCACGTATTTTCACCGATTACATCTAATTTATAGTCATTTCAGGATAAAAAAAACAGTCGTATTAAATTAATTACAAAATATTATCAAATAGATTTTTTTCCACTTCAATGTATATGTAAATAAGAGGCTCCTAATAGAAAGAAACTGTATTGAAACGAAACAATAAACACCAAAGTAAATATATTTTTAAATTAATGTACAACATTTTCAATTTATACTAACGTGGGTTTATAAATTAAGTGAATTAGCTAATTTCATGACTGATGACTAATAATTTCAATATAAAAACTAACTGTTTTACGATAAAATCAAATATACGCATAAAAAAACTATTAACCTACGCAAGTCATAATATACGTAAAGCTCAGATGATTCAAGTTCAATAGAGCTTTTCAGGGGTAGGCAGTAATCGTTTCCATAGATGGAAAGCGCTCCAGGTCAGTTAGCTTTTTATGGTGTACGTGGGAGAACATAAATGTACCACAGCCTCCGCAAGCTTTGAAGGCCTTTATCTTCAGCGAGAAAAATAACCAGTTTTCCGCCATCAGGACTCCTCGCGAATCCGGGTTCAAAGGACTCATGCGGCTCCTTTGTTTTACTCTTAAACATCAGATCTGTACACAGAAGTGTATTCATTACACACGTTTCTTTTGATATACGTTATTTAGTGTCCAGTGTCACGATTCAATTTATGCAAAGGAAAGATAAACGTCTTTTTACAAAACGTGACTGTAAAACACTTCATAAGAGGTGATTTCATTTTATATCTCCATGCAATGCAGGCTTATTTTATTGTCATGTAAAGGAATTATGTTTTTTTGACAGATAACTGTATCGTAGCTTATTTAATCATTATTTTTTAATCAAGCGAATAAAAATTAAGACTTTATTATATTTGCAATATGCAAAACAAAATGAGATTTATTGTAATGGATACTGCATTCAATATAGTTCTATCTGTCGTCCATCCATTTTATTTCAATTTAAAGATATTGTTTTTCGACTAGAAGAAAAAGTAGTTCTGTAAGCACCTTAGAGTTTTTTGAAACTCATTATTTATGTTTCAATTAAAAACGTTTGTTTTATATGACAGTTGGCATTCATTCCTCTTGTCAAAGCATCACTTAATTTTATAAAGCCTTTATTTTTAGAGTTAAATTAAAATCCGTTAATCTGTACAAAGTAAGTTTTTAAATATCGTTCATAATTTTTTCTCAGTTATTTTGTTGCCCTGACGTGGAGTAATAAATGGTAAATTGACCTTTATTAAACATAATATTTTACTAAATGAACGAAAACGTTTACTTTTGCACAGCAAATAAAACAATAGCAATAAAATGAGCAGTATATATTCCATAGTTACTACAAAAAAAACAATTTATATTATTACTAAATATACTTTAAGGCCTAACATATTAAATTCGTTTAATATACCATGCTTAAAAGATTTCATTTACCATTCTATGATAATATGAATTATATTATGTATTACCATCCGGAACTACAAAAGTATTATTAATTTCGAAAAACGATCATTAAATATAATTTGTTATTGAAAATATAATAAATATATATACAGACAAGAAAATTATTATTATATGAGATAAAAATCAACTCATCATTTACGAACATAAAGAATTCACAATAGTAATCTAAATCTTTCGTATTCGCAATAATTTTTTTTGACAACATTTTTCAAGCTTCCCGGAATAGAGAGACAATTTATTTTTACTTCGTAATTCCCACTATCAAACTGGTTCAGATCATATTATTGTTTTGTGGATAAGTTGTAAAACTCTGATTGGTTTTCAATCCCAGAATAGCACATAATTAGCACCATTAAAGTCAGAAAAACAAAAGCTAGCTGTCATTGATGGAAAGATATGGATCATCTTGAAATAAATAATAATTATAAACATAGGATAGTTAATACAAAGTTGCAGTATGGAGTATTCAGTCTAGTTTCAGATCAATGCATAATTTTTGAAAGGAACAAAACATTTAGAATAATTACTTGTCAAGACAATGTTACGGGGGAATATATTTGTGATGTTCTAGCTTTTTTCCGCCTTCAATAATACTTTATTGAATCATTTGTCATCATTAAAGATATATTGGATAAAATTGTGTCTGCGCTTTTAATAGGTGTGGTGAAAATGATTAGTTATTTAACAGAAAAACATGCATCAAATACCCAAATGATCAAATCGTTCTTACGTAAAATAATTATTTATAGTTATTTTAGTATATTTTATGAATATTTTTTATCCAGAGAATCAGGTTTTTAGTTTTTTTGATGAATGTTTATTTAAAAAAAAGTATTACTGATTCTGTAAAGCTGCCAGGTCAAAAGATTAAATACATAATGCCATTAAACTTGTATTTGGTTTTTTTTACATTACATGGTTTATGGAATTATCGATGGAATCGAGTTTTCTGATTGCTTGAATGGCACAGAATCACTTCTGTTATATTGCCCCCGTGACTAGTATTGATTTTTATTAATAAAGTTTTTATCGCAAATAGCTATCTTTAATAATTTTTCATTTATCATAAACATCTAGATATTAAATAATATTAGGTCATTATTAAATCTTAGGTCAATTTTAAATATGAAGTCTGAAGATGCTTTTATGTTGAATATAGTATATTTAAACTATGCAATGAAAAGTTTTATCATATCATAAATAAGTCTTGTTTTTTAAAAGGACTGAGGCAAGTTTGTTACACCTGACCTTTTAGAGTATACGCTTTACAACTTTTCACTTGTTACTACACCAATACGCTTTGTGTATAATGCAGAGAGTGTCAGTGTATTAGTATATATGGATCACATGATCTTAGTTCCTAGAGCCAGACCTGATAGCTGGAGTGCAAAGTTATAAAGTAGCGACTCCCAATTATTTGAGTTAGATAAAAAAGTTTGGTTTACATCATTTTCATTTCGCAAAATAATAATCTTCTGTATTTTACGACATTATTATGATTACTTATTGAATTGGTAGAACTTCAATATAAAAAAAGCTGCATATAACAAAGGGTTATGTAATATAGTTGAAAGCTATTTTGGCATCAAGTTATCCATTAGTTCTGACTATGGCACGAGAACTAAATAGCCATCAACTATATTCCATAATTCTTGTGGAACAAAATACCTTGCTAATTTTTGGCTTTGTACTATGTTTACCTTGTTTTGAAATAGCCAATTGCGTATAAGGTGGAATTGAATTTTAAGACTTTATAGTTAGGTAATAAGTATTTCCATGCTGCAAGGGACAATGCTTAGAGGAAAGCTTTTAGTTGAATGTCCATAAAATGTTTTTTTGCTACTTCATTTCACCACTGTAATGTCGTATACAGATTTCCTAAACAAATGTGTTAATGAGGTCTCTATCACGCACGTAATATAAATTTATTATAACCGTATAGACAAGTACCTAGAAGTGAGCACACGAAACTTTCGATTTTGTTCGTGACAATGCCGACCTTGCTTGCAATAATAAAATAAAAATAAACACAGTCGGCCATTTTTAGATCTAAATGAGACGTTTGTAGTTTATTCACACTGTAATTTATTATCTTATAAATCTAAGTAGTACCCTGAACCATGACTCTGTGATCTTTATTATTGTTGAAATCATAAAAACAAATGACATACCGATCGAATTTTCTCATCAATCACCACGGTAAAGTAGTAACTCTCTTCGCTACCCATCTGCGATTTAAAATCTGAATTTAACAAAAGACATGAGCCACTACTGGTTTCAAATCAATATACAGTATTAATTTTTTATTCACAACAACGGGTGTCTGTGATATTTTTAACACTTTCTTATCGACCCACTCCGGCCACTCCCAATAACTGAAGAAATCTATCGTTTAATCACCATTCCTCTCTTAGCATAGTCTTTCTATTCTTTAAAAGTTTTCTAATTGTCCTGCTTATTGGTTATTTAAAATTCTGTCATAATCAATTTGAAAATCCGTTCTAATAATAGCCCAACGCTTCCGTGTCAAATCATTACTGATAAATCAAAGTTATTGTTTGTGTAATGAACGTTCCTCTCTAAGCCTCATTTTTCTATAAATAAACCATTTAAAAAGATAGATTAAACTATTGGCGAATTGACTGGTCAAAATACATGTAATATTATGTAATACTTTCTGTAAGAATAATATCTGCTGTTTGAACATTGTTGTGGTTTTAAATATCATATGTAATCGTTGCAATTTGCTACTGTTTTGTTGGCACATGATTCGTTTACTTTTGAAATTAAAAATAACCGAGCACGTAACCGGTAATCGATAGTAGCGTAAGAGTATTTAAGTAAATACAATAATAAGTATACGAGCTGAAGTTATTTAGAACAAACTAATCTAAATTCCGTTCCGCATCGTCGCATATTGGTGTCAGCCATCTTTAAATCATTGATGTTCGGAAAAGGAATTCGATTTTCAAAAAATAGTGACCGAAAAGAAAAACGAACACCTTTTTTCTTTCTTTGTTTTATTGCATATTTTATTTTATTGGTTTTGTCTTTATTACTGATCGATAATAAAATTGTAAAACAAATTTTAAATAATATTCTGTTACTATCTAGTTCTAATTAAGTTGATTCCTGTGCTTAGTGATACTTTTATGTGTGCTTCAACTCTTCAACCGATTATTTGTATGCATTTTTCATACGATATTGCATATTTTTCTTCCTATATTATAAATGAAAAAATATATAAATTCTGCTTACTACTTATGAGAAATTTTTAGTCCCAAAATGTTGAATATAATGCCGCTTTTGTCGTATTCATGTTTTATTGAGGTACAGAAAACAAATTATGAACTAGTCTTTCGTTATAATCAGTTTGTTGAGAATGCCTTCGATATATTTTATTTATCAAAGACCTCCCGTAATTTAAAAGAATTATTATTAATGATGTGAATTGTTCGAAGTTATGATTACAATTTGTATATTATATTGTGTAACTATTCTTCTGGTATTTCTCATTGCCCTTGGCATTCAGTATTCACCCCCCGTCGATATGCTACTGATTGAAGTTCCATTTTTAAAAATATTTGATTTTGATTAATTATAAAACATATCAATAGATGTCATCCCACACAAAATTTAATTTTTTTTCGAACAAGATTTAAATGGTAGAGCGATGTGAAATGTCAATTGATCAAAGATATATTAATTACATAGCAACGTGTTTGTTGATTATAAAGATATTGTTATATCATGATTCTCTCTGTGTAAATAAATTTTAATAAAGTATTTGAATAATGTGCCTGTGTAAAATAAAATTAATTATTGCGCTCAGTCATCCATTGATAATGTGGGAGTGTTTTGTGACATTGATTTGAACTAGTTTAAACAAAGCGCACTATTTTTTGACAGCAGATAAACGCATAAAGGCGCAAATAACAATAGCATAATTATTCTTACTCAATAAGATTCCAATTGAAATCAAGGAAAATCATTTTAATGAAAAAATTAATTGAATTTTTATTCAAGGTTTTTTTTTAATCTTATTATTGGAATTTACCGTAAGCAACATAACGAGCCATAATTAAAGTAATCTCTATTATTACGATATTTAAATTCTTAATACTACAACACAATTTGTGTACACAATACCTAAGTATTATTTGATTTTTCATAAAATTAAAAACAACTTTAATATAAGCAACTAAATTAAATTTATTTATATTCATGTAGCGTATTTCAACAGTAGGTAATTTACGGGAAACTGTATTAATATAATTGCTTAATGTTTCCTCTTCGGAGAGAAGATAAAACGACTGTTTACGATGCGTTTTATACTCTGGTTGCAAAAGAATCTGCAGGGGTTGAAAAAATAGCAGAAAGTATGGCAAATTTATTGATAAATTAGTATCAAACAAACCTGGAGCATTACCAACTGAGCAATAGGCGTTTGCGCTGTCTAAATATGGTGTGTAGACGTTTGCTACACAATTTAAAAGAGATTACAAAAATAATATAAAAAATAGTCGTTTCAATCATTGACATACATATTAAATTAAAAAATAAAATAAATATTGCAAAGTATTTAGTTCCACATGAATTATAAAATATAGTTGGTAGCTACAATATCTCTTACGATAGAAATATCTATTAACTTTATCTTATAATTTTGCCATACTATAAGTATTTTTGTTTTCCTTTCAGTTTCAAGGTCTTTTAATTTATTTTAAACTATAAGACTTAAACACTAATGGACAAATACTACATTAAAAAAAGTTATTATTTCTGCATTACTGGCCCACGAAATATTTTCCTATTTCTACCGAACCGCATGTATAAAAAGGTTGAATAACGCTGATCTAAAGTATATTCCGTAATAGAATATTAAACGCTGTTTGATTTTATTGTGCTTAAAATAGTATCTTAACGGGATATAAAATAGTTTATTTACAAAGTTATTAAGGTTTACTAGTATTATGAGTTTCCGGAAAAGGTGTGTACATACAAAAAAATTATGTAGAGTATGTAAAGAAATAAATCTTTTAATGCATACAAAGTATCCTACGGATTTGCAATTCCTTTCAGGAAACTTTTATTTTCATATCCATGGTAACGTCGAGGATCCTAATGATTAGCATGATAAATATGGAATCATATAAGATATCGCTTTTTTTGAAACATGCATATTTTTACTATTAACAAATAGATATTATTTTCGCATGTTTACTTACTCATTTTATATTCATTATTATTCTATATTAATACTAATGTAGTCAGAAAAATACGTAAAAGATTTATTGAAAGTAATAAATTTTAAGTTCTTTTCATCACGAAATATTATATTTTGAAAGGTTAATATGATTTTATTTTCTGCACGCAATATTGTTTTGAAACGTTTTTTTTTATTATATTTAATAATCTATATACCCATGTCATATATGGTAATGCCAATTTTATGAAACAAAAAGAAATTTTCCATAAAACTTACATCAATAACCTTCAGCCGACCGACGAATTGCGTCGAATGTCATAAACAAAACTAATTTATTATTATCTTCGAATTTGACTTGCTATTATGTTTTATTTGATTTTGAATGTTTTTTAATTAATTAGGTAGAAAAAATCGAGATATTCGAATTTATAGGGTTGTCAAAATATTTTTCGAAACATTAATATTGAATATATGTGTTAATGTTGCCTTACATATTTTTCTACTGTTATAATACAATAACAGATAATATGCACAACTATGGTTTTTAATATTGTATAATAAATACATATATATGTTTTGTTCATGTTCAAGTCACTCAATGTTATGTATTAAAACTAAAATATTGAATACAAATCTTTTTATAAAGCGACTAATTTAACAAATCTCGGATTCAATTAAGTTCTCATAGAAAACAGACTTTCAAATATTCATTATAAAAAAAACGTTTCAAAAAAAGAACAGTTGGTAGTAAATGCTTTCCAATACACAATATTCTGATGAATTAAAAAAAACTTATGTAGATTTATCTATCAGTAATTACGATAAAGTTTAATATAATTAAGGAATAATGTATACAAGGTATATGTTTGTCGGATCCGTGGTGCAGTGTTCAACGCTGTTGGCTACGGCTACGGATGTCTCGGGTTCGAATCCCGGTACGGACAGTTTCATAAATTGTTTTTTCAACCGATTTATGCTTTTCTATTCCGCAGACATGGATGTCTGTGATGTCTAAGATTCCCTCCCACCCATCCGATCCTAAAAACGGGGCATAGTGAGAACGAATAGCTAACCACTATTCCTATCCTAGCCCTATACTACTATCTTTACTCTCTTCAAAAGAGAGAAGTTGAGCAACTGAGGAATACGCAGTTTTCGTAGAAAACTTTCGTTGAGATACCTCCATTTGCAGGCCATATACTCCACATTGGGAGCAGATGTATAACGATTCAAGTATGGCAAACCATATTAAAATTTATTTGCTATATTTGGGATTATTAGTTATAAGATTTACGACACGAAAGGGTACCCATTCAATCAAAAAGCTTGTTTCTTCATTGGACGCGAATGAGTATTTTTTTCCTATTTTTAAATGATTATTGATAAGTGATAAGTATGGGGTGGGGGATTCCTCACTATTTATAGGTGGCTCTGTACAAATACCGATTGAAATTTATAGTATCTATTTTTGTTTAGTGTGAAAACCCTGTACAATAAACTCGTACAATGAATGGGAAATCATTCATCGCATATAATACCGCATATAATAAAAGATTATACTGAGTGGGTCGTGGCATTGGGATTTCGAAGAGGTCCGCTAGACTTACCGCAGATTAATACGCCCATTCGTATGTTAATGCTAATTAAATCGGCATGCGAAATTTTTAACTGCATCTTTGCGAGGTTAACATGCCTGAGCGACAGGTTTGGGAAGAAACAATGAAATTTATTTACGAATTTTCATTTCTTATGCACAATTTCTTCAGCTTATGATGAAATTTTATTTATCTTGTGCTGTCGGATGAAATATCCGATCTTTACGTTCTTGATGTTTTTTTGTAACAAAGTTTACTCAATTGCAAAATTACACCGGTCATTAAATTGATATATCTAACAAAAAATGACAGGATGTTGAATTGGCACAGATATATTCAACTCGCAATCGATTTAATTTATTTCACTAATAATCTAAATACATTCTATGATTTCCTTACACCATGTTTTCTTTGAATGCTAAGCACGTAGTGTCCTAATACAGTATGTTTAATGTAATTATATGCGGTGTAGTGTTTGTTATTTAATAGCTTAATCTTCTTTTTGAAGGAAGATACAGATTTTTTACCAAATTTACCGATATTTTAAGCGATTATTTAATGTAGAAATCATTATAATATTACATACGAATTGTAAATTAATACTTTTTATATTGTACAATAAAATAAAAATAAATCTATACAGCGATGTCATTACTAGTAGTCATTCTCTTGCGCTATTTAGTTAAAACATAATTGTGTGAACAGTTGCTAGTTCCTATTTTTAATCTTAAGCTCTATGGATTCAATAAAAAAGATTTCCCATTAGTTGGTTTCATGAATATTGATCGTCAAATATCTGTTAATATTATACAATCGCCATTTAACAACAAATGAGTTCTATTTAAATTTTGTTTTTATGAGCTTTCGAAATAATAACATTCTATTTCATTGGATTAAAAAATATTTTGAAGTTGAAAAGAAAAACACTCTTGTAGAAATGTTAGCAAATTTAATCGACGAATTTGTACGTATTCTAAACATATAAGTTATAGAAAAAATAGGTTAATTTTTCAGTAAAGTTTTTCTTAATTAAACTTTCCACTGAACGAATTAATAACGGACGTATAATTTGGTGCTGTATATACGTTGGCGTATAAATTACCAGACGCACTAAAACGTATATTTCAATTGAATGATAAAATTATGAACGAATATGCCTACTTTCATACAGAAGCTTTTATGTAAATTAATTGCCGGTAGTAAAACTTATATCCCTCTAAAATCGACGTAAAATTTTACTTCGTCAGTTATCGGTAGATCATTTTGAATACATCCAATATCAAAATATATTAGTTACTAGAAATGAAGACATTTTCTTTTTAACTGGGCTTTCAATTTGTATACGCTTGAAAAGAGTCAAGTTGTTAAATAGTTTTTAGGTTTCATACGGCGTAAGTTACCGCGTGAAATTTCGCATACATGTACGGTTTTTGTACGAATATATTTGTGAAAGAAGTTGATAATAAAACAAAATGGTTATCATTTATCGGCACGCCATTTGATCTGGCGAGATAACCAGATTTTGATACTGTCACGTGGAATGCGTGAAATGCCACTTGCCGGCTGTGGTGACTGGGTCTGGTGGTCCATTTCCCTTCTAAGGCAATCATAGACGATAGTCGATTGCCGAGCGGACATTATTACACTATACTCTTTTTAGTCGAGACCAGAAAATTTGTCACTAATTGGTGCAGTATCGTTTTGTAACATATATGCGTGGAAAAAAAAACTAATTGGAATATTGATATGTAATTAATTCTTCTTTTCAAAACACCTACAAAAGTATTTCTAAATTTCTTTCAGAAAATATCTTAAAACCACGTTTATAAAATTATGATATTGTGTATAGGAATAAAAGTTTAAGCATCAAAAAATATATAGGAATAAAAAGATTACGTATAAATGTGTATGCAAGTTTAAATATTATTGTTAATAGGGTTTCTTTATGAAAATTAGAATGACGTCACCGAGGAAATAAACGACATTATAATAGTAATTTGTATCCATGGCGTATGAAGCTAAATAAAGTAAATAGTTTTTTAAAAACATGTTACTACATAATTCAGATCTGCAGTTTATTTTGAAATACATGATCTGTTAACAAGCATTTGAGATAGAGATTTAACCATTACTGCGCAAAAGAAGAATAAGGAAAAATCTTTGAATGTTGATCGAATAATGCAACGGTAAATAAGATAAGGCATTGTTTATTGTCTAGTGAGAGATTGCTTCTCATAGAATTCAAAGGAAATGTTAATGTACTTCCTTTGATTATCATGATTTGCATATTTAAAAATAATACAATGTTTTGATGTTCTGTTCACTGGGTGTATCTCCTTAAACAAAGATCACGCTTTAAGTATAAAATTTATTCTTATTTTCCAGGAATTTTGATATTTAACAATTCTTACAAATAATAATGCATTGCCTATTTCAAAATTATTAAAAATGGGTTTCCATTTATAATTTGAATATGATATAATGTGTATAATATGTTTTAATTACTTAAACTATGTTATGTCAACAACATAAATCCAAGAGAAATATACGTTGGAATTTGGAATGAATAGATGAGCTGAATTGATGACGACTGTCAAAATATATTAATAAAAGAAAAATAAAAGATTTCGACAACAGTATTTCAGCCTTGAAAAGATTGATGAGATGCGTGGCAAAAGAAGAGTTAAAAGAATGTTGACGTTTAATATATGCAATTGGTACGGTTTCGATTCTATTAAACTCGTGTCATACGGAATTTGATAGCAAGGATTGTCTATGGAAAATTTCTGATAATGGAAATATGTCATTATTCTGTCTAAACGTTTTGGGTAATGCTTATATTAAAAAGTCTAACAACAGCGCTAATATTAATACATTAAAGCGATCAACCATGAATGGCTCACAGCTCAACACGTTTTTACTGAGTATTATATTTTCTTGTTCTTTTAGAGCATACCTAATGTCGTATTGCGCAATTTTGGTATAGCCTGGCATGGATTAGTGCCAGTAATGTAATAAAATAACTTCATCGAACGAAATGTATGTAATTTCGTCAAGCGAGAGTGATAGTCAGTTGTGTGTCATGGATAAAACGCTAATTTTATGATGTGTGGCTTAACTTTTAATCTTACACAAATTTCAAAAATGGCGTCTGTTTATCTGTCACTGTCGTCGTGTTCGAATATGCGCAACTGATTAATATGCTATGTTTTAATAATAATTATGTTCAAGCATGTATTCATCATAATTGTCTAGGAATGAAATGTTTGCGTTTGTCAACAAGTAATTTTTTGTTCAATTAGTTTGAATAAAAAAACTGAGCATGTAGTCAAATGGTCATCATTGTCGATTTCGATTCGGTGCTCACTTGCTCGAATCCCAATACTGACAGTTTTGTAAATTTTTTCAATCAACTTATGATATTTGTGTTTGAAGACATGGATGTCTGCGATGTCTGAAATGTCTGCACAGTCGGAGCGTTTTTCTAATCACTAGTCCCGCACTGGCCATATTTTTATATACTTACTCTCATCGAAATAAGAAAGGTTAAAGAGTAAACTTCTATTGATGTAAGCTTTATAAGGAATCCATATTCTCCACATTTAAAACGGGCAAGATTACAAAAACAGATAATGTTCATAAGAAATGTAGATCAATTATTTTTAATTAAAGATGGATTACTGTTGCGAAATATACTAAATAAAACTTCAATAAATATACAAGGTCACCAAATATCATATTTAATGGCAATTTATTAATTATCCTTTACGTAATAAAAAAAATTATAATATTGATTTTATAGCAGGGATATTGCTCGCTCCGATCAAAAAATATGCTGTGGTATTAAATCGTCCAAGCTTTCACTTCATTTAACGATAAAACGTTTAAGATATTTTCCAAGGCGGACTTAAATAGCACCAGCGTCAGTCTCGACAAATCAACCGCCCCTTGCGACATAGGTCAGATTGCAATGCGACCGAGGAAACCGATTATAAGTATATGGCCGAGCACAGAGAAAGTCAATCACCCTTTTGTCAGGTAACATTTAATGCATAATTATTTCATTATTCGTTACAACCTTTATCCAATGATCTGGAATGATCAAATTGTGCAATAGCGGTCATGCCGGTCATTGATAATATTATGGCAGTCGGTAGACATTTATTAATGACACGCCATCTGTATTGTGTATAGACAAGCTATCTATGGACATAAACATTGTAGCGTAAATTGTTTTGATTCATTAGTAAGAACAGGCAACACTGAGATATTCGAATTTTAAATAATTCAACACTCAAAAGATTGTTCTTTGCGAAATATATCGGGTCAGTTACGCACGAAAATTGACTCAACTGAATAAGTATTTGATATCAAAATAAAACGATTTTTCTTTGAGATTATTTATTAATTACATCTTTATATAATATGACAAATTATAATTGTTTAAGCGGAATATTTTTGTGAATAATAGGTTAGACTGCAGCGTTTCTTTTTACAAAGAAGATCAAAACGAAAAAGTGATTTTTGCCAAATAATAGTATTCAAACCATAGATATAATTTTTACATGAAAAAATATATTACGTATTATACATTCTTGCTTTAAAAACAATAAATCCTAATAACAGTCATGAATTCACTTTCGTTTTTATAAAAAAAACCTGAAAATGAATACACGAAGCAGAAATTATGGAATAAAAAATATAAAGTATTTCTATAGCAGAATTAAAAACACCTAATTTATTTGTAAAATATATGGATATTATAAAAAATCTAAGCTTCATTATTATTATTAAATGTAGTAGTGCTATACATCAGTGTCCCCCAACCAGTGGTCCATTTTGGAGTGGTCTGGTGGAGACTTTCCATCGGGCCGCGAACACTAAGAAAAATTTCGAAAAATTCGTCATGCAAAAATACTAAATATACGATTGTTTCGTCTGCACATTTACTTGTATTTTTATTTATTGTTAAATAATAATAATCGGTATGATGATGCGACACGATGGTCGCTAGTTTTCTCAGCATCGACATCCATAAATCTTCTCATGTACACTCAGAGAGAACGGAAATATTTGCTCTTGGATAGTGAGCTCAGCTGAAAAACCCTACCTAAAAATCTTTTCAAAAACTTCATATGTATATTTGTAAGTTATAGTTATGTCGATCTGTCAAAATATATAATTAAAAAATTATAACATAAAAAATCATTTTTATTTCAGTATAAGTGGTCCGCGAAAATTTTTTCCTCTTTTTACCGGTCCGCAGGTGTAAAAAGGTTTGGGAACACTGCTGTACATGATATTCAAGGCGCAAGTACTTTGTTAAAAATATAACAGTCTGAGTTCCAAAATGAATCGCTTAAGAATAACCGAAGCACGTATTTTATTTATATGACCAAAATAATGTCTAGAAAAATGTTTTCCGCATAAATGGAACTTTTCGCTGTTTAAAACGAAATATTAAACTTAAAAAACCTTCCCACAGTATACAGAAATAGTTTTGTGTTACGCATGTTTTATATTTAACAAATTCAATAAATTTCTATCACACAACGTTATATCTTGGCAGCTTATCGCGAATGTGTCATAGGTTCTACAAGTTATATTACAACTTGTTGATATATTAATTTAGTCAGAACAGACAGGCTGGATTTTATTAACCGATCTACTGAATGTTAACACGTTGTTCTAAAACACGTAAATCATTAATAGACATGGTAAATTTTAATTAATAGATGATGTATTATAATATTAAAAGCGCTCTATGTAAATATTTTAATGACAAAAAAGTAATTATTTTGTAATATCGGTAAGGCGCTTTCATTATCTAAATAACTATTTAATGTAGTTATGATCCTAACATTACGAAATTACTGTTTTTACAATAAATTAATTCATATAATATTGCTGACAATCTATGTGCCCGCTTTTGTAGATACGACTTTAAATGAGATAGGTACTATTTGGTGGGTATTAAAGAAGTATTGAGTTGTTAATCTGTCACAAAATTCGAACGAATTTTTGAATCACATAATCGACACTCATTTATTTTTAATATTTGACAGTTTTCTAAAAAAATCATTTATTTTCTTTTAGGTTATAGATCAGGGTTTCCCAAACTATGTTCCACTGAACGGAATAAAGTGTGTGAATGGTTTTATATATTTACTGCTGCAGCTGCAACAAATTCAAATATGTTTGACTTCGTATTGTATTATATCAAACAAAATAAACAAGGTGTTCCGTTAAAATTTTAGGGCTTGCAAAGTGTTTCCTCTCAAAGAAATTTGGGAAACCCCGGTGTAGATTACTATTATACATCAAATGATTAACATGAAGATTATTATGCTCTTGAATCGGGATTAAAAAAAAAGGAGAAAGGAGAAGAAAAAACATAGTAAGGAAAAGATTATGCGCCCTACGTCGCGCGCCGTTTTCAGGGTAAGGTTGCATCTTAAGGATTGAAAAAATCGACATACACAAATGTTTAGAGAGTAAGCCACTATAATACCACGATCTTTCAAAGTTATTTTTTTGATCATTATAAATATGTGGAAGTAGTACAAATGAATTGTGTTTTATTTTTTTAAAATATAATGTCTTTCCACCAAGAATTGACAGTTAAAACCTTAAAAGTGATTTTTTTTTTGAATAATTTCTTTAACAGCTGTGTTGTACTAGAATCATTGGTCATACTGTGTTTATTTTATTAATTCATTGATATATTGATATAATAATATATTGGATTTACATTCACTAATTGTGAAAAATGTAGTGTAATTTATACTTAAATAAGAAAAAAGACTGCCTTAAAATTTTTCACAATGTATAAAACAGCTTTTGCATGGAATGCATAGTGTTGCTTTTAAGCAACAAATGAAACTTTTAATATATAATAAGTTTTTTATTTTTTTAAAATTTTTCCATAACTCTCACTGATAAATCCTATGCATCCAAAAATAAAAGCAGTTAGGAAAAATGTCAAGCATTTAAGGGTTAAAAGTTGTGTTGCACTAGTCATATTGTGTTTGTTTTATTAAATTACATTGTGTACTTATTGGATATTAAATCCTTATTGAAGCTTTAATGGCCGTGACATTCGACGGACGTCTCGGTTCTCGGTGCTAATATTTATTTTATAGAGAGCATCGTAACGTCACGCGGGTTGATAACCCGACACAACTCGCATCACGTTTGTGCAACGTTTGCGTCACTTTCATACTACGTCACATGGGACAATGATTTAATTTACTCAGTTGCATATTTTGCCGCATAAACAAACACACAGCTAACGGTAAATAGGTTTTGCTAACTAATACATATCAGTTCTTGTGTAACCAGGACAGATTCATTTTCGACGAATTCATTTCAACTTTCAACCGATCACAAAAATTAGCGCAGCGTATATCTCGATCACTGTTTCCTAAATTGGGTACCACGACCACCTGTGTGGTGTTTTAGTTATCCAGGAGCGATATTAGCTTCAGCTGTAATTGTTTGGTGTCTGATAATAACAAGTGAGTGATGTAAGTATGTATAAAGAAAGAAGAAATGCTATGAAACTTTGGGTTGATTTATTAAAGCTTCAATGACTCTTATTTGCAACACCATACTTGTTTACTATGTTGAAGGACAGAGTTAGAAACATAGTTGCATAAAAGAACGCAACATTTTTAATGAAACTTTTTATTTGTTCAAAGATTTTGAAAGGAACGCTTAATATTTGATTCTGAAAAAGGGGCTATAAGTCTATGTTTAGAAATGTATGACTAAATTCTATGAAGATATTCAGATTATATGAAGCGACTTAATTATTGATGTTCTTGCATTATATTATTACAATCACTTAAAACACAACGTGATTGTGAGATTATAATTAATTTAGATGACCGTGCTTGATCTTCAAATAAACTCGTTGACCTTTATCAAAAGTCTGCATCATCAAGGTTTCAAATGAATTTTTTTCGTGAAACCTCTGACCACTGTCAAAAAGCTTCGCACGATTTTGTTTTTTACTAAAAAGATCTCTTGTTTATTAAAGTTGTCTTGAACTTGAACATTTAATTTATACACTATAGTTCTTTAGTTTTTTTTGTCTATTCGTGACTAAATTTATTTATAAAATTTAACTATTAAATATTTAATTGAGCAAAAAATGCTGCCAAGTTTTGACTAATAAAGGTTAGTTTTATTTATTTTTGGAACACAAACATACAATAACAATATTAAAAGCCATGTTGTATGAATGCAAATATTTAACATCAATATGGTATAAGTCTCACCAAATACAGAAGTGCTGTGGTTCCAGTTTGTCGCTGTATTATAATTTGTTTTAAGAGACGTCTCGTCTATAATTGAAAAATTTCGACTGGTAATAATAACGTTTTAATCCTTATCTGAATGAATTTTTTTCAGTAAATGTTAATAAACACTTTTGTATTCTCTTCTTCTTAATTCACTTACCCTTCCGCAAATCTACCTATCATACGCCTTATTTGTGCATTAACGGTACATACCTGAAACAAACGAAGAAAATTAGCTTTAATAAAAATAATGTGCATTGTTATTTAGTTACGACACACAAAAATGAATGCTGTAAAAATAGGATCCAATTTGTAGGTTAGAAAACAGTCGAAGTATATAGATAGTGTGAGTACTAAGTAGTATCTGAAATCTCAATGTAGTGCTTGAACATAAGTTATTTGTAAGAAATGTTAAGTATATATGGATGAGGTAAAGAGTAAAACTTGTTGTTGGCTAATCGCTCTCATCGCATCCCGTGTTTAGTGTTAATACAGTTTATGAAGAGGAATGAATGCACCATAGATATGGGCACAAAAAACTACGATTATGGGTACATCTGACCACAAAACCGAGTAAAACGAAAACGCTAAAGGTTTGCCAAACAATTACGGAGATAAACAAATTATTTTTACATACAATTTGTATTGATAGGAAATAATATATAATATTGCCTTCATCTAACACTAGACGTTTTTAAATGAAAGTTTTATTTATTTATTTATTACATTAAATTAGTTACTAGGCTAGGCGGTATTAATTGTACATGGAATATTATGTAATATACATTTGTGTTGACTATTTTCAAATGATAATTACTGAGTACATTGTGTGGAAAGATAATACAATGGTGTATATTTCAAACAAAATATTCTAAAGTTTTATATCTGATTATTCTTACTTCAATCTTTAATAAAATAGTGAGAATTTGAATCAAATACAAAAGTGTTTGTTAAGTAAGTGTTAAAATGTGACGAATTGATTTCGTTCATAACCTTTCTCTAATTTCAAATGTTACAGTCACTTACTTTTACGAGTAATGTTTCGAATAACCGAAATCTGATTGTCAAATATTTACCAAAACAAATCAGTCAGTAGCCCATTGTCACGGTGAGATAACAAGACACCGTAAATGGTGTAATAATAACTATTTATATTTGCTAACGGAGAGCTTTTTACGTAGCCGTATTTCTAGTTCATTAAAAATCTGTCAATGTAAGAAAAGCCAGAATTATTTCAAATTAGAAATTTCAGCGGTGCTCTGTCAAATTGATTAAATAAAATAATACGTGAACTATTTAAAATTAGTTAAGTCAGTCATAAAACGAATTCGAAAAAATAATGATTAAGAGAAACACTTCTCCATAATTCTCTGGGTATTAAGTAAACATAATATATTACATTGTCAAATTATATTATTAATGTAAGTTAACACATTGCTAATAAGCTTATTTCACTGTTGAATGGATAGGAATTATCTGAAATTGATTGCATGGGTTTTATTTCAACACTAGTGGGACGCCCGTCATAGATGACGGTATTGAAATTGAAACGACGTATTCGCAAACGCCACTGTTCTTTAGTTTCCATACTGAAGGACTGATGATTATTGTTATTTTTGTTTGTTTGTTTGCCTAGACATTTGCGTCACTTCTGAACTGTGTGTATTGGTGTGTGTGTGTGACCATTTCATAACATACCTACATGTGGTATGTGATAATAATATAAAGCCTACAGAACGGTCTGGGCTATTATATTAAATGCTCGGTTGAAATAAATGATTATTATTTTAACAAGCTTATTTGAATTATTTACAAAATATTTTGTCCTTCTATTTTCCGATAATCTAACTGAATAAAACCGCACTTGAGTGGTTCCATTATATTCTTCTTACAATATACTTAGTTTCTAAATATAATAATCCTTTAATATATCGTATACAGCTTGAAATCTACAACGTAAAAAAAACAGTCATAGAATAACGTTTTCAATATAAATGCATAAATGATTTCAGTCTATTTATAACTGCATATTTCGTTATATCTGCATACCGATATAATCTATTTGCTCACAATTACATATTATACAACTCGTTAAGTAAACGATACAATTACAATAAAATTCGAAATATTGGATTCCAAGCCAGTAGTAAAGGAAACACGGCAAAGTGGAGCAAAGGAAAGTTACATTATATCATGTGACTTAATACGATTTAATTCGCCGTTACGAGGTGAGCCTGCGAGAGATATTCGATCGAGATCACGCCTGAAATGCCCTGTTCTGCTAGGCTAATATTATATCACCCCGCAAATATTTTATGAAACGATCGTGCCGATACACAGTTAAATGTTTATTACGCAATAAAACAATGTCCAGTGGAAACATGTGGTATATAACCTCGCGATTCTAGGCCCGCATGAGCGCCGGAAAGGTTGCCCGACGAAGATTAAATATCGCCGCGAAATGTTAATAATTGGATATCCAGGTGTTCGTAAGCTGCAATTTGCGGTTGAAGTGTTGATATAATCAATAAAAACGCCATGTATTTTTTCACTGTTTTAATTCCACAAGACTACACTGACGATAGCGTGGTTCCGAAGTAGGGGTTAACCGTTAAGATACACTCTGATATAAAATGGAAAATAATATGATTGGGTGAAATATAGTTGTAAAGATTTTTTCACCACCTTAAAAACAACTTTTATTATAAAAAAATTTAATATATGTCAACATAATAGCGCCCTCACTATTTTCGATTATTTAGCTTCAATTCTGTTCTGATTTAGAATGATAATAATAACTAAGATCACTTTTGAACGCATACAAATTTTTTAAAATGATATAATAATCTCTCTATCGTCTATTATAATATGTTTTATTCATAATAGTTTAAATTATTCATAAATTTCTTTGCGGAATATTGACAATGTTTCATTTTTAAATACATATAAATCTATATACGAGATTTGTAATAACTATTATGATTTTTTCCGTAGTAATTATATCATTTTCTTCACAGCTCATGGATTAAGCAACTATGTAAACAATATTTAATGTTACTTATTATAACAGCAATTTTGTAATAAATTGATGACCACTGGACTGTCACGTTTTCTTGGAACAGTACCGGGTTTTGCCACAGAATTTACCTGTCATTCCAAGCAACCACACCTGGATTATTAGAGCACAATCTGCATGTCGTGAATGCACAAGTTGGCACAAGGAAGTGGCCATTAGACCAAAGAAACACTATGTTATTTTTCAACCGACTCGCTAAGGAAGTTTGCGTTGAGTTGGCCTCCATTATGTAACGTTTCAATTAGGGCTTACACTATCGTAAATCATTTTGTTTTATTAAACCATTAATTAGTTGTCGTATTTTTATTGTGGTGATTACGAAAATAGTTTAGTCTGAAAAAAGTGGCACTCTATAAAAGTGTCTTTTTATAGAGGTGCTCTTTCTTAATGGCCGAGAGTACATAATGTATTTTATTATACAGTCGCTTAGAATATATCTGGAAATAGGCCAATAAATTTTTGCTTGTAACAAGGTGTTGACGGATGTGTTTATTTGAAACTTTACAAGTATGGTAACAATTATCAAATAAATCTACTTCTCGTTTTTAAATTT
This sequence comes from Himalopsyche phryganea, assembly GCA_022494535.1. Classification (NCBI taxonomy): domain Eukaryota; kingdom Metazoa; phylum Arthropoda; class Insecta; order Trichoptera; family Rhyacophilidae; genus Himalopsyche; species Himalopsyche phryganea. The sequence continues at coordinate 12,361,376 of JAGVSL010000003.1, forward strand.
TAAAGACTGGCGGAGTTTTTTTAAACTAAATGTTCAGGCATAGCCCACATGGAATTCATATTTTTATTTATTATAAATATAGGTATCATAAAACATAAGTTAACTACTGTTGGTATTTAAAAAAATAGGTTTCTACATACATATCTACCTTATTGACCTTGTCAACCGAACGGGTAGTAATTCATACATACACTCAACTTCTTTCATGGAGGAGAAAAGAGCTAGATCGTTGAGTTAGGAAAATAGTTGGTGTAGGCTAATCGTAGGTATTAAAGCATGATATAAATATATAAATCGATTGAAAAAAAGTGCGAAAGTTTTCATTCTGGTATTCGAGCATTTGACCCTGACACCGAGTTCATAATAGCAGAAAAGCGTTCTCCAATCAATTTCAAGGCATAATATTATTAATGTAACCAGTGTAATGTAGATTAAATTCATGTCATATGTGAAAATAATATGTGTTCGAACAAAGTCAACGCACGACGGTGGGGCGGGCGCGGCGCTTAAAACTGAAATGTATAGCATGTCCATAGTTGAATCGTAGGGACTGGAAGTTCACCCGTCTTGTGTTGAGTGGTTTTCCATTTTAGTTTAAAACGCCGCGCCCGCCCCACCGTCTTACTGCCGTGTTACTAAATGTGATACGTGTTTCACAACTTTGCAAAGCATTTGGTGTTATATCTAGTAACACAATCATTGTTGTAACAAAGTTATCGATTTAATTTTATATTCCAATGTTCAATTGTTTCTTTCTTTAATATCAATTTATGGTTCAATGTAATGATACACATAAAGCCATACAAATAAAGTAAAGAGTTCTATAATATGAAAACAGTTAAATAGGTTAATAAATTAGTTATGTATACCACACCACAAAATGTTATATATTAGCTTCCATTTTAGTGTCCCTGTCACAGGTATTCGTATTTTTTTTTAAACTTACGACGTGCGTAAAAATGAACGCGCATACTAATCTTGCACTTAATAAATTATTACGAAAATCACTTTCACTGAATTCGGTCAACAGAGAAATGGTAACAGTAGAATTGTGCAGTGGTCGGTTGTCAAAGAAGCAGCTGTTACCAACTAAATTAAAAAAATTATGCCACAAGCCGATTCTTTTTAAATCTTTACGTTGATTATCACGAAAAAGTCAAATTTTATTTAACCTCTCTTTACTAACTCGATTTTCGAGAGTGATATCGTCTTATCTATTAAAAATTAAGTATCTAGATTCTAAAACAATTTTTTTTCACTCGATTTTTTTAAAACTTAACAACAATTATTCTATTTAATTCCGTTCAGTAAAAGTTTAATTTATTTTTTCTATCCGTATCAACTCCCAATGTTAAGCATATGTCCATATGAAAGAAAACACCTAATGAAAGAAAACACAATAAAAGTTGTTGCCTATGACAACTGCTGGTTATTCAGTCGCTCAACCTCTCTTTTTTCTGAAGGAGCTAGGATAGGATATGTTAGGAGTCTATAAACTACACATTATGACGAGACGTGATACTTTCTAAGCGTTAAAAACGTTGAATCTAAAGAGGAATCGAGAATATCCCGCTCCCCATATGATGTTGCAAATTTATCGAATGCCCCAAAGTGCTATTATAATATATAAGATAGGGTAACCCACTAGCATAATACTGTCATAACAGTCGATTCGTGTGAAACGATCGTCAGGTAAATGGAGCCAACCGCATTCGCCGATTGAATATCACTTTCGCATTTAATTCTGCGTTGTTGCACTCACGTAACGTCAGCGAATTGAACCATGTGTTTTTTGTTCATATTACTTACAGTTGCACTTAATCTAGTTCAATCCCTTCACCGATCCAGTCTTTATGGCCGCTGGCTTACGAAAAACCATTGTCCGTAATGTTATACCATAAATATAGCTTACACGAATTTCTGTGTGCACTTAATTCGATACTCTTAATTTAAAATTATGGTTATGATCTGTATCATTTTATCTATGCTTGTAAAAAAATATCGTAATTCTATTTTCAAAATTTCTTAATTCGTACATATGTAGGGTTGCCAACAGGTCTCTTTTTAAGAGAACATGTTCTCTTTTTCAACACAATTATTTTGTTGTCTATCTTTTTTATATTATAACCAGAATGTCCTCGTTTTCAATTTTGAAAATTTCCACTGTCCGGGGTATTCTGAGCGTAGTATATAATTACAAAATATTTCATGTTTAGAATTTTATAAAGAAATAAAAGAAAATAAGAAAATTTTGCACTAAATTAGCTGTGTAGATAAATATAGATGATGAAATTGAGAATAAGAATGAAGATGATTAAATTCAACAATTAATTTTTTAGCGCACTTTTCATGTTTCTAACTATTGTTATGTACATATATATGTGCCTATTATTATAAAAGTGGAATAAGTCATATAATATTTCGTTTGAGATAATTGGACGTTTGCGTAAATTTGTTTTAAAAAATATTTTGATACTACATACAAATATGTCTATATATTATGATTCTTAGCCTTATTGATATAATCTTTCCTTTACTGGTGAAATTTTACGATTGCCTTGAAAAATAATGGTATTTTTGATACATTTAACTTATTACACTTTAATAGTAACCGGCACAATTATAAGCAATTTTTTTTTTGTTAAATGTTCTCTTTTTTGTCCATAACACTTGACAACCCTACATATAAAAATATCACTGATGCATTTGTGTCATTATTCCATAATGCTTTATCTGCACACAATTAATTGAATACAGCTGATAAATTGATATATATTTTTTTATATACATATATTATTTGTTTTGAAGTAAAAATATCATTTGATTAGAGCATTGGATTCAGTAAGATTCTTCATCAAACGGTATTTTGTGGCAAATTAATTGATTTTCTTAATCGATTATATATTTAAACCAAAATCACGTACGTCTGAAGTATTGTAAGCCTGGTACAGACAGCCCGTTAAGGTTCATATGAACCATATTAGAAACGGATTTGATTATAAAAGAGGTATATAGTTTTTATCGTCTGTAGCTAAGCGGTAAGAGTTCCACTTAACGACCAGAACGTCAAATCTTGGAAGGCATTAATTCTTTTTATGAAAACGTCTCGGATTTTAAAACACAGTAGACCCCCCGATAACACGATTAATATTTGCGACAGCTTCTTGATTACCAATTAAAATTTTGTATGAGTATGGTAGCCCCGATAGCCCGCTTCCGGATAGCTCGACTTTTATCTGCCATGTTATCGGAGAGTCTACTGTATACTTATACATTTTTAATATAAATAATGCCATCGGGAATAACTGTAAAATATATCAACGATATTTCTTTATATGTCAATATATTCCACGTGGACGTGACCCAATTCAGACGAATACTATTTTTTATATTTTAAATTAAATTTTGTCGGAATTTGTCAATACCACTTCCTCGCCAATTTTACCAAATTTATGTATGTATGTATCATTTGACTCTTTTGTTTTTTTCAATAAATTGTAATTACTCAATTATTGTCTAATCGATGAGTCGAGAGAATTTCGGGAATCGAAGTTAATCATCCGTAAATAAGAAGAGTGAAATAACATGAAAAGTAAAAGTGTTTTCGTCCCTGACGTGTTAATTAAAAAGAGCAAAACACGTATCAGTATAAATACTTACACATGATTATTTTCAGCGTCAAAATGGCCGTACGTAAGAATTCTGCACTATTACGCACTCTCTTGTATTTCCTCTTAAATGACGTAAAATAATAATTGTGTTCGTGACCATGAAGTAAGTCTTCGGTCCTCACGAAAGATGATTTCACGCCACTCCTTCGGCACGGCAGAAATACCTGCTTCAACATTTTCGCATAATATGAAAGATAATAATATAATGAAGACTATTCAAGAATGTAACTATAGTTGTCATGCAATTTTACTGCAGGGACATAATCAACTTATTTTAAGTATTTTCAACAATGTTCATTTCCCATGTATAATTAATGTTCATAATGGAATATCTCAACAGAATAGATGTCATTTTTACCATATTTTTTTATTATTCAGTCACCTAATTTCTTCCAACTTCTACAGAATAGTTTTTGTAATAACTGCTTGTTAATCGGTTGCTCAATCTGTCTTTTTCGAAGAGAGTAGGGATAGAAGGATAGAGCTTAGACAATACTTGGAATTCAATTGCTCTCTCTGCGTCCCGTTTTTTGGATTGGGTAGGTGCGACAGAATTTTTAGACATCGCAGTCATCATTTTTCATTTTTCTCGGAATGTATTAATTTTTATCATCAGCCAGAAAAGTATATCACCCTGTTTAATTTCCACCAAAAACCGTAGAGAACTTTTCAAATCGTCTGCTGCAGTTACTTAAGCATATAATGACATTTCCATTTGTGTAATCTTACTCTTGTATTTAAAATAAAATAATTACAACTCGTTAGCGTGCATTGAAATTAAAATATTAAAGCAAACGTGAAATAATAAATGACATAATAGCCAGCAAATTGATAGTTATAAATTATGACCAGTTTTTTTCAATCCAATCTTTTAAATAACAAATAATTGCTCCACATTCGTTTGTGAGTAAGTCGAAAGTTTTTGAGTTTTTTATAATTACTACACTATGTGACCCAGCTTCGTGTGCATAATAGTTACTTAGAACTATTTCATACGAATCATGCTAGATTAAAATAAAAGATTACAATATTTAACTACTGAAAAAAAAGTTTTTTGTTTAATATATGTATTGGCAATGATTGATTGTAAAATAATTATTGTTATGATATACTCATATAACTCTAACTGATTTTAAACTCAGTATTTGATTTGGATTATTGAGATTTTGTACACTTCCATGTATTTTGTCACTAACGACCCGGGTTTCGCCTTTCGGCATCTTCAGGCATTCGAGCACACGAATGGACTCGAACTGACAGACAGTAAACACAGTAAAGACAGTAAAGTTTACTGTCTGTCAGTTCGAGTCCATTCGTGTGCTCGAATGCCTGAAGATGCCGAAAGGCGAAACCCGGGTCGTTAGTGACAAAATACATGGAAGTGTACAAAATCTCAATAATCCAAATTTGATATTGAAATTCCATCAAGCACCCTCAGTCGATGTCTTAAATTATATCAGTATTTGATATTGTTAAGTGTACAGAAAAATATACAACGAAAAGGATCATATTTTGACAATCCACCAAATTGACAAAAACACTATGTAAGTGTGACTTTACTAAGATACTGCAACGTTTCGATTAGTTGAAAAATTCTGGTAAAAGCATTACTGTTTAAGTACATTTTTATATTCTTTATATCAATACTACCCAAATATGAATGTTGAGTAATCGACTGAAAGACAGACTTACATTTCAACTAGTCTAATTATAGTTGATTTATTTTGTTCTGGGTATATTCGTAGGTATATGTTAATTATAAACCGTTAAAATTTGCTCTTAAATTATCACATTTTGGTAAAACTTAAAAGTATTTATTTGGAAACTTTTCATATTCAATATCCTTGAGTAGTGTTTATTTTATATAAATTTAACCATCATTTATTTGTAATATAAGAATGTATCACAAAAGACACATACTTCGATATGCGTTATATAGGAGAATGTTTTTTTATTATGTACAAGGTATATTTTTATTTAATGTTAATTAATCCGCTTAATATCTTTCAAAAGTGATCATTTTGAAATCATTGTATATTAATATTAATAGTTATACAGATTGAGTGTTCATTAAATAAGCCATATACTTTGGCACTATATTATTCAGATTTCGAAATGTATCATCTAAGCTTTGTTTTAAATTTACTAAACTTCGACATAATTCTCTTTGATCTTATAACTGCTCTAGATTAATCCAGTCATTGAAAAATTGACTGCGTATTATAAGTGAAGCTTACAATAAATTGAATGCAAGATATAATAATTCATATTACGAAATGATATTATCTCATTGTATTGGTCTCACCGTGTTAATTGTCCAGTCTTAAGCTGTCTGATTAATTACTCTTTACACCTATGCTCGCTTTTTCAGCGAGTATTATTCAAAAGACCGGTTTCACAAGACTCAAAATTGGTTGCATGAATTACATAAGATGGCGTTGGTGGTTGAACAAGAAATAAGCCTCGGGGTGTACCCGACTGCTTCCGCGCGTGTGTACTGGGTCTAATTTTCTTATTGTATTTTTTGAGTGACCACTTTAAAATAATTAGCTATACGAAAATATGCAATTGTATCAAAAAATAATTCTGTATCCAGCGAAATAGTTATTGTTTCCTCTAATTTAGATTTGTTTTATTTGAAATAACTTTGTTAATGTTACAAAACCACTTAAACTTTTTAACGGATATGAATGATTGGTGGCCGGAAAAGAACTGTTCACAGTATTTTTATTGAAAAATAATTACACAAATCCGCAGGCAAACTGAAACAATTCGATACATAAATTAAAATCATGCAAATCAATGCGATCTTTTCGTTCCTATATTAGTAATATACGCAACATTTAATGTCATGACGAAATATTAAGATACTAAAACTAAACAAAAACCAATTCACGTTATGATGTTTTGTAAAATGAAAAGTATAGCTGTTACATCGTTCCGTAAAAAATGATTATTAAATTTACGAAGATTTGATGCGAAAATGCAGTTGATATTTTATTTTTGAATTTGGAAACATTTGATGCTTTTAAAAAATACATAATTTGGTTATTTGACTTTTGACGTATGTTTTAGTTGGAATGTCGTTGAATGACCATTGAGTTTTAAAAACATAATAGAATAATTTAACATTTCGATCATTGTGAAAACTTGCTTGAATATAAAATTCTAACACACGGTAAATGATGTGCAAGTGATGCGTCTATAAGAGCTAACGAACATGTTGACGTCAATGACAGTTTGTTTTCAGTAACACCTAAAAGAGATTTAAGTTTTAAAATTAATGGATACTAGACGAAAATATACACTTTGAAGAAACATCGACTAAAACACTGCGTAGGATATTTTGGAGTGTTACGATAACTGTAATTATTATTATAACTAAGAAAATTATGCACCATGCAGTATTCTAAAATTGCTATCAACTCTGAATACTAATTAATACCAATTCCGTCGTCATTTCATCGATATTACTATCAGTTAATAATGCTAGTATTACAAAACCAAAAAAATACGCATGTGTTAGAATGATGTTTTAGAGTTTCATATTATTAATAATTCTTTTTCGATTACGTTACGATGCAATGTTTCCTATAATCATTTTTTAATCTATTATATTTATACAACGTTAATTTTCCAAGATATAAGAGATTCGGTTGGCTAAATACTTTAATTCATTGAATTTAAACTTGTTTTGAGAAAACACATATGAAAACAAAGACAGAAAATTATTGAATTGATTCATATTTAATTTTTAAATTTGGATTATTGAGATTTAAACTAAATTAAAACTTAAATTAAATTAAATGATTCATATTTGTTACATTTTTATTATAATAGCTATTACTTTTATATTATTCGATCAACTGTCAAACAAATCAATACAGATTAACCAAATAACAAGTATTCATTTTGAAAGAACGAAGTCGATATAAAACCACATTAAACAAATGCAATCATAATTATCGTTGCACTGATGGTAATTGTAAAGGACTTTCTTTGTCTCATGTTTCACTTTCGCCAGGTGGTCAATTCGCAGCCTAACGAGCAAGGACTTCTCAACTCCATATATGAGTTATTATGAATTTCACTGGAGCGGACGTGTTCTTTTGGCACTCGTATGCAGGCGACTATCTTATCGCAGTGCTTTTTTAAAACGGGCTTTGAATAATTTAAATTTACGATGGTCATCGTGACAGTAAGCAAAATTTGTGAAACGTGCCAGTGTTTACGTTTCGATTTTGTTTGGAAGTCAGATGTGTGAAGGTATAATGCTTGTAAGGGCCCAATAACAATGAAAAAAGAAAGTGAAACGGTTTGGAAAATAATGCAATTTAAATTGCCACATGTATCTACTGTTTTGATAATACTTTGATTATTGAGACAGGCGGTGTCAATATTTTTTATATAAAAATTTTTTTTTTATTAAAACATATGAGATATTTTTACAATATTTTCGAATAAATATTATTTAACTAAAATATTTGTAAAAAGTGGTTGAATTTTTTTACATCATCATGCAATGTGCTGTGTTATATAGATTTCATTTCAAAATGTATTTTTAACCTTTTGTCAGCTAATATGGATCAGTTATCAAAGTACACAGCAGGACATGTTCAGAGTTCAGAGTTATTTACATACATTGATTAATTTGAATGGTTTTTAACTTGATGGAGCGTTAAGTCCTAAAGCGTGTTAGCGTCATAGTTCCTTGAGTCTCCTTTCATAATTATAATAATAATATATGTCGTCATGGAGATTTTTTAATCCATATATCACCAAATCAAGTTCTTTTTATTGTCTTTTTCATGATTTTTATATAAGCAAAAACGCCATTGCTCACAAAACGTCGAAAATTACATATGAATGCACGCATATTCTCCATATTATTGTGTATATAAACAACTTAACAGATCAAATGAAATATCAACAGAAAACCGTTATATCAATATTTTCTGTACCAGTTCATTTAAATCTCACATATTCGTATAAGGTATAAGAATTGCCGCAGTATCGCGTTTATTGGATATCTCATGATATGACTTTGAAGGACAGTGGTGTTTTTGCTTTTATACAACTCATGTAAAGTCTTTTTGGAATCAACGTTTTCTTCCGGAATTATGAGTCCCTGGAATTCGTTACCAAAGTACATAAACGAAAAGAAAATTGTCTTATTTGAAACACCTGCTTTGAAGTCGGCAACCACCTGTTAAATTAGTTCCGCATTGGTTAACAAATTGACTTAAATCTTCGATGAAAATATTTTTCGGTGATTTATTACGTGTATCGTTAAGCCCTATCACATTACCCACACGCCTATTATAAATTTTTATACTAACATTACAGAAGAGATTATAATATGTCTTTATTGTGAGCAAGCTCTTTGATGTCGCCCGAAAACCGTCAGTTTCTTAGATAACATTTTATATATTTACAAGTATTTAATAGTTGAAATAGTATAGTTTTTACCTAAAAATAAGGCAACCTTTAAAGTCAAACTTTAGTATTGAAAAGATATATTAAGACACAGATTGATCATTCGAGGCAATGTCAAAAAATATCACTCTGAATATTTCCTCATATAGAGACATAAGATGGAAGATGTAATGCCGGGTCCGTGGTACCGGGTCAACGTCGTTGGCTTTGGTTACAGATCTCATGAGTTTGAATCCCAATACAGACAGTCTCTATAAATCGATTAAAAAATCTATTTATGGATTTCTATTTGAAGGCATCGATGTTTGTGATGTAAATTCCATCTCTCAACTCTCATCGTAAAAGCGGGGTGTAGCAATGGCATTAGCTGACCATTAGTCTTATCCTTATATTCTTACAGTCTACTAAAAACAGAGGTTAAATAACAAGCAGTTAGTAAAAAGTCATGTCTTAAGATACCTCCATAAGGAGTCTATATTCTTCACATTGTAAGTGGACATGTTTTTTTTTAAGATGTAAGGTAAACTAAATTCATATAATAAGCTCTTGTAACAACTCTGCATAAAGCTGAAACTGAACGCTTTTTTTTTTTTTCAGCACGTTTAGTAATTTAAATATAGCACCTGACGTGAGTTAAATTCTGCACTACAATATGCAGCGCTACATCCGATTATGTCACTGTTATAATTACACCTAGTGTCGATCAATACCTTATTACAGATTTTTTAATTATTATATTATAAAATTATGTTCATTGTAATTACTTAAACGTGACACAATAAAATACAGCTGAAACAGCGACGATATATAAGTTAATATTTTTCTTGCTTTAAAAATATAAATCTTTATTATTTTGACAATGTTGATATAGCAACAAATGAATCTTCTCAAATAAATGATTTTTCAGTGTTTAAAATGAAGAGTACTGCTAAAAACAAAGGAATATGTCTTATTTGTCAATAATAATTAAGCGGTTAAAATTTTTGTAGCTGTACTAAAAAGTAGAAAATCTTTTATAATGGTAATGTTTTTTGGTGCCGTAAGTTATCTAAATTTAGTGATCGCTTGCTTGTTTATGATTTTTACAAACTTTGCAACGACAAAAACCACTTCATTTTATTAATATATAATAATGTGTGACTTTATTGTAGAGGGAAAGTATTTATTTGTATGTATATGACTTGTCAATAGCAATAATTATGCAAGTAATGGCTGTAACTAACATAATTCTGTTGACGCCTGTAGGTTTTGGTCTATATTTTGTATTACTCAAATACGTAATCTACATAATCTACTTAAGGAGTGAACAACTTGCTTCCGGAGTAGTACACTAAATTTGATAAGTGCTTAAATCCGGTTATCACTAGGGTGTATTGCATAAGCCAGCAGCTGACGGCTTAACTTCTTGATTTTACGTGTGTGATTCAATTCAGTGGCCCAGATAAAAGTGAATTCGCAAGGGAACCACCGGCACCACTTTCTCCTGGTGGGGCAGCGCAAGAATATTAATGCGGTGACCACTTTCCTTCTGAAAATAAATTGGCATTGGAATAATTATGATGAAACAGTTTGCAACGTGCTTGACCACCTCGATTCGGCTTGCGGCCGATTCAAATATTTAAAATGATTCAATTTCATTAGTCGATATGTAATATAACAGAGCAAAGTTAAATGAAATCAAAATTTGCGTGCGTTCATCGTGATGCAGTATTAGAACGAAGAGGGAATATTATATTAATAATAATGAACTGAATTTAAATAAAATAAATATAGTCGTAAACTTTAAATATCTAATCGATCTTCATCTTGAAACGCAGTATCACAAAAAATCTGAATAAGTGAATATTGAAACATTAACATATCATTATCAGATAATCTATAGAAGACCTCTAAATGCTTTCGTTTTCTTTAAAATATTGCGTCATAAGGACTTCATTTATTTTCTTAGTAATGTATTGTGTGTGTTTTACTTCTTCAGCTCGGAGGTCTTCATTTAATATATCAATTTTGTGTTTTATTATACGTGTTTTTGAACCGTCCATATTATATGACGAACGAAAATTATTTGACGATATTAACTGCACCTGACAAAAATTAATATTCGAAAACTATCTACTTTATAGAATTAAAATGATATTGAGTAAAATGGTGTAAGTGTGTCATTTAGCAAAAAGATAATGTAGAAAATATGAAATATACGATAAAGCTACACTTAAAAGTAGACCAAGTATCGCAGAAACTATGTTTTATGATCAATCTCTCAGAAAATATGGTGTTTTACATTATTTTTAAAATTCAATGAATTTTTAGTATTTTAATATAAGAAAAGATTAGGAAATAGTTATTCAGGGAGTATACTTTACACAAAAATAATGTAATTGTGCTATATATTATAGATTAATAATATTAAACTAATATCACAATTTTTTCAAATATTTTTTTAAATTAATAGAGTTTGGAAAAAAAGAAGCCTCGCATATATTGGTTTCACTTTAAGATTAACTATTCTAAATTTATAATGAAGTAAATTAAATAATCTTGTATTTAATAAATGTATTACTAAAAGTATCAGAATTAATCGATACGGTATGAAGAGTTTAAACCTCAGGACTATTTAATTTTTGTATAATTATGAAAGAATTTTATTCTACTGATTCTATAATCTTATATATAATAACCCAAACCGCTCTGTTGGTGTTTTATTATTTAACATATCACATTGAGGTATGAAATTTTCTCATGGTCTAGGTGCTCATGGTGTAAACAATGCACCCACAGTTCCGACGTACTAGCTACTTTAGACATTCAGTATTTCAATTATTTTAATACCGTCATCTAGTATGAGTATTGTTTTACTAGTTTTATATGATAATCTAGTTTATTATAGACATGTAATGTCTTTAAAATTCTCATAACATCACGCTCCAGGGCGGAGGGGTCTGATGTAATGAGACGATTGGTGATTTGTAGGTAAAAAACTACATGACGATGGGACGAAAAATAACTAAAATCATGTAGCGTCATATATGTACCTTAAGCAGTCCAGGATATTCGAAGATAATTTGTTTTGCGAATACCTTAAAAAGAAGCATCTATAAACCAAAATGCAAGAAAATCTGCTAAGTATTATTTAAGAATACATTTACGCGAGCTACTTGTTAAGTATTATCACATATTGACACAGTCGTTGAATGTCCGTAATGTCGTGCTAATTGATATTCAAATGTGTACTGAATTAAAAACATCTGGGCAAAAAGTGATTGCACGGAAAGTAAAAATGGACAATCGTCATTCCGCGTACAGTCGATAACCGTCCTTGCTCTTTAAATACCCGACAGAAAACATCTGAATTCATATCAATATATTATAGTTTATATGAAAGACAGGTGCCGGTACAAAGCGATTGCCAATTTTATGTAATGAATAAAGATGGTTGTTTTACTTGAAAAATGATTTGAAAGATATTTAGACATAACTAACTATGTTCTTCTATTCGTTAACTACTTTATCTAGTTTTCCTGTTAACATTCAGAAACTTCGCATAGCTAGTATTCTTATCAAAGAATATTTTATATAATACAAGTATTTTTACCCGGTTTCGCCTAAGATAGAAAACGCTTTTATTAGGTTATTAAATTTAGACGTTGGCTAGCTAATGTTAAAATTTGGTTAAAATTTGAAAATATCACCGTCAACCGTACCTCTTTTGTTACATCCTCAAAATATAGTCCACCAATTAATAATAATGTTAAGAGTTGAAACCAGCTAAAATAAAAGATGACAATTTTGCCACCTGCACTCTTGTTATGGCACCGCAGAACTTCTCGATAGACAGCTTGTTCATCTGCATTTAATAATGTCTCTTCCAGCGCCACAAATTAAACATACGATCAATGTCATACGCTGATTCTCGATGACGATTCTAGATGCACACAAAGTTGTACGAATTTACCAAACTCACTTTTTACCAAATCACAAACATGAAACTCAATATTTAACACAAATATTTGCGTTCGCGTTACTATCTCAACTGTCACTTGAAGAATATATTAGTTTTGAGCTGTTGCTAGGTGACTATTATTTTTTCCTTTTTGCATCCCGCATTGAAACGTCAAAAATATCGAATTTTCAGTTTTAGGTTAATAGTTAAATGTTAAGAATTGAAAGTTGGGCAGTTGAACTAACAATTGCAACCAGAATGACGTGTGAAAATTTCACATTGCTAGTGAACGCCGTTTGGGAGGAGTTGTTGTGACCGACAGACATACAAGCATACAGATTTCTACATGTATTTTGTGCTATATAGTAGAGATGTAATGAATACAAGAATGCAATTGGTATTTTTATAACCGTGTCCCCTCCTAACGCTTTTCAAAAGAAGCTGTTTTTACGAAAACTAGCTGTTGTTCATTCACTGAATCTCTCTTTTTTTAACAAAGTAAGGATGAAAGAATTTGTTATGTATTAGTATATAGTTAATTGCGCTCGCTACGCCCTGTTTTTTTAAAGATCGAACATGTGGGAATGAATTTAAACATCACAGCCATCCATTGATTTGTATACCAATTCATAAATCGATTCATAAAATAATTTTAAAAAGTTTCTGTGCTGGTATTCAAACCCGTGGACATTGCAACAGAATAGTACGATAGGCCAAGAGAGTTGACTATTCGGCTACAGAGCCGGAAAAAACAACACTTGTTTATGCATATTACATTTTGTATCACAAAAATAAAAGACTTAGCTCTTGGCTATTGAACAACACACTGATTGTTGTGGACGTGTTAACTTTTATTATTATTTTTTAAATATGCGTTGAAATGCAAATTTCTAAACTACACATTGCAGTGAAATTGCGTTCGTAATAATAATTTATATATGCCTAAACGTGGTTTTGCCATTCTAAAGAATGTAGAATAGATAATCAAATTCGCGAGACATATTATTTCGCAAAAACAAACTGAAAACAGAATCGGGGCCATCTTTTATGTTGCCACTATTGTAAGTCTGTTATGGGCAATTTGCATATAGATTAAGTACCATTTGGCAAACTTTTTCCGAGAGGCATTACATGAAACAATTAGCAAAAAACATTATTCAGTTGTTGTAAAGTATTAAAGTATAATAATAATTAGCAGAGCCTTATATTTTACATTATATAAACTGTCCGTACTGCGACATGAGCCCGTGAGCAACCAAAGTCAACGATGCTGACCACTCAACCACAGACCCAACATCAGATGCTATGTAAGAGCAAGTTATTATTATCTATGCAAAAAATTTTTGTGCATATTCCCAAAATTAATTATCTTCTATAAAGATGAGATTTTTAAATACTCACTATAGAATCAATATTTAGTCAAGTACTATTTAGGCACTGATAGCATTCAAATCGAATTCTACAGCGATAACATGACAATAGCATACATTATTTTTCGAATATTTATTAATTTATTTGCTTAATACCGAATGATGCGTAAATGTGTATGGGGTGGGTGTGTGAGGTCCAATTTTTGATCCCGTATATATACGGGATGGGCAGTGAACAGGTTAAAAGTTTTTTAAATTTTCAAATATGCAGAAACGTAACTAGCAAATACAACAATGTTGAACGATTTTTAAAATAACCTTTGCAAAGTTTCAAAATAATGGATGTTATGCCACTAAAAACTAATTTTTGAATGCTCAGAGCCTAATACAAAATCAAGATAACTATAATAAAATGAATACAAGCCCTACAAAATAACCGTTTGGTTACCGTAATCGCATATTAGTATTCGTTGCAAATACTATGTGTAGGTACACACAAAGAAGCTTCTGCCTGTACTGTGTTAAAAAAATGCAAATTATGAATTTAGATATGACTCAAACACTTTAAAAAATTCCAAGAAATTCTGTTACATCATTTCGAAATAACTGTCGAATTAATGCATTTTAAATTAGCATGCCACCTAATTTAGTTTGTTAAATGACACTCAGAAACGTTTAAAGTGAAATTTATTAACCAAAACGATGCCATTCAGCCTGAAAAATTAAAAGATATTTCAAAGTTGAATAAATTAACAAATTATAATATAATATCGAGTCAACATGGTAACATCTCATAAATTCTGTAGTCAAACACAATGGAATTTGTTGATAATATACCCAAACTTCATCGAACATCGTTTATGTTGTCACTATTGCTTCAAACATATTTCATTGATAATTTATTATATCTATGCGGTGGAAAATCGATTCCATATAAATAAACGAACAATCAAATGATACCAAAATACAGTAATATATTAAAGTGTCAAGATGTATTAGCAATCAATATTTATTTCTAACGTTTTATAAAAAAAATATCGCAATGAACTGGTATAATTCATAAAAAATAACTTTTAATTAGTATTTCATTCCACAAGAATTATAAAATATAACAGATAGTTATCGTTAAATCTATAGTTCAGATAATGATGTGATACCAAGTCAGTTATCAACCGAATTGGATAAGTATCATGGAACTAAATACGTGATACTTTTTAAAGTAATATAGTCAAATCTCATAACAGGGTATTCAAAAATTTACCCATCAGCAACCAGCTCGTTTTACACGGTGTATTATTTATCATGGTATTGATAAGCGCTTTCAAATGATGGTCAGAAGTGTGTAATTCATGGACCTTTTAAACTTTATTTTATTCATCCTAATTTCTTAATTTCTGTTTTTATAAAATACCTTTTAGCTTACCATTTATTATGCATGATCTTTGGTCAAAAGCCTAAAGGTATTTCGAATAAAAATAAGAAAAGTATATCAGAAACAGTTACCCAAGATTTGGTTGCTATAAATTTTAGTGTCTAAAAAAATACAGGTGCTAATTAAAAGCTAGCAATAAATCATCCCAGTTGCCACTACAGAAGAAGATGTAGCACCAAAGTGTTATTTTCTCGCTATGTCGAACAAAAAAATACTGTACATAAGGTAAATGCACTGGTAGTTGACCATGTACCATGGAGCCTTTTTTTAATAAAAGTGTCCAAAATAAGAAACGTAGACGCGGGATTGTTCTAAATTGTAGAGTTCAGAGAAGCGAAACATCTTTCGTCGGATTGAAGAACTAACATATCACCATATACATTGAAGTGTCATAGCGGCCATTTGAAAACAACACCTTATGCAGTAAGTATTTTATTTTGAATTTATTAAGAGAATTGTTAAGAATATCAGTGAATATAACCATTTGCTAATTGATTTAATCAAGACTGGTATTACAGGAAGCTCTGGGGCAACTCCGATGAAAGGTTTTCATGAAACTGTCTGATTAGACATGGTCAACTACTGGAAACTTCAATTTTTAGATGATCAACAACGGAAACATTAACATGGTTGTTAAAAATTTAACACAATTTTTTCGCAACAGGGTCTGTTCCTAATTTTTGTCTTATCATATTAACTAAGACATTTGATCTATTATGAATTTACTTGCTTTGTCATCATTCGATCTAATGCTAAACGTTAATAGTTATTTTTGTTGAAATTTTCTCTTAAGCGGTCAACTACTGGTACGTTTACCTTACTGCGTACAAAAATTTTGATGACAAATTCCGGCAGATGTTTTCAGCTCAAAGGTATTTTTTGTTGTATTGGCTTCGATTTAAAAATGCCGAGGTCAAATTGCGTATGAATATGTTTCAGATCAATGAAGGTTAGCTGCAGCATTCATTATCTTCGATTCGAGAGATTTCTAAAATACACAAGAAAAATTAATCCGTGCGTCACGCGTCATAATATGTTATTGGAATATCAACTTGAGTGAATGATTTCAAAACCATTATGGTCGCAAGATTAAAGGTTGCGATGTTTATTACTTTCATACTCCATTAATCAACTCTTTTAAATGCAATAATATTGATGACTCCCTTTCATTCGCGTCGTTAGATTTTTACCAACAATTTATCAACATCACTTAACTATAATGCATGTATTGCATTACATTTATATTGTTTTAATATATTAGGAAATCTAAACTTAGTGTTACAAAAGAAAATATTTACTTATACAACCATTTACATATGCATTGGTTTCTACAGCTTAAGTTAGTAACCAAACTACTTTACGAATAAATCTACACAAATATGCTAAGTGAACTGAACTGCTTATCAGCGTTTAATTCTCTTAAAAATACTATTCGGGTCCGTTGTACAGTAATCAACGTCGTTAGATACAGTTAAGAATGTCTCGCATTCAAGTCCCGCTACGCACAGTTTCATAATTTGATTTTTCAAATCGATTTATGGATCTACGAACAGGAAAAATAACAGAACAGGAGTTGTACGAGAACAATTTCATATGGTTATATATACTTTGTCATGTTCGTGGTGCAGTGATCAACATCGTTGGCTTCGGTTATGGATCTCACGGGCTGGAATATCAGTACGGACAGTTTCATTTATGTTCGTAGGCATGGTCGTTTGTGATGTCGAAAATTCCCTCTCACCCATCCGATCATAATAACAGGACGTAGGGAGAGCGATTGACCCTCCACTAGCCTTATCCTGGCCCTTACTCTCTTCGAAAAAGAGGTTGAAAAATTGACTAGCAAAATGTTATCGTAGAAAACATGTGTTAAGATATCTCTATTAGGCGTCCATATGCTCTACATTTTGTGTAGACATGGTAAAAAAATACCATATAATATACAATGCGACACAATTGTGATTCCACCAAATTAACAAAGTAATGGTATCATATTTGCTTGTTTATAATAAGGTTCATAGCTTTATTGGTTTGCATATTTTATAAACAGAAGATTTAAATGAGAACTAGCAGTTAAAAGTAAATGTGTTACAAAGCTTTTAAATATATCGAATTTACATAAAGTCACAAAAAAAACGTTTTGAAAAAATACGTATGCAAGTTCAAGATAATACAATATTGTGATCCAAATGCTAAATTAAAAATTCATCAAGCAGTTACAGCCTACAGTTTTTGATAAAACATTCGTAGCTCGATTGTAATTTATTATTAAAGCATTAAATTAGTATTTTATATAGTGCCTTTGAACTGCCAATACAATATTTAATAGAGTAATCTGTGAGTGATACGAGACTATGTACAGAATAACATAATTTAACGCAAATAATACTTAATAACAGCATCGAAACAGTCTTAATGTACGCATATTAAACCACTTAGTATAAAATTGAATGTCAATTTATAAAGATGAAGACAGTGTGTACACTATACACGACGTGATTCCTGATTGCATTTCTACATAATGAATTCTCCATCAATGACTAACTAAACTTAGTCGCGATTCACGAGTTCCGTAAGAAATGTAATTATTTCACTCAGCAAATGGAAAGTTTTACGCGTATACAATATTTAAAATTAGATACAATATAGCATTACACAGAAAACACACACATAGCGCTGATGAATATGTGATGAGGTATACAGTTCGTGTAATATCACGTATCTTCATGAATTTTAATCAAAGTCGGGTATAATTTGACTGTAACAAGATAAAATAACAAACATTACAGAAAAATCTTTCCGAAAAAACTCCTGTTTGCTTTATCGAAAACACTGACTTTTCTTTTCTTACCTATTAAATGCACTGCTAAAAATTTCTCTAGACTATTTTTCAATATTTAACTTAAAATCATGGTTATCTGGTCGAACTCCACTTATTTTGCTAACATGAATTGATACATCAAAAAACCGTTCCTGTGTTGAGGCTTCTTGTTGAATTAATTTTTCAACATTATATTGACAGCTTTTAAGGTGTTAACTGTCAATTCTTGGTGGAAAGACATTATATTTTAAAAAATAAAACGCAATTCATTTGTACTACTTCCACATATTTGATAATGATCAGGACCGGTTTCGTTCATCACGAGCATTATCAACTGATAAAAATACAAACATAACAGGCTTATTTATATAAAATTGAGTGTAAAAATGAAGGTATATAAAACTGATGGTTCATGAACTAAGACAAGAAAATACTGATTAGCAAACAAATTATACATAAATCAAATAAAAGAGTCTACAATTAAAATGTTATGGACCTCTTGCGAATCAATAAATACTAATCTGAAATCACAAATATAGCTACATTAAAATTTTCCTGATTCATTATTGCTTATTGCATTAGTTATGTCATTAAAAAATTTTGCTCAGCTAAATGGACTTTTAATAGAAAATTTTTCGGGCTTACCCATAGACAAATTCTTTAAAGCTACGAGATATTGCGTGCTCATTGTCTATATTGAGACCTTTTATACAGTCGTCATTTTTTTCACGTATTCGTCAAACTGATTGATGATTCTTTTTGTTTCGAGTCTTTAGTAATGGAGTCATTAGCAAAGCCTCAAAAATACATAAAGTTAATAAGTACGACGTTTTTTTGTGCGTATCTTTTTTTGATAATTATATTACTAAATACGCTAATTATGAATGTTGTGAATTTTACGCCACACTATTTATTTAAAAATATTCCAATATTATTTAAACATTGGAGTACAGACATTTTGTTGAAACATTAAAATAGTATCAAAATGACTGATAAATCTTAATGACATTGTGTTAAATAAAATAAAAATGAAGTAATAACGTATTTGTATACTATCCTGTTGAAGTATCGTATCTGACAATTTTGTATATTTTCTAATGAATTCAAATACTATATAATGTTATTTTACGATTGATGAGAAATTCAAAGCTGTATTCTTCACCTATAAAATACATTATTAATCTGTAAAAGAATAAAAAAAGTATTTGGAAACATAGTTAATCTCATTTTGATATAATTATATTATATAGGTGTTGTTTTCAACGATTTATCAACATATTCAGAATGAAAACACGGTACATAGCATGTATGATCGTATGTATGCGTTCATATTTAGCAATACTATATTTTTAACTTATTATAATCTTACATAAATATGTTCATATCTGATGCTGAGGGCGGGAGTCTTATCGTCAATATATTAAACCGACCAGAACTATTGAATATTTAATTAAGTACACAGAAAAACGCTTCGAGTGTCTGTATTAAGGAAGTTCCTACTTCGGGACATTAAGAAC
Source organism: Himalopsyche phryganea (assembly GCA_022494535.1). Taxonomy (NCBI): domain Eukaryota; kingdom Metazoa; phylum Arthropoda; class Insecta; order Trichoptera; family Rhyacophilidae; genus Himalopsyche; species Himalopsyche phryganea. The sequence continues at coordinate 12,381,563 of JAGVSL010000003.1, forward strand.
GCACGCATAGTATTTATTACGCACTACTATCAAGTGCCGAACGATCAAATATTCTCGGCTAATATTGCGCACACATTGCAAATAATCAACTCCGAGGACAATATTGAGGGAGCGAGTGATCGTAATGACATCGAAGTGTACGCATGAACAATTAATTGAATTGATTTTTAATGACATTTTCAAGATTGTTATTGATTGTTGATTTTTCTGAATTGACGGAATTACTAATGTACACACGAAATAAACATACTAATAAAATTTTAAATTACGTACCCAAGTTTCAATCTAAAGATTATTTTGTTTTAGAGTTTTTGTTATGTAATCGAAATGATTTTATTTTCTAAATGACTTATTGGCTAAGTATATTTATTAAAAGTGAAATGAGTTATACCTAAATTAACTGATACGTTGCCAAAAATTGTGTTGTTAAATATTTTCTAGCAATAACAAAAATATCAAGTCACTACCACATTTTTTGTGTTAATCTACCATATAAAAAAAAATGAAGTACAATAATACCTAGTAATAATTTGTCATAAATATTGTCGTAAAATATTATAACGCATTTAAATATATGTGTGTCACTTAGAATAGTAATGGTGTAACTCCAGTTTTGAAGTTTTGAAAAAATCAAGGTTTTGTAAAATGTTCTTAGGATCAAATAACAATCGTTGATAACTGTTTGTCAATGACCAGAAGAACTAAAACGTGAGTGTAGTAGTGACTTAAATGTGGAAATATAAAAACAATAAAGAGTTTTTTAAAGAAATTAAGAGTATATATGGAGGTGCACTATTATTAAACTAATAGAATAACATCTTTTGAACGTGTTTGAGGTATAAACTCATTTTTCTTAATTTCGGAGTTACACCATTACTATTCTAAGTGACACGTATGTTATGAGCATATTACAAAAGTATTGTGGTAGTTAAAAATATAATAAATATTCATGAAAAATGTTACAAATAACCCGCAGTTTTTTGTATGTATAACACTATAAATTGTGATAAATTTCTCGACTTAACGATCAATAATTTCTACCATCATGATTGATCTGTATCATTACATAGTTACACATTCTTTTGGAAACCTCCGAGTCAGATTCCTACAGATTTAATTCACTTCGTGAGAAACATGAGACTGTAAATGGCGGAGTGTTAGGTGTGCGAACGGAATTAATTGCTCGCACGATTTAGCAGGGCAATAATTCAGGTGGAGAGATGTGCTCTCCGTCAGCTAGTTCCTGATGAACTTCCTCAAACGTGATGAAAGTGATAATAAAGAGCAACTCCCATCTAAATAATTATTGTTAGCAACTGATTTACATGTATATACATAATGTTTTTAAGTTGATTTTTTAAATATAAGTTTATTGTATCGATTACGTGTTTAGACTGATATTTCGTGTAACGTATTTATTAATTCAAAAGCTGTTAATCAAACGCAATCTTTTATTTTTTTGTTTTATCTAAAGGAAAATTTTTAGAAAGTACTTTGTGATTCTCAAGAATTTCTATTCCCAGACACGTCAAAAGTAAAATAATACATTATTTCTTATGAACGATTTATGGAAATACGTTGCGAAAAAAATTATATAAACTATACTAAGCACTTCAATGACTAAGTTTTGAGATTCGTTGGTCTTTACAGTAATATCAGTACAGATTTACTTTGAATTACTTAGTTTTTCTTTATATAATTTACAAAATATTATTTCAAACATATTTATATGCTTGCATACCATTCATAGAATAGATTTTTGTGAGTATGTATTATTTACATTTTCTTGCATTTTAAAGATCATAAAAATTAACGTATAGAAAAGTAGTAGACATTTGGAATTGGCAGGATAAACTATATTTCAGAGGGCGGAGGAAAAGGTATAACACTATTCATCAAATTTTTAGAAAAATAGGTGATTTACGCTATATATATTTATATTTGTGACCATAGGCAAAAATATTTAGATTCGCTAAATGCAAAATACAAATTTACGTAATATATGAAATACCAAATAAGTAAAAATCATTTTTCAAGACAAAATGGAATGAAAACCTGAGTCAGCGAGTCATACATCGGGTGTTAAAAATATTTGGTTCAATATTTTAATGCTCAATTTTTACTTTAGTCAGCTGATATTTTGTTTTATCAAATACAAAATAAAGAAATAACCGATGATAATTTAAATCAAGTTGTCGGAGGCAATAAATTTTTCAAAACAATTGAATACAAAAATAAGCTTGATATTCCAAACACGCACCTTATATTGGTTTAAATAATTCATTTTGCGAAACTGTACAATGTGCAGCGGCGTAGAAGAAGTTAACCGAAAAGGCTATTCTTAAAAAAAGTATATCGTTTTACGAGAATTAAGCAAAACGGTTTTCAGCTCTTCCCCATCACGTAATTATCATAGTTGCGTATCTGTTATCGTTATCTAATTATGACATTTTAAATCGATCAAGTAAATGTCTGTTCAATTAATAAACGACAATATTATTTGTTTATCTTGACTCATAATGAATAACTAGTACTTTTATACAAACCAAAAGATATTACCACCTGAAAACTTACGTTCACTCTCACACTCACGACATATATGATATCAGAAGAATTTGACAACGGAAGTCGATGTGGTTTGTTTCTTAATATTTATATCATTTTATTTCTTGTATCAAAACAATAAATAATCAAGATAAAGTAAAAACAAGTCATTTGCTAATAAACACAACGCTAGCCAGTAGTCATAAGGAACTGGTGTCATTAACAATAATAAAATGTATAGAGTGATTGACCACTCAATTACAAAAATCAAATTCTTGTATAGAAACATACGCAATATATACTAAGGCCTGCATTTATTGGGTCAGTAACTGTTTCAATTTTTGGTCGGTATAAACAACAAACGGTCGGTTTACGTGTGGTCAGTTAATAAAATGAGCGGTCTGTAATTTATATAAAATGGTCAGTTATTAAAATAAATGGATAGTTTTTTAATTAAGCCTAACCTAACCGTAACCTTTATTTATTTGAAAATTATATACTGATGAAACATAATTATTAACTGACCATTTATTATTTCTTACTAACTTTTGTTTACGGTATTAGTTACTGACCAAATAATTTGTTCGCACTAACGCATTAAGCGCAAGAACTATACAAACATTGTAAGGAGTAACATTTAAACATTTATAACTTTAAGATCCTTTCAATTAAGTCCGAAAAACAGAGAGATTAAATTTAGCTGGCACTGCCAAAGTAGACTTCGGGCATTACAATCATGTTTCAAAAATAATACTTTATTATGTAAACACTGACGCGAGGGCGGTGGGCGTCCTATGTGACGTCAGATTTAACCACTGCGAGTTGTAAATCAACCACTCTTTAAGAAACTTTCACTTTCGCCATTATAACACATTTTATTTATGTGCTCGCCATTACATGTTTATTTGAAAGCAATGGAAATATAATGCATTAATCTGACATTGATATTCGCATATGAACAGTCTGCAAGTGTTAGCGGGTTTGCGTAATACCCGCGCGTTGACATAATAGTTCAAGCCTCACTAGATGATGATTTTGAAAATTAGAAAATCATACTAAATAAACTCGATGAGAAGTTTTAGAAATCATTCATGTCCAAGAACACAAATTCAAATTGAAAAAATCTAAATTTGATAGTGACCTTGCTGGGAATTGAACCAGAACCCACCTGATCGCTAGGGCAAACACTTACAACTAGACCACAGAGGCCGGCAGTATTTAGTTTGTGATGTCTAAAAAACTCTCTCTCATCCATCCAATCCTCACGGGGTGCGTAGTGAGAGCGATTAGCTAACCACTTGTCCAGTCCTAGCCATATCATTCTATCCCTACTCTCTTCGAAAGAAGAGAGGTTGAGCAACTGAGTTCTCATAGAAAAATTCTGTTAAGATACCTCCATTAGGATACCATATGTTCCACATTGGGAGCGGATATGAAAAAAAAAAGAATTTTACTAACTCATATTCATTAAATATATAAAACGCATTTTTAATTCATCATTATCGTTTTCACTGATCAGCATTTTAACTCATAGAAAAGCAATTCAAACAAGGGTATTTAAATGTTCTTCTTTTTGAAAAAGGTAGTGCGTGTCATAAATGCTGAAATTTACACTAAAAATATTTCTACTTTTGCAAATGTGTACTACGGATGTAGTCGATAAATGTCCCTGAAGATGGATATCAGCCAATCATTAATGCAGTCGAATTTCGATCAACAGAAAGTCTATATTATTGCAATAAAAAAAGACAAAAAAACACAGTCGTTAAAAATCTCTGCAAAACTACAATGATACACTGCCAATCTTCCAAGAGAGTAAGACTATCATCAATGTCGAAAATATGAAACCGACCAACGTCAAATTAATATAAGGAGTAGTCATTGATTCCAGGTGAAAGATAACGGTTTTATTCGAAAGATTCAGTGGTCTGGTTTAGTATTCATAAAAGCTTTCAACGGTCGTTTTATTGTCTATGCTTATTTTGGTACAGATAACTTCCTGTTTGAGTCAGTAACAAGCTGAGTGATTGATCCTATAACTGAGTAATTGTTACCGAAGCGGATATTAAAAAATCAACAAACATCTTTAGGTTGTTATTCAATTATACTTGTCTTGCATATTAATATGCTTCTCTCTTATTAAAATTAGGCTACTTCATCAGTGCATCAGCGCAAATATCATACTTTTTAATGTATTAGTTACGTGGCGTGCGGCTGTTATCGAGTATCACCGTTATAAAATTTGATATACCCAAAGTAAACTTCTACACTGAAAGGGTTCTACACTTTACATACAATTTTCCTGGGAGCCGTTCACATCTTATGCAGGAAAACTCGCGTACATTTTATTTTTCAAATATAATCTTCGCAAAATACACCGTATCTTCAATTATTCCCGCACAATATATACTGCTGACAGTGAGCTTTCAATTATGAAAAAGACAAAATGTATATTATCGTGAATTTAAATTTTAATATAGATAAATTTCAATGGAATTTTTTGTCAACATAATAAAATATATAGAATATTTTTAAAGGCGATTCAACTTATTTTCATAGTGAACTTTAATTATCCATACTTTTTAGATTCAAAAAATCAGTCAACCTATTTGTCTAATGCATATTTTTTTCTCTATGTCCGCTCCCAACGTAGAGTATGTGGTCTCCTAATGGAGGTATATTTACAGAATTTTTCGATGAGAACTGTTGGTAACTCAGTTGCTCAACCTCTCTTTTTTAGAAAAGAGTAGGGATAGAATGATAGGGCTAGGACACGACTAGCAGTTAGCTAATCGCTCTCGCTACGCGCCGTGATGATCAGATGTGTGGGAGGGAGTTTTAGACATCACAAACACTCAGAATACGAACATAAATCCATAAATCGGTTGAAAGATCAATTTATAAAACTGTCCGTACTGGGAATTGAACCTGAGACATCCGTAGCCATAGCCAACGACGTTACCAACTCCTCCACGAACGCCGAAGAATATACACATATTTTTAAAATAACAAAAAAAATATCAATTAAATTGTACCATTAAATATTTTTTTAAATAAATTCAACTACTATGCATTTATTAATGTTAATCTATTATGCATAATTAATTCATTGTACTCTTACCACAGGTTCTTGGTTAAACTTCATTGTAGCTATCACATCTAATTTATTTCCGACATACCTGAAACAAAAAGAAGAAAAATCATTAGATGAATCTAATTAAAAGTTAAGCAAATATTCATTTATTACTAAAACAACAATACCTGAATAAAAATGATATTTATGGCTATATTCTAATTTATGTTAATTATTTGCAATGTTAATTTAAGCACGGTGACGTGGCGTATTTATTGTTTTTTCATTCAAATAGAGACGTCTTAGTATTTTTTTCTCTAAATTCTTTAAATTTGCTTGAAATTTCAATAAAAGAAAGCGTAACAATAAATATGTTTTATTTTTCAATTGATGAAATCCGTATTTATTTAAACCATTTTACTTAGATTAACAGTGAATAAATTTAATGCACATATACGATTGCTTTCAATTTTAATGAATTGACGGGCTTGTTCACAAAAGATTTTTAACCCCTCCTTCTTTTTAACCACATGCAAATATTACGTCACATTTGTAAACCTCATCTCATTTAAAAACTTATGTTTAAATCAAAAATTGAAATTGTTTAGACATGTTTATTTGACTGTGTTTTAACAAAGTTATCAATTTGATATTAAAAATGAGTTTCCACAAAGTTACCGCCGAATCAATGGAAAATACTAATAATGTAGTATTTTTTACGAAATAATTTATTCTCAAAAAAAACTGTATATATTGTTGTATTTATGATATCATATTTTTTTTTAATGGTTAAAATTAATACACTGAATATAAATCATTGGGAGTCGTGGCAGATTATGTATGGAATAACTAGAATTTAATTAGTTACTAGAATTATATAGCCACGTAAACTCTCGGGTCTAAGTTTTTCACTTGATGTCTCATTGTTTTGCTAAATATTTTTGTAGTAGCAATATTTTTACCTTCCATCGATTGTAATATATTAAATGTCTCAACAATATATAGGTGGATTAACCTGGGTGACTTTGTTTATCATCACTAGAGAATAGAATAATTTAATTCGTTTTATATTTTGTTTAAGTGAACGCATAAATTTCTACCGAAATAAAATATCTTCAATATGAATTGAGTAATACACCTTAAAAATAAAATTCATATAAAAAATTACCCGAAATTTTCTACTTTGTGGCTGTCATTTTGGGCAATAAAAAACATGTGATAATTTATCATTGAATAATTTAACCGCATACGAATACTGTGCTCGTGAAATCGTGACACGAGTATTATAGTATAACAAGCAATCACTAGTTAATTGTTATTGTATTAATTTAAATATTGGTAAATAACAGTATGCTGTATGGAGAGAGGCTTTTAACAAAACCTTGTTTCTTTCGCTTACCCAAATGTGTCGTTCAACATGTTAAACGTATTTATAATAAAAAAGTCCATATAATTACATATTTAAATCTATAAAACGACATAGAGTGGTAGTGATGATTCTTTGTCATTTTAATTTTTAAACTTCTTAAATCTCTATAATTTTAGTTAATCTAACAACGACTCTTACGATGGACTGAGTTTTTACTGTGTCGTTGTTTATGTGTACTTGTAATGAACACGGTCACCTTTATTTCCGAATGCAAAAAAAGTGACACTGTAACTCGCTTGGACATATACAGCGGATACCTCAACGAAGTTTGAACCTTAGCAGTATATTATTCTAATTGGATGGTTTCCGTTGATGATGAGCATATCATTCTTGGGAGGAAGCCAAAAGACAGATTATGTTGGAGGCACATTTTGGTGGCCATATGCTCCTAATAGGGAGCAGAAATGACAAAATAAAATAAGCATCAAGTAGGGTTCTATCATAATATTTTTTACATATTTACTTACAATGTCATTGTTTTGTGATTTTTTTCTCCAAATGAAAAAATAATTTTAGTTCAGAACAAAAATAAATTATGTATTAAACGAAACATATTGATTTGTGTAGCGTTTTAATTAAGCTACAAATTTATAAAACACCTGTGTTCAGATCCGAAAAATCAGTACAAGGATCACTGTTTTGTTTGTTTGCCAAATAAATTAGTATGACATACGTGAAAATTATTTGAAATCTATTTTCGATCGTGGAACGAATCGTTTATTTTCGCACATAACTTTGAAACATTATTGATGTCAAAAGGTGATGATGTTTATTTTGTAACAATTCGATAATCGAATTTTAAAAATAAATCAAAATGGAATCTTAAAGTTGACAACTTTTTAATTCCACTGGCTGTGTTACGAAATGTGACAAGGTTTTATTTCTTTAAGAAGCTTCTTCAGAAAGTGGAATAACAAAGTTATCATCTTTAATCTTATATTAAAAACGTTCCTGCCGAATCCGCTGAAAATATTAAAATGAAATCAGTAATGCTTTCATACAAGCTGTAAATATGTCAACTCCATAATTTTCAGTGTTAATTTAATAAATATTTACAACGCTCATAAATTTAATCCACTCAATTTCCTTTAAAGAATAATTTTTATAATTGAACATCTTTTTAATTAAATCTGTTTACAGATGAAAAACCCGTTATCTTTCATATTTATCCTTAAAATTTTCCTCAAAAAAAGCTTAACTAATCTATTATTATACTTCTAATTATAATGCATTAAATATATCTGTTTTCTAAATATTTTGTCTATTTTCCCATAACAACTATAAATGAATTTATCACATTACGTAATTATATATTCAAACAAAGCAAAGACGTAAGAGTAGTGATAATAATAAGTATTTGGGGCATTGCAGTAAAAAACTGTTACAAAAAGTATACTTGTACATATAGTGATATATTTCAGATGTCAACAACTGTTAAATTACCAATAAGTCCCGTTTGGTTGTTATAAAATATTCCAAGCACTTTTTTGAAACCGTTTTTATCTGATTCATTATATTGCAGACAAATGAAGTCATCATCGCGTGTCTGCCAATGTAAAAAGAGTACTAAGATACTTTGAAAACACTGAAGGGTCGAAACGTGATAGGTTAATAATAAAATGTTTTATTTTCATTGTGAAATCACGGATAACTTTACCTTACAATTAAAATAAGTTTTTTATGGGTAAGTGCATAAAAATAATATAAGTATAATGTGGCTATTTATTTATATTTAGATATGAATCAACAGGATAGATGATCTTCATATTAAAACACACGTGCTTTAATTTGTTGGTGAATCTTTAACACATCGTCCATTGCAAAATTGTACATCTGCAAAATCAAAATGTTTCGAGAGAGAATTAAAACAGTTTAAAAAACAACTCTATTGAATTAAAATTAAAGCAAAAAAACACGTTATAAGTGTATTTACATATATTTAATATTATTAAGTATTGTTTTGATTCAATAAAGTTATTTTTAGACTGTTTTTACGCGGAATGGAATCGATGATTTAGTATTATAAGATGAGGTCTCTGTCTCTTGTCTTTAACCCGATTCCTGCTAAGCCTCGTAAAGGATATTCCAATACAAAGTTTTTCAAAAATTAATTCAGTAGCGTTGGTGTTAACGAAAATTATGGAGATTATGAGGACAAATCAGGCTATCTATACCTTAATATATTAATTATCTAGTAAACAAAAGTTTTAACAGTGTTAAAACTCGTATATTTTTGAGTACCAGTTATCAACACACTGAAGACGTTGAGACGTTACCAGTCAGCAGGTTAATTTGATTATTATATTGAGTTAATATGAGAATTTACATAAAAACTGGTCAACTGGAAACATTACAAATAAATGAGTTATAGCAATCCAAAGAGAAATTAGAATGCTTTTGTACTTTTGAGAATAAGTATCGACTTTTATTAATATCAGCTATCGACGTCATTCATGTTAATGTGTGTACAGTTGATATAAAATGAAATATGTTTAAGAAAAAAATGTAATGTACAATGTTGGATATGCTCAAAAACAATAGCAAGATATGTCACGGTTCAATATTCATAGACAATGCTGTAATAGGGTATAGAATGACGCGCTTACATTTTGATCGATGATTGTGACGGTGAAGTAAAAAACTAAACACACTTACGCACCTGACATAATAATAAAATTGTTCCGGCACTGTCTTTTGAAATTATTAGAAAGCTATTTTCAAAGTTCTAAATAATATTGCGATGAAATTCATACAGACAGACGCATAAAAAGCATTGGCGTTCCTTAGAAATTATATGTTTGACACTTTTAATGTGTTAACTGTCAATTGTTGATGGAAAAGCATTATAGTTTAAAAAATGAAGCGTAATCCGTTTACACTACTTCCACTTGTATATAATGATCAGAACCGGTTTCACCCATCACAAGCATTATCAACTGATAAAAATACAATCAAAACAGATCTATTTTTATGTAGTTGAATATTAAAACTAGACTTACTAAACTTACATTAAACATCCAATAACCGAGCAAAAACATTTTATGAGAGAACTAATCTGTAAAACAGTGCACTTATCCTAATTATTTCAACGGTTTGAATGAGTGTGTATTCATAAGTTATGTAGAGAATTTTTAGATTTAATAACTGGCTGAAAATATACATGTGATTTACGTATTCCCACCTTCCATTAATCTGGATTTAAAAAAAACTATGAAAATATAGTTGAATCTAATTCCTATATCTTTCCCCGAAAAATATCGTCATATTTTTTGAATACATCTTGAAATATCTTTGCTCATCTTTGGACGGTGTAACGCTGGACTTAACCGCTTTTACGACAATGCTAGTGATGTCCAACCGTTAAAGTTTGGGATTTTGCTCTGAATGAATATATTTTAATGAATACGATTCTTGATAAATATGACGGGGAAGAAATGACTCGCGAATCGGTTTTGATTATTGGAAACTTGTTTTAAAAGTTGCTACTTTGCAGTAAGGAGCTGCTGAAAGAAGTCAGGATTGATTGACTGGCTTGTCACTACAAAAGGATGTTTTATTAATTAATAAAGAATATATTTATTTAAAAAAACCACACAAAAATATGACAAAGTAATCTCAATTATTTAATTTTAGATACCTAATGAACATAAAGATATTTATTATTTACAATGATGACTATAAATGTATTAAATCTAGTTATTTTTATACTTTTACTAGTGAGTACCCGGCATGCGTTGCAATGCCACTCAAAGAAACAAAGAAAGGGTTTAAATTTAATTCTGTTTATTGAACTGCTTTTGGATTAGAGGTCTGCACAGGTCGAAATTTCATAGACTTACCCGGGTTCAATATCACACTTGTTATAACACAATATTTTTGTTTTTCGTCTGGTGCGTACACAAATAAATCAGAAGGTTTTTCCTAGGTGTCGCTTAATGTACGTATTTGATTCTTTTTTTCAATTTTAGATTTTCAATTTTTTTTCTTCAGAACCCTACACGGGTGTGTGCACAACAACTCACCGAAGTTTCATCGAAATCGTATGAATGGTAAGGAACGCGTAAAGGACAAACAAACATTTATTTAATATAATATTTCCCGGTATGTTCACAATAAGTCCTTCCTGAAAGTTTCGTCGCGATCGGTTGAGTAGTTTAAGAGCCTATAAGATCCGGACAAACCAACAAACAGACATTCATTTATATATATATAGATAGATATACTTAGAAAGTGATTTTTTAACATATAGCCGTAAGATAGTAAATTAGTATTCTATGATATCCGACTGTAATTTCTTACAGTAATCAGAAAAATTTAAGGGTACGCCATTTTATAGAGGTCAAATAAGGGTCATTCACTTACACAAGTCAGTGTGCTGGCATACGGTGTCAGAGGTGCACGAATTCACTGTCAGGCGTATAATGACAGCTGTCAGAATCGAAAGGGGCGTTAATACAGACAGTTACAAAATAGATTCAAGTTACGAACACGCGACAGTCATCTTTCCCGAACAAACAATTGTGAACAGCCAAAAAAATGTCCTACTATCCGCCATGATTGATTCGACTGGCATTTATAAATGAGGTCATAGAGAACTATACTTAATGAGGTTAATAGCGACAATCGTCTCAATAATGTCCGCAATAAATACTTATAAAACAAAATTCACATCTAAAAACAAAATACAGAAACTGTTCATATAAATTTGTCTTTTTTGATACTGATTATGCGGAATTATATAATTGATTTGAGAAATTTATTGGAACGAGCCCGTAAATCTTCTTCCTAATTTGAATATGTACACTTAAACGTTGATACACGAAACATGCCAAAATGAAATATGTCATAATTTTTAAGAGACGTTTTTTTTTTGACATTTACATAATTTTTATGAAAGATTGAAATGTTTTTTGTTATTGCCACATTACTAATTTATTCACTTCAAGAAAACATAACAAGCCAAGTAGCTTCTCAATTGTCGAGGATTATTTTGTTTCTTTAAGCGTTCATTATTCTACCCTTTTCTTGAAACTGGTTCATCATCAACCATCTTGTCAAGCAACATCGGTTTCAGCACTTGATATATGCTGAGTATTAAACACTATAATGCCATAATAAGGTAATACTAGATCTGTCAAGACCAATTTAGTATTGTATTTCATTTGACGTAACTATTCTGTCTGAATGGTCTTGGCCCAAATGACTTTTGAACGATGCTTGTAAAATATTTCATAATGCATCCGTTTTGACTGTCTACAAATCCTACAATAATGTTTTTATCGTTTAGACACATCTAAATAGTTTATCGTGGAATCAGTTTAATATTGTATCGTGTTTTTTGCGTATCGTTAACGTGCCTTGTCCAACACTTTTGACATTACAACAATTTATTCAATCAAAAAAACTTTGTACGTAAGTCACATAGTCTTCTTTATAATATACTGTCTAGAATCATGCAGATATTTATTTTTGCGTTTTGATACTGCTGTTTAAATATAAAAATATAAAGTTTACTTTCCGAGTTGGGAGCTCTTTATTAATACCCAAATTTATAACCATACCAAATTTGGATTATTGAGATTTTGTACACTTCCATGTATTTTGTCACTAACGACCCGGGTTTCGCCTTTCGGCATCTTCAGGCATTCGAGCACACGGATGGACTCGAACTCAGAACTCAGTTCGAGTCCATTCGTGTGCTCGAATGCCTGAAGATGCCGAAAGGCGAAACCCGGGTCGTTAGTGACAAAATACATGGAAGTGTACAAAATCTCAATAATCCAAATTTGATATTGAAATTCCATCAAGCACCCTCAGTCGATGTCTTAAATTATAACCATACAATTTTAGATAGCGTAAAAAATATTATTTACATACTTAGAATATCGTTCATGATAAAACAATACCTCGTATGCTAGACGAGATAAATTTTACAGGACACAAAAAACTCTAGTTGTTATTAAACAAACATCATTTTCACATGTACTTTGTTTATGTGGGATACAAGATATTGCATCTTTTATTGTAGTAACGAAAACAGTGACTAAAGATTAATTGCTTTGATTTTATTACTTGAAAAATAAGTGATTAAAATCATTTTTGGAGTGCGAAATTTCGCAAGGCCGGGATTTTTCTCTGTTAAGCTTTTAATAACTTGTTTTTGTTAAACTTATTTTACGTGTCATTGTTTTATCATGAGAGACATGCTTTTTAAAGTATAAAAATTTTAAGACAGTATGAAAGCAAACTAAGGAAAGGTATTGTACATTTTGTTAAAAGTGAAGAAGAATAACCGTAGCGAAAAGAAATAATTGAGTGAATTTTAACATGTACCTACGCTTTATTATTGTCGTCTTCTTACCAATGCGGAGCGTATTTACTTCTAATGGATCATCTCTACAAAATTTGTTAAACACAAACTGTTTTGAAGACATCCACACGACCTTTCTCTTTGGAGTAGGAAACTAAAGAAGGATGCGATTAATAAAGATTATATGGGTAGCTAGATAATCGTAAGCTAATCACTCTAAACACACGCCCTCGAATGGAGAGGGGGTTGGGTGGAGAGTATAAAAATTCTTAAATGGATTAAGAAAATCAATGTATGTTACGGGTTACAAATCTTTGATCACGCAATCGAAGAGGACGAAAGCCCAACAACGGTGACCGTTCGGCCATCAGCAATTTATTAATTTTAAAACTTAGCTAAAATATCTGTCATGGAAACGGGATTGCGATTCATAAGAAATATAAATGAATCATATATTATATTAATAAAAAAATAATGATTGAATAGCGAATAAACATACATTCTCATTTTAATTAATAAGGATATCTGTGAGAATGTAAACAATTAATATAATCACTGAGAAATCTATCTTAATTGATTGTTCCTGTCTAAGGAGCATGAAATATAATTAAAGCATTATTGTAATCTCGTATTTAATATTATTTTGCATGCATAATAAAATTGAATAAAATTTATTGAATATTTTTATCAAGTAACCAATCATGAATCGAATAAAAACATACAAGTGTCCTTGAGTTTTTTTCGGTGAAATCAACAAAACGTAACAGTGCATTGCAAAATTTAATATTACAGCACACGGCTCATTATAATGGATACTTTTCGTACATGAACAAGTTAACTCGTTTTACGTACTACAAAAAGAAAACAAAACAATACGATATTTTGACGGATTACGTGTTATAATGTTTGGATATTACAAAACGATACGGTTCGTGACTTTGCTTTTTAAAATAATGTATTTATTTACACAAGCTCACTGAGATTTATCTTATAAAAGTGATTAACTCATTATCACTGCAAATTATGAAGCAATATTATATTTATACTTAAAAATCGGTTGCCTATTTTGTCAAGTAGTTAATAATACAACATTCGCTATTTGGAAACAGGCCAATATTAATATACGGCAAAATCATTTTTAATAGCGACAGAATTATGATTGTTCTATTTTTGAAGTCGTATAAATTGGTTTAAGTAGTTCGGGTATTAATGAACCAACGTTAAAAGCACTGCGCAAAAAGTACCGAAAATAGGTCTGAATACTAAATCCGATAATTAAAATGTACAATCAGAATAGTATTTACGGATACTGCACAACAAATATTACATTTTATTTGTTATGCATAATAATTTGCGTTGAGATAATATTTTTAAAAAAATGCTCTCATTATAATAATATCACTTTTTTAATTCCATGAAATTGCTCAACTCAAAACAATCGTTGCAAATGTAATCAAAATTCCATATCACTCCAATTATTTTCGAGTCGTGACAATTATAATTGTAGCAATTTTGTCTTAACAACTAAAATGAAGTTGCCCAAGGCTTGACATGGCTGCAAATAACCACTCTGGGATAGAAAATGACTTTTTGCAAACAAAACAACAAACACCTCTACGTGTATAAGCGTGAGCATTAAGTCATGTTCACATTGGCCAATTATATTTTTTCCTGTTTATTTAACAATCGATGCCATATAAATTGTCAGATAAAGTGTAGCCTCACTGTTCTGACGATAGCGTTATGCTAAAATAGTTATCAACAATATAAGATATATGGCTTTATTTTACCTTACTATGTTAAAATATCTTAAGTATTTGATAAAATATTAACTACGTCATCATTTTAAAAGTAATATTTTAGACGTGTTTTCCAAGAGCAAAGATAACTTCATAATGAAAATTCATTAAATATTACAAAAAACTTTTATCAAATTTGTTTTAAAACTCAATGCTGAATAGAAAATTTTTCTTGAATTAATAATTTATGACTTTGGCAAATGCAAAAATATTTTCTTTCAGATGAAGTGTGTATTGTTTTTTTAATAGACATAAACACAATAGGTTTTTTTCAATATGTCAGTATCATTGGACGAAAGGTAATAGATTAGTTGAATTTTTAAAATAAACTAAACAACATCGTAAAATCTTAAAAATCAATAAACAAGAATGCACAAAAAACAACTCTATTGTAATATATTGCCAAGACAACAATATTAATGCTAATCATGTTGCTTATAAAAACTGCACACTGGGTATAAGATACGTCGTGAGATCGATACTAAATTAGCTAATAGATTATATTATGATATATTTTCAGATTTAATAATATTGAATGATGTGAATACGCCTTTGTATAGATCGGGCGTCGGCTGGCAACAGGAGACAACGTGATAATTTTCAACACGTAGCAAAAAAAACTCGACGACCTTGCTTTTCTTAATCCGGGTTTCGCAATAAGACAATAATTATAATGACTACCTTTTCCGATTGATCTTAATAGAAACCTTCCACTGGCATTTTGTAAGGAGTGGTAAACATTTCATGGTCTTTTGCTATCTTGTATTATATTTAAACAATAACAGTTGAACGTTGACAGGTGTCGCCTCTAGCTGTGTAAACACAATTATCTTTAGTATTTATAATTTACTATAATATAATCATATACATTTATATCGGTGTCCCAAAATTCACGCAATAATTAATGTTGATAGAAACTACAGGTTTTTAATAGAAAGATTGAAAAATTTTTCTTGATTCATAAAGTATACAGTATAGGGTTATCAAAAATAGAGCGCTACACCAAAGAACAACGCGTTTTCATCATGGAGCAATATTTGAAAAATAATGAAGGATTGGTAGCTATTTTTCGAACAAAATCATCTTCAGCGATGAGGGTCATTTTCATATGGTAATCCAGTTTTTTGTGCCTAAATTGTAAGATATGGATGTGGACAACATGTGGTTTCAACAAGACGTTACCATATGCCATACAGCCTGAGAAACAATTCAATTAATGTATAAGTCATTTCCTGGTCGTGTGATTTCCCGTTTTGGTGATCAGAATTGGCCGCAGGATCATGCAATTTAACGCGATTAGACTTTTTCTTTGGAATTTTTTGAAGTCTAAAGGTTTATGCCAACAAGCCCACGACCACCCACGCCTTGAAGGAGAAAATTGAGCACTGTATCAATGAAATCCAGCCACATTTATGCAAAATTGTCATGGAAAATGAATGCTTATGCGCCAGTAAAGCTAGATAGACCATTTACCTGATATTCTACGCTATACATAACCCTATAATGTATGCTTTATGAATTAATAAATTATTTACAATTTTTAATCAAAAACCTCTGTTTTCTACCAAAATTACTTATTGCGTGAATTTTGGGACACCCATATAAAACAAGCTTGCTCATGGACATCTTATAATCTACCTATTGAACAATTTTCTTGCACAATATCCGATGTAATTAATGAATTGCTGTTAGTAATAATACTGCTACAATATAATAAGATACCGTATATGTATCAATTATAAGACGCATGGTTTTTCTGTACATTATGTTGGTCTTTCTGAATTCGGGTGGGCTTACGATAGATTTCTAAATGTGGAAGTCGTGACTGTTCTAAGAGATCATGACAATCGGTTGGTGCTTGGGGTAAAGCGGGCTATACTTTTGTTTTTTTTATGACTTTCATCTTCCCTTTAAAGTTTTTGCTATTAGTATAAGGATGTAAATTGCAGTAAATAGCAGTTTTAATAGAGTATTCCAGAAGAAAATCTTTGTAATTTAGATATATATAAAAAAATACAACTTGTTATTAGTGATACTACTAATGATTTCATACTTGAAAATAAATAATTTTAAATACTTTATTTTATTTAATAATTAGGTTTTAAAAAATCAAAAAATGCTCGATTATATGCATATAATAATGTTTATGTGTGCTATTGCTGCCATACATATATTTTATGTGCATGATCACTACAGTATTTATTTGGCCATTAATAAAAAAACACTTCTTATTACATTAATTAAATTCAAATGGCCTGTTTGCTCATAAATCAAAAACAAACGTGCTCGATTGCATAATAACATGAAAAATAATTAAACCAGTATTGGTCAGATTATGCGCGGGTCTGTCAAACTAAAACTGTTTATAAGTAATAAGGTATTTACATGCATTTTAATAGATATGCTCTCTCCAGTATACATTTTTTTTTTGATGTTGTGTTTCATCGCAAAGTTTTCACTTTTATTTACACAATGCTTAGTAATAAAGTATGATCATAACTTTATTGTCTCTAGTTTTGGTTGTTTATGGTTATTCTTTTCTGTAAAATATGTATATTGAAAAAATATCTTGTTCAGCCACCTCAGTATTTCAAAACCAAGATTAATGTATTGAAAACAGATCAACGTTATAAATTCTGCATTTAAGATTTTTGAGCCAGGTAAAATTGATTTAATAAAACGGATAAAAGTCTACTACGTATCTAAACAATTTCTTTTATATGATGTTCGCCATTTCCAAGTTTGAATATTCATCGGACAAAGGTTTTCACTTTCTTCTGGTTGTTTGTTTTCTTTATATGCTATTGATTTATTTGATTTACACATAATTTTATTATCATGGTATTATAAATGTACATTTAAGTCAACATAGAAGAGTGGTCAACGTTCTGGGACGTTTTTTTTGTTTTGTCGTACCAACGGGTTCGAACTGCAGCAAAAATAAATTGCTATTTCAATCTATCTATGAATTTTTGTTCAAAGATATAGATGCATGTGATAATATAATCCTCTCCCACCCATTTGATCCTAAAAAATGGACACAATAAGGACACAATAACTATTAATATCATTTCCCTTTCCGATAAAAAGATGAGTTATTTGCCTAAAAAGAAACCAGTTCTAGTAAAAATAAAAATATTCTAGTAAGGTTCCCTATTAGGAATCCATTTCCACCACATTGGTAGGTAGTGGAGATGGTTAAAAATATAATTAAAAAATATTTGAATGAGCTAGGTAAAAAATGACCACTGTAAAATTGTGAACAGCTACTTTCATTCAGCGG